>CM065463.1:27311417-27980511 GCA_032872475.1 Leptopilina myrica (nomen nudum) | reverse complement strand
CTCCATGTTTAAAAAAAGAATCAAAAGAATCAAATCAAATTTGTTTGAAAAAATTTCCAAAAGAGTTTTGTGACTATACTCAAATTCAAAAAAATGGGTTTCCAATATATAAACGTAAAAATAATAAGAGTAAATTATATTTTTATAGTTCAAAAGTAAATGGTAAATTTGTAAATGTTGATAATTCAATGGTAGTTCCTTACAATCCTGTACTTCTGAAAAAATATTGCTGTCACATTAATGTTGAATATTGTGCTTCAATCATGAGTATTAAGTATATTTATAAATATTTACATAAGGGGCATGATAGAGCTTTTATTGGTATAAAAAAAGAAAAAAATACTGAAGTTTATGACGAAATTACAGAGTATATTAATGCAAGATATGTTAGTCCTATGGAAGCTGCTTGGAGAATAGAATCTTTACCTTTATCTGGTCGATCTCACTCTGTGATTCGTTTAGCTGTACATACAGAAAATCAGCAACAAATTATATTTCAGGAAAATAAAGAAAAAGAAGCCATTAATGAAAATTGTAATACAACACTTACTGCTTGGTTCAATTTAAATTCAAAAGACGAATATGCAAAAAATATTAAATATTCAAATATTCCAAAATTTTATTATTTTGACTCGAATAAAAAAACATGGCTTAAAAGACAAAATTTTTGTAAATGTTTGGGTAGAATCAATAGTGTTAGTCCAAAAGATATTGAAAGATTTCATTTAAAATTAATTTTAAATAGAGTAAAGGGTGCAACATCCTTTAAAGATTTAAAAACATTTGAAAATGTAACTTATGATTCTTTTCAAAATGCAGCTTTGGCCATGGGACTAATAGAATCTGATATGCAAATATTCAAAATTTTTGAGGAGGCATGTAACATAATGATGCCAAAAGAATTGAGAAAGTTTTTGGCTTATTATCTTATTGCTGATAATTCACCTTCACAATTGAATATTTGGAATAAATTTAAGAAACATTTTTGTGAAGGCTTTGCGGATAATAATGAACAAAGAGCTTTAATTGAAATAAATAATATTTTAAATTTAGAAAATTTAACGTGCTCAAATTTTGGTTTACCTGAACCTCAAGAAATTAATGATTTCAATAATAGTAAAAGTAATGATTTAATAAGAGCAGAAAATAAAAAAATGTTTTTAAAATTTGTCAATCAATTGAATAAAGAACAAAATTCGATTTTTCAAAGTATTATTAATGAGAATTATAAAATGATATTCATTGATGGACCAGGAGGTACAGGAAAAACATTTTTATATAAAACTTTAATATATTATTATCTTTCGATGGGAAAAAATGTCTTATCTATGGCATGGACAGGAATTGCATCAATTTTGTTACCTGGTGGTATGACAAGTCATAAAACATTTCGATTACCATTAGATTTAACTAATATTGAAACAACATTTTTGAAATTAAAATCTGATAAATTTCGACTAATGAAATCTGATATTATAATTTGGGATGAAGCGTCAATGATCCCAAAGAAAGCTTTAGATATAGTAGATAAAACTTTAAGAGATTGTTGTCATGTTGAAGATATACCTTTTGCAGGTAAATTAATAATTTTGGGAGGAGATTTTCGACAAATTTTACCGGTAGTAAAACATGGTTGTAGAAAAACAATAATACAAGAATCTATAAAGTATTCACATCTTTGGAACGAATTTAAAATTTTCAAATTAAAAACAAATATGAGGTCATCAGATGTAAAGTTTTCTAAATTTCTGCTCAATATAGGGGAAGGGAAATTAAATTCTTTTTGTATACCTTCAACATGGAAAACGAACGACGTTTGTACAAAAATTTTTGGTTCAAGTATTAATAACAAAGATGATGTTTCAAAATTTGCAATTCTTGCATGTCATAATGATGACATAATTAAATTAAATAATAAAGTATTGAAAAAAATTTCGGAACCTGAAAAAATTTATTACAGTGTTGATTACGTAAAACAAAAAGGAATGGATCTAACTGATGAAAATTTACAATTAAATTATCCAAGTGAATATATTAATTCTTTAAAAATTCCTGGTTTACCTGTACATAAATTAATTTTAAAAGTCGGAGTAATAGTAATGCTCATAAGAAATATAAGCATAAATGATGGATTATGTAATGGTACCAGATTAAAAATTTTGGCATTACATAAATATAATATAAAAGTTTCAGTAATAACAGGAAGTAAAGAAGGTACCACTGCATTCATTCCAAGAATAACTTTAGATTCTGGTGAACATTCAAATTTACCTTTCATTTTGTATAGAAAACAATTTCCAATAGTTTTAGCATTCGCAATAACAATTAATAAATCTCAAGGTCAAAGTTTCCAAAAATTGGGTATTTATTTTAATAAAGCTTTATTTTCTCATGGTCAATTATATGTAGCTTTATCGAGATGTACAGATCCAGACAATTTATTTATTGAATGTAATAATAATGATGAAGAACATACAAAAGATATAAATAACATTGTATGGACTGAAATCTTTGATTAATTTTTCTGCAATTCTTGGTTTATTATATTTTTGTTTAATATTTTATTTTGGTTCAAAATATATCTTATATTTGAATAAATTTAATATTATTTTTGACTTCTTTAAAATTAATAAAATTTATTTACCTTATTTGCAAGAAGATTAAAAAAATTAAAATTCACTTTAAAGTGCATAAACCTTATTTACCTTATTTAAGGTAGATAGAAGATATTTTTATTTTTATGAAATTTTTATTGAAATTTTATGAACTACTAATTTTATGAATTACTAATTATCATTATTATTACATTCAATAAATAAATTGTCTGGATCTGTACATCTCGATAAAGCTACATATAATTGACCATGAGAAAATAAAGCTTTATTTAAATAAATACCCAATTTTTGGAAACTTTGACCTTGAGATTTATTAATTGTTATTGCGAATGCTAAAACTATTGGAAATTGTTTTCTATACAAAATGAAAGGTAAATTTGAATGTTCACCAGAATCTAAAGTTATTCTTGGAATGAATGCAGTGGTACCTTCTTTACTTCCTGTTATTACTGAAACTTTTATATTATATTTATGTAATGCCAAAATTTTTAATCTGGTACCATTACATAATCCATCATTTATGCTTATATTTCTTATGAGCATTACTATTACTCCGACTTTTAAAATTAATTTATGTACAGGTAAACCAGGAATTTTTAAAGAATTAATATATTCACTTGGATAATTTAATTGTAAATTTTCATCAGTTAGATCCATTCCTTTTTGTTTTACGTAATCAACACTGTAATAAATTTTTTCAGGTTCCGAAATTTTTTTCAATACTTTATTATTTAATTTAATTATGTCATCATTATGACATGCAAGAATTGCAAATTTTGAAACATCATCTTTGTTATTAATACTTGAACCAAAAATTTTTGTACAAACGTCGTTCGTTTTCCATGTTGAAGGTATACAAAAAGAATTTAATTTCCCTTCCCCTATATTGAGCAGAAATTTAGAAAACTTTACATCTGATGACCTCATATTTGTTTTTAATTTGAAAATTTTAAATTCGTTCCAAAGATGTGAATACTTTATAGATTCTTGTATTATTGTTTTTCTACAACCATGTTTTACTACCGGTAAAATTTGTCGAAAATCTCCTCCCAAAATTATTAATTTACCTGCAAAAGGTATATCTTCAACATGACAACAATCTCTTAAAGTTTTATCTACTATATCTAAAGCTTTCTTTGGGATCATTGACGCTTCATCCCAAATTATAATATCAGATTTCATTAGTCGAAATTTATCAGATTTTAATTTCAAAAATGTTGTTTCAATATTAGTTAAATCTAATGGTAATCGAAATGTTTTATGACTTGTCATACCACCAGGTAACAAAATTGATGCAATTCCTGTCCATGCCATAGATAAGACATTTTTTCCCATCGAAAGATAATAATATATTAAAGTTTTATATAAAAATGTTTTTCCTGTACCTCCTGGTCCATCAATGAATATCATTTTATAATTCTCATTAATAATACTTTGAAAAATCGAATTTTGTTCTTTATTCAATTGATTGACAAATTTTAAAAACATTTTTTTATTTTCTGCTCTTATTAAATCATTACTTTTACTATTATTGAAATCATTAATTTCTTGAGGTTCAGGTAAACCAAAATTTGAGCACGTTAAATTTTCTAAATTTAAAATATTATTTATTTCAATTAAAGCTCTTTGTTCATTATTATCCGCAAAGCCTTCACAAAAATGTTTCTTAAATTTATTCCAAATATTCAATTGTGAAGGTGAATTATCAGCAATAAGATAATAAGCCAAAAACTTTCTCAATTCTTTTGGCATCATTATGTTACATGCCTCCTCAAAAATTTTGAATATTTGCATATCAGATTCTATTAGTCCCATGGCCAAAGCTGCATTTTGAAAAGAATCATAAGTTACATTTTCAAATGTTTTTAAATCTTTAAAGGATGTTGCACCCTTTACTCTATTTAAAATTAATTTTAAATGAAATCTTTCAATATCTTTTGGACTAACACTATTGATTCTACCCAAACATTTACAAAAATTTTGTCTTTTAAGCCATGTTTTTTTATTCGAGTCAAAATAATAAAATTTTGGAATATTTGAATATTTAATATTTTTTGCATATTCGTCTTTTGAATTTAAATTGAACCAAGCAGTAAGTGTTGTATTACAATTTTCATTAATGGCTTCTTTTTCTTTATTTTCCTGAAATATAATTTGTTGCTGATTTTCTGTATGTACAGCTAAACGAATCACAGAGTGAGATCGACCAGATAAAGGTAAAGATTCTATTCTCCAAGCAGCTTCCATAGGACTAACATATCTTGCATTAATATACTCTGTAATTTCGTCATAAACTTCAGTATTTTTTTCTTTTTTTATACCAATAAAAGCTCTATCATGCCCCTTATGTAAATATTTATAAATATACTTAATACTCATGATTGAAGCACAATATTCAACATTAATGTGACAGCAATATTTTTTCAGAAGTACAGGATTGTAAGGAACTACCATTGAATTATCAACATTTACAAATTTACCATTTACTTTTGAACTATAAAAATATAATTTACTCTTATTATTTTTACGTTTATATATTGGAAACCCATTTTTTTGAATTTGAGTATAGTCACAAAACTCTTTTGGAAATTTTTTCAAACAAATTTGATTTGATTCTTTTGATTCTTTTTTTAAACATGGAGAGTTTTCATTATGGGGGCCATGTAACATAAATTTTAAAACCAAATCTTTTAGTTCGTTGTCAGATTCTGGAATTTCTGCAGAAATATGTTTATCAATGTCTTCTGGAGTTAATAATTTATTTTTATAATTCAATATAAATAATAAATGACAATGAGGTAATCCTCTTTTTTGAAACTCTATTGTATAAACATATCCCAAAACATCACCAAAAATTGAACCGTTAATGATATCTGCTATGATACACTTTAATTTTGCATAAAATAATCTAACAACAATTGTAGGAATGTCGTTACATGTTGTTCCTTTTGGAAAAGAAGAAAGTACACTCTTTAATTCCGGCCAGTTAGGGTTACATGTCACAGTAATGAATAAGTCTGGTCGTCCAATTTCTCTGTTTATAGTCATCGCGTCTTGATAATTTTGAAACATATTTCTAGGACTACCGATATGAGTAGAAGGTAAAACGAATATATTACCTAAACGTTCTTTGTCTTCAAAATTATTAGAATTATTTGATGCCAAATTTGAAACATGATCTACTAAGCCTTGATAACATTCGACTCTCAATTTTTGTTGATTAAAACGAAAATAATCTAACCTCGAACTGTCAATAACTATAAAAGCTTGTATTATATATTGTTGCGACAAACGTCCACAATATAAAATTGGACTAAATTTAACATTTGGGCGGTAAGCTAAGCGATAAGAATAATATTGTAGAGCTGTTAACCTTTTACTGCTATTAATACTCTGTTTTAAATCAAAACTCCACCCCAAATCCCCAGAAGGGAACATAAGTGGGAAAGTTAATGGATCTAAATGAATAGACAATTTACTTAAAAAAGTAACCGATTTTTTACCATTAGGAACATTTTTTGGATAAATACACAAATCAAATGTTTTAGGAACTTCACCATCTTTTGAGACAATTAAAGCAGCACATTCTGCAGTTCTTGGTTTATTATATGTATGTTTATTAAGATGAATATTGTTCAAAAAATATAAATTATAATTTTCTAAATTTTTGTCTTGAGATAATTGAGATAAATGTTTATATTTCTTTACATATGGATTATTGTTCATTATTTTTGTTAAAATTTTTATATGTTCTTTAATTAATTTACTATTTGATTTTAATCTTTCTTTAATTGCCTGAATGTCATCATAGATATAAATTTGACCCAATATAGGAGGTTCCCCTTTTTTTGCTAATAATGAATTTGGAATAGAGTGACAAACTTGACCTTGAATTTTTAAATTGTATACACCTTTATTTAAATTACTTTTTATGTTAGCGTTAAAACTAACAAACGAAAATTTATTGTTATAATATCGTATTAAATCTTTAAATTTTTTATCGAAAAGCAAATTTTTTAATTCTGTATTATAGTCTTTTAATGGAGATATTTTTATTTTTCCATTGTGACAACAACTTTTATATGAGAATTCTATCGACCAAAACAAAGCTGAACAATATGGACACTCGTAATCCATTTTCCCAAAATCTAAATACTTTACACATGAAAAATTTAACTTTTTAAATTTTCTGATAATTTGATTTTTCCTTTTTTTAAGTATTCTATTCTCTTTCATATGTATTACTCTATCCTTTTTTCTTTTCTTATTTACACTTATCTCATTCATGTTTTCAATTAAATCTTTTTTTCTTTTGTTATTAACATTCTTTTCATTCATGTTTTCAATCAAATCTTTCTTTCTTTTTTTATTAACACTATTTTCATTCATGTTTTCAATCAAATCTTTATTTCTTTTTTTGTTAACTCTATTATCATTCATATTTTCAATCAAATCTTTCTTTCTTTTTTTATTAACACTATTTTCATTCATGTTTACAATCAAATCTTTTGCACGTTTTTTTTGTATCCTTTCACTATCCATTGATTCAATTCTATCAGCGTTCCTTTTTTTAAACAAACGTTCTTCTCTCATATTAGATACAACATTCGACATTCTTTTCTTTTCCAATTGCACATCAGTTAAATTACATACTTTTTTTTTTTCATTAATCTGTGCTTTATTTAAATTGTAATAAATATGATTTGAATATTTTTTGTAATTTATTAAAAAATCTGAATTTAAACACTCCAAAATGTCATAATGCCCTTTATCAATACTTCCAGAAAGTAATAATACTAACTTATTTTTATTATTAATACTTCCATATTGTTTAATATTGTTAAAAGCATTATGATAGATTGAAACATTTATATTGTAAATGGATACAAAGGCTTGAATTTCGACCTCCCCGCCAAAAACTCTATTTTGCAACATTAGATTTTTATAAGAATTTTGATTAGTAATTATTTCATCATATGATTCATCGCCAATTATAAAATTCTCATACAAAAGCCAGTTATCAACAATATACTTAACAATTTTAGTTCGAACTTTCATATGTTTTTCCTGATCATTATATAAGAAGAAAGAAAAAGATCTAAATAAACAATTACCGTCAGGTTTAATGTGCACTTTAATCTCCATTATAGAATATCTCCTTTAATCTTTTCCTTGATAATGATATTTAATTTTTCCCTGCATTAATTAAAATTGTCCTTTTTGATTATCTTCCTTGATTATCATCCTTAACTCAAAAAATTATTCCTCAGTCTTTGAAGTTGCTAAAAACCAATATATGAAATAGAATGTGTAAGCTGCGCAAAAAAACCGAGTCGAGCTGAACTTGGCTCGATGTATCGAGTACTCGAATTTGTGGAATTTAAAAAATGACCCTTTCTTAATGTGTGAGCTGCGCAAAAAAAACCGAGCCGAGCCGAACCTGGCTCGATGTATCGAGTACTTGAATTTGTTGAGCACTACTCGATTAAATTCGAGCTTATATTTTTTAGTAATTTATAAGCTCGAATTTAATCGAGTAGTGCTCAACAAATTCAAGTACTCGATACATCGAGCCAGGTTCGGCTCGGCTCGGTTTTTTTTGCGCAGCTCACACATTAAGAAAGGGTCATTTTTTAAATTCCACAAATTCGAGTACTCGATACATCGAGCCAAGTTCAGCTCGACTCGGTTTTTTTGCGCAGCTTACACATTCTATTTCATATATTGCTGCGCAAAAAAACCGAGCCGAACTTTGCTCGATGCATCGAGTACTTCAATTTGTTGAGCACTATTCGATTAAATTCGAGCTTATAAATCACTAAACAATTAATAATAATTAGAAAATATCGAATTATTTATTAATTATTATTTTTATTTCTTTATTTTAATTTTTTATAATTAAAATAAAAAAAATTTTTAGACAATTATTTTGTTAAACTACTCATAAATTCAACGATAAATAATAAATACTTCGAACAACAATAAAAAAATTAAAATACAAATTAATTAAATTAATACAAATTAATTACTAACCTGTTTTTATTTTAATTTTTTATAATTAAAATAAAAAAAATTTTAAGACAATTATTTTGTTGAACTACTCATAAATTCAACGATAAATAATAAATACTTCTTACAACAATAAAAAAATTACAATACAAATTAATTAAATTAATACAAATTAATTACTAACCTGTTTTTATTTCATGAACTATAAAATCAAAATTTCAATATTAATCGAACTTTCATGGAAATTTATGTGACAAGATAATAAAATTGTTGTGAATCATTTTTGTGTTTATTAGCCATCTTGACAAAAAATTTAGAAATTATTTTTTATAGAAAGGTTTTACAAAAAAAATTGTTCAAAGGAAGAAAATTATTATTCGAAAAATAACATTGCAACTTCAAGTTGTGTAAAAACAAAATAAACAGAACAACTTCATATCATTCTTTCAAATTGATTGAAAGGTTTTTGTAAAACCTTTCTATAAAAAATAATTTCTAAATTTTTTGTCAAGATGGCTAATAAACGCAAAAATGATCCACTTAATACCGGTGAACAAAAAAAAATGAAAATTGATGACAAAATACCATTTACATCAACAAAATTTTTGAAAGAAAAAATTCATGTTGGAGACAATTTTGTGTAATTTAAATATTTAAATAATATAATAATTATTATTTAATAGTAATAGTAATAACATTTTTTTAAATTTTATATTGTTGTAATAAATAATTTAATTTCTTAAATAAAAGATAAATTACTATTAAGGAATTATATTTTTAACCCTTTAATTTAAATTTTTTTTTAATTTTCTGAATAATAATTTTTTATTGTTGTAATAAATATTTTAGATACAGATAAATTAAGATAAATAATAAAATTAAAATAAATAAATTTTTTTAATTTCCTGAAATTTTTTATTGTTGAAATAAATATTTTAGATAAAGATAAATTAAGATAAATAATAAAATTATACTTTTAACCTTTTAATTTCTAAATTTAATTTCTTTAAATTTTTTTAAAGCTCCATAATTGCATACGTAGATGTTGTCGAGAAAATTATAATCAAAAAAAAAAAAAATAGTAACTCTAATGATGATAATACAAATAATTCGGATGAGTATAAACTATTTAAATTCGTACTAAACAACAATGATAATTGCCAAATTTCTTGTATTGCGTGGAATGAAAACGCCCTCAAATTTTCGGAAATTATTAAAGAAAATCAGGTAAATATAAAAATAAATTTAATAAATGTAATTTAAAGGGATTTATTTATTTAATTTATTTATTTAAAATATTTTAAATATTTTAAATATTTTAACAACAAATTTATTTAATATTTAAATTTTAAATTTATTTATTTAATTTTCTAATTTTTAATTCTTTAATTCTCTAATTTTTTTAATTTAATATTTAATATTTAATTTGTTTTAATTTTTTTATTACTTTGTTTCTTTAATTATTTAATTAATTTATAATTGATTATTTAATTTTTTATTTAATTGATTAATTGTTTATTTAATTTATTTAATTTATTTAACTTATTATTTAATTATTTAATTGCTTAATTGCTTAATTGCTTAATAATAATAATAATAATAATAATAATAAAAAAATAATAATTCAATTTCAATTCAATTAATAGAAAATCCTATTCCAAAATTTAAAAGCAAAAGAGTCATCTAATTTTAATAACGGAAACATGCCTTACGAATTTCTGCTGAATAAATTTACAAAATATAATTTACTTGGAACACATGATGATTTTATAGAACAAAATGAAATTAATGAAACTCCCTTTGATGAAAAAAATTTATTAAAACACACTGGATATATAAGTAAGTCATTTTAATTTTATTGTTGTGTTATTATTATTTTTTTTCTTAACTATTACTATTTATTACATTACTATTTTTTAGAAATTCAAGGTTATTTAAGAGACGAATTTATACCAATTTCAAAATTAAATTCAAATAAATATTTTGGAAGTATAACGAATGGAGAAAACAAAGTAATTATTTATGTGAAAAATTTTTCTGACGAAGAACACTTTATTCAGGGCCAAAAACTCGAAATTATTGGTTTATGTTTTGTAAATGGTAAACTTGAACAATTATTAAAATATTATTATTATCAAATTATTATTAAAATATTATTATTATCAAATTATTAGAATATAATAATAATTATTATTATCAATATTTTAGATGACTCTAGCATTGGAATCAAAATTCAGAACACCAATCAAATTAAAGTTTTAAAAACATCTTTAAAAGATATTGAGTTTTTAATAAATGGAAGCGAATTAATATATAAAAATTCATTGTAAAAATAGGTAAAAAAAATTGTAAAAGTTAAATTGAGTTAAATTTAAATAAAATGTAGATTAACCTGTAGGTTGAATAGGTCAAAATCACCTAAATTAGGTCAGGTCAGGTCCGAGGGAGTTTTTTCGACAATTTTCGTGGTGTAGATAAAAACTGTCCTTAAATTTAACCTAAATTTTGAGGGTAGATTTAACCTATCAATTTTTTTGACCTGTAGGTCAAAAATCAGGTCAAATTTGACATAGATTTTGACGTAATGTAACGGCCTTTATTCTTTCCTCTTTTGACCTGTAGGTAAAAAAATAGGTCAAATTGAACATAGATTTTGACGTAATGTAAGGCCGTTATTGGGCCTCTTTTTAACCTATTTCATGAGGGGGCCCTTAGGGAGCAGTCAGGGTTGGTCAGTTGTTAGGGTTGAGACACCTGTAGGTGAAAAAATAGGTCAAAATTGACCTATATTTTGACGTAACATTTATAAAGGGGGCCCTTAGAAATCCTGACTCTGCGGCGGCGGCGGCGGCGGCGGCGGCGAAATGTTTTTATATAATAGGGAGAGATATATGGGTGATTCTACCGAAATACTCCTTTTTGTGAGATACAAACAGAAAAGAAAATTAGGGGTGAGAGGAATGACGCTTTAGGTTGTGAATCTCTGCTTATGTCTCAATTTAAATTTTTTTAACGCAAAATAATTACATTATTTAAAAAGTAACTTAAGAAATTAATATTAGAGGTGTTAATTTAGATATTGATCACAATAATTAATCAATATCTCTACCCACAGCAAAAATATTGGATAATATTCAACGAGTGAGAGGAATGACGCGGTACTACATGACAAATTTCATTTTTTATATTTAAAAAAACTACACGACATATTTTATTCATATCTTAGAAAATTATTCTTAAATATCATAACTTTTAGAAAAAATTGATAAAGTACTTATTTTCATGTTTTAAATAATTGTTTTACGTATTGAAAAAATGAAAAGCACTTAGATGACAGGTTAGAAAATCGATTTTGAGGTGGTAAAATATTTTTAAAATGTATTAAACAATAAAATTTTACAACTTTTTCTTGCAGAACATTTGACAAAAGTGATAAAATAGGGAAATATAACTTGGTACTTTTCCAAATGATTATAATTATTTAGAAAATCTTGACTACATGCAAAATGATGTTTTTTGGAGAATAACCCATATATTAGTCTTAAAATACTGACATGTATTGTTATTTTGACATATAACCTATAAACTCACATGACATTTGAATGGTGTGAAGCATTATAGTTACAATGATTTGTAGAGATAATTAATATAAAATAAAACTTGTATGACGATATATATTTACTTACTGTTGAGTTCGATGTTCTAATTCGGCTCTAATTTCTGTTAACACTTCATTTACACTATTCTTTGATAATCTAAAACGAGTTTCAAAGTCAATATCATCAAACTCTTCGAAATAATTTCGCCGATCTCTATAAATTTGTGGTCTTCGATCTGCATTACGAATTGTTTTGCACAACTTTAATTAGAATTTTTTATAGTCTTAAAGCTAGTGACCGATTATTTAAATATTTCTGAGTAAAAGACTTGTCGGTCGTGTTTTTTAAGTAAGAATTCACTTATTTAAAATTAATTTTTAAACCGATAAGCCATTTACTTACAAATATTAAAATATTTTGTTTTTATTATTTATTCACGGGCTATAAGCTGGTAATAAAAAAAGTTGTTTTCTTTCAATTTGACCTTAAAATTCAAGGTAAAATTCTTAATTTCAATATATCTCAAAATCGATGTTTTTTATTTTGTTCTAATCTGTCCCAACACGGTGGTCTTGAATCAACTTTGAATATAAAGTCTTTGCACATCCCTTTTTTTTGCTGATTTGGGTTATTTGCATTCTAAATAATGTGTAAAAAATTTATAGCCCATAACTTGTAAATCCGGACAAAATACCTATTTTTCACAAATGACGTAAGTTTTTTTATAATAAAAGGAAATTATTTCGTTTTATACTGCATTAATTTCTGTCTTGAGTTCCCTAGATTAATTTTTTATTTTTTATAAAATTTTATATTTAATTTTTTACATTTTATTGTTCGGATTTACCCCAAGATTTAGAAAATTTCTTTAAATTTGGGGTAAATCCTGACAGCTTAGTTTCTAAGAATGGTTTAAAATAAAGTTATCTTAAGTATACTACTTTATTAAGGGATAGAACAACTTGAAAAAAATTCATACTAGATGTACAAAAGTTAAATCAGTTAAGTGTTGTAGTATCATAAAAGTTAATCAATTAAAGATTTAAAAAGTAATAATCAAAAACATATATAGCTTTAACAAATTTTAATGAATTTTAATAAAACTTGATAAAGAAAAGTTTTTCGGGTCATTGAATACGAATACAAAGTCAGATTTTGAAAATTCAAAATGCCGGATCCAATATGCCGGACTTTTTTAAAGATTAATCGAATTACACTACTTACACCACTTTTTAAAATGTAATAGAAGCTCTGTCCAGATTTACCCTAAGTTTTCAAATTATCCTGTTGACAATTGTCGAGATAAAATCATGGAAGTAGTCAGAATCTCTATTAAAGGATCTGAGCTTAAAATATTGACGTCGAACTGAATTTTTAATTTGTAAATTAAGATCCAACACCTTTTGTCCGTATTTGCCCTCTGTCCGGATTTACCCCAACTGACCCTAATACTTTTCTTTAATTTTAAATAATATAATATAACAATTTAAATAATATTTCTGACACAATAAGTCAGTTTTGTTTAAATATTACAATACATGTTAAGGCACATATTTTTGCCAATTTACGGAAATTATACCAGTTACTGTACAGAAAAAAAATTAACGAAAAGGTTATATATACAATAAATATAAAAACGGCTCGACAAGTTATGGGCTATAAATTTTTTACACATTATTTAGAGTGCAAATAACCCAAATCAGCAAAAAAAAATGATGAGCTAAGACATTTCATTCAAAGTTGATTCAAGACCACCGTGCCAATTGAAAGCTCACCTGTTTTCCTATGAGCTATGTAAAAATCAGAGTGGGACCATGGAAATTTTTGAAGAAAATAATAATTTATCATTATTTTGCATAGAAAATAATCATTTATTTTGCATAGAAAATAATCATTTATTTTGCATAGAAAATTTCCATGGTCCCACTCTGAGTTTTACATAGCTCATAGGAAAACAGGTAAGCTTTCAATTGGGATAGGTTAGAACAAAATAAAAAACATTGATTTTGAGATATATTGAAATTAAGAATTTCACCTTGAATTTTAAGGTCAAATTGAAAGAAAACAACTTTTTTCATTACCAGCTAATAGCTCGTGAAACCCCCTTTAAAAACCACTATTTATATTTTAAATTTGATTAATTTTACTTATCAATATATTTTCAAATTAAAAAAAAATTTATATTTACATTTCTACTAATAATAGTAATATTTTAGCAAAGTTTATATAAAATTCATTTTTTTACCTGTAAATTGAACCTCTCAATTCTCTATGTGAGTTCATTTGTTAAAATAATTATATTTCATTCTAGTAATGAAAAGTTGATAATATATTTTAAAAGAGTGTCTATTTATCTTTAAAATCCTGTTTGATTATTTTATTTTGGTCAAAATTTACTTTATCAAAAAATGAATAATACTAACCACAAGCCATAATTTTGAAACAATAAGATATATTTCAAACTCATTTTTAGTTTTGATGTTTTTCTTAACCACTTCGGTGGCGTGGCGTTCCAATTGGCGTTCCACGTCCCTAGCCAAAAGTGGCGAAAATAGCGAAATGGCGTTCCAAATTTTTCTAGATTTTTTAAGAGTATAATTAATTTTAATCTACTGCAATACTATATTTCTTTGTTTTCAATATCAGGGAACAAAAAAATAACAATGAAAATTTGTTTTTTAAAGATTTTCATTGTTTTTTTGGACGTTGCAAAATGTCATTTTTAATACTTTTCTACGAATGGCGTTCCACTTTCGCTCAAATATTGATAAATAAACTCAAGATCTTTCTGTGGGAAATAATATTTATTTATATCTTAGAATCTCTGAATCGTCGAATTGTGTTATAGAATCATTTGTAAATTGTTATAAACAAATTGTATAAACAAATTGTTAATAAAGACGATGTGTTCAATGAATTTTAATAAAAATTGATACTCGGGGGTTTATGGGGTCGCTAATAACGAATCCGATGTCAGTTTTAAAAATTCAATATGGCGGATTCAATATGCCGGACTAGTTTATAAAAAATTGATTGAATTCGCTTGAAACGTTTTACTCCGGGCTTTTTGGGGTCGCTGATTACGAATCCAATGTCAGTTTTGCAAAATTCAAAATGGCGGATTAAATATGGCGGACGAGTTTATAAAAAATTAATTGAATTCGCTTCAAACATTTTACTTGGGGGTTTTTGGGATCCTTGATTACGAATCCGATGTCAGTTTTGAAAAATTCAAAATAGGGGATCCAATATGGCGGACGAGTTTATAAAAAATTAAGTAAATTCGCTTGAAACGTTTTACTCGGGTTTACTGAAGGGTTTGTGGTCAATGGTTATGCGCCTAGCTAAAGCACCTTTTGCAAAATTGTTTATCGCATTTATTACATAGACATGGAGTGTCCGTTCTAATTTTTTTAAAACAAATTTCGCTTTTCAAGCGCTTGCTTTTAGTATGTTTAGTATGTCTGAGAAACAGGTTACCACTGCTTTGCGCGGGAGTTGATTCAATTTCATGTCTTTCGTATTTGGCATATACCTATGATTCGTTCGAACAAATGTCTAATGACGTTTTATTTCTCATATAATTTTGCGAACAAAAAAAATAACTGTATTAGTTATCTATAAGCAGGGTAGGAGAGCGTGGGGTAATAGGAGCTTTTAAATTGCATGTACTTAGAATCCCTAAATTTCGCTGCAATTCCAATAAAATCTTCGACAACCTTTGTTTCTGTCATTCGAAAAGAAATGATCACATTTTTGGCGTGATCTGGGTAGAGAACATTTTCTCTATCGAATGCATGTTGGTCGTTGAAATATAAGCAAAAAAAAACCTTGGCTCATTTTTGCTGCAGCTCATAATAAGTTACTTTCCTGAATCATTTTAACTATTGCTTTTCATGTTAAACTCATATAAAATTCCTAATCAGCATCTCTAAAAACCCCTGAGTAAAACGATTCAAGCTAATTCAATAAATTTTTTATAAACTCGTCCGCCATATTGGATCCGCTATTTTGAATTTTTCATGACTGACATCGGATTCGTAATCAGCGATCCCAAAAACCCTCTAGTAAAATGTTTTAAGCGAATTCAATCAATTTTTTATAAACTCGTCCGCCATATTGGATCCGCCATTTTGAATTTTTCAAAACTGACATCGGATTCGTAATCAGGGATCCCAAAAACCCCCGAGTAAAATGTTTCAAGCGAATTCAATTAATTTTGCTTCCTCATAAGGAAGCTTTGCATTCGTGACGATTTTCAATTTTTCAAAACATGGTTATATGGACTCATTTTCATCTAGGATATATGTATATTAAATTCTGAGCAAATCTCCAGATGTATGTGTGTATGTGTGTGTGTATGTATGTGTGTGTATGTGTGTGTGTATGTCACAAAAAATTGTGTACAAATTATCTGTAACAAATTTTAATGGATTGCCCTGAAATTTTGCAGGTTTATTGCAGTCATTAATACCTAAAATCTGACACAAGGATTTTCAAATTTATCCACAAAAATTTTTTTATACAATTTTTTCAAAATTAAAAAAAAATTTTTTGTATATTTTAAATAACTTTTTTATTTCTTAATATTTTTATAAATTATTCTCAAAATTACATTCCTTACAAGAAAACGAATCGATTGATATATACAAAGTGCACATTTCATCAAAATTTATAAAATTAACCAATATTTTTCTTTTTCACAAAAAATTCAAATTTTGCGTTTTTTTTAAATATTACCTTATCATATTAAAATTAAATTAAGCAATTAGTTTATGATATTTTGAGGAAGCGAAATGGTCATAAAATGAACAACTTGTTTTATAAACTCGTCCGCCATATTTAATCCGCCATTTTGAATTTTGCAAAACTGAGATTGGATTCGTAATCAGCGACCCCAAAAAGCCCAGAGTAAAACGTTTCAAACGAATTCAATCAATTTTTTATAAACTAGTCCGCCATATTGAATCCGCCATATTGAATTTTTAAAAACTGACATCGGATTCGTTATTAGCGACCCCATAAACCCCCGAGTATCAATTTTTATTCAAATTCATTGAACGCATCGTCTTTATTAACAATTTGTTTACACAATTTGTTTATAACAATTTACAAATGATTCTATAACACAATTCGACGATTCAGAGATTCTAAGATATAAATAAATATTATTTCCCACAGAAAGATCTTGAGTTTATGTATCAATATTTGAGCGAAAGTGGAACGCCATTCGTAGAAAAGTATTAAAAATGACATTTTGCAACGTCCAAAAAAACAATGAAAATCTTAAAAAAAAAATTTTCATTGTTATTTTTTTGTTCCCTGATATTGAAAACATAGAAATATATTGGTGCAGTAGATTAAAATTAATTATACTCTTAAAAAATCTAGAAAAATTTGGAACGCCATTTCGCTATTTTCGCCACTTTTGGCCAGGGACGTGGAACGCCAATTGGAACGCCACGCCACCGAAGTGGTTAATATGCTATCAAATATATTTCAGAATCATATAGGGTTTGAGGTTACCACGGCGGTCCTCAATCACTTTTAGGTTTACCTAAAAGTTTTGTTTCGCCAAAGCTTGGACAAGCTACGGCGGCAAGTGCTGGCTGAGTATAGAAAAATTGTTCACAACGCTTGTTGCCAACATTGCTTTTTTGACATAATCTTGAAAAAAATTATTAAAAAAGTTAATGAATGTTTATAAATATAAATTAATTGCAAAAAATTATTATTTTACTTTTCATTTATTCATTTTTTATTTTTATTAAATTTAATAATAATTTATCATAATTGTTTAATTTTAATAAATAATAAATTATTTAAACAAACTAAAATTATAAACAAAATTTAAACTTTAATTTAAACAATAATTTGGTTATTAAAATTCTATTATACTTCTTACTATGAATAAAAAATTATTAAAAAATTACCACTTGTAAAATGTTAAATGCAATAAGTAAAGTTATTTAATTCTATTATCTAAAATTTAGTTCAATTTATTTAAATTCAGTTTATTACTTCTAACGTATCCCTATTTCTTTCTCATCTTTGATTCAATAATTGTAAGTCTGAATGATACTGAGATATTAAAACTTTACTGTACACGTGTGTCGTTAGCATAGTGGTTAGAGCGTTAGTCTGTAAATCCGTAGGTCGTAGGTTCGATTCCCCTCGTGAGCAATTTTGTTTATTTTCATAGGTTTGCGATATTTCTAGATTCCAATCGTTAGGTACTAAAATATGAAAATCTAATGCACACTTACTGTAATTGTCTATTATTTAATTTTTAAATGATATAAACAATTTTTTTCTACTTCATTTACTATATCCATTGTTAGTCTCCATTTTAATTACAATTTCTTTAAAAATTAAAAAGAAATATTTTATGAATAATTACTTATTATGAATATTATTTACCATTTTGTTGTTAAATTGTTTATAATTATTAATTTACGACTAATTAATAACAATACGGCATTTATTGTGGCAATATTCTCAGCCAGCACTGGTCCAGTGCTGCGCCAGCGCTGGCTGGCAGCACTGGCAGGCAGTACTTCGCCAGAGTTACACAGTGTTATCATCCCAGCGTTATGCCAGTGCTGTCTGTCAGCGTAGATGCCAGTACAGACAGTGCTGGCGCAGTACTCCGCCAGTTGTAAATTTCCCATTGGGTGGGGACAATCGACAGGAAATTTTTCTCGCTATACCGAGAGACAGAGCCCTCGTTATAGAGAAGGTCGTTATAGCGAGATTTGAGTGTATATGTTTTTTTTCGAAAAAAGAATCAGCTACGATTTTCGGAAGTGAATATTTACAATTTTGAAACGATTTCAGATAAAACTACGTTAGCACAATTTTGACTCATTTTAGGTAAACCTAAAAGTCATTGAGAACCACCGTGTTACGTAATTGTTTTTCAATTTTTTTATTTGATTGTATACAAAAGTCTTATTTGATCAGACGTAAAATAGTTGGCGAAAAAAGCTAATCATTTGAATGAAAAAGATGAATGCATATATTTGTCATTCTATTAATGATGTTCAACGTTTTTGGTTGAAATTATAAAAGGCATAAAAAGTCAATGCAACTTGTTTTTAAATTAACAATATTATACATTTTACATGTATATAAATTTCTATAGTAACTATTTTTATTGCAAATATATGGACATAAAAGCTAAGTAAATTGCACGTTCCTTTCTTTCTTTTGGTTAAATGACCTCTGGTCCCAGACATGGAACAACTAGCCAATAAAAAAAATTGCACGTTCCTCAGGGAGCGTTTATACCTCCGTATGCAAAACTTTTTCATGCAGGTTTTTTTTCTCTTTTTCTCTCACTCTTGAACGATTCGATGCGCGTACATACATTTTTGTTTACTGCGCATCAAAATTGAGACGATATATCTTATTGTGGGGATGCAGGTTTCCTTCCCAGATTGAAAAGAGCATAACGACTATTAAGTCTAATTCACAACTAAAGAATTGCAAGTTTCACTACTTTCTTTGAAACGAATTGTAAATTGAACGAAATTCGATGTTTCAGAAATGACATTTAACATAATGCGAATGTAATCAAATAATATTTATAAAGAATTATAATAATAAATAGTGTTAAATTACTGTGATTTGTATCAGTTTGATTATTTATGTAACCAAATATTTAAATCTTACAAATTTCTAGTTTTATAAAGTAGATTAAATCTAAGTGTAGTTTTAAATAAATTAATTTCTTCAGAATAAATATTTAAAATAATAATTTTGTAAACGAATCAATAATAAATATTATTTTCGAATATGTAAATGTTTATTATTGCGAATTTTCTTAATGGAATAATAGTTATTGATATAATTTCAATTTATGTTAGGTAATAATGGATGTAATTTTAAAATTTTGAATTCGTTAAAGACTTAAAATAAATTTTAGAGAAATTTGATTTTACTCAATTATAGTTGACCTTATTTTCCTTATAATATACTATTATTTTCGACAAAATCTACTGAATTGTAATTCACAATCAATTGTATTTTGTTTTAACCTAAAAAGCAATATTTTAAATACTTAATTCGTCATGTATTATTATTTTTTAAACCCTTTTTGACATAAATTGGATTTTATCACATTAGTATACACAAGTATTTCATAAATACGAAATAAACTTTACATTATATTTTAATTTTATGAATTGTAAATTCATCTATATAATTTTTTATTGAAATTTAATTAAAAATAATTTCCAATACATCGATTTCTTATTTGGCATTATTTTTCAATATATAATATATATATATATATCACCCTTAATGCAGATTAAAAATATTCATTATGTGTGAAAAATAAAAGAAGTATTTACATTTAACTTAGAATTTTGCATTTGAGGCTCCGGATCTTAAAAGAGTACACGCGCGAACACATAGCAAATTAGTTGTCCCCTAGAGAAAAAATATTGACGTTGTTTAAAATTAATTTTAAATTATTGTTTCTTATTCAGAATTTCAAAGCAAAACTTTTTTTCGAATAAAATTTGTTTATATAATTTTTCGTTTTTACGCCAATTGCAAAAAACTTGATTTTAAACTTAAGAAAGAATGAATTTTTGACTTCACAAATCGTGACTACTTTGTTAAATATTAATATCTTTTCACAAGATTTTCACACATTTGTCGATTCAAACAATTCAAGCAGCGCCACTGTTAGAACTATAAGCACAACAGCTGGTCTATGTTTCTGTTTGTAAAACAGAACTTAAACTTTGTAATGATTTTAATAAAATAATTTATTTAATTGTACAATATACAGTTTATTTATTAAAATAATTATAAAGTTTAAGTAAACAAACAGAAACATAGACCAGCTGTCCTGCTGATATTAGTTCCAACAGTTGCGCTGCTTGAACTGTTTGAATCGACAATATTTTCCAAACTATTCCTAAAGTGAAATAATATTTGGAATTAAAAAAAAATTGATCTCTAAATATTTAATTTATTAATTATTTAAATAATTTTACAGGAAAAATGATTCTTCTATTTTCAATTGAAATAGTTAAGTGACGGATTTTCGTTTTTAGAAAACTTCCAGTGACAAAAATGTTCATCAGTGTGTTAGGTAACCTGGCCATCATGAGTTGAAGTCAAAAATTCATTAAAATTTCATAACTTAAAAAATTACGTTTTTTGCCATTTACACTGAAAGAAATGCTTTCGAGAATTCAGCTATAAACTTCTGGTTAAGTATTTTGGTTAAAATAGTCATACAATCTGTCAGATTAGCACATAGGGGATAGGTGTACGAGATGATCCCCCTAAGGGAGAATGGCCATTATTCAAAGAAAAATCAACATTTTAGATTTTTTTTGTACGAACTGGTAGATAATTAATCTATCTAACTATTATGCAGCTAATTAATATTTTACGAGTAAATTTAATTTTCTAAAACCTAACAAAAGGATCATCTTGGACACCGGGGTGTCCAAAATGATCCGTATGTTTATCTTAGCCCAATTATTGGAAAAGGAGACTAAATTGAAGGAATAACGTGTATCAATATTAAATATGCATTATTTAGGCCATAAACATTGAAGGTTACTACCAATTGTTGAATTGTTATAAATAAACTAGAGGAAATGTAAAAAAAATAATTTTTTTATTTTTCGAAAGTAGATAAAATTTTGTTCAGTGACTTAAAATCGCGATTTTTTAATGCAAAATTCGAGCAGATTTATAATATTAATAATTGCATGGCCACCCGCCGGGTGGCCCGTCGGTAGGGCGAAAGTTAAAGTGCGTTTTCTCGAATTTCACTTTTTACGAAATTTACTAACTCGTGGGCAGGATTGACAGAAAACGCCTGGACCGATTTTAATGAATGATGGCTTGTTTTACTCAGTATTAATCCCTCTTCTACTTGAACTAAAAAAATTTAAAAAAAATTTTTTTTACAATTTTGAGAACCAGTTGAAGTCATTATTTTTTTTTAAAAAAATTATTTTTCTGTTTTTATCACTCAAAATTATCGAATTTCACTATTTCTTTAGAATTTTTTTAGTTCAAATAGAAACTGCATATGTAAACTTTAAAATTTTTCTTTATTTTTATGTTTCAAACAAAAATTGCGGTCTCTATCGTGCCCACTGTTTTTTAAGTCCAGATGTGCACCACTATCAACAATTAATTTTAACTTATCTATTTTTTAATATTTCATGTCAAAAATTTTTTCACAAATGCTTTAAATATGTACAAAAACATCTCAAAAAGCCCGGAGGTCTAAGTTAAAAAACGCTATTTTTAAGCCTTCTAAAGTAGGCTCCCCACTTAACCTACAAGCTTTGGTAGTCCAAAGTAACAATCCGAACATTTAATTGAAGATATAGGGGAGACCGAGGTGAGGTGTAACAGAGGTGAGTTGTAACAAAGCCGATTTCTCGAAAATTATGACCTTTTAAAAATTTTGAAAAGCGTAAATTTATTACATTTTTGATTCACTATTTGATGCAAATTTACTTGACCACCTGAGAAAAGTTTTGGAGATGTATTTAATATGTGTGTAAAAAAATTGCTAAAAGTAAGTTTTTGGCCGAAATTTTGATACTTTATTATTCGACACATATTATATTTTTGTTATTCTAATATTTACCATAATAACTGTTGGATATCCTAGTTTTATGAAATGGTTTTGTTTTTTTGTGTCAGTCTCGAAATTTAAAATAAAAAATAATTATTCGAAGCGATGCACAGTTTTTCGCACCTAGGCGAGTTGTAACAGGCTGTTTCAACTCACCTACGATTACGCAAATTTGAGCTTGATCGAATAGAGACTGTTTTGACTTTTGCTAAAGTATATTGTTTTATATTATGGTTTTAAAAGTATTTAGAATTTTACAAATTTTCGTGTAAATCACTTTCATATTTTCCAAAGGAAAAAAAATATTATTAAAAACATTTTTCGAGTTGCTCTTTCACATACAAAAGTCAAAATAATTTCTAATTATAGGTTTTTTTGTTATTATTGAGCTTGTTGCTCATTTTTAATTTAGTTTTTGGTTTAATTTGATTTATATTGATCTCATAAATTTCCTTACTCTAATTTACTCCTTAATTATTTAAAAATTCGCAAAAAAAATTGTATTATTGTTAAATTTCTATAAAATATGTTATATAATATTATTTTTAGCTATTGTACAGCTCAAATTGTTAATATAGATCGTAATTAAATACCAAAGATTGATTTAAAATATATAATTAGTGTTAAAGCGAAATATGTGATAACCTAATTCTAAAAATAATTAAGGTATTAAAACGATTGTTTTATTCTTTTCTATTAAAAAGATGTCTTTACTAACTAATTAAATATACTTTACTAATTAAACTAAGCATTAAAAATTAATTTTTTTCATTAAAATCACAAAATTTGCAACTGTTACAACTAACGAAAAACCTTACAACTTTTTACATTTTTAATTTTTGGTGCACATACTACACAAAACTACCTATCCAAAAATACAAATTTCATAAAAATAGGACAATTTTTGGTTGAGTTATACTGGATAATGTAAAAATCGTTTCAACTCACCTCGGTCTCCCCTACTAAAGCTATCAGTACAAGGAACTTTGAATTCCAGCTTCTACAACAAAAGTTACCTAAGTTCAAAGTTTAGCTTTCCTTAGATCAAAATTATGAAATTTTAATTTTTTTCAATAAAATTTTTTTAATTACGTGTGTTATCATGATAGTTTGACTTATTCATAGGTATGTCATTGGCAACGTATTACCGTTTTCACCTGAACGGTAATGCTAATAGGCTCTCCAAAGTTTGAAAGGATCATCTTGCCCCAGGGGATCATCTCGTACACCTTTCCCCTAAGTTGGGTTATGTTAGACATGTGAAGGCTGATTCACACTTACTGTCCTCTGTTTCTGTCATTCGTATGGCTGGATTAACCAAACTGTTTTGGCGGTTGCATTTCAATATAATATTCTGGCATAATCAGCCGTAATTATGGCAGTAATAACGGAAAATTTCTTTTAGTGTACGTGAAAACGAAAAATGATATAAAACAATGTTATTAGAAAAAAAGTTTCGCCTTGAAATTCTGAACAAGAAATAATAATTTAAAATTAATTTTAAACAACTTCAATCTCTAGGGGCAAACTAATTCGCCGTTTGTTCGTGCGTGTACCCTTTTAAGATAAGGAGCCTTAATTGTACGGCAGCGAACCAAAACCATAGTGGAGCTGCTGTCAATTACGCTGTTCCGCTGCAGTCCCAACGGTCTCTCAGTGTAAAGAAAAGAATTCAGAGTATAAAATTATAATTTAGAAAAAATAGAGTGTATAAGCAGGGTTGCGCAGTGACGTGTTACTGGCGGTTTTCGACGTATAATACATTTTTGACGTAATATACTGTATAAAACGTAGAAAACTATGTATATTACATCTTACATCTGTACATAACCTCACTTTTTTAAATTACGATTGTAACAACGGTTAAAAAATCAAAACTGATATTTAATTCAATGATATTGATTGATTCATATTTATTGATTTGTAAGTTAAAATTGAAAGTTCAGATTAAAAACTATTTGCAAAATATGACAACAAAATTGAAGTCCACAACTCATCCATATATCGCTTATGATAAATTGCAATTTGAACGTTTGACAATAGTAGATGAATCAAATCAAAATAAATCAAATGTTGCTAAATGTTTGCACTGCAACAATATTTTGACAAATATTGGATACAAACGTCTGTTAGGACATAGGTAAGAATAAATAATTTATAATCATTTTTATAAACATTTTTGTTTCAAATTAATATATTCATCCTGAATTCCTCTTTGTGTTAAATAAAGAATAATCACTGTTTATTTGTTAAAGAAATATTTGCAACAACGAAAAAATAAAAGTGTTTTTCAAAGTTTTGTTGCAAAGCAAGCATAAGTGAGCGTTCAGACCTTCTCATGCAAAACTTATGCATGCAAGTTGACATAGTAGCGTTCAAGAGTGAGAGAGATAGAATAATTTCCTATCTCTCTCACTCTTGAACGCTACCATGGCAACCTGCATGCATAAGTTTTTCATGAGATCGTGTAACTGTACCCTAAGGCCACATTTTTTCCGTTTTCCAATTTTTGTAATTCGAAACAATTCTTTCCACGAATTATGTTTCGGTCGACCACCACAATTCATAGTGACAAAAATGTACACATTTATTTACAAAACAATTCAGAAAGATTTCCTATAACAACAAAACCGACCTAAGGATAAGAACAAGTGACTATTTAAGGTTATGTAGCTTAATCTCACACCCGTGCTATATGTATAACAGGGAGTAACACTAAGGAGACTGAACTGACTGAGTGAAGTCTCTCAGAAATGAAACCTTTTTCTGTAGGGGAACTATACTCACAGAATGACAAAACTTATACTCTGCGCGCATGCGCATTACATGCGTATATATTCCTCTCTTTTTAAATCGTATAATATAAGCACGTGAGAAATCAGAAAGCAACAGATGAGAATGAAAAGAGATGCACGCGCTAATACCAGTCGGGTAGCAGTGATAGGCCCAGAGGTGCTCACTGCTACAATTTTTCGAAAAAAACTATTTAAATTCCAAATTTTGTATGTCATTTTTGTAGATCAGGCTAAACATATCAAACGATAACTAAAAATTTGGAGAATATCGTTCTACACATAAGTGAATAATATAACAAGTTTTAAAAGTTAAGAAAATATACTAAAAGCCAGGGGGCGATTATTTAACTATTCCACTTTTCACACTCCACTTTTTGCATTCCGCATTTCACATGCCACAGTTACTCCCTAACAGTAGTATAGCTAGGCCGGTTCCACGAGGTATACCGATACCTCGTGGTAAGTAGATTCCTACTTATGACTGAAACCTCGTGGAACCGGCCCTTGGGGGGGGTCCTCATTTGCATATATGCAAATTAGTTAACCCTTTTAATTTATATGTATGCAAATTAGTTAACCCTTTTAATTTATATGTATGCAAATTAGTTAACCCTTTTAATTTGCATATATGCAAATAAGTTAACTCTTTTAATTTGCATAACCCTAATTTGCATATGTTTTCTATTGTTAGTTTATGCAAATACCACCCAATTTTCACCCACCCTTTTTAACTTTTACGCAAATTTCACCCTTTTAGACGTGGAATATGCAAATACCACCCACTTTTCACCCATTTAATTTGCATAAACCTTAATTTGCATACGTTTTCTATTGTTAACCCTTTAAGTTAATGCAAATACCACCCACTTTTCACCCACCCTTTCGAAATTTTTATGCGAATTTCACCCTTTTAGACTGGAATATGCGAATACCACCCACTTTCACCCCCCTTTTTTACATTCTACCTATCTTGTACTTTGCAACCACCCCCTCCCACCACCCACTTACCCGTTACCTTTGTAAAATATATTGCTTTTAGGTTAACCACCTCCTCCCACCCACCCACTTTTTTTCCTTTATATTTTCTATACTACCACCCACCACCACCCACTTTGCATAAACCAGAAATTTCAAAAATCGTATAGAGCGACCATGGACGTTCATAAGTAAAAGTAATTTACCACCAAGGAATGAATATAGTCCAAAGCTTAAAAAAACAAGGTAGATCCTGAACTTTTAACACTTGCTTCCATGGATCCGGAACTGAAGAAAGATTTGCTAGTACAAATATATACTTTGACTTACGACCTACGACCCTACTATCACCTATTCACTCTCCCCAGTATCCACCACCTCCAGCATCACCTCAACCATCAACCTCTAACTCTCCCCCACCTTTACCCAACTATCCTCCCCTCAGGACACAAACCCATTTATTGAAAATGAATAGAAAAAATTAAATAAATACATATACTTATATTTTTATAAATAATTGTTTAAATTATATGTTAATATTTTGTTTACTATATTTTGTAAGTAAAATATGTGTTAACATTTATTAATAAAGCATATACTTATACGAATAAAAATGTTTTACCTCATTCTTTCTTATTCTAATACTCTAAAAAAAATAAAATAAAATGTTTAAAAAATAAATAAAGAAAATTAAATGTTTTCAAAAATTAATAAAGAAAAAAAACATATGTAACAAAAAATATATATATATTTCTATATATCATATGTAAATAAATTACCTTACTAAGGTAAAATTACCATTTGTAAATAAATTTATCCTTCATTGGTATACCTACACATGTTATCAATGGATTTCTACTTTACCTTTCAAGCAGTTCTTCATGTTTCTGTTAGTCTCCGTCTACGGCGGTAGTGTAATAGTGGGTGCAGTGTTAGTGGGAGAAATGTTAGTAGTGGGAGTAAGACCCATGGTAGGGAGAGAGGTTACCTCTGGTAGTCCCCAAGCGAGGGAACGTCATTCTGTTTCAAGAATCACTTTCAGCAACATCTCTAGCTCCAGCACCAGCACCATCTCCGGCACCAGCAGCAAACCAGTCAGTCTGTAGTAGCTGTAGCAGCCTGTCGTCAGCCGCGTACTACTTGTACCAGCATTGCAGATGTCAACGCAGCCGTTCAGAGACCCCAGTCAGTCTGTAGTAGCTGTAGCAGCCTGTCGTCAGCCGCCTACTACTTGCACCATCATTGCAGAGGTGGACGCAGCCGTTCGGAGACGATTCTGTTTTATTTGATTACAGTTATAGCAGTAGTCTCAGTCTACCGGCCCACCGTCGTTACAGTCGTAGCAAACTGCCGTCTACTGCTTGTATAAGCATTGCAGAAGTGGACATAGGTACAACTTGAACAGAGGGTAAAGCGGAGGTTGGCGCAGGAGTGATATCTGTTATATCAACTCTTTCTTTATGTAGGTTATTTTAGCAATATTATATGCATTGCATATATTTACACATCAATTGTCTTCAATGATTAAAATTGGTTGTAATGTATTGCAGATTTTCAAAGTCTGTTTTTCACATATCTCCGGTTCTTGAAGACATTGAAAAGATGAGGTGTTAGCTGTTGATGACTTCATACTCTTTCCTCCTTCTCCTATCGATATGTCAGTAGCAGAGTTAGCTGTGGACAACTGTTAGCTGAGGACAACATTTTCTGTTTTATTTGTTTCAGTTTCTGCTTCTTTGTTTCAGAATTTTTTTTATAATTATCATTAAAAAAAAATTTTTATTATTAACATGTCGCGAATAGTTAGAAACCCATATGCGAGAGTATCATCTCAAGCGCGAGTAGCATCCCAAGACAGCATTTATGAAATTTGTATAGCATCACAAACTTTCATTGATACTGTTCAGGATAAATTGCAATCTATTAAATCTAAAGAAGGCAATGATCGTTTAATAAGCGCATTTGAGTGGCATAATAAATGTAAAAATAATATTGCTCTATTAACAAAATTCTCGCGACGTAATATAATTGAGGGTTCTCATAAAAGAAGGATTGAACATTTGCTATTACAACTAAAATATGACGAATGCCAACTAAATGAGCTTATGAAACGTGGAGCTGGACTAAATAACTCACATGATAAAATTAAATGGGTAGTTACTGATAGGGCCTTTAACAACAAACTTCAAAACGGAAGTATTATAAATATATCACATTTAGATACTATTGATTTCTTAGATGATGCTTACTCAGTTTTTAAAGATCAGGTAGAACGAGTTTTAAGAGATGGACCACTTAAAGTTTACACAGTTTTTCAAGCAAAATATAAACAAGTTCTACCTGATGATTCGATAGTTTTTGATATAAAAAGTTTTAGCGCGAGCACAAAAGAAATTTTCCCTTCAACTGATTTACATAATTTCTATAATGAAAATATTAAACAAATAACGCTACGCCTTTGTGAAGATTTTAAAGAAAAAGATTCAAATTGGCGACTTGATTCAATTCAAAGATTAGATGTAAATTTCAGTAGATACAATCCTATGAAGGTTGGTTCTTTTATAGATTTACCTAAATCAATTAAATTAAAAAATGCTTGCATTAATGTTCATAATAGTGATCATGAATGCTTAAAGTGGTCGATACTTTCCGCGCTCTATCCACCTCATGAAAAAGATCCCAGATTTGTTAAAAGCTATATAGAACATAAAAATGTTTTAAATTTTAAAGGAATTAACTTCCCCGTTTCTGTTACTGAAATCCCAAAATTTGAGAAACAAAACCCTATTTCCATTAATGTATTTGGTCTTGAAATTCCTAAGGGAAACAAACCATTAAAAATGATAATGAATTTAACATAGTTCCACTTTATCTAACTTCAAATAAAAAAGAAAAACATGTTAATCTTTTATTAATTCAAGATAATTATAAAAACCATAAGGTAAATCAAGCAAAAACTAAATATCATTATGTTTGGATTTATAGATGCTAATAACCTTTATGGTTGTGCTATGATTCAAACACTTTCCTATGGTGGTTTTGAGTGGGTAAAAGATGTAGATAGGAATTTTAACTTTAATATTACAAATGATTCAAAGATTGGTTATATATTAGAAGTTGATTTAGAGTACCCACAAGATCTACATGAAAGTCATAGTGACTTACCATTTTGTCCAGAACATTCAAAGCCACCTGGATCAAAACAAGAGAAATTACTCACTACCCTCTTACCAAAACAAAAGTATATTCTCCATTATCGTGCGCTTAAACAAGCAGTAGAAAGTGGTCTTGTAGTCACTCAAATTCATCGAGTTTTAAAATTTAATCATATCTCCATGGTTGAAAAAATATATTGATTGGGTGGGTATTAAACCCACATGCGAACAAATGCAAAAAATGAGTTTGAAAAAAATCTTTTTAAACTTATGAACAATGCAGTTTATGGTAAGACAATGGAGAATGTACGAAAACGCGTTGATGTAAAACTTGTAACGAAATGGGAGGGTAGGTATGGAGCAGAGGCTCTTATCTCAAAACCAAACTTCCACACACGAGCTATTTTCAATGAAAACTTGGTTGCTGTGGAACTTAACAAAACCGAAGTGCTTATGAATAAACCAATCTATATTGGACTTAGCGTTTTGGATATATCTAAGACACTAATGTATGATTTTCATTATGAGTACATGAGAAACAAGTATGGCGAAAATTGTAAATTGCTCTACACTGATACCGACAGCCTTATTTATAAAATTAAAAGTATAGATTTCTACTCTGATATGAAAGCGGATATTTGTAAATTTGATACATCTGATTATCCTACAAATAATGTATATGGAATTCCGCAAGCTAACAAAAAAGTCTTAGGACTCATGAAAGATGAGTGTAATGGACGAATAATAACAGAATTTGTTAGTTTACGAAGTAAAATGTACAGTATTCGTGTGGAGGAAGAAGATTTTTTGAAAAAGGCAAAAGGTGTTAAAGCGGTAGTTGTAAAAAAAATCTATTACTTTCGATGATTATATGTACTGTCTAAGAAATATTAAAATTCAAATTAGAGTACAATATTCTATAAGATCAAAACTACACAATGTACATACACTGAAACAGACAAAAATAGCATTGAGTCCTTATGATAATAAAAGATATTTATTAAAAAACAGTTCAGATGCTCTTGCTTGGGGGCATTATAAAATCAGATACGAAGCGAGTGATGATGATGATAATGGTGATGTTGTAATGTTAGAAGTTTAGAAATTAATGTTTTATATATTCTACGTATTTAAATATTAGATGTTAAATTTATTTTATAGTATTGTATATATTGTGAAAGATTGAATGAGTGAAATTGGAAGATTATAAATAAACCAAAAAAATATGCTAAAAAATATTTTTGGACAATACATTCGTCCCCTTCAAAAATCAAGTTGTAACCTGCTTAGCTTACTCGTTGTGAGTATACATTCTTTTCACTATTAAAATATATTAAAGTAAGAAAAAGTTAACTTTAACTTTTCAAATAGTTAACTTCAATTTGACTGGTATCAATGTGTTCTTAACACAAAGATTGTATTAAAATGTACAGTATATATATTAAAGGAAAACAATAATACCAGTCAAATCAACTTTAACTTTTCAAAAAGTTAACTTTAACTTTTCAAATAGTTAACTTCAATTTGACTGGTATCAATGTGTTCTTAACACAAAGATTGTATTAAAATGTACAGTATATATTAAAGGAAAACAATAATACCAGTCAAATCAACTTTAACTTTTCAAAAAGTTTACTTTAACTTTTTCAAAACTGAACTTTAACTTTTCAAAAGTTAACTTTAAGTTTTTCAAAAATTAACTTTAATTTTTCAAAAAGTTAACTTTAACTTTTCAAAAAGTTAACTTTAACTTTTCAAATAGTTAACTTTAACTTTTACATGTCTGTCTTTTTTATCCAACTATTATGTGAATTATCAAAACCTAACCACTTTACAAACATTTTATCACGATGATTCTTAAGAACTTTTTCTATGAGATATATATCTGGATATTTCACTTTAGAAATTTCTTCTTCGTAGAAACCACCTTCGATGGGTTGATCTTGATAATCTTTCAGCTTATAAGTTACTGGTTTTGTTGACTCAACTTTAGAGATGGTAAATATTTAAGTTGTCCAGTTTGGTGTATATCCTTTCTCGAAAACATGTTTATTCTTGCTGACTCGAACTCTGTCGCCAACTTTGAATTTTGCCTTTTTAGTTAAAATTTTTCTCTGTTTTGAAATACGTTATAATAATTCCTTTTCATCTTCTTTTCTGACATCCTTTGGTTTCATTCCAATAGTTCGATGTTTCTGATTGTTATATTTTAAAATTAGAGATGGTAAAATATCTTCCCATTTATAATTTCCTCTTAAGTTGAACTGTGGCCACATCATATTTTTGAGTGTTCGGTTAAATCTTTTAATTATTTATGCTTTTAAATTACTAAATGTTGAATACAGTTTAATGTTATATGATTTCATTAAATTTTCGAATATTAAATTATAAAATTCTTTGCCTCTATCGGTTTGTAAATTTTTTGGTACGCGTTCTTGTACAAGTATAGATTTCATAGCAGTAGAAACATCTTTCCCACATTTACTTTTTACAGGTATTTCCCATGCATACTTTGAAAATATATCTATTACAGTTAACATATATTTGAATCCTTTGTTAACTTTCGAATATGGTATCATTTCAACCAAATCTGCTTGCCATGTTTCATCTACACCACGCAATTGTACTTTGCGACGTGGATAATTTCTCCGAGCTTGTCTATGTAATTCTGTGACTACTGTTAACTTTTTACTATCCATATTTTAAGATATATATAAATACATCAATACTCAATATAGTACTGATTTAAAGTTGATATGTATCCTCTTAATATATAATTTTAGATTCACGTAATTCTTTAAGGATACTCATAATTTCATTGTTATGACTTGGATTGCCAGCTTGTCGTGATGCTATAAGTAGACGTAAACGATCGACAAGTTCATTTGAATCATCCCAGTAGATATAGTCTGAGTATAATTTCCTTTCTACCAACATAGATTGCGGTAATAAAATTTTTTTTGTAAGGATTCTCCAGTTTTCTGATAAAGCTTAGCAATTACGTTTGTATATTTAAAACTTTTGTTTATACGAATAGGTTTATTTGGACTGTAATTCTTTCTATGTGCATTAGTAATCCTTCTGTTTTATTATATTCTTTCTTTCCAACTAAGTCAATGAAAGGGCCATTGAAATTAATTTCTGTATTACCTACCATAAAATTTCCATTTTCAACTTTCCGCACTCCGTAAACCATATCTAAATATTGTTTTCTATTTTTATTCAACAATTTTATTAATTTATCTATTAATTTGTCAGAATCTTGGTCTTGTAGATTATTCTGCTCATCAAACTCTTGACTTGTTGACTTATCATTTAACACATCGTTTTGCTCTTGATTTGAAAAAATGTCATCATTAATTATGCTTTCATTTCTTACATTTTGTAAATCTACTTCAGATACAGGATCATAAAGTGTGTTATAATTATTATTATAAGAAGATATATCAAATGGTTCATCTTCACTAACAGCAGTCTTAAATGTTGTTTCAAAGTCTTCTTGTTCTTCTTGTTCTTCTTCCTTTTTAATTTTAGATACATTTTCACTCTTGATAGAATTATACGGTCTATTAACTAATTTTTCCAATGGAGTAACTAATGGTTGAAAGGTCTCTTTCAAAATATATTCTGCAGTCTCTCTACCACTTTTAAGTATGCGATGTTTTTTACGTATAGCATCACTTGCTTTAGCTATTTCATGAAGCGTTTCTCGTTCCTTTCGAAACATGTTTCTATATTGATGTCTAATATTATACTAATGAAATTTTCAAACCAATTGATACTTATAACTGAATAAAGCAATCGAAACCTTTTCTATATCTTACTTCATTTAAATTTCGGTCTTTGTCTATAACCACAAATCCATATCTATCAGAATTCCAACATGTTGAGCATAAATCACGAAACTGATTGTAAGTCATATCTGTATTTACATGATCATTATAGACATGCTTAAGGTTTCTCTCATCTTGTTTAAAAAGTACTAATAAGTTAATATTATCTCTAACAAGATGTTTAGGAATGTGGGCATATGTTTGACATAGATAGAAACTGTCAACATTAACATGTCTACCCATACAAAAGAATGCTCTTACATTATCTTGCTTCTCACAAGCAACCAAGTCTAAATTTGGGATGGGGATAAAAGTTAATAAGAAATATAAAAAGACAAGAACCAAGAAGCAGAAGAAGAAGAAGGTTGCTTCTAAGAGACATGTTTTATTAAAAAAGATTGTTCATGCTGCTAAAAAGTCTATGAAATCTAATAACAACTCTCTAGATACAATTAGAACTGCTATGATTGGTGCAAGAAAGGCTATAAAACAATATGGCGGTAAATCTAATATTATATCACCTCGAATTCTTCCTATACTATCCAAAGTTGGTGGTATTTTACCTCTTGTTCCAATTTTTGCAGAATTAAGTGCTCTAGGGGCGCTTACTGGTGAAATTAGTGGTATAGTGAAAGCTGTAAATGAAGCTAACATTGCTAAGAAGGAACTTTCAGAATCTCAACGACATAACCATACAATGGAGTCTATTGCTTTAGGAAAAGGTTTATACATGAAACCATATCAACGAGGACTTGGTCTTTATATGCGACCCTATAAAGGCAAAGGATTACGCATTAAGAAAAAAAATTCAAAAAACTAATATTGAAGCTATCTCACCGTGCACTAAGTGATTATGATCTTTTAAAATATACTACAAGTTTAAAAATACCACATTTTAGAGGAATCTTTATGAGAAATGAATTACCTGTGGGAGGACCATTTCAATATGAATCAGCAATAATAAATCTTGATGATAAAGAAGGTCCTGAAACTCATTGGGTTGCATATAAAAAGGTGAACAATGAAACCGAATACTTTGACAGTTTTGGTAATCTTTCACCACCATTGGATCTCATTGTTTACTTAGGTGTTGGTAGCTATATAAAATATAATCATGAAAGATATCAAAATTTTGATAAGTTTATATGCGGTCATTTGTGTCTTAAGTTTCTATGTAATCAACTTACAGTGAAGAATAACTTTAGTCTGTATAAGAATATGTAAACAATTTCAAGCTTCAGTATACAACTAAACACTTAACATGAATGATTCTATCACTCTCACGTTATCAGGGAATTCTTCAAGCCTTGAGGCTTCATACTTTCCACCAATTGAACTATCATCTAACAAAAATTATGTACTGGGTCTTGTTGAGCTTCTTACATTTAACTCAATTCCCAACATTAATAAGGGTGCTAATATGTTTTATATAGATGGTTTCGATGTAAAAATACCTACAGGTAGTTATGAAATCGAAGATATTAAAAAACATTTTGAATATAGAATAAGAGGTACTGGTCTTAATTTAAAAATGATAGTTGATACAAATACATTAAAATGTACAATTGCATGTAATAAAGAAATTGACTTCAGGAAAGAAGATGGTATAGGACAAATATTTGGATTTTCTCCCAGGTATCTTGCAGCAAATACTGTTAATATTTCTGATTCAATTATATCTATAATGAAGGTGAATGCGATACGTGTTCAGTGTAATATTACAACAGGATCATATATTAATGGAAAGAAAGTACATACAATACACCAATTTTATCCTTCTGTTGCTACTGGATATAAAATCATAGAAGTTCCAAATAATGTTATTTACTATCCAGTCACCGTAAAGACAATACATAATATTCAGCTGTGTATAGTTGATCAGGATGGTAATTTAGTTAATTTTAGAGGAGAGACAATAACAATACGTTTACATGTAAAATCAGTGTAATGGGAATTATTTACAATCAAAAAAGAAAAGTTGGTGGTAGTTATAAAAGTGAACCAATATGTGTAAAGAAAAGCAGTGTGAATGTAACTCGCAAGGTGTTAACACCTCAGAATGAAATATTTCTGAAGAAACTTGGTCTGCGAATCAGACATTAAAAATAAAGAAGAAGAAGCAGAAGAAGAGAGGTGAAAAATTCTATTTATTCATTTTGTGTCGTTGTTATAAGAAAAATGGAGGAAATTGTCAGCATTCCAACTCAAGTGAATTTTGATGAATCTATAGCAAATTATGAAATTCATAGTCATCAACCATATGCATCATCATCTTTCAACAATAGTGATGAAATTCGGATAATAGTTCAAAATCAAGATTTACCTATTTTACCGAGCAGCAGTTCCTTACATATATTTGGACGCTTGACGCAGAGTGGTGGAGACATTTTACCAGAAAATGTTTTTCTTATTAATAATGCTATAGCTTACTTATTTGATGAAATTCGTTATGAATTAAATGGTATCGAGATTGATCGATGCAAATATGTCGGTCATACTTCAACAATAAAAAACTTGGTTTCCCTAACTCCTTCTCAACTTAAGCGTGTTGGAAATGCAGATGTCTTTGAATATTCTGCTTTGGATTTAAAAATGACTTTACAAAATGGTTATTTTAATATAACAATTCCACTTAGTATGATTTTCGGTTTTGCAGAAGATTATAAGAAAATTGTTGTAAATGCAAAACATGAACTCATTTTGATAAGATCAAGATATGATTTAAATGCTGTTGTTCAAACAGCAAATCTTAACAATAATGATGAATTTAAAATCACAATTAATAAAATTGAATGGTTAGTACCATATATTTTACCATCTGACGGTAATAAAATTAAATTATTAAAATTTATTGAGAAGGATCCATTAATTTCTATGAGTTGCCGATCGTGGGAAATGTATGAGTATCCTTTACTTTCAGAAAGTTCAATAATTATGTGGCAACTCAAATCTTCATCTCAATTAGAGAAACCACGATATATAATTGTTGGATTTCAAACTGGAAGAAAGAATAAACTAAAAAATACATCCTGTTACTTTGATCATTGTAATATTACAAATGTAAAACTCTTTTTGAACTCACAATCTTACCCTTCGGAAATTGAAATTGAAATTTTGATCAAAATCAGTATTCTTTATTATATGATATGTATGCTAATTTTCAATCTTCTTATTATAGTAAAGATTCAGAACATACTTTAGATATTAATACTTTTAAATCAAAAGCACCTTTAATTGTTATTGATTGTTCGAAACAAAATGAGTTTTTAAAGCAGTCTTCAGTCGATGTACGTTTAGAATTTGAAGCTAGAGAAAATATACCTGCTGATACAACTGCATATTGTCTCGCCATACATGATCGTATAGTTCAGTATAAACCAATCAGTGGGATTATTAAAAAGTTATAAGGAGTGGAGAGGGAAACAAGTGGTGGGGGTGAAGTGGAGATATATAAGACATATTTATGAAGCAGATACTCATTTCGATTCTAAAATGGAGTTTATTGTAGACGTTCAAAGTTTTAAAAAACCCAGCAATGAATTTATTTTCAAAGAGTTGGCTATAGTTCTTCTGGAGGCAGATGCTCAACCAAGAGTTTACCTTTTTGAACCACCTTGTGCTTGGAGTTCACTACCTGGACGTTATAAGAGTGAAAACTTATGGTTAACAAACAACTATCATTCAATCCCTTGGATTGCAGGATATGTATGTTACGATGAAGTGCGAATCATTTTACAAGATGCATTACGAGGAGCAAAAACTATCTACGTAATAAGTTTTAATTTCTATATATATGAATAAATGAATTTTATAATTTAAAAAAAAATGTTGTCTTTCCTTCATAATATACCTACTCCTTTAATAATATATACTTGAATTTTTTCGCTTCCTCATAAAGGAAGCCTTATAGTGATGTCGATTTCCGAATTTTTTAAAATCAATTATTTTTACATATTTTCAAGTGTAGTATATATAATTCATCGAGAGGAACAAATGTCCGGATGTATGTGTGTATGTATGTGTGTGTGTATGTATGTGTGTGTGTATGTATGTGTGTGTGTGTGTGTATGTCACCGATTCTTGTGGACAAATTTTCTCTTGCACATCTTGATGGATTTTGATAAGATTTTGTAGGTGTATTACGGTCATGAATACCAAGAATCAGACAGAAGGATTTTCAAAAATATATAAAAAAAAAATTTTCAAAATTTTTTTAATTTTTGAAAAAATTAATTTTTTGGTTTTTTGAAATAACTTTTTTCTACATTAAAATTTTTATTAATTCTTGTCAAAATTGCATTCCTGACATAAAAACGAATCGATTCATGTATTTAAAGTATATATTTTATCAAAATTTATAGAATTAATAAATATTTTAATTTTTCACAAAAAATTAAAATTTTGTATTTTTTGACATTTTACCATAACAATGAAACCGAATACTTTGACAGTTTTGGAAATCTTTCACCACCATTGGATCTCATTGTTTACTTAGGTGTTGGTAGCTATATAAAATATAATCATGAAAGATATCAAAATTTTGATAAGTTTATATGCGGTCATTTGTGTCTTAAGTTTCTATGTAATCAACTTACAGTGAAGAATAACTTTAGTCTGTATAAGAATATGTAAACAATTTCAAGCATGGAACTATCCACTCACTCAATGCGGTAACAGTACGCGCACCTCTGCTACGCACTGGGCCTTACCGCACCATCCACCACCACCCACTCCCACTACCCACAGCGCCCGCGCGGTATCTCGCGGTTCTCTATACGATTTTTGAAATTTCTGGTTTATGCAAAGTGGGTGGTGGTGGGTGGTAGTATAGAAAATATAAAGGGAAAAAAGAGGGTGGGTGGGAGGGGGTGTTTAACCTAAAAGCAATGTATTTTACAAAGGTAACGGGTGAGTGGGTGGTGGGAGGGGGTGGTTGCAAAGTACAAGATAGTTAGGTAGAATGTAAAAAGGGGGGTGAAAGTGGGTGGTATTTGCATATTCCAGTCTAAAAGGGAGAAATTCGCATAAAAATTTCGAAAGGGTGCGTGAAAAGTGGGTGGTACTTGCATTAACTTAAAGGGTTAACAATAGAAAACGTATGCAAATTAAGGTTTATGCAAATTAAATGGGTGAAAAGTGGGTGGTATTTGCATATTCCACGTCTAAAAGGGTGAAATTTGCGTAAAAGTTAAAAAGGGTGGGTGAAAATTGGGTGGTATTTGCATAAACTAACAATAGAAAACATATGCAAATTAGGGTTATGCAAATTAAAAGAGTTAACTTATTTGCATATATGCAAATTAAAAGGGTTAACTAATTTGCATACATATAAATTAAAAGGGTTAACTAATTTGCATATATGCAAATGAGACCCCCCCACCAAGAGCCGGTTCCACGAGGTTTCAGTCGGTAAGTAGGAATCTGCGGTCAATAAGTAGGAATCTACATTACCGATACCTCGTGGAACCGGCATATCTATACTACTCCTAACGTTAGTAAAATTATCAATATAAGTAAATTCATATTTTTTTAAAAAATCGTTTTCAATCCGTTGTAAATCAGAAAAAGTTGTATTTTATAAAAAAGGAACATTTTTATACAAAAATTATATTTTTATGAAAAATAGACATTCTGTATTTGTAACAAATTAAGAAATTTGAGTTAAGATTTATTAACAATTTATGTGCTCTCTCTACAGTCAGAGATTAAATTCTAATACAAACAAATGTGGTAAATGACAGTCAAATTAAAATTCTATATTGTTAATAATATTTCAACATCTATTAGAGATAAATTTTGATGATGTAAAGGCATAAGTACTAATTAATACTAATTAATAAATTAAAATTTATATATTAATACGGTCAAAAATACAACTCACTAATCTATTAGAGATATTTAAAATTGTTATTTCAAACTTGGTTAAATATTAATTTACAGAATCACTTCAAAAGTTATAAATTTTATTGTTAATATATTCTGATAAATAATTTTGTAAACTTTTTAATTTATAAAACTAATTTTAATAAATATTAATTGTTAAAGTCCATTTTATAATTCATTTTCATGATTACAAAGCTTTCTCCAAAAGGAGCAAAAATGACGAAAATAAAGTCTAATATTAATTCAAAATAAAGATAAATACATACAGTCGTTTAAATAAATCAAACTTTTGAAGAAATTTATATATATATATATATATATATATATATATATATATATATATATATACATATATATATATATATATATATATATATATATACTGCGAGAAATGGATATTGAGCTTTAATTTCTAGATATTAACGGTCAATCTCTGTGACAGTCAAATACATAAACATCTTAGATGTTTAAATTTAATATCCACAGATATTGGAAAAGACATGTTCACACATCACCTCAAATTTGTAGATTATACCAGTTAGCATCTGAAATAATAAACCATAACATCTAAATGTTATGAAATACCATCTTTTCTTAATATCTAGTATATTAAGATTTTTAACATCCAATTTTCTCAGTATATATATATATATATATATATATATATATATATATATATATATATATAGGGGAAGTGTGCCGGTTGTGGGCACCCCTACGTAAACTTTGACAGCAAGTAAACTTTACTAATCTAAGTATTGCAAGTCGTGTACGTTAACAATACAGACTTCTCGTATTGATAACAACACAAATATATGCATTTGTGTAATAGCTGTGAGCATAATAAAGAAATTTTGCATTAAATAAATGAAAAAGTAATTTTGTATTGTTTTCGAAAAGCAACATATGGGTGTAGATTCGTTCAGAAAAAAGGGTTTAATTTTTCTTTTGCAGTGTTGTCATTATATTTTGTGATTTACCTTCGTGCTTAACGAAAATCCTGCATCACAAAATGTTTTGGTCTTTTGAAGAAATGACTGTCATTCCCGGTTGTGGGCACCTTTATGTCAAGCTACTTCACATGCTAGCATTATGCTTCTGTTAGCGATAAGCATAGTGTGAAAACGTGTAATCATTTTTGTTCTTTATGCCGGCGAAGTGTCTTGAAATAAAGAAATTTTCATTTCCTTTTTATTTGTGTTGGTTTCCTTTAATATTTTTCCATTTTAAGCGGATTTTCAAAGGGTTCCCACAACCGAGTACAAAAATTTTTTTTTCAAAAAATTTCCATTTCACGAAATTTCTAATAAAACTTCTTTATTTAATGGAATCAACTTAATTTCTTTACTGATAGTCACCTTAGACCTCTAGCTTGAAATTCGTACACATATATTTCAATAATATGCACATGGACAAATGTTATGAGGCAAAAAAAGGGTGCCAACAACCGGCGCACTTTCCTTATATATATGCTAAAATTTGGTCTTTGACCAGAAAACTCATACAAAAACATGATTTTTGCTAAAGTGTTATATACCGTTTTGAAGCTTGTACTTTCACCTACAAATCGCACTTGTTCGATTTAAAAAAATACAATAGCTTTAGAGATATATTTCTTCGAAGGTGACTACCTCAAAAACGAAAATCCGAAAATTGGTGGGGCTAAACCGGACACCCCATGGGGCTAAATCTAATTAAAGAATGAGATACAATTTTTTTTTTTGGTAAAAAAGTCAAATCAATTCTTCTTTTATTTATTTGTAGATAGTTCTATACAAAGAATATAATATAATATGTAAAATCGGTAATAATTATAATATAAAATAAATTACAGTTTTCAGGCTTGTCTGTTTGTAGCAACTCGCTTGCGAATTCAAGTTTTAAAATAAATTCTTTATTTATTTCTTTATAAAGTGGTTCCAAGCAAAGAATATAATATATAATAGTTAATTAATATAAAATAAATTAAAGAATTCAAAGATTTGGTTGTTTTTAATCACAATGTCCGATTCAGCCCCACACCGTCATCTAATAATTAACCTGCAATATATTTTTTCTTCTTAATGTTTTCCATTAATATTATTTAGGCCTTATCATTATTAAACAAAATATATCATACGGTCAAACAACCAAAAATTACTGTTTTCCATTAAACTTTTTTTCTACTAAACTCAGTACACCTTGAGCTAAAAGAAAAATGGCCGTATGATATTTGCACTTTAATTTTAACGATAAAAACCCAAAAAAATGAAGAAATTTTTTTTTTACTTTTACCTCAAGAAATGACATTTTCACATATTAACGGCAACTATTATTACAAGAAAATTGACACGTACCTAAAACCTCATGCAGCATATGCATCACGAAATTGCGCGTTCATAGGTTATTTACACGATTTGAAATTCTTCACGGTTTCGGAAATATTTGACTTGTCCGGTTTAGCCCCGTGACCGGTTTAGCCCCGGTCTCCCCTAATTATAATCATAATTATAATTAGGTGAAGATTTCATTGAAATGTTCAGGAAAGTTTCGCGCTAGACACTTATTTAATCGGGCCATATAAATCTTTACACAATGTTCACTAAACATTGCAATTAAACATTCCGAATACTGCAAGTAAATATTTAATAAATTTTTAGGAAAATTTCTGTGCTGTGGGGGTTTATATACTTAAATGGGTACTCTAGTGTAGAGAACTCAATTATATACATTTTCCGAGTAGGCTAAAAAATAATTTTTGGTATTTATTTTTTATGCAAGTTGCTTATTAATTTTTAAAACATGCAGAAAAAAATAGGATAAAAATAATCAAGAAAATTTTAATTTATAAACTGTAAAATCTTAAAATAAGAAAGTGCGAACTGGTTGCTGTTTGAAGACTTTTGTAATGCTCTAAAACAAACAACCCAAATTTTCGAAGCTGTAACCATTTCTGAAATTCTTGACTATTTCTGAAATGTGTAAACACATAACCTATAAAAATTATGCGGTTTTCATAAATTTATCGTTAATGTAAGTGTTTAATTTCATTGGTTCTTTAGAAAAAGAAAGGGACCATTTTGTCGATCCTTTGCAAAAATATTCCGTATTTTTTAAATGGAGAAGCAAAAAAATTTAAAACCTATTGGTTTTTCATCTTTAAGGTACCTTGGACTGAAAACAATTATTATCTGAATAACTTCCCAGAAGAACCAGAGATATTGATCTTAGAGTGTTTGATTATACGTAGTCGTAGAAGTGAAAATTTCGATATTTCGGAAAATTATTCATAATAAAGTCTGTTAAACAATTTTAAATAAGTTTAATTTCTATTCTTTATCTTCAAATGACACAGTAAAATCGTTTCCAATCATAAACTTTGTAATATAATGTTTTATCAATGAGAAAATCCCCTTTATTAGAAAAGAGCCCATTTTGTCGGTTTTATGTATTTTCAAAATTAAGGGGAGGGGGGTGATTTAAAATTTTTTAAACGTATTGGTTTTCATCTTTAAGGTGCCCTGGACTGAAAACAATTATTATCTGAATAACTTCCTAGAAGAACCAGAGATATCGCAATTAATATGTATCATAATCTTTAATTCTGTTTTTTTCGAAATGAGGTATTTAGCACTATGAACTTTAAAATTCTGTAACTCATCGAATTTTTGACCAAAAAAGTTGTATGACAACTCAAAATTTTTCAAATTTTGGAAGGAATTCGCCCATATAGATAAGTCCAATAGTGCCAAAATGGGCCTTTTTCATGTGGACGTCGACATAAACATATAAAATATTTGAAATTTATTTTTTACATTTCAGAATACATTATTCTATTATGAAAATTGTTCTTTTAACTTGACAAAAGCTTTCATTTTTCAAATTGGTATAATTATTGAATTAATTAATTATATGTATATTTACTTTTAATTATTTAATATATTAAAGGATGTTAAAAACTTTTTTTGATTCTTCTGATCAGATATTTTTTTATTCAGTTTAACTGAGCTTTCACTCTACGACGCAGAGCCTCTTCAGAGCATTACAAACTGTGAAAAATTTTTAATGTTAAATAAAAATCTTTTACAAACGCGCCATATAAAGATAACCTCAAAACTCACCAATCATGTGTTAAGATTCATTCAAAAATATAAATATAAAAATATAAAAACTTTACATAACAAATTCTTAACAAGCATAAATATATAAACATTTTTTATAAAAATATAATTAAAAATAGGGGTTTTTTGTGAAAAAACCATTCCCCATATTTTGTGATCACATGTTTACAATGACATTGCATATTTTAAATTTGGGGTTACATTGTCGATATAATAGATTACCTAATGATCAATCTCCCAAGACAGAAGTCCCTTACGAAAAAGTATGACATGTAATTTACAACATGAATGAGTGTTGTAATTTACGTGGCGTTTTTTCGCGACGCCAAGAAAAAAAACAATCGAAAATGTCAAATTGTTTTTAACTTCTCAGGTTATCTAACCAAATTATTAAAATTGATTCGGAGATATTGTTAACTTCTTTCACCTTTATCAAATTGTCAATCAAAAGTTCTAATTAGAAGTAAAAATAAAATATTTATTTTCTATGGACAGTATGATATGTATTATAGTTTTTGTTGTTTGTTGTTATATCAAAAAGGTTCGCTATATGACAGCGAACTGACTGAAAATACTGATGATGGTTGACAAAACGAAGTGGTCCGCTGTCATCGCAAACTTCTTAGTTGTGATAGATAATTATTAAAGATTTGACAGCAAATATCAATTAAACTATATACATAATCCTGTTAAAGGTTTTTGTGCCTTGAAGTTTGTACATGATAATGTTTTGTTTGTGGCGTCGCGAAATAACGTCACGCAAATTACTGCAACTGTTCATGTCGTACATTACATGTCATACTTTTTCGTAAGGGGTCTAAAAAAGAAACAACAGAAAACGCCACACTCACATAGAATGAATCATTTTAAATCTATGAGAATATAATTAAAAACTTATTCGTATTTAAAAGTCAAATCTTGTAAATATTTGTAATTAAAAGTCAAATCTTGTAAAATATATGTAAATTTTGTAAATAGAATGATAGAATTAAACTTTATTTGTGTTTAAAATTAAATTCCTGTAAATATCATTAAGGGCCGATTTCACCACCTGTGATTAGTGTAATAATTCGTGATTAAAGTATCTTAACCATCAGAATACGTTTTACCATAATCGAAATGATGATTAATGGAAAGTAATCACCGATTAACTTAATTATCAAAAATTGACTCGTTTAAGAACTTAAACAGCAATTTAACAGAAAAAATATTATTTTAACACCATATGTGGTGTTAAAATTACAAGCAATATTTTTAACTGACACCTATTGAAAATAAACACGAGTAATTATACATGTAGATTTGGACACATGTAAATACACGAAGAAAAGTTTTTACACGTATAATAATGTTGGCACTTATTAGGACCCTTACCACTATCAAATTATAAAATATAAGTAAAATCAAAATTTTGTCAGTGCACGAGCCATGGAACGCCCCAAAAAATAAAAGTAGGAGAGAGAGAGAGAGAGAAAAAAAAATTCAAGAGTGTGTTGAATATCCAATCAGATTTTACGAACTCGGAAAAAGTTGTGGTTAAATAATTATGTTTATCTTTTAATCGACAATCAAAATAAAAGTAATTTCCATTCCGTTCCACGAAATTTGATAATAAATTTTTAATCACTGTTTACATAATCCCATGTACTTAATTCTCAAGAACCCATATATTTCTACTGAGACCAATTGTGATTGGCTATTAAAAATATTCATGCTAGAAGAAGTTGTATCATTGGTGAAATCGCGAGGTTTTTGTAAAAATATAAAAATAAAAATCTGTAGGGGCGCTGGATGTGCTCTAGGCTGAAATTCAAAATAATATTTTTTAAACATAACCTACAAATATATAAAAAAACTCACTGCCAAGACTCGAGAATTATATCGAAGTCAAGAATCGACTACCCCGAGTCTGCGCAATAAGTTCTGTAATGTATTTGGAGGTTATGTTAAAAACTTTATTATTGTAAAAAAGTGGAATTATACAATGTTTATAATGGTTTCAAAAATTGCTACAAATTTTACAGTCTAACGTAAAATCAGAATATATGTAGACAAGTAGTCCTTCAATCCAGGAGAATATGTTTTGAAAAATTTCCTATGCATTATTTTTAATTTTGGCCTAGATGACATCCAGCGCCCCTTCAGTTTTCAGTGAACATTCAACACACTTTCAACTCAAGAGAACCTATGGGCTGTGTTAAACGGAAGCGTACAACAAAATCTATATCGAAAATGATGACAAAATTTAATCGTAAAACTCGGCCATTTCTAATGATTACAAACCATTTCGATTTGAAGGTTATAATTTCCATGTCAATATCTTTGTATTAATCCCTCATTAACTTATTAAACGGTCAAATTTGGGCAATTAAGTTAATCAGTGATTACTTTCCTTTAATCACCACTAGAATTATGGTGGAACGCATTCTTATAATTTAGATTGTTTAATCAAGAAATATTACATTAATTAAAGTTGGTGGAATAGTAGTAACTGTTAATCGTCGTTTAAAATATAATCCTAATTATTTAATCACGATATTAATTCTCCATGGTGAAATCGGCCCTAAGTGAATTTGTGTCTGTTCTTAATTAAACTGAATTATTATTTTTAACAATTTGATACATTTCTTTAAAAATTCTACGAGTATAACCTCTTTCGGTTTCTAAAATTTTAACATTATTGAAACTAAAACGATGATTCAACTCATGAGAGTGTTTTACCAAAGCCGATTTCCTTTTGTCATTTTCGCAGTTTTTTTATTTTTCTTATAACATTTAAATGGATCTTTCTCGTAAGTAAAAACGACCTTAACATCAAATTCATTGAAAGTATTTTTAAAAAAATATGACAAATCTTTACTATACGGCAAAACTATTGTTTTATTTAAATCAAAATTTCTAGGAGTCGGCGTGGGACTCATTGCATTAATAATAGAGTTATATCTGAGGTTAATGTATTTGTCAATAAACTTAATTGGAAAATCGTTCTTTCATAGGATATCACAGATCAAATTAAAATTCTCATCATGAAATTTTTCGTCAGACAATTTAATTGCCCTGTCAACTAATCCAAAAATTATAGAAATTTTATCTTTAATACAAATTTCAGAATTAAAATTTACATATCGTCCTGAAAAAGTTGGCTTTCTATACCAGTTTGTTGAAAGTTTATTATTTTCTCTAATAATTAATACGTCTAAAAAACTAATACTATTGTTAGACTCAATTTCTACAGTAAATTGTAGTCTAGGATGGTAAGAATTAAAAATACTAAGAGTGTTATTAATAAATTCCTCAGGAATTCAAAAAATTATGTCATCAACATAACGGAAATAAAAAATGTAATTAAAATTTAATGACTTTAAAATATCTTCTTCCAACTTTTCCATAACTAAATCAGCAATAGTACTAGAAAGAGGTGATCCCATAGGGGTACCGAAAATCTGCTTGTAAAAATTATTATCAAAACTACAATATGAATGGTCAATACAAAATTCAACCAATCCTATAAAGTCATCAACAGGGATCTTTGTATGATCTCTTATATCCTTCCACTTAAACTTTAAACATTTTAAAACCAGTTCTTTAGGAATATTTGTGAATAGGGATTTAACATTTAACGAAATTAATCTGTAATTATTCGGAATATAAAAGTTCTTAATTTTGTTTACAAAGTCCCAACTATTCTTAACAAAATATTCATTATTCCTAATCGCTTTCTGTATCGGAATACTGATAAATTTAGATAACGACGCTAAAGGGGAGCCACAAAAAGATGTAACTGGTCGCATGGGTGTACCTGTTTTGTGTACCTTTGGTAAACCATAGAACTTAGGTGCAACAGAATTGTAGCTTTTTAACATTTTTGATGTAGGGCAATTTATGTAACCCTTTAGCAGGAGCCCACCAATCCTAGCGTTTAAATCTCTTTGAATAACATTTGTAGGGTCTTTTTTCAATTTACTGTATGTATTTTTATCATTCAACAGATCTATACACTTGTAGATGTATATTTTTTTCTCTAAACATATCGTAATATTACCCTTGTCCGCTTTCGAAATTACTATATATTTATTTTCATTTAAGAATTTTTGAGTCTTGTTTGCCTAACATTTGTATATCTGATAATTGATTTTTGTTAAATTTCATATTTAAAAATTATTCAATTTATTTGAAATGTTACTCCTAAAAACTGTTCTTTTATCGTCAGGGATCAAAGCAATTTTTTCCTCTGTCACGGACAAAGCATTTTCACAATATGAACTCTTATTCTTAACGTCAGTATAAAATTTGTCACCTAAACTCAAAAAATATTGTACGTCAAGTGGAATTACTTTACTGGTCAAATTTTTGAACCAATCGTTATTAACATTTCTTACGTCATCTTGTTTATAAAATTTTTCAATCAACCACTTGTACTTCTTAATGGAGTTTCTAATTAGAACTTTTTCAAAATTATAAATAATTCTATTCTGACAGTCAATAAAAAATTTAATCGTATCATTACTTGTCAATTTTATCAAATCATTATATAAAAAATCTAACTTCCTTTTTAGGATTTTTACATATTTTATGCTGTCACCAATCTCAATTTTAAGCATTTTAATTTTAAATTCAAAAACTAACCTCTCAAAAGTATGTCGAGACAAATGATGGAATAACCTTACATTAAATTTTTGATACAAAATATGAGCTGGAATATAACCTCCAGACTTACATCTTAATAAGAATCTCACATGGTTTTGTTGTCTTGCCAATGTCTTCCTATAACGTGTCCATTTATGTATATATTTGACAGCCATTTCACCATAAATTCGCCTAGTCCTACGGAAAAAGCCACCATCCATGGTCTCACTGCTGCCAGACGTCATAATACCAATAGGTGTAATAATTTAATTGGAGATGTTAAAAGTGTTGATCAGTCATTCGTAATTAATGAAAGGATGTTAAAAACTTTTTTTGATTCTTCTGATCAGATATTTTTTTATTCAGTTTAACTGAGCTTTCACTCTACGACGCAGAGCCTCTTCAGAGCATTACAAACTGTGAAAAATTTTTAATGTTAAATAAAAATCTTTCACAATCGCGCCATATAAAAATAACCTCAAAACTCACCAATCATTGTATGTTATGACAACTATTCTTAGAATGATAAGACTTAATTGTATATTTACATAAAAAGTATAAAAAAATATTTTAACTTTCTGTATTTTTCCCATCAACTTTCTTTAAGCGTAAGTCTTTGTGCCCCTCCCAATCTTTGGCATTGGAGATAGTAATTTTTTTTGTAAAATAAAATTTACTGCAAATTAAAACAGCCGGATGAAACTAGCAGTTGTAGTCAGCACCAATCTTTAGGCGTCAACCACTAATTAATGAAATTAAAAAATAGAAACTTACTATATTTGCTATTTAGTGGATATTGATTCTCAAACAACAGTACTCGATGGTTTTTTAAATTATTAAGTATTACTAAATTTGAAGGAGAGGCATATTGATAGATGACGCCTAAACATTGATGCTGAGTACGACTGCTAGCTTAAGCCGAGTAATCGAAACACATTAAAATCTATTTTTTTCAGTGCACATTTAAAATGAATTTATGCAGAAAACAACAACAACATAGCACATTATTATTCCCATAAAACAGAAACCATAACGAATACTAAAAATCACAAAGAAAATGTACCATATGCTGACTGATCTAACGACGCAATTAGGCGCCATGTTACTTAACAGGTGGGCACTCATCGACGCATGCGCATAGAACATCCTAGACCAAATATAGACGGTCTTAATAACACCGTACTAGACGGACATATTTGACTTAGGTTTCTTATTCTTTATTTTTCCACAAGGATAATTTTACTTTTTCATTTTGTCAATTTTTTTAGGTTATGTTTTGTAATTACAATAGGATATACATTTATACATTATACATTTTTAGAAGCGCGTCAGATATATATATATATATATATTTTCCTAATTTTTTTCAGTAATCTTTAAACATTAATAAACAACTTGTGTAAAAAGTAAGTACTAAAAATGTTAAACTTTCTTTTATCGCTATTCGAAAAAATTACTAAAATTGAGACATTTAGACCAGAATCCCCTCTTAATAATAATATTCACTTATTTACAACAATATTAATGAGATTTTATCCAGGAGACTTAAAATTAATTATTTTGTTCAAAAAACAACGTATTTTGATAATCAGAAATTGCTCAGCATATTGCTTGGCAACGTTGCTTGTGGAAAGTTACGTATAAAAAACGCAAAATTTAAAAGCAATAAAACCTTTAACATTTTTTATTATAAGAATTCTCATTTTTTTGCGCAGATCAGTTAAATCAGTCGGTTTGGTTTATTTGCCCTGAAATACGTAGGCCAAAAATTTTAAGGGCAAAGGACCCACGAAGGGAAGAAGGAAAGAAAAAATAAAATGAACAAGATAGAAGAAATGTGAAATGATTGGTGTTTCAGGGGATTGAGGAGTTATTAAAGAGAAGGAGAAAGTAGCTAAGCGAAGGGTGCGTGGGTTTCCTCGCAGGGGGTGCGTAGAACGAGGAGGGGACATTCGTAGGGGATAAGAGGACTTGGTGAAGGGTGGCATGATGGAAGAAGAGTGGAGTAGGGTAGAAAGGGGGAGAAAACTCGAGGGTGCGTATAGGCCTGGGGAATCAGTCGCGGACGAGCTACGTTGGGGGTTTTATCTATAGAACTCTTCTCTTTACGAAACCTCTCTCTCTCTATCTGGAATACTACGTTCTTTACTTCACGCGAAAAGAGAACAGACAAAAATAGAAAAAAGTGAAAAGAGAGGAAAACATTTCCCGACGTAGTGAAAACGTAAAAATTAAACATTTTCAAACGTGCAATCAAAGTATTTATTTATTTTCTTACTGAATAAAACAAATACTTGAACATATAAGTGATCGTGACCGTAATCGAGAGTTAGATTTTATTGATCTAATTTTCGCGCGCGTGCCAAACTGGTTCAAGTATTTCTTTTTTATCGCGTGCAAGCGACAAATTTTGGGTGTTGTTTAAATTCGTTTAACCGTTCACCACGTTGTCACAAATGGTTCATATTGTGGAACTAGTTCCGTCGAGTCGGAACGACTTTCGAATGGTGAGTCCACTCATTGAAATCATCGTATTTTTTTCTCTCTCTTCTAACATTTTTCTTTAGTTTCAACAAATGAAGGAAAGGTGTAAAAATGTATTAATGAGAGCTTCCTACTGCATACAAATGGCTATCAGATTATTGGAAATGCTCTACATATCAAAAGGAAAGAAAATTTACAGAGTGGGCAACCCTTTAAGTTCAATTTTTAGACAGGGATAGATATATTGGAATAATACTACAGAGAATCGAAGTTCTCGTCCTATCTTACAATTTAAAATTCTCGAATGCAAGGTTTCTGTGACCCAGTTTCTGTCCCTTATTTGGTTACCGAATGCATTTTTTCTAAACTTGGAATTTTTTAAATAATGATTTTCTAAGTATTTACGGTATTGAATTTCAGACTTATATTAGTTTAAAGAGTGGTGGATATTATTATAAGCAAATGATGTTCTGATATTTCAATAAATTTTATTCTAACACATAATTTTAATTTCTTGGTTATGTTAGATTAACTCACAATAAATGTTTAGAATTTTGTAATATTATAATTTTAAAAGTAAATAAAAATCCCCTATACCAAATTATATAAACAAGAAAGCAATTTTCTTTTAAAAAGTATAATTATGGTAATATTTAAGCTACAGTATTATATTATTAAGGTATTATTAACATTTATTTTTATAAAATTGTTAAATCAGTGTAAATCGTTTTAAATTATTTGTAATTGTTTAAATGTTTACTTCTTTAATTTTTGACAAAATATTATATTAATTGAATAATTGTAATTGAAAATAGTTCACTATATTAGAAGAAGACTTCAATTTGTAATCAATTATGTTTCATTTACATCCTAAATATTAAGTACTTGCAGTAATTGCAATAACATAACACCTGTGTGTAAATATATCACAGTAGAAATGGTATACGATAGACGCGGCTTCTCCATTAGTTTTTACATACAACAATACAGTTACACGACTCAAAGAAATTTTTATTGCTTTAATATAATGATAGTTTTAATTTTTTTAAATTGAAAGTATTATAAATTTTTTGTAGAATAGTAGAGCAATTTAGAAAAAATAAAGTCAATATTTAAATTTTGACAATTTGAGGTGTGTCATTAATAATAGATAATGATATTCAAATAGGGTAAAAGTTTTGTCCACTGCTCCAGTTTTTATCATTTTTATTTTAATTGGTTTATTTAATTATTTATTATAATTAATATTTCTCATTATAATAATATGAACTTTAGTACTGTTTATATTTAAAATTTAAGTGTATCAAGGGTTATACTATAAAATAATCTATAATGTATAATACTGAAAACAGTATTTTCAAATTGTATATAATAAGAATAAAGTAATTAAATAAAGTACTTATATTTTTATTTATAATATTTTTATTTATACACCGAGAGGAAAAGATATATTTGACGAAAAGCCAGCTAGACTTTTTACTTGGTTTAATAAAACTTACACGGAGAAACTTTGTATACTAGTTTTCGTTAAACACACTATGTGTTTTTAGTAAATTGACTACTAAAGTGGGGAAAAATTGCGGCGGTATCAATATTTCGTAGTCTGACTATTAAAAGCCAGAAAGAGAGTTTGAAAATTTAGTAGTAAGTTGATCAAAGTCTAAAATTCATGATTTCACTAAAAAACATTGTCGAATGTTAGTGTCAGGCACATATAGAGAATTTCGCATACTAATGAGTAAGGTGGATAATAACACAATGATGATAAACATTAGCATCTTTTTTTCTAATATTTAGTATTTTAAGATTTTTACTATCCACTTTTCTTCGTATAATCTCTTCTTCTCTTCTATAATATTAAAATGTTTCCTAGTCGATTCGTCGTTCGGCAACATATATAAATATACATCGGTTGACCGAACTTCAACATATATAGATATACATATGAGCGATTCCATGTCAAGTGATCAAGGTGGAGAAAAATTTTTCTCCAATCGTAGCAAAACTTGGGGCTTTTGTAGTACTCATAGATAGTAATTTTTCGTGAAAATATTTTTTTACCTAGTCTAATATTTTCCGAGGGGGAGGGGGTTAAATTTTTGTGTTTTTCAGTACAATGCTTATTTCAATAATTTTTTACTCTTAAACAATTAAACATACAAATTTGACAAAGTACATTTTGGAAAGGTTTTTTCATCCTCTTTCGATTGGAAATAAGCATTAAAAAAAAAAATTTTTGACCCAAAAAAATAAAAATTAGAAATAAATTTCAATTTTTGAGGGAGATGGATATGATTTTTTTTTTCAACGAAAGCTGAGGTTTTTTTCTAAAAGGACACATAAATGATAAAGTGGGACTAGAATGTTTAAACATTGAAAAAAAGAGTTTTCTACTCGCCGGAGCTAAATACCCGGTTTTTAGCTCCGTTTAGGAGAAAACTCTTTTTTTCACTCTTTAAACATTCTAGTCCCACTTTATCATTTATATGTCCTTTTAGGAAAAAACCTCAGCTTTCGTTAAAAAAATGGGTCTTTCTCTCCCAAAAATTGAAATTTATTTTTAATTTTGATTTTTTTGGGTCAAAAATTTTTTTTTTCAAAATGCTTATTTCCAATCGAAAGAGCATAAAAAAACCTTTCCAAAATGTACTTTGTTAAATTTGTATGTTTAATTGTTTAAGAGTAAAAAATTATTGAAATAAACATTACACAAAAAGACCTCTTGATCACTTGACGTGGAATCGCTCATATATATAAATACATAAATACAGTAGTATAACATGTATACTCACACACATACACACAATACATACACATGTATACTCACACATATGCACTAAACACATACACATGTATACTCACACATATACACACAATACATACACATGTATACTCACACATGTACACTAAACACATACACATGTATATTCACACATATGCACGCAATACATACACATGTATACATACACATGTACACTAAACACATACACATGTATACTCACACATATACACTAAACACATACACATGTATACTCACATATATGCACTAAACACATACACATGTGTTTAGTGCATTTAGCATATAGTTAGCATATAGTTATTGCTAAATGAATTTTTTTTGCAACTTTTAAAACAAAATTTTATTTCTTCTAAATGCTAAACCCATTGAAATAAATCAAGCTTGAATATTAAGGGGATAAGATATACTTTCGTTTAGAATTAGAGACTTTTTAAAGAGTTTATTTTTGAATAATTATTTAACAAATTTGTTATAAACAAATTTTTTTTACTTTTCTGCGCCTTTGAAAAATTTGATAAAAATATCAACATAATTAAAACTATTAGAAATCAAAATGTATAGTGCAACAAGACTATACTTAGTTTTTAATCAATTTTATGGTTATATAAATGTTAACTGGACACTGAGAAAAAAAATTATTTGATTCAAACAAATTTTGTTTAAATCAAATTTAAAATATCTTTGCTATACAGTCAAACATATTTAAGTTTAATTCAAACATATTTTCTGGTTCAGTTTAAAAGATTATATATTTAAATCAAACATAAATTGTGATTGATTTTAAATTATCTGTAGTTAACTGTTAAGTTTGATTCAAACATAAAATTTTTTAACATAATTTTTATTTAAACCAGAACAGAAAACATGTTTGAATTAAATATAATTATTCAAACAAATAATACTTTTGAATCAATGCAGTAGATATTTTCTATATATATTTAGATTAAACTTACAAACTAATTTCAATTGAACAAAATCGTCTAACATTATTTTTGTGTTTCATTTAAGTATAATGTTTTCTCAGTGGACAGTATTTTGTTTATTTCGTAGATACAAACAATGTTTCAATTCAGAAAAACACCAAACTCGCATCTCCGCTGCAATATAATATTGATTGTAACTTTTCAAAAATTGTTCCTCAAATAAATCTTTTCAACGAATTTTAATTTCTTATAGTTTTAATTTTATGTTGGAATTTTAAAAAAAAATTTTAAAGACGCAGAACATTAAAAAAATTATTTTTTTATAAAATTAAATAATTATTCAAAAATAAACTCTTTAAGAAGTCTCTAATTATAAATGAAAGTATAATTATTTTATCCCATTTATTATATGCCCGCTTGATTCATTTAAATCGGTTCATTCATTTAGGAGAAATAAAATTTTGTTTAAAAACTTGCAAAAAATTCAATTTGCCGTAACTTTTATAAAAAAATATTTGGGTCAGAATTCGTGAAATTTTCACAGAAAATAAAAAGTATTTTTTTAAAATCGAAATGTTGAAAAAACATTTCTATTTGACCTTAAGAATGTGTTCACCCAAAAACAGAAAAGAAAATTATTTTTTATAAAAGTTATTGCAAAATTAATTTTTTTGCAACTTTTTAAACAAAATAAAATTTCTCCTAAATGAATGAACCGATTTAAATGAACCAAGCGGGAATATCAAGGGGATAAAATATACTTTCGTTTAGAATTAGAAAATTTTTAAAAAGTTTATTTTTTAATAATTATTTATTAAAAATTTTATAAACAATTTATTTTTTTTAATGTTCTGCGCCTTTTAAAAATTTGAAAAAAATATTAACATACACTTAAAACTATAAGAAATCAAAATCCGTTGAGAAAATTTTGGAGCGACAATTATTTTAAAAGTTATAATGAAAATTATATTAGCGCAGTGTTGTGCATCAGCGCTGAATTTAGTTTTTGATCATTTTTAACAATTTTTAAGGTTATATAATTAAACAAAAATGTGAAATTGACAGTGTTTTGTTCATTTCGTACTTAAAAATAATGTTTTAATTCTGAAAATCATCAAAATTGCATCTCCGTTCATTATAATTTTCATTATAACTTTTAAAATAATTGTCGCTCCAAAATTTTCTCAACGGATTTTGATTTCTTATAGTTTTAAGTGTATGTTAATATTTTTTTCAAATTTTTAAAAGGCGCAGAACATTAAAAAAAATTAATTGTTTATAAAATTTTTAATAAATAATTATTAAAAAATAAACTTTTTAAAAATTTTCTAATTCTAAACGAAAGTATATTTTATCCCCTTGATATTCCCGCTTGGTTCATTTAAATCGGTTCATTCATTTAGGAGAAATTTTATTTTGTTTAAAAAGTTGCAAAAAAATTATTTTTGCAATAACTTTTATAAAAAATAATTTTCTTTTCTGTTTTTGGGTGAACACATTCTTAAGGTCAAATAGAAATGTTTTTTCAACATTTCGATTTTAAAAAAATACTTTTTATTTTCTGTGAAAATTTCACGAATTCTGACCCATTTTTATTCCCGTTTTTTAGTAAACACATTCCTAAAGTTAAATAGAAATGTTTTTTCAGCATTTCGATTTAAAAAATATACTTTTTATTTTTAGGGAAAATTTCACGAATTATAACCAAAGTTATTCGAATTTGATAAAAATATTGCTAAATATTCCATACTAGAAATTTATTTTTTTTTAAACTTTTTGAGAAATGAGCATATTGGGCCAAAATTTTCTTTATTTTCTTCATTCAATTGTTGAACTACGCAATTATTACTATTTTTGTAGTGAAAAATACTATAATAGTAATTATTGCAGTATTCACTTTCAAAAATTGCATTAAGAATTTTAATTTTTACATCGTTATTGTAATTTTGTATTACTTTTTACATTCAGTATGTTGTAAATATTACTTGTAGAAATTTTAAAGTATTACTTTTTAAATTTTTGCTCGAAAAAGTAGTAATCCGTATCGCTACCACGCACACCTGAGTGTGTGATCACGTCACTACTGTCATGCGCAGCGATCGTAATATATTAAGGTTGTATATTGTTATAATAATCATTTATGCTAATACTCCTAAGGTTCTATATTTCAAAATGTGCAATTTTAGTTTTACATTAAATTATTTATAACATTTATTGAAATAATTCTTTTTTAATTTGTACAAAATGAGAATAAGAAATGTAAGAATAATAATCTTATAATTTAATAATTAAAATAAATAATTTTAAATTAAATATACTGTCCCTTATTATTATTATTACAGTAATATTATTGTAATATTTTAGTATAAAATTACAGTAATCTTACAGTAAATTTTTCAACGCAAAATTAATTTAACATTCCAGTACTATTACTCGAGCATGTAAGGTAGTTTTACGTTTCTCTATTATGGTAATATTACAGAGTAATGTTAAGATAAAATTAGAATAATTTTATAATTTAGAAAATAACATTTCACCAAGCTGAACTCAAACCGTGAACCTTGTGTACAGGAAGCAAGAGTCTTACCAGTGAGCCAATCTTACTTGAACTTACTGAACACAAGGTTCAGGGTTCGAGTCCAGACTTCGTGAATTGTTTTATTTCTAAAATATAAAATTATTCTAATTTTATCTGTATATTATATTAACATTACAATAAGATCACAGTGTAATATTACCTTAACACTGTGAGGTAATATTACCTTAATGTTCCCATTAATTTACCGTAATTGTACAACATAATATTACCTCCAGGCGGACATTTGGATATTTCAGTAAGATTACTGTAATATTACAGTGCAGATTACGAATCTCCAGTGCAATATTACAGTGATGTCACTATAACCTTACATGCTGCTTGGGAACTGTTTTGCAATTTTTCTATAAGCATGTAATATTAAAGTAATGTTACTGTCACGTTACAGTAATATAAATGGATAATATTACCCATTAGACAGTAAAAAAAATATTAAATTTTTTTTTAATGTAAATACAGTAGTGAAATTTAATATGACTATAATATTACTGTAATGTTACGTTTATATATGGGAAAGGGATATATGCGTGTAACTGATATTTTGTTTCATAGCGTTTGCTTTTTCGAGTAAAAACTAAAAATCTATACAAGGTAGTAATAATTGCTCTGCTATAAAATAAAAGTTGCTTCGCTCACAATATTAATTGCTCGAGACATTTTAAATATTACTCGGCTTTTAATAACATTTATTAATTTTATTAATTACATTTTAATTTAACCACTTCGGTGGCGTGGCGTTCCAATTGGCGTTCCACGTCCCTGGTCAAAAGTGGCGAAAATAGCGAAATGGCGTTCCAAATTTTTCTAGATTTTTTAAAAGTATAATTAATTTTAATCTACTGCAACAATATATTTCTATGTTTTCAATATCAGGGAACAAAAAAATAACAATGAAAATTTGTTTTTTTAAGATTTTCATTGTTTTTTTGGACATTGCAAAATGTCATTTTTAATACTTTTCTACGAATGGCGTTCCACTTTCGCTCAAATATAGATAAATAAACTCAAGATCTTTCTGTGGGAAATAATATTTATTTATATCTTAGAATCTCTGAATCGTCGAATTGTGTTATAGAATCATTTGTAAATTGTTATAAACAAATTGTATAAACAAATTGTTAATAAAGAACAATGAACAATGTTCAATGAATTTTAATAAAAATTGATACTCGGGGGTTTATGGGGTCGCTATTAACGAATCCGATGTCAGTTTTTAAAAATTCAATATGGCGGATCCAATATGGCGTACTAGTTTATAAAACAAGTTGTTCATTTCTTGACCATTTCGCTTCCTCAAAATATCAAAAACGAAAATACTTAATTTAATTTTAATATGTTAAGTTAATATTTCAAAAAACGCAAAATTTGAATTTTTGTGAAAAAGAAAAATATTGATTAATTTTATAAATTTTAATGAAATATGCACTTTGTATATATCAATCGATTCGTTTTCTTGTAAGAAATGTAATTTTGAGAATAATTTATGAAAATATTAAGAAATAAAAAAGTTATTTAAAAAAATACAAAATTTTTTTTTAATTTTAAAAAAACTGTATAAAAAAAAATTTTGTGGATAAATTTGAAAATCCTTGTGTCAGATCTTAGGTATTAATGACTGTAATAAACCTGCAAAATTTCAGGACAATCTATTAAAATTTGTTTGAGATAATTTGTACACAATTTTTTGTGACATACACACACATACATACACACACATACACACATACATCTGGACATTTGCTCAGAATTTAATATACATATATCCTAGATGAAAATGAGTCCATATAACCATGTTTTGAAAAATTGAAACTCGTCACGAATGCAAAGTTTCCTTATGAGGAAGCAAAATTGATTGAATTCGCTTGAAACGTTTTACTCGGGGCTTTTTGGGGTCGCTGGTTACGAATTCAATGTCAGTTTTGCAAAATTCAAAATGGCGCATTAAATATGGCGGACGAGTTTATAAAAAATTAATTGAATTCGCTTAAAACATTTTACACGGGGGTTTTTGGGATCCCTGATTACGAATCTGATATCAGTTTTGATAAATTCAAAATGGCGGATCCAATATGGCGGACGAGTTTATAAAAAATTAATTGAATTCGCTTAAAACATTTTACTAGAGGGTTTTTGGGATCTCTGATTACGAATCCGATGTCAGTTTTGAAAAATTCAAAATAGGGGATCCAATATGGCGGACGAGTTTATAAAAATCTGATTAAATTAGCTTGAATCGATTTACTCAGGGGTTTTTAGAGATGCTGATTAGGAATTTAATATGAGTTTAACATGAAAAGCAAAAGTTAAAATGATTCAGGAAAGTAACTTATTATGAGCTGCAACAAAAATGAGCCAAGGTTTTTTTTGCTTATATTTCAACGACCAACCTGCATTTGATAGAGAAAATGTTCTCTACCCAGAGCACGCCAAAAATGTGATCATTTCTTTTCGAATGACAGAAACAAAGGTTGTCGAAGATTTTATTGGAATTGCAGCGAAATTTAGGGATTCTAAGTACATGATATTTAAAAGCTCCCATTACCCCACGCTCTCCTACCCTGCTTATAGATAACTAATAGTTATTTTTTTTGGTTGCAAAATTATATGAGGAAAAAAACGTCATTAGACATTTGTTCGAACTAATCGTAGGTATATGCCAAATACGAAATACATGAAATTGAATCAACTCCCGCGCAACGCAGTGGTAACCTGTTTCTCAGACATACTAAACATACTAAAAGCAAGCGCTTGAAAAGCGAAATTTGTTTTAAAAAAATTAGAACGGACACTCCATGGCTATGTAATAAATGCGGTAAACCGTTTTGCAAAAGGTGTTTTAACTAGGCGCATAACTATTGACCACAAACCCTTTAGTAAACCCGAGTAAAACGTTTCAAGCTAATTTAATCAATTTTTTATAAACTCGTCCGCCATATTGGATCCCCTATTTTGAATTTTTCAAAACTGACATCGGATTCGTAATCAGCGATCCCAAAAACCCCCGAGTAGAATGTTTTAAGCGAATTCAATTAATTTTTTATAAACTCGTCCGCCATATTTAATGCGCCATTTTGAATTTTGCAAAACTGACTTTGAATTCGTAACCAGCGACCCCAAAAAGCCCCGAGTAAAACGTTTTAAGCGAATTCAATCAATTTTTTATAAACTAGTACGCCATATTGGATCCGCCATATTGAATTTTTAAAAACTGACATCGGATTCGTTAATAGCGACCCCATAAACCCCCGAGTATCAATTTTTATTAAAATTCATTGAACCTTGTTCATTATTCTTTATTAACAATTTGTTTATAACAATTTACAAATGATTCTATAACACAATTCGACGATTCAGAGATTCTAAGATATAAATAAATATTATTTCCCACAGAAAGATCTTGAGTTTATTTATCAATATTTGAGCGAAAGTGGAACGCCATTCGTAGAAAAGTATTAAAAATGACATTTTGCAACGTCCAAAAAAACAATAAAAATCTTTAAAAAACAAATTTTCATTGTTATTTTTTTGTTCCCTGATATTGAAAACATAGAAATATATTGTTGCAGTAGATTAAAATTAATTATACTTTTAAAAAATCTAGAAAAATTTGGAACGCCATTTCGCTATTTTCGCCACTTTTGACCAGGGACGTGGAACGCCAATTGGAACGCCACGCCACCGAAGTGGTTAACATTTAATGAATAACATTTATTATTTTTAAAGCCTTGACAGTCCATGGCCCACATGTTGCCACAAAAAGTCGTGCCACCTTTACGTCTGTGGCCATATATGTCCATCTCAAAAATAAAATACTAAACATAATTCAATTTTAATGACCAAGTGCATACTAAGGTTTTTGGGGTCGCTGAATCCAAATTTCAAATCAGATTTTCAAAATTCAAAATGGTGGACCTGAAATGGCGACTATGAAGATTAAAAAATTTACCAAATACGCTTAAAACTCGTTACTTGGGGGGTTTTCGGGGTCGCTGATTACGAATATGATGTCAGATTTACAAAATTAAAATGGTAAATCCAATATGGCGGATAATTTCAAGATTCATGCAATTTGATAGAATATTATGTCCGCTATTTTGGATTTCAAAATCTGACATCGGATTCGTAATCAGCGACCCCGAAAACCCCCGTGTAACAAGTTGTAAACAAATTCGTTGGATTTTTTATTTTCTCGACCGCCATATTGGATCCGCCATTTTGAAAATCTGACATTAGATTCGTAATCAGAGACCCCGAAAACCCCCGAGTAACAAGTTTCAAGCAAATCTGATAAAATTAAAAATTTTCGAATTCGCCAATTTGGGTCCGCCATTTTGGATCCGACATTTTAAATTTTGAAAAACTGACTTTATATTTAAATTTTGCGACTCTAAAAACCTCAATTACAATGAAATCACATTTTTTAGAAACTTTTTTTTCTTGAACCGTTTTTGGACCACAAGCGATTTTTAGCTGGGCTGCGAAGGGGTTAATAACATAAATTCAAGAACCGGTTGGACGTTCGGACGACACGCGCAACTGCCAGTCAGTGAGCAGTAAGCTCCTCTGGGCTACTCACTGCTACCCGACTGGTACTAGCGCGTGTCGTCCGAGCTTTCGACCGGTTCTTAAATTGGAAGCCTTAATTGTAGACCTATATTCAGTAGCCTACAGTTAAGAAAAATTAATTTGTTTATTAAAAAAAATTTTCTTTTACATTTCTTAAAAGTCAAAATAAAACTAAAACTTTCATTCATTGCCAACTTTTTCCAAAACTCAATAATTTCAGACTTACAAAATATAGGGAATATATATATATATATATATATATATATATATATATATGTCGTAGCCACTTAGACGAATCCGACATTAAGCTAACTGTCCAGACAGTTAGGACAGTTAGAGCAAAATAATTCAATGAATGGATTCACGTCATCTGTACAAAAATATTCATCTATATTAAAATTATTAACAAATTTTACATTAAATATTTATTAATTTATTTATGACGAATTAATTATGAAGAGACAAAATACATATTTTATTATTAAATTAAATTGTAAATTAATTTGTAATCTTTCTAGAATTATTTAATTATAACTGTCGGATATTTAGCTTACTGCTTAGCCAGATAGACGATATCGACGTGTATTCGTCTAACTGTCTGCAGTTAGTTAACTGTCTGGACAGTTAGCTTAATGTCGGATTCGTCTAAGTGGCTACGACATATATATGTAAGTAGAAATATTCTTATTTTATAATTAGAAAATTAATACTTTAAAATAAAATACAAGTAGGTAAAAATAAAATATCAATATTTAAAATAATTAAATCTTAATTTATGAACAAATATAAATGTTGAATAACAAATATTTCAAAGCAAACATAAATAATTTTTAAAAAGAAAATAAAAAAAAATTATTATTTACATACACATGTATATTCACACATAAATTCACAAAACATACATATGTATATATTAAAATTAAATTTTTTTTAATATATATATATATTATCAATGGAGATGCTATTTAATAAATTTATATAAGTGGAAATAAACAAGTAAAATGTCTTCCGAGCGAGGACAACGACACTAGTTATTTATTAATTTATTGAAAAAGAATCAGGTGGATTGATGGCGGCTATTTAACTCGAACAAATGTTTATGAGGTTGAGTGTTATGTGTGACTATACGAACAGCGGTGCTAGTTTGTATGCGTGCAGTTTAGATCGGTTGACTACACGGAGAAAAAAATGCTGTTGAATCAATTACATATGAGTTTGATTCATTGAATAGTGTCATAACGGGCTGCCAAACGTATATGCTGTTGATTTTAAAGCACCGATTCTAATGATTCGATAGTATCACTTTCATTAAAACAAAAGCATATTTCTCAAATTGACAGCATACTATGTTAATTTGAAAATATTCCTTTTGAATCAACGATCAAAATTTTTAAATTTAACAGTATATGCTTTTGAGTCAATGACTATAGTTTTTAAATTTAAAAGCATCATTTTTATGATTCAAAAATTTGTACTTTTAATTTTTTTAGTTGTTGCTATCGAATGAATAACACCATACTGTTAAGTCAATTATTTTATGTGGTTAAAGATAAATTGAACGATAAATTGGAAAAATGAAATTTTTGTTCACATATTTTTTATATACTATAATTAATTCTCACACCTTTAACACAACACTTTTTATATACATCTTTTTTCAATTTTACACGCTAACATACACATCTTTATTATTTTTTTTATTTTTTCCAATGACAAACATACATACATACACATTCAAACACACTTTATATTTTTTTGAGTCTGAAAAATACGCTGTTCCCAATCGGTCACCCATCCATGTAGTAACCGCGACCAAACCTGCTTAACTTTCGTAATAGACGAGAACTGCTGCGCTACAATGTAATACATTCGCTTCTTACATTGAGCAGTTACTTTGTAGTTAAATACCGTGCGCGAAATTTTTCTCGTGAATAAGGGAAATTATATTTAACTAGTCCTTAATTCTTTAAAACAATTTAAATAATAGTTTTTTATATAAGAATTTCAAAAATGACAGGTTTAATAAACATATAAATACGTGTGGATAAGTATTTTAATAAATTTAGCACCTGTCAATGTCTGAAATACATAGTGTCCTTAGTTTTATAGCATATGCTATAGGCAGTCCCCTATAGCACCACTCATTGAAACGAAAGCATATGCTTTCATTTTCAAAAGCGCGCTCCTTTGGAGCAAACAACTTTTCATTTGATTCAAATTTACACGCATTTTCTTCAAATTTATCTATTAGATGCTTCAAATGAATAATGTCAAAGAAGCAATAAATTATTCTGTTGCTATATATAGATGAACTATAGAAACAATTTGTAGAATATAATTAATTTAACAGTACCGTACTTTTAATTTAAGCAGTTTTATTTTTTCGTTTTAAGCAATATGCTGTTCGATTAATAAATATGTTATTGAATCAATAACGGAAAATTCAATAGCATGGAGATATTTTATTCAACAGCACTTTTTTTTCAGTGTACTAAATTGTAAACGCGGCACAAAGAAAATATCATTTTTACGAATACAGAAAATAAAATTTTGACATTAACTTTTTCTATACTAACTTATTTCTCGTATATCATAAGCGAATTTTTCTCAACTTGACGACAAAATAGAAATCATATAATTCTATCTATTAAATTATAAATCTCGTCTAGTGACAACTTTTTCCCCACTTTAGTAGTCAGTTTACTAAAAACACATTGTGAGCTTCACAAAAAATAGTATAGAAAGTATTTCCTTCTATTTGATTGAAGTATATGTTTTATTTGTGTCGAAAAAAATTTATATTTAAAACAAATGGAAAGTCTAGTTGATTCTGAGACAAACATTCGTTTATGTAACTCAAATAAAATATATTTGGTTTAAATAAAATTCTCGGTGTACAAAATTTAGTGTCTGTATTGGAAATAGTCTCATTTTTCTTTAGTAATGAATCAGATGAAAGTTTTTAGTTTTGAAATTATACGAAATTTCTAATCATTTTTCCATATAAAGATAAAATATATACATCCCACTTAGCACCAAATCTTTCAGGAAGTACAATAATGTCCCGCTACCCACAGAATTTAGGTCAATTTTGAGGACAGTCTTGATCTAAACGGCAAAATTTAACAAACAATTCCCGCTACCCTCAAAATTTAGGTCGATTTTGAGGGCAGTTTTAACCTAAACGTCAAAATTTGACAAACAATTCCCACTACCCTCAATATTTAGGTCGATTTTGAGGGCAGTTTTGACCTAAACGTCAAAATTTGACCATTTCCGATACCATTTCCCTCAAAATTAAGGGTCGATTTTGAGGGCAGTTTTGACCTAAACGTCAAAATTTAACAAACAATTACCGCTACCCTCAAAATTTTGGGTCGATTTTGAGGGCAGTTTAAACCTAAACGTCAAAATTTGACAATTTTTTTTTAATTTTTAATTGTTTATAAATTTTTTTGTTACTCAAAGTTAACAATTTAGAAGAATTTTTAAAAAAATCGTGCTTATTTTTTATTTTTCTATTCCTCATGATCGAAATCAATTTAAATTAGTCTAGTATGACCACCCGATTAATAATAATGCATAATTTAATTTATTTAAATAATTTCGTTAATTAACCAGTAGATAACTCTGGTTCTTCTTTAAAAAAATTGTATTTTTTGCAGACAAATTCATGTTTGTTAAAGTAATTTATGTCTATTTTGTTAAAGAATAATTTTTAAGTTAATAATTATCATTGTTATTAACAATTATTAAAAAAATTGTATTTTTTAGAGACAAATTTATGCTTGTATAAATAAAGATATAAATAAGTAATAAAAAATTGATGAATTAATTTTAAATTTATATTTTATGTAAATATAATTGTTAATAACAATAATAATTTTTAACTTTAAAATTATTTTTTAACAAAATAAACATAAATTACTTAGATAAACATAAATTTGTCTGCAAAAAATACAATTTTTTTAAGAAGGATCAGAATTATCTATTTTTTAATTAACAAAATTATTTAAATAACTTGAATTATGCATGATTATTAATCGGGTGGTCATACTAGACTAATTTAAATTGATTTCGATCATGAGGAATAGAAAAATAAAAAATAAGCACGATTTTTTTAAAAATTCTTCTAAATTGTTAACTTTGAGTAACAAAAAAATATATAAACAATTAAGAATTAAAACAAAGGGTTTCGGGGAAACTCTTAGAAAATTTATCTCCTTTCATTTAAGACTTAGAACATCAAAATCGGATAAAATTTGTAGGCTCTAGACAATTTTGAACAGTAAAGTGTAAGAATCCTACTGTGCGAGGTGTCCCGGGCACTAACACAGTGCTGGCACCGAAACGTGGCCGCGCTTCCTCAAAAATTGCAATATCTCGAAAACTATTTGAGTCTTTATCGATTTCTTTTATTTAAATGAAAGGTGAAATTATAAGGAATATTTTATTAATTGACAAGAAAACTCAAAAATCGGTCCCGCTCGGGCAAAACAGTTTCAAAATTTTTTTTTACTTATTACCATGCATTCATATTAAGAGAACATGATTTGGAAATTAAAATTAAAATAAGTATAAGAATTAGATAGTGGGCAGAGCCCCCTAGTATATAATCTTTTGCCTTGTCGACATTCATATTTATGGTTTTTGATGTGCTGAACACGAATCCGATGTCAAAAATAAGGTTTGACAGCTTCTAGCTGTCAAAAAAGCTGTCAATCTTTTTAAAACGACAGTTTTTGTGTCAATTTAGACAGTTTCTGTGTTTAATTTAGTAAATCAGACCGAATTTTGCTCATATAAAAATATTTTAAAAACAGCAAGGTCAAACTAAATAATAATATGTAATATTGACAGTTGATAGCTGTTAATTAACCCTTTAATGGCCGAGTTTTTTGCTGTTATTATAAATGTATAATGTTTAGTAAATTCGATTATTCTATTATTCAATATGAAAATTTTTTTTTTAAACATATTCCACCCCTTAAAACCACCCCTAACGTATATTACTACCTTAAAAAATTGATAATTAATCGAAGTGATAAATTAAATATTTTTTAGCTCCTGTTAGCTTTATAATTATTTATAAATATTCTCTGGTTGTTAAAAAATGAAAAATAATTATAAATAACCACTTAAACACCACCCTCAAAATCAAATAATCACCCCTTGATGATATTAATTTTTGTGAATATTTAAAAAAAAATCTATAGATTCTAAATGCATCTAAATTATAAAAAAATGTTTCTTAGTGACACAGGTATGGATAGTAATGTTAATCACCCCCCCCCCCTTGGAACTCACCCCTATTTAATAATTATTCTTACATACTGTCAATAGTTTTGAAAAATTAAAGAAATCATTTTCATTGATTCTATACGTTACGAAAATACGAAAAAATATTTTTATGGTGACTGGGTAATGGTAGTAAATATAAACTACCCATCGTCCACCATATTGGATCCGCCATTTTGAATTTTTGAAAACTGACATCATATTCGTAATCAGCGACCCCAAAAACCCCCGAGTAACAAGTTTCGGGTGAATATGATGAATTTTTAATTTATCGGCCGCCATATTGGATCCGCCATTTTGAATTTTTGAAAACTGACATTATATTCGTAATCAGCGTCCCCAAAAACCCCCGAGTAACAAGTTTCAGACGAATATGATGAATTTTTAATTTATCGACCGCCATATTGGATCCGCCATTTTGAATTTTTAAAAACTGACATCAGATTCGTAACCAGCGACCTCGAAACCCCTGAGTAATAAGTTTTAGGTGAATTCGGTATATTTTTAAATTGTTTGTTTTTTGGGGGTAGCTTTCATTAATTTTCTTTTTACCCTGAGGAAAATTTTTGTTATTAATTTTTTTTACAAAGTTTACAAGATTTTTAAACATTTGTTACTGCGTAAGCCGAAAAAAATTTTTTTTCTGAAATTTATACCTTTTTTTCAATTTTTGTCATTTTTTGCGTTTTTTAAAGGGGTGTATTTCAAAGAAGGTAGTTTTTTGGAAAATGGCAAGCATATGTATTTATTACTCTCGTTCACCCCTTCAAAATGAGACCTCAGTGGAGTTGATCCGTTAAGGGGATCCCACATACCGACAATGCAGATCTAAAATGGTTAAAAATCTGCAACGACCGTTTCTTGGAAAATATAAGATATTATGAACTATAAATTTGACAAACTCACTTTTTAACATAAATACACAGGATGAGTATTTTATTTGTTGTAATTATTGAAAAAAAATTATTCATAAGAAATTAAATATGAACAGTTTTCCTGTAACAGGTCTTTTGACAACAGCTCAAACTGCAACGACCATTTCTCGAAAACAACGAAACAAAATAATTTTTCCATTTGGCAAATTTAATTTAGTAGGAAAATACACAGGATGAGACTCATTTGCCATTCAGAAATAAATAAAAACTTTATTCTTCCCAAAAACATTAGTTTTTCTTTAACAATTTGAACAAAATATATTTCTCCCATTGTGTATCTTTTATCACTAATGAATTTTCACTCGAAAAGAAGACATTATGTCTCATTGTTGTTAATTTAAATTTAAAAATAATGAAAATTTGTCAGTTTTGGTACCTTTGGCGCCATCTCTTGGTTCTATGTATCACTAAACATCTGTCAGATGTGTTCTTCTTGTTGCAAATTGCTATACAAAATAGTTTACATAAATTAAAGTTTTATATTCTTGTTTTCATATAGAATGAATCTTATTATGTGTATTTTTTATTGAAATTAAGTTTGTCAAATGGAAAAGTTATTTTGATTTTGTTGTTTTCAAGAAAAGGTCGTTGTAGTTTAGGCTGTTGGAAACTGCTCATATTTAATTTTTTATGAATAATTTTTTTTCAATAATTACAACAAATAAAATACTCATCTTGTGTATTTATGTTAAAAAGTGAGGTTGTCAAATTTATAGTTCATAATATCTTATATTTTCCAAGAAACGGTCGTTGCAGATTTTTCACCATTTTAGATCTGCATTGTCGGTATGTGGGATCCCCTTAAGTTTTAAGAAAGTTATGATTTTTTGAAGTAGGTGGTACGTATGTGTACCACTGGCCATTAAAGGGTTAAACTGTCAAAATTTTAAAAACGAGAGTTTTTGACTGTTTTTACATTAAATTGCTCAAATAAAAATATTTTCAGGGTATTGAGGTATACCTGAATAGAAAGATGTAAATTTGATAGTTGACATCAGTCAATTCAGATGTCATAGTTTTAAACGGAGACTTTTGGCATTAAATTACTTGTATACAAGTGGTTTAGGTTATGTACTCAAGTAGTAAGAATTCCAAAAATGACAATAATAAAAATTATTGTTATGTTATTTATGTGGATTATAAATTATTAATTAAATATGTTCTTAGGCCAGTTTTTCCACTTTTCTGTTTATTTATTTTATAAACGACGTTTCGGTACCTACCGCTACCCTTATCAAGTTTACACAAATTATATAAAAATTAAACGAAATACTGCAAATAAGAATTTTGAATTCAATTACAAAATATAAAATTTCTTTTGTTTTACTTTAAAATTCGGAAAAAGCTATACTTACGTTATAAAAAAATCAATTATTACACTTTAAAATTGTATTTAAACTGTAGTGTAAACTTTGGAAGGTTATTTTTTAAACATATCTCGAAAGTTTTGTTATTAAAAATAACTGTGTTAGGTTATCATTTTTTATATCCCTAGCATTAATTTTTTTATTTAGTATATCAATTGGAAAACCATAGTTTTTTAAAGTTTCTTTTACTATATTTAAATTCTCACTGTGGAACGTTTTATCTGATAATTTAATTGCACGATCTACTAAACTAATAATAATACTTAGTTTGTATTTTAAGCAGTGTTCTGAATCATAAGTTATATAGCGACTTGACCAAATTGGTTTTCTAAACCAGTTTGTGATTATTTTATTATTTTTTATGAACAGTGCACTGTTCCAAAAAAAAGCATTTCTCGGGGACTCTTGTCGAAGTGCGTAAGGCCAATAGGGCAGGAGTATAAACAACAATAAAAAAAATTAACTACAAATAAGTAAAAATAAAATGTCAATATTGAAAATAATTCAATCTTAATTTATAAACAAATATAAATGGTGAATAACAAATATTTCAAAACAAATATAGGGTCATTTGGGGTAAATGTAAACAGTAGATGTTTTAGCTAAATTTTTAAATTTTAAATCAAGTATAACGTTAATATTTTTATACAACTCAGGCGTATTATGGTCACTTTATCTACCTGTAAAGGCGCGTACTAAGTTCCCCCTTATAACCCTGCAGTCAATAAAGAAACCATTATAGCCCTACGGAGATAAAGGGTACATAATTAACCGCTCACATGTCAATAAAGTACCCTTTATCTCCCTAGGACAATAATGGTTACTTTATTGACCAGCTGGGTTACATGGAAAAACTTAGCATGCACCGGTACAGGTAGCATAGAGTAACCATAATACGCTTCGCTCGTGCTACGACTCGGTTTTCAATATTGTGCTCGGTACATAAACTCGGACGTACCTCCCTTGTTGCATAATGTACTATTGCCTCAGCTCACCTACAAAATTTTCTGAGTATTGCCAATATTTTGTTTTGACAATTGGCAATGTCATAGTGTAAGTTATCTTTTAACGCAAAAAAGGTAAAAAAAATAAAATTTTACTGTTTAAGCGTTCTGTCTTGCATTTGCTTAAAAATAAATTAAAAAATCAAACTACAATTTGTAATTCTTTCTTATTAATGCCTTAACAAAAATTGACTTTGATTTTTGATTTTCGTCAATTTAGTTAACCCTCAGGGTACTGACTATAAAAATGTAACGTTCCGTACTGACATGGGTTAGCGTAACCCAGCAACTTTGATCGCCTGTATCTTGGGCTGTAATTGATGAATTTAAACTCTTTTTTTTAAATTTGTTTAAAATTTCCTAAGGAATATGCCGGATTTTTCGGATTGGTGATATTTTTTTATTTATAAAAGTTATTGTTAAAAATACATATGGTTTTCAAAAAATTTTCATAAAAAAAAATATTTTTTTCAAAAGCTCGTATTTTTATGAAAAAAAGGTAAAATCATTTTATATAGGTGTTTTGGAAAGGTGAAAAGTTAATCTTTAAGATAGCGTTAGCAGTTTTTTAATTAATCTTAAAAAGTATATTTTTGCTTCCTCATAAGGAAGCTTTGCATTCGTGACGATTTTCAATTTTTCAAAACATGGTTATATGGACTCATTTTCATCTAGGATATATGTATATTAAATTCTGAGCAAATGTCCAGATGTATGTGTGTGTATGTATGTGTGTGTGTGTATGTCACAAAAAATTGTGTACAAATTATCTCTAACAAATTTTAATGGATTGCCCTGAAATTTTGCAGGTTTATTGCACTTATTAATACCTAAAATCTGACACAAGGATTTTCAAATTTATCCACAAAAATTTTTTTTATACAATTTTTTCAAAATTAAAAAAAAAATTTTTTTGTATTTTTTTAAATAACTTTTTTATTTCTTAATATTTTCATTAATTATTCTCAAAATTACATTCCTTACAACAAAACGAATCGATTGATATATACAAAGTGCACATTTCATCAAAATTTATAAAATTAATCAATATTTTTCTTTTTCACAAAAAATTCAAATTTCACGTTCCTGGTCCGAGCCGCCACCAACGATTTGTTTAGAAATGGCGAAACTTTCAAAATTCGCCTGGGTTACGCTAACCCAGTCAGTACCCTGAGGGTTAATAAATAATTAAGTGTTTACATTTACAGAATTCAAAAACTCGGGGTAAATGTAAACAGAACTTCAACTACATTTTAAAGAAACTAATTTAATAAATTTGCTTCTATTTCACAATTTCATTACTTTGTCAATGTAAAGATACATTTAAAGGAAATTAAGTCTTCTTTCATACGTTCTTCGTGTTAGTCAGTATTGCATAGTGCATCTACATGTTTAGAATATAGGAAAACGGTTCCATATTGGATCCACCATTTTGAGCTAAGGACCCTTTCATCGGGGAGCGTCACATATATATATATATATATATATATATATATATATACTGGGGTCAAAAAGTTTCAGTACATTTGTACTGATTACTGTTAAGTGCTCGCTTCACTTAAAATTCAAATATTTCTGTAAAAATGAATGTAAGAGCTATCAAAGTAGGATCATTTTAAAGTTCAATAAATTTAGAGTCAAATAGGCTAAGATATAACCAATTTAATAGTGTAAATATTAAAAATATAATTCTTTAAAGTTAGAAATTTTTTGTGAAAATTAATTTAAACATTTAAATTCAGAAGTTAAATTTAGAGTGTCCAGAAGTCTTCGATTTCGGCCGAGAAAAATTTACATGCCCTTATGGAATCCAGCCGCTCAAATTCTATACAAATAATATCTCTTGATCTAAATTTTTCGAAGAATATAAATTGCAAATTCGTCGGTCGTTGATTTCTGCCTGGGTAAACGACGAATTTGCAATTAATATTCGTTGAAAAATTTCGAGAGCAAGGGAAATTATTTTTCTAGAATTTGAAAAAAATACTTAATATATGTGAATTATTTTGGTCTAGAATTAAAGAATGAAATTTGTACTTTATATTGTGCAACTATCAAATTAAAAAAAATTTTTCTTCAATTGGCGTGCGCTTGAATTCTAGATTTCAAAATCGAATTTTTCACGAATAATATCTAACTTTAAAGAAATTTTTTTTCGAATGGCGTAGTTTATTTTCAAAAAAAACATTTTTGACACGAATTTTAAATGGATTTATACACTGAGGCCTAAACACTTTTTCTTCACAATCCATTATTACCTTTCGTTTCGAATCAAATGGTTAAAAGAAGTAAAACCAAACCTTAAAACTATAAACAAAACAAAGGAAAAGAAAAAGACTAAGATTATAGATCACTTACCTTCTAAAATAAAAAAGAAAAATAAATCAAATCACAACTTTAAACTATCAACAGAACAAACGATCCACGGTGGTCTTGAATTAACTTTGAATGAAATGTCTTAGCACATCATTTTTTTGCTGATTTGGGTTATTTGAATTCTAAATAATGTGTAAAAAATTTATAGCCCATAACTTGTCAAGCCGTTTTTATATATATTATATATAACCTTTTTGTTAATTTTTTTTCTGTACAGTAACTGGTATAATTTCCGTAAATTGGCAAAAATATGTGCCTTAACATGTATTGTAATATTTAAACAAAACTGCACTGAGAGAAGTCCGGGAACTAATACGTCCCTTGCAAGGCTTGAGTGATCATTTTGAATGTTCTTATGTGAATCTTCGATCGGGACGTCTTAAGCCCCGATAAAAAACGTGGAACGTCCCGAAGCGGGATTACTTACAACTTTTAGTGTCGGCCATGAGTTGTCTCTCACATGCGGAAACAATGTTTGACCGATTCGGGGTGTCTGAGCCCTAGATTTGAGACATCTCAAATGCGACAAGCAGAGTAGCTTATAGCGACGTCTAGCGGGAACTATTAAGTCCTGGACTTCTCTCAGTGTGACTTATTGTGTCAGAAATATTATTTAAATTGTTATATTATATTATTTAAAATTAAAGAAAAGTATTAGGGTCAGTTGGGGTAAATCCGGACAGAGGGCAAATACGGACAAAAGGTGTTGGATCTTAATTTACAAATTAAAAATTCAGTTCGACGTCAATATTTTAAGCTCAGATCATTTAAAAGAGATTCTGACTACTTCCATGATTTTATCTCGACAATTGTCAACAGGATAATTTAAAAACTTACGGTAAATCTGGACAGAGTTTCTATTACATTTTAAAAAGTGGTGTAAGTAGTGTAATTCGATTAATCTTTAAAAAAGTCCGGCATATTGGATCCGGCATTTTGAATTTTTAAAATCTGACTTTGTATTTGTTTTCAATGATCCCAAAAACTTTTCTTTATCAAGTTTTATTAAAATTTGTTAAAGCTATATATGTATTTGATTATTACTTTTTGAATTGTTAATTTATTAACTTTTATGATACTACAACACTTAACTGATTCAACTTTTATACATCTAGTATGAATGTTTTTCAAGTTGTTCTATCCCTTAATAGAGTAGTATACTTAAGATAACTTTATTTTAAACCTTTCTTAGAAACTAAGATGTCCGGATTTACCCCAAATTTAAAGAAATTTTCTAAATCTTGGGGTAAATCCGAACAATAAAATGTAAAAAATTAATCTAGGGAACTCAAGAAAGAAATTAATGCAGTATAAAACGAAAGAATTGCCTTTTATTATAGAAAAACTTACGTCATGTGTGAAAAATAGGTATTTTGTCCGGATTTACCCCAACTGACCCTATTTTAATTAATATTATGCTTAAATCCATAATTTGATACAAATATGTAACATTTGAAATAAAAAACTGATGGTTTTTTTCAAAATGAGTTTTCTCAAAAACGGCTCGACAAGTTATGGGCTATAAATTTTTTACACATTATTTAGAATGCAAATAACTTGAATCAGCAAAAAAAAAGGGATGTGCAAAGACTTTTCATTCAAAGTTGATTCAAGACCACCGTGGATCAGAAAAAGTCACTAAAATAAGAAAACACTTACTATCCAAATCAAAAGAAAAAAGTAAATCAAACTGAACCATGAATCTTTCAATATAAAAAACAATGAATATATGTTAAATCGGCAAGAGCATAAAAGTCTTATCAATAAATGAATTTCTGTAATAGTTTTTAAATGCAATACTCGATTTGCTTATAATTCTGTATAAGCATTAAAAATATACACAGAACGACGCACCGCGAATGGCTGCTCAGCACATTGCGTCTTGGCGGCGCGACGACGTGATTCGCAATAATCAAAAATTCATTTCTCGAAAACAAAAAAAACGGTTTTCTGGAAAGTAAGTGTTTTATCGGAAAAAATCTTAGCTTTCATTTAAAAATAATAAAAAAAAGTATCCAAAGATGAGAAAAGTGAGAAAACATTTTTATTTTTTCGAAATTCGTGTCAAAAAATTTTTTTTTGAAAATAAACTACGCCATTCGAAAGCTTATGAAAAAACCAAGAAAAACCATGTCCTACTTTTTAAAATTTTTCTGTTTAAGTATAATAAATTATCAAAGTTAAGCGTGTCACGCAAAAGTTTTAAACTTTAACCCTCTCCCCCTTCGTCAAAAAAATTCAAAAATATTTGTCTGACAAAATACTAACCTATAGGGCATATAATAAAAAAATTTGGATAGAATTGAACCAAAAATTTCGTTAAGGTGGATTTTTGATATAATTTCTACCATAGGGTAAGTCCGGGGGAGATGGCCATACGGGAGAGTTGGCCAGTTCAAATATTTTACAGAATTTCTAAAGAAATATCACTTATTATGGGGTATTCTTCAACCTTCTGTGATTCATATTAAATCTAAACAATAAATTGATGAAAAATAATAAAACTGTAAGTGTAATCCTTGTTTATTTTTTTTGCACGGGTATAAAATAAGTTGAAAATTTTGATTTCTTGTCACCATATTGTTATTTTTTAATATAATTTTAAATTTTAAATCTTAATGCGTAGTGCATAACCCACGCTTCGATATAAACAAAAAATGAAAGAGAAAATTATTTTATTTATTTAATATTTTTATGTTTACTTTTATCATTAATTATTGGGTAAGATGGCCACTGATGACTTTTATTAAAATTTTTTGATGTTAATGTTATATACTTAAGAAATATTAATTAAAAACAAATTAAAAATGTCTGAGAATAAAATAATTGATTCAATAGACACCAGAGATGGAGATTTATTTGTAGGTTGACGCAAAAGTTACAATCAAACAACGTTAATTGAAGATTGGATTAAGTGCAATATTTGAAATTTTTGGGTACATAAGAACTGTACTGAATGTCATGAAAAATGTTCAAAATACGACCAGAAAAAGAGGAAAGTAATGTGGACAATTAGAAATTAAATTAAAGTTAAAATTAAAAAATTATAGATAGTGGCCATCTCTCCCGCACACATGTGGCCATCTCACCCGGACATTCCGGGAGAGATGGCCGAATGCACTTTTTCGAAAATGTAAATTTTAAGATTGTAGCTATGAAAATATTTTATTTTATGTTTCGTTTTTTTAAAGTGAAGTGTTCAATATTCAATTACCAATAAAAGTTTAGACAAAAAACGCTTTTTCATAATTTTTACAGTACTTTGAAAAAACTATGGCCATCTACCCCGGACTTACCCTATATATATATATATATATATATATATATAACAGAGGCCTAAAAGTGCTAATAGAGAGGAATTAAATAAGGAAATAACCTATGTATTGGCGGTAAAATTAGCATTAGGATACATACTTCATATTCCATAAGCAATAACGGTAATTTGATATCGGTTTTCAGAAAATAAATATGGCTGATCCAATATGGTAGACAACAAATTCTTTAATGCATCGGATTTACTTGAAATTTGTTACTCGGGGGTTTTCGGGGTCGCTGATGACGAATCTGATGTTAATTTTCAGAAATTTAAAATGGCGGTCCAATATGGCGGACAAATTTTTTTTTAATTTATCAGATGTCGTTGAAAGTTGTTACTCAGGGGTTTTTGGGATCGCTGATACCAAATCTGTTGTTAATTTTTAGAAATTCCCCTGGTGAAAACGATTCCAAGAGTTCTAAAACAGACAAAACAAAAAACGAAGTGACATTCTCTTCGTTAGATATTTCTCCAGGGGTGAAACCTCAAAAAAAAAAAATTTCCTCCTCTTCTTTTTTTAGGGCACTTTTTCCCCAAAACATGAAAAATCACATGTTTTTATTCAGAATTTCTCTTATAGAAAAAAGGAACGGCAAATTTTCCAGTTTTTGAGGTTCTACCCCTAGCCATGATGATAATGAATCAAACGCAGTTTGGTTTTTCAAAATTGGTTTAGTAGAACTCGAGCTATCACTTTTACCAGTTCAAAAAAGTACATTTTGAGAAAAACGCATTCAAAGTTTTTATTCATAAGTTTCGAAATTTAAAAGAAAATCATCGGATTTGCTTGAAAATCGTTACTCGGGGTTTTTTTTAGGTCGCTGATTACGAAAATGGAATCAGATTTATAAAATTCAAAATGCCGGATCCAATATGGCGACATTTTATTTTTAAAAATCATTGAATTTTCTTAAAAATCGTTACGGGGGGATTTTGGGGTCGCTGATAACGAATATAACATAATTTTTCCAAAATTAAAAATGTCGTATGCAATAAGGTGCATGAAAAAAAATTAAACGAAAAAAAATTAAAATATAAAAATTCTCTTTTTTGCCATATTGGATCTGCCATTTTGAATTTTAAAAATTTGATATCTAATTTGTTATCAGCAACACCAAATACATTTTTGTTTGTCTTTTTTAAAAAATGCAAATAAGAAAACATTTAAATCATTCGATTTCTTATCTGCATACAAAAACATGTTTGAAATGACGAAGAATAAAAATGTATAACTTTTGTTTTACTTCGAATTTTGCAATAATATTTTAGGAGAGTATGCTTTACACTATAAGAAATCCGAAAATAAAATTTAAAAAAATCGATTTTTTGACATTTTGAACTGGAATGTCCCCTTAAATCAAAATTATATTTTATTATGTTCGTTTATGGGTTAAAATAAAAAAATCGTTGAAATCTTGTCCTGGATAAATAATAATTTGGTTGTTAGAAATTCATGATTTTAAATACAAACATCTTACAGAGTATAATTTTATCTAGAATATCTGGTTATTTAATTTAATTTTTTATTGACACAAAAGGTTCAAAATAGTAAAAATATGTCGAAAATGTCATCGTGTCCCGTGTCCCTATATACATTTTACGATATAAAAAAAATTTTAATTTAATTTTTTATTATATAAAATAAAATTTCTCTTCATGTACGTATTCTTCAATGTATAAAGTGTAATATAGGAAAGTGGTGAGAATTTTTATAACACGAAATGCGAAATTTAAAGAATTTTTAACGTGTCCCCAGGTTTGAAATTTTTTAATGTCATCGTGTCCTCACACACATATTTACCGGTTTTATAATTGGGATCACAATTAGAGTCGTAAAACTATGAAATAAATGAAGTACGATATAAATTTGATAATACGAGAGCATAAAGAAATGTCAAAATCAATTTAAAAAACAGTAAAATGATATTTTGATAGTAATAAGAAATGAGTACATCTTCTTTTTGTCATCGTGTCCATAAGTTTTTTTAAAGGCAAATATTTTTAAATGGTAATTAATATATAAAAAAAATGTCTAGTATATTTATAGTATTTGTGTAAATGCACAATTAAAACGAAATTCAAGTTTTCGAATAATAACAAAAAAAAATTCATGTTTATTATTTTTTGTCATCGTATCCCGTCCGACATATCTTTTTTAGGAGTGAAGTCAGACGTTACAAAGATAGAAAGAAAATTTCTAAAATCTGTTTGGTTAAATATCAAAAAATAGTTTCAGAAATTCATATTAAAACGATTAACACGCTAAATAATATGTTATTATTATTTAACAGGTAAATTCAGTAATTAAATAATTAAACTAACTAAAAATAACCATTTTCATTTATAACTACGATCTCGAGGTCGATATTTAAATTTTGGATGGCCGAATGTTTGGGAAATTTATTCCTTGTAGCAACTAGGAACTTACATAGCCGGAAGTAAGCGTGTAATTTTCAGTTCCGATTTAGTCTAATCTATTAATAAATTAATTCAATTAATTTATTTATTTTGCCTAATATTTGGTTTAAAGAATATCATTAGACTGTGTTTTAGTCTGAGTCAATTTCAATATTTTTTACATGTTATACATTTTTATATCCCCGAGTAATAAATTTCAAGTAAATCCGATGCATTAAAAAATTTGTTGTCCACCATATTGTATCAGCCATATTTATTTTCTGAAAACCGATATCAAATTACCGTTATTGCTTATGGAATATAAAGTATGTATCCTAATGCTAATTTTACCGCCAATACATAAGTTATTTCCTTATTTAATTCCTCTTTATTAGCACTTTTAGGCCTCTGTTTTTGAATTTAGACACATTTATAGGTTATATTTTGGCCGCCATTTTGAATTTTTGAAAAGGCCACATATTTTTCGAAAGTACATATATATATATATATATATATATATATATATATATATATATATGAATAATTTTTGGGTATAAGCAATTTTTTTGGAAGCTCTCAATTCTGGCCATCGGGTGGCCCGGTTAACGTGAGACGTGCTATATATATATAAATAATTTTTTAATATTTACTCAATAGAGATGCTCTTTATTAACTTTATGTAAGTGGAAATAAGCAAGTAAAATGTCTTCCGAGCGAGCAAGGATAACGACGCTAGTTCAAATAGTGATATTTTCCAAATGAAATAAACGTTAATGGTAACTCATTCTTAGTTTTTCACAGTCAAGTTAAAATCCTACTTGGTAGTCACCCTTTTCAATTATGTTAGTACAAACTAAAACTGGTCGAATACCGGTACGACAGCTAATGTATATATAATTTTTAATTTACAAAATTCTTGTCAAATAATTTATTTTTAATATTAAGTAATTTAATAATTTATAATATTAATATTTGTTTTGTTATTTGAAAATATAATATAAAAAATTTAAGAAATTCTTGTAAAATTATACATTATACTAATTTAAACTAAAAATAATAATTTTTATTTAAAAATGGCAGTAAAATATGTCTAAATTTTAGTTATATTTAAAGAATCTCGTTTATAATTAATTAATAATTAGTAATAATTTTTTTTTTGTAGTCAGACGTGGAAAATCTGAGAATTCAGATACCTGAGTATTGAATTCTAGGGTATGTGGGGATAACCGCTCTTTTTTTGGTCAACCTACTAAAAACCACTCCCGTCTTATTCTAGGACAACTAATCCACTTGCGGAACTACCTATTGGTTTTACTTCGCAAGTGGAAGTCTTGGGAGTGAGGGGAGGAACTAAAACTATTTCCTCGCCCGCTAATCACCCCCGGTGATTACTTCAGGTTAACCTCTTCTTCCATCCACATCTTTTGTCTTCATTACCAAGGTAATGAAGAACTCGATGTGGCGCCAAGAGTCCACGCTTTGGAGCATAATCAAGACTATGTTATCAGCGGTGAATTGAGTTTCCACCGCATCAAACATGTCCCGACTAAGCTCTTTCCATTGCCCACAGGAGAAGAGAGTGTGTTTTGCGTCGTCAATTTCAGCGCCGCAATACACACATTTTGCCTCTTCTCTGATCTTAAATCTATGAAGGTACTGTCCGAAGCAGCCGTGACAAGTCATTGCTTGCGTAAGGTAGTAGCCAACCTCTCCGTGCTTTCTTTCTTACCAGGTGTCGAGGTAGGGAATCAGGCGGTGAGTCCACTTTTCTTTGGATTTTCTATCCCATCTTGCCTGACAACTATCGACGAGTCTGATTCTTGCCGTTTTGCGGATAGTCATCTTTAGACTACCGCCTCTATGTTATTCTTGAGAGACCGTATGTTCTTTGTTAATCCGAAATACGAAAAGTTGGCACATGTCCTAACTCGCAGAATTAAACGCATTCCGTATGCCGATGGGAACAAAAGCACAGAAACTTTTCTTCTTCCCCTGATTGACTTCCTTTGCCCGGTTCACAACAAAGAGTTTTGCATCAACTGTTGACCGGCCTTTCTGAAAGCCAAACTAGTTCTCCGATAGGCTATTTTCGCCTTCCAGGGTTTCCTGAAGTATTGCTAGAACCATAGCCTTCAGAAGTTTTCTCATCGTATCCAACAGATAAATTGGTATCATTGCCTGGCGCACAGTGGCCAATTTTTCTAAAAAGCTGGCCAAAAATAAAAATTGGTAAATTTATACTTTTTACCCCTCTAATATTATAAAGGGGGATTCAATGTGTAATGTTACGTAAAAAAAACATTTTTTTTCTAAATTATTTTAGTATATGAGCAAATCAAAGTGTAGTCCACTGGATATTTGCTGGCAACCGTTTTGTAACCTCGATGTTTCTTCACTGTTAAAACAGTAATAATATGTAGAAAAGTTACTATTTTTAAATATTGCTTTTTGCGAATTATTATCAAAGGTATATAAAACATGCTCCATATATTCATTTTCGCAAATAAAATTTATGTTATTAAAAAACTGATATGAAAAGTAGCTACGCACGACTGTAATGTTCAAAAATTTTTACAATTTGTAAACAATTTGTAGATTCAGTATCTAAGTGACTTGAATCCAATGAAACAGAATAAGGAGGAAGTTTTTGAGCGCTCGCGAAAAAGGGGTCGACCTTCAAAGGAATTTGAGGATGCCAGTGAGAGAACAAAGCGTAAGATTGCAAGTGATTTACGCAAATCACACGGTACTTCAGAATTAGTGTTTGCTGCACGCATGAGTTTACGCGCTGATGGAGCTACTGAAGCTTCTAATGTTCTCAAGGGTATCAGGAACACATCACCATCTCGAGCTTCCAAATACCAATCAGCTTTCAAATCAGCATCTCTTTTACAACAAACAGAAATTTCTGGAGACCTAGCATTTTCCGATGTTGTTCAAGGTAAAATGACGCGACAGACATATAGAATTATCAGAAAAAGGGAATCGCAAAATAATGTACGTGTTTATCCTCCATACCCAAAAGTTGCTGAAGCAAAAAATCGCTGTTATCCACCAGGCATTAATGTAACTGAAACTAAAGCAGAAGTACCCTTGCAGTCTTTGTTGGACCATATTTCGAGCAGAATTTTGACTGTACAAAATGATGTGATTCGTACATCGTGTACAGAAAATGTTCAAAATTTAGTATTGCTTGTAAAATACGGCTTTGATGGTTCTTCGGGCCAAAGTCAATACAAACAAAAATTTGAAGATGAAAATGCCTCCGACTCCAGTATGCTTTTGACATCACTTGTACTGTTACGACTATTCAAAAATGAAAACCAAACTTCAATAATTTGGCAAAATCCCAAACCTTCGTCTCCTCGATTTTGTAGTCCAATAAAGATTCAATATATTAAAGAAGACCAGACGTCGATTTTACAAGAAGAAAAATATGTCAAAGAACAAATAGAAGCTCTTGTTCCATATCGGACAGTAATATATGAAAAGGAAATCATCATTTCTTACAAATTGTTTTTTAGGATGATTGATGGGAAAATTCGTAATGTTGTTACAGTCACAAAATCGAACATGCGTTGCTATTTGTGTAAAGCTACGTCGAAGCAGTTTAACAATCTTAAAGAGATTTTAGCTTTACCTGTAGAAGAAGAAAATTTGCGATTCGGTTTGGCAATTTTACATGCCTGTATCCACTTTATGGAATATTTCTTACACTTAGCTTATAAGTTAGAGACTAAAAATTGGCAAGCGCGTTCAAAAGAGGATAAAAGTAGAGTTGAAGTTAGAAAAAAAGAAATCCAGCAGAAGTTCAAACGCGAAATGGGGCTTATTATTGATACTCCAAAAGTTGGTGGTTTTGGAAACAGTAATGATGGGAATACGGCTCGTAGGTTCTTTTCCAACTGTACGAATTCTGCCGAAATTTTAGGATTAGACGTCGAGTGTCTTAATCGTGCTCATGTGATCATGCAAGTTCTATCATGTGGTTTTGCAGTAGAAGTAAATCTCTTTAAGAAATATTGTCTGGATACTGCAGAATTGTTAATTAAAACTTATCCGTGGTACTACATGCCCACATCAATTCATGAAGTGCTGATCCATGGATTTCTCATTATTGAATGGGCACCACTACCAATCGGAAGACTTTCCGAAGAAGCACAGGAATCGAGAAACAAAGACATAAAAAGGTATCGAGAAAATTTTACACGAAAATCTTCAAGAGTAAACACGATGACGGATATTTTTCATTGGCTGCTGGTATCATCGGATCCACTGATATCTAGTTTGCGCTTGGACCCACCAAAAAAAAAAAATAAGCTGTCGATAGATCCGATCAGAATGTTATCTATAAGTGTGAATGACAAATTAATATCACAAAACTCCGATTGCCATCTCATTTCAGAATCAACTGATGATTCTGGATCTGCAAGCGAATAGTAATGTTTTCTTGAAAATAAATTGTTCTTTAAACATATTTCTTTTGTTCATTAATCATTTGAAAAAATCAATTATCTCGTAAATTTTTTTAGATTTTTCGCTATAAAATTCAAAGAATAACACTTTTTTTCCTAGAAACTGCAACTAAAAAATTGTGTAAAATTAACTAGTTGAAAAAATTGATCTTTTAAAAAATTGACAGCCATTTTAAGTTAGCTTAACAGAATTTTCAAAAATTACTATTATTAATAATTATTATAATTATTATTATTATTAATTTTCAAAATATATATACACAAAGTTTATTTGTAATCGTTTCATTTTTTACAGAATTTTCAAAAATTATAATTATTAATAATTATAATAATTATTAATATTATTATATTATTATTATATTATTATTAATTTTCCAAATATTTATACACAACGTTTCTTCGTAATCGTTTCATTTTTTGAATTTTTGACAGGATTTTTAAGAAATGAACTGCCATATTGGATCCGCCATATTGAATTTTGGAAATCAAAAAATTAGATAGTATTTCTCAGTCTCTAATTCAGTTTCTATTTAACGAATAGTTTTAAACGTTAGTTCATTTTATTCGAAATTTTATAAGTTTTCCAATAGTTATTTTGAAAATTTTCTATACTTATTTTTAACTTAAATATTATCAAAAAATGAGACACATGCTTTTAATACGAATTTTGTAAGTAGACTGACAATTCTGGCCGGTACTGTAATATATGCATTTTTGGCACAATGAGAGAAAATGAAAACCAGGGATATTACATGGAGCAAAAGTCATTCCCCAGGTGTGAATTTAGGTTGGCTTCCAGAGTTTGAAGTCAACCCAAGGTTGGCTTGCAAAGTCTATCCAGCTGTGGGCACCACATGCAGAGTTTAACCAACAAACCATGGACCACGGTTAGTCAGATGGTTAGGAAAAATTCTGTGAATCACAGTTTAAATGACTTATTCTTTTTGGGTTAGTCCAACTCTGGGCCATAGTTGGCCAGGGGGTTGTAGTTTTTTATACATTTGGGGCCATTCAAGTATTACGTAAACATATTTTTAAGGTTTTTAGACCCCCCAACCCCTTTGTAAGATTTTTTACAAACATTAACGCCATTTTTTCTAATGAAAGTAATCAATTGAAGGGTCAAAGGAATTGATCCTCCATATCCCTAAAATGCTTACGCAATAATTGAATGTTCCCTTTAGCGTTATATACTCCTATGAAAGAGTAACATAGTGGTTACCGTATAAAACTTTGGTGTGTTAGGTTAAGGGTTCGATCCTAGCGAACGTTAAATATTTTCGAAAATGTTTGTATGAGGTTGTGTTTAATAATGGGTAGAGGTAATATACAGTAACGTGTTAATTGTAAAAATAATTTAATTTTTTAATAGTTTTTTACTCTTGTTATTACTACTAGTCACTTTTACTTGCGCGCCCTCTTTTTTCTGCTATTCAATATGAAAATATTTTAACATTAAAAAAGTTTCTAGCATTATTCTAAAGATAAACACATATTTATTAAAAGAATTTTATCTGAAACGATTAAATTTTGTTTTAAATTTTGTATTCCTAAATTGCACCAATTTTTTAGCAATCTTGAAACATGCTTATATAATCTTAAGTATAAAATTGCCTCAAGCTTCAAATGTTTAAAATATTCAATTTTTTATCATTTTTATATGTAAAAAATATTAAGAAATTTTTAATTATTAAAAAATTATGATTAACAAATAGAAAAAAAAACTTACTTTATGCATAATTTTTATTCCTCAATAATAATATTGTTCATCAACTCATTTTCATTAGCTAAGCTTTATTTAATATTCGATTTTCTAATTTTGTTGTAAATTCTGACATAAACATTATTTTTTGTTATTGTTATAATTAAAAATTGGATAATTCTTTATTGCAAAATAAATTTTTTCACAAAGTAGAATAAATTTGTGGGTGTTGGTTGTTTTGAAATAAAAAATATTTCTATTTTTGTTAAAGTTTTGAAGGTTGATAGTCAAAAGTGGTTTCGATCGAAACCGCTGGTCATTAAAGGGTTCCAACTATTTTCGTACAAGGTCAATGATTGGGTGCAATTTGATGATGTTATTTGAAGAAATAAAATAGAAATTAAACTCACTTGAAATGTTTTAACAGTTTCTAATATGAATAATTTGATTTGATTATTTTATACAAAGGATTGAAATTTTATCTTTTAATAAAGCCATAGCTTTATTTTTAAATTTTCTATGCCACTTTAAAAATAATTACCTCTTTTCTAAAAAAATTAAATTTTCACACTTATGTGCCATTTCCTCGAAAACATCGTAACAGATATGCTTCTTTTTTTAATACTTGTACATTTAATAGTCTATAATTTGATCGTTAGGTATTCATTTTTAAATAGCACAAAAAGTTAAAAAAAAAATTTAAGTCATTACAATGACATTAAAACAAAGTTTGTATTTTTAATGGAAAGCTGACATTTTTCTTGAAAAAATAATGTTTTATACTAAGGTGGCCACACGTTTAGAAGAAAATTAAAAACATGCTAAGGGCTAATTTTACTAAACTAAATTAAAAGTTAATCAGTGTTTAAAGCCAGTTTAACGGCTTGTGATTGGTTAATTGAGGACTTAATTATTCATTAACTTTTAATCGTCATTAGTAAAACTGGCCCTAAACCGTTCAACAACATAATTATCAATCTGAAGTTTATATTATATTCTTATAAAATGTCAACAAATAAACGTGTATTACCGAAATTAGACTGTTCTAACCTCGCAAATGACTGGTAGTTTTATGGTGTTTATGATTGCCAATAATAAATCGGAAGAACCGGAACCAAGAAAAATTGCAAATTTCATCTGGTTAATTGGTACAGGTAGCGCAGACATTTACAACGCACTGTTTCCAAATGATGGAACAGAAATTTCGTTGCTTGGAACGCTGAGAACAGAAGACGCAGTTATACAACGTACACTTAACGAAGTATTGGAGAAATTTGATCAACATTGTTTACCTCAAAGAAATGTCGCTATGGAATTATACAAATTTAATATTATTTCACAAAAAGAACGGCAATCATTCCTTGAATTTGAAACTGAATTGCGAACACAGGTACGTCACTGTAAATTCCAATGTGAATGTGGACAATTATATGAAGATCGCATGTTGCGTGATAGAATCATCGTTGGTGTTAACGATAAGAAGTTGCAATTAAAATTGCTAGATGGTCATAACGAACGTCTACCCTGTGTTATCGAAAACATACGAAGCAGCCAACACAAACAAAGGCATCTTGGACGCAAAGCAGACATCAGTGGTAAATTCGGTCAAGACAAGTGAAAATGGAATGTCGACAGCAGTTGGTAATAACAATCGTGTCTGCTTCAACTGTGGAGGACAATGGAAATTTTGTTATCTGAAGGGAATGCAAGGCGAAGGAGATCATCTGCCGATCGTGTTAAAAAAAAGGACATTTCCAAAAAATGTGTCGGAAATTTAAGAAGCAAACATTGGATTCAAAGCAAACTAAAAAAATGAAAACAGCAGACAAGATGTCGCAGGAATCAACTGGAAAAATATACAAGGTAACAGTCAGAATAAAAATAGCAATGTAACTAGCGGATTTAACTGTAAAAACAATTCTATGTTAGATTCAATTGGATCGAAATGCAAACGTTGGACAAAAGAATTTTTGGTAAAAAATGAAATCATAACTTTTAAATTGGATACTGAAGCTGATATTAACTGCATTCCTTTAAATTTGGTTAAAAAATTGAAATTAAAATTGGAAAAGCGGTATGATCTAAACGTTTTCGATTACAGTGATAACAAAATTAAAATTTTTTGTATTACTCAACTTAATTGCTTGGATTTAAACTCAAAAACAGAACGGTTATTTGAATTTGTAGTTGTTAATGACAGGTGTGAGCCGGTACTGGGATTGGAAAGGTGTGAGAATTTGGGATTGGTAAAACGTTTGGACGTAAGAGGTGTTGTTAGCATAGAATCAAAAGTATTATTCCTGGAACCTTTTCAATTCGATTGAAAGAAAATTCAAAACCAGTGCTTCAGTATAGGAAAAGAATACCAATTTCATTGACAGATAGACTTAAATCGGGACTTGATACAATGAAAGAAAACAATATCATTTCGCGAGTTGATTACCCAACCGATTGGGTAAATAACTTACAAATCGTCGAACAGCCGAACGAAGATATTCGGATTTGTTTGGATCCAAAACCACTCAATGAATGTATTTTGCGTGAACATTTTCTAATTCCAACAATCGATGATTTAACGTCAAAATTAGTAAATAAACAAATTTTTACAGTTATTGATATGAACAAAGGTTTTTGGGCATATGAAACTTGATAAAGCGAGCTCAGATTTAACAACTTTCATGGCCCCCTTTGGTAGGTTTAAATTCAATCGTGTGCCATTGGGCCTTAATAGCGCGCCAGAAATGTTTCAGCGAAAAATGATTGAAATTTTTGGCGATATTTCGGGAGTAATGATATATTTTGACGATATGTGTATTCACGCGGAAAATGAAATTCAACATGATCAGATCATGGAAGTTGTAATGGAAAGAGCTCGAGTCAACAATGTCAAGTTTAATCCAAAAAAAATTCAATATCGACTACGCGAAGTGAAATTTATGGGAAATATTTTGTCGGGCGGGAAGATTAAACCAGATTCAAAATACGAAGATGCAATTTTAAAAATGGAAAAACCCAAAAATAAATCAGACGTTTTAAGATTCTTAGGTCTCCTTAAGTACTTAGCAAAGTTTATTCCAAATCTCTCTAAGCAATCAGCGGAATTGCGAAATCTAACTCGAAACAATGTAGAATTCGTTTGGACGGACAAACATGAAACGGAATTTGAAAATTTGCTAAATATTGTAACCTCTCAACAGGTATTAGCCATTTATGGCCCAAAGCTGCCAGTAATTATTCAGACTGATGCATCCAAGGATGGACTTGGTTGTGTGCTTGTTCAAAATGGACATCCAGTCGCGTTTGCATCTCGAACCCTTAGTACAAGTGAACAAAAGTGGGCACAGATCGAAAAAGAACTTCTAGCTATTGTTTTTGCATGCGAACGATTTCATTTCTTTTTATACGGGCAAGAATTTATTGTCGAAAGCGATCATAAACCTCTAGAAACTTTGGTTAAACGTGATATTGATGACCTTACAATGCGTCTCCAAAGAATGTTCATGTTTCTTCTCAAATATTCGCGAATGACCGTTGTTTACAAACCAGGAAAAGAGATGCTAGTGGCTGATTGCTTATCAAGAGCACAATTATCGGATATTTCGGAGATTAAAGAACTTTTGGGAGTCATTCACTCGGTGACAAAATCGGTTTGTTTTACGAAAGGAAATTACACATTCTATCGGGAAACCTTAGATAATGATAAAAAATATTCTCGAATTTCCAATTACATTCAAAATGGCTGGTTGCGATTCCATCAATTGGATGATTTGAGTAAACATTTTTATAAATTAAAGTTGGAATTACATGTTGAAAATGGGTTGCTATTTCTAAATGACAGATTGGTCATCCCAACAGACATGCAACGTAAAATATCAATTTGGCTACATTTACCTCATCTCGGAATTGAGAAAACTCTTGCACGTGCAAGAATGCTATATTATTGGCCTGGAATGAATGTTCAAATTAAAGAATTAGTTTCATTTTGCAACATTTGCGAAAAATTCAAGCGTAATAATGAAGAAGAACCATTAGTTCAGGAGGAGATCCCTAAATATCCGTTTCATATTGTAGCAACCGACCTCTTCGAATACGCAGGTCGAGATTACATTGCGATTATTGACGCTTACTCAAATTACCTAGTGTCAGCGAAAATTTAAAACAAAACATCAAAACACATAGTCGGTGTAATTTGTCAATTGTTCGATAAACTCGGATATCCATGAATCATAAAATCTGACAACATACTATTCGTGTCTTCCGAATTTAAGCGTTTTTCAGTCGAATATAATATCCAATTGAGATTTTCAAGTCCTAGATATCCACAGAGCAATAGCTTGGCTGAGAAAGGAGTAGCAATTGCGAAGAACATTCTTAAGCGCTGTTTTTTGAAGCAAATGATGTTGATCAAAATCAATATCGTTTGCTAGAATATAATACAACTCCTCTTGCGACTATGCATGTTTCTCCGTCAGAATCATTTTTCGGTAGACTTTAAAAAACAAAGTTACCAGTAACAGAGTCGCTCTTGCTCAGAAACAACTTTAACGAATCGGAAATTCAAAATAAATTAAAACAAAAAAAGGAAAAGCAAAAATATTATTATGATCGAAGCGCTAAGTCATTACCGTTATTAAATGTGGGTGATCTTGTTATTTTAAAAGAAATTCCATAGAATGGCATTATGGAAAAATTATTGCAAGTTGTAATAATCGCTCGTATATTATGAAAGATAGTTTTGACAATCATTTTAGACGTAATAGACGTTTTATTGCTAAAACTAAAAATGAAGATTTTAATGCTAGTGATTTGTTGATTGAAGAAGATTTTGGAATTGATTGTAAAAATTCGTCGAACAGTTTTAAGGAAATTGAAATTGTAACTCCATCTCAAATGAATCGCAATAAAATTAATACCGCAAATTCTTTGGCAGTAGTAGAAACTTTAATGAATCAGAATACAAAATCGTGTGATGTAACTGAACCAGTTTCCTCCGAAAAAACAAAAAGCAATACAACCTCGCTTGTTGATCAAACAATTCCTGAGGACAATGGTTCAGAAGCAATTAGTTCTCAAACATTAAGTGTATCACCAACAAAACCACTAAGAACTAAAAGTGGTCGTGCCATTAATCCTCCAAAGCGTTTTGGTCAAGATTATGGTGTTGATAAGTTGTTTAAACAAGTTTAAGTAAATTAAAAAAAAGAAAAAGAGCACGTAATGCGTGAGAATGAAGCTTTAACTTGGCTGTCTGTTCTGCGCATGGCACATATGCGCCAACCTTAATATTATATCTAACCAAACTTACTATTGTAACCATCGTCATCTTTTGTAATGTCACGTTCTAAAATGTACTCTTTTTAAATAAAATATATATTGTTTATAATAAGCTTGACTTATTACAATCAATCTCGAAAGCAGGAAAATAACCGTGAATTTAATTTTACGGAAAAATAATTCATTGGTTACCATTAACAATTTGAGTACCCTTGATATAGTTATAGTCAGTGCCTGATGAGAACCCCACGAAAACTCCCTAAAGTTTTTTTTATGTCCTTTATAATAATTTAAGGTTAATATTTATTGAATCTCACTAGGTTTTACTAAATTTTAGGTTATATTATTTATCTTTGATTTGAGAAACATTTGGTAAACGGCTTTATATGTCTGTTAATAGACAGAATTTAATGAAAAAACTATTGGAAATTCAAAAAGAGTAGTAGACCTACACGGGTTCCGGTTCAGTTACTGACGGTTGGTAAGATAGATTTTCTTAAGAGTTCACTTTCAGATGTGTTGATCGGGATATTCTACTTTATCGGCTGAGTTTAAGTACCGACTGTTACCGCCATATGGCGCCATCGAACTCCCTTGGCGGGATATTTAAATTTTATTTTTAAACTTTTAAGTGGCTTGGTTGTGGTGTTCTACTTTACCGTCCGAGTATCGGCTGCCGTCTTAAGATGACGCTATCGCTGAATTCATACCCCTTGGAAGGGTATCTTAATTTTAATTTTTAAAATTTCTTTTTGGGCTAGAGAGGGTGCTCTACTTTACCGACAAATTACTTCTCGCTGTCACCGAGAGATGGCGCTACCGTCAAATTCCTTTGTCAGAATATTAAAATTTTTACCATTTTATTTTTGCTGAATTCAAACATATTGGATCCGCCATTTTGAATTATATAAATTGGACATTATTTTCGTAATCAGCGACCTCAAAACCCTCGAGTAACAAGTTTTAAGTAAATCTAGTGATTTTTTAGAAAAATTGTCGGCCACATTGAATCTCCCTTTTTAAATTTTTTAAATTGGACTTCAGATTCGTGAGCAGCGACCCCTAAAAAAATTTCTACATTTAGGCGTTAAATGGTTAACATGTGACACTTTCCGCTCTTGTTCATTTTTACCTTAAGTCCACAACATCAACAGCACATGGTAAATCAGAATTAGTGTTAATCAGTGTTAATCAGTGCTATAATAACACAGGCCGACAAGATTTACTTTCCAAGAATCAGACAATACTTTTCCGAAGGATTTCGACGTGCTGAATCCGAATCCGACCTCAAAAGGGACCCATCACGTCAGGTTTTCGAGATATTTTAACCTAAAAATGCAAAAAGCTTGTTTTTAGTTATATTTGATGTCATGAAACATCAAGAAATAATTTTTTTCTCTAAAAGGTCAATATTGAGCCTAAAAGTGCTACTCTTCCCCTTTAATATCCATTTTGAAAATTTAAAAAATCTTCTATTGTCTCTGAGTAATCGTTTATTGAATTTTCTGAGTTTGTCTAATACTTCGAAAACCAAGTAGAAATAGACAAAACTTGGAGAATAAAGCATAATTTAACTACAAACATCTAAATTTTAAATAGTTTTCAGTTTTTTCAATATAACTGAATACGAATTCAATATCAGATTGACTGGTTCAAAAATGGCATATTTTAGGGAAATACAATCAATTTTAAATAAATCGTCTGCCATATTGTATACGCCATTTTGAATTTTTGTGAATCTTATATTGAATTCGTATTCAGTTATATCGAAAATCCTCAGAACTATTGAAAATTTAGATATTTGTAGTTAAATTCTGCTTTATTATCAAAGTTTCTTTGTTTCTACTCAGTTTTCGAAGAATTCGACAAACTCAGAAAATTCATTAAACGATTACTCAGAGACAATAGAAGATTTTTAAAATTTTCAAAATGGATATTAAAGGGGAAGAGTAGCACTTTTAGGTTCAATATTGACCTTTTAGAGAAAAAAATTATTTCTTGATGTTTCATGACATCAAATATAACTAAAAACAGGCTTTTTGCATTTTTAGGTTAAAATATCTCAAAAACCTGACGTGATGGGCCCCTTTTGAGGTCGGATTCGGATTCAGCACGTCGAAATCCTTCGGAAAAGTATTGTCTGATTCTTGGAAAGTAAATTGAATCAAATTTTGTTGGCCTGTGTAATGGTTACTTGTGCTATAATAATACTTAGTTTTTTCTCAAGATTTCAGCTATGTTAGGTATAGTTACCTAATTCAACACTGCAATTTACCATTTTCATAAAGAAAATGTAAACTTATATTACATATTATATTGTCGATTTTCCGCATACTGTGATATTTATGTCCCTAACGAGTATTAACTGCATATTAATGAATTAATTATCTGCTTCAAATAAATTATATTTGAGACTCACTATTCTAAGTGGACCCACAAAAAAAGTTGTTTATTTTGACCCATATCCATGAAATGACATGAAACACTCCTAAAATGTCACTAACGTGGCATGTTCCCTACCCAGTTTTTATAACTTTCAATTTACTTTTAAAAACAATTCTTGAAAAAGCAGAAATCAGATAGTAATTATGAATATGATTAGACTCACTGCATTTGTATGTATTATTTTATATTTCGTTGTTTATTTTTTGATTACTAAACCTTTTCAAACCAGGTTCTTCTGATTTTTATCCTATTCCTGGATCTCCGGAAAAGTGTTAAAATTTCGGGATTAATGAGTTTCAAGTAAATTGGGCCATTTAAATAAATAATCTGCTATTTTGCATTTTTGAATATTGAGTTCGTATTCCTAATCAGCTAGCCCAAAAACCCCCGCGTAACAAGTTTTGAGTAAATTGGGTCATTTTTAAAAACATAATCCACCATATTGGATCCATCATTTTGTATTTTTCATAATTATTCATATATATTAGTACTTTCAAAAAATATGTGGCCTTTTAAAAAATCCAATATGGCGGCCACAATATAATCTATAAAAGTGTCTAAATTCAAAAACAAAAATCACCTGTGTATTGGTGGTAAAATTAGCATTAGAATACATACTTTCAATTTAAATTTCAAAAATTCAGTATCACATGCTTTAAGGAGGATGGTGACCGTAACATAGCCTTAAAATCTGTAAAAATAAAAATTATATTCTCACGCAAACAAAAATAAAATAAATATATCAATTACAAACAATTGTAAAAGATCTAGTTTTACTACTTTCGAAAAAAATTATTTTTAGGCAAAATAGTTTGTCAACAATGATTTTTTTAACAATTAATTTTTTTTCTTTCTGATCAGACAAAAATTGCAATTTTTAACAAATTTTTATGAACAATACCTTATTTTAATCAGTAGAACATCCTCTAAAATCGTTATGATGTTAATATTGTTAAAAGTATGTTATTAAAAAAATATTTAATAAATAAACAATGTTTTTTTAATAATATTTTAATATCATACTTGTAACAATATTTAAAAAATAACGATTGTAGAGAATGTTTCACTGAATTAAATGAGCTATTGTTTATAATATTGGTTAAAAATTGCAATTTTTGTCGGATCTTAAAAGAATAAATAATAAATGTTGAAAAAAACATTATTAACAAAATATTTTGTCTTATTATAATTTTTTTCGAGAATAATATATAAGATCTTCTAAAATTGTTTATATTTGATATTTATCTTGTGTTTGTTTGCGTCAGAAATCATTTTTTAGTTTAGACAGATTTTAAGGTTATGTTACGGTCACCATCCTCCTTAAGGATGACCTATAACTGACAAGTTGATAGCAATTCAACGCTTAAATATATATATATATATATATATATATATATATTGATAACAATTTTTATTACTAAAACAAACTACATAATGATGTAAGAGTAGAATCGAAATTTTTAAAAATAAGATTTGTCAAATAAGTAGTGTAATTTTTATCCAATTTTGTCTCGGGAAGTGTGTCTAGGTATGAGACGGGTTTTTTAGCCATCAATTGTAAATGGATAAACAAATTGGTAATAAAATATACTGTTAAAATATACACTTATCCAATATGGCTGACATTATATATGTACATACATTACATTCTACATTAGTCGATTTCTTTCCAATTCGATTAAAAAAGGCCTTTTCCTATTTTATCTCAATAATTATATTATTTATTATGCTCCTTTTGATCCTTAGACGATTCTATTCTTTTTCTTTCTAATACTAATTACATATCAGTACATACAATACTTATCATAACCACGTCTGTCTGTGACCAGCAATGCCTCGGTCTTTTCCAGGGCCATTTCAAGACCTCTGGTATCCAGCCAGCTTGTTGCTAGTTGCAGACATTCGTTCACCAATGTCCCAAGAGCCTCCTCGCTTTCGGCAGTGCACACGAACAACGCGTCGTCCGCAAAGCCGATGATCATCGCACCTTCAGGCAAATCCATCTGCAGGAAGTCCATCGACTCGATGAGATCCTTCCATCTTGCGGAATTAAACGCGTTGCGTATGTCAATAGCTACCAACGCGCAGAAGCTCTTCTTTTTATCTGGCCCCAATTTGTTTTTTCCTGCTTTGGCTATGTCTACTACTGACTGGATGGCATCAACTGTAGACTTGCCTTTACAGAAACCAAATTGGTGATCGGATAGACGATTCTCTTCGGTCAAGTGGCTTTGCATTCTCTGTAGAACCATATCCTCTAGAAGTTTACCTATCGTATCTAGCAGGCATATAGGCCTGTGTGATGAGACTTTATCTAGAGGTTTTTCACCTTTCCTTAGGAGGACTAACCTCTGTTGCTTCCAGTCGCGGAAGAACTCTCCTTTCTCAAGGCAAAGATTGAAGCAGCGAAGCAGAATCTGGGGTGAAGTGTCGATAACCAACTTTAGGATCTCGTTACTTATCCCATCGATTCCAGGCGCCTTGCCTGTTTTCAACCTTTTGCCTGCTTTTTGCAGTTCACTAAGTGTGAAGAGTTCTTCCTCTTCGACTTTGCAAAAACTCCAGTCCCTTCTAAGGTATGGTTCCGCAGGAGGAAACAAAGAACTTATTATCTTTCTTACCCAATCGGGGTTGTCCAGGCCAGGGGTCTTTTGTTTCTCCTCCTCGTGTGTCTTCCATTGAGACTGAGAACTTGATGTACTGGTGGTCACTTGCAGTATATTCCTCATAGACTCGCCAGTCGCTTGTGCAGCTAATCAGTTTAGGTGACGCGATGGTCAGATCAATAATCGAATCTATTGCGTCTCTCCTAAACGTCTATGACTTACCCCTGTTTACAACTATTAATTGGTTCCTGTAGATCATTTCTCCTACAACTTGACCTCTCTTATCGAACCTAGACTCGCCCCACTCTGGCGACTTAGCGTTGAAGTCGACGGTGATAAGTACATCCAGCTTGGATTCTCTAAGACTCGATTCGAGTTCGCACAAATTGGATCTGAAGTCCGTCAGTGAGTCGTTAGGTGAGAAGTAACAGCTATACATACGTATTCCTGACACTTCCACCCAAACGAACCCGCTACTTGTCTCCAGGAAACTGTCAATTCAGGATTGCACACCTGAACAGCAGCTCTACCTGTTCTATCCTGGAACTAGGAAATGAGATCGCTCTTTCTATGCTGCTCACTGCAGAACAGAACGTCCACTTCCCGTTCTCTGGCTGTCTGGATTAGAAGAAATTGTGCCTCCTTGCAGGTGTGCAGGTTGACCTGCAGAGACTTTAAGGTCTTGCCCTTTTAAGTTTCTGTAGTTCTTCTCTATAAATCGGACATGCTCTCTTTTTGGCGTCATGGTTCGTCTCGGCCTTGCCCAAATCAGTGCATGTTATCCACTTTGGGTTAGCAGCAGGGCAACCCTTCGCGAAGTGTCCTGCTTCTCCGCATCGTCGACAGTTGTTTCTTCTGTCAGGTCCCTTACATACTCGAGTCACATGACCGTAAGCAAGGCATCTTTGGCACCTTGCCACTTCTAAGTGTGGTCGGATGGACGCGTTTATCCATCCAACACGCACCTTGCTGAGCTTAATTAGACGCTCGCCGTCGACTTCGTTCAAGCGGACCAACGAATTATGTTGGTTAATTACTTCTTTATTTAATAAAAAGGATAAAAATTTGCAGCAAAGAGAAATAAAAAGAGATAAAAGTACATAAGGTATAAAAAGAGATAGAAATTTGGAGATAAAAAGGTACAATATTTTGGGTATGCAAAGTGGCTATTTCAAAGGGATAGAAAAAACTTTATCTCTTTCTATCCCCAAAAGTCTATTTCTTTTTATCATTTTACTTCCAGTAGGACAGGTAGCCTCAAAAAAAATTGGGATTGATTTTCTGAGCACATCGCTTTTGTCAACAAAAAAATGTGACGAATTGTCAGACACTTATAAAAAAATTGATAAAATTTAGAAAGTTTGTCATAAAACTTTATGTTAAGTATAAATAATTAAATATATTAATAATGTACATTATTATATACTAAATAATAATTATGACAAATTATGAATAATAAATAAACACAAATTAATAGCTTCAACAAGAGCATTAAAATTGATTTATTCTTAATCAGTTGACTTTCTTCCACTTGACAATCCCAAAAATACTAGAAAAGAAATTTTAAAAATATTTAATTAATATGCCTGCAAAGTCGTATTTTTATGCTTCCCAGATGCGTATCGACATTGCCTCATAACTGATAATATGCTCTGTCTTACACCTAAAAATTGGCGCTATTTTTAAAAAGTTAGAAAAATTATTTTCAACCGCAGATAGGAACAATGCAATATTGCACCACAAACTATAAGAAAAATAGTAAAAGAATATGCATAACATTTACAAACACAGTGTTTTTATATTAACAATTATGTTCCTTTTTTATTTGCTTATTCGGAAACAATAAGCAAAGTTTTTTATCTATAAAAAACAGACGAGGTACCTGGGATCTTTTGTATTTTAAAAGTGATTTTTTTTATAATTTTTAAAAATATATCAGCCTAATACTTTTTGACATTTTAAATTTATCCGTATAAAGTGTTTTTGCATTATTTATAAAGTAGGGGAGACTGGGGCGAAAAGTTAAATTTTGCATAAATGATTTTTTTTGCAATATAATCCGCTTAGATGCAAATATTTGTATATCAATATTGTAGGGCAACTTGTCCTTTACAACTTTCAATAAAAAAGTTCCTGATATTTTCGCATACATGTTTTGTCCTTTTTTAAAAATTTTGTTTTTTTAACTTTTCGCCCCATGCTGGGGCGAAAAGTTAAATTCTATTTTTAGCCTACTAAAACTATTTTCTGATAGGTGATAAGTATACGTGAACAAGTAATTTAGTAAATAAAAGATCTTTGTTTGTTTAACAAAATCTTTAGAATAGTTGTAAAGTTAAAAAATTGAAATTTCAAAAAAAATAAATTTTTTTTGTTTATTTTATGTGAACGGTCTTCTTTTTTGGCAGACTACTTGCCCAATGTTAAATAAATAATTTTTAAACAAATAAACCCAAAAAAACGAGAAATAAAAAAAATTTAAATACATCTTAAAATATATTTAACTTTTCGCCCCAAAGTGCGTTTTTGGCTTTAACAACAAATATAAAAAATCTGACTAAATATATTTAGCAAATACCTTTAGGTATCTCTTCAGGGGACCCAAATAATGAAGTAAAAAATCGCGGTGAGGATAAATGCAAAAAATATACTTAAAAGTTGATATTTTCTTTTTCGAAAAAATTTTCAAAAGTAGGTTGAAAAAAAACTTTCAATATAGACACCACAAAAATTAACAGAATTGCACACAACTCCGTACATTTATTTAGGGTGATAATACCCTTCTATAATTAAAATTACAATGCTCTAACTATTCCCGTTCGAAAGATAATGAATTTTAACGGTTTTGGCAGTTTAACTTTTCGCCCCAGTCTCCCCTACCTTTTTTTATTGATAAAAAAATTTAAGGTAATTATTTAGAATCACGGCTTTTGCGAATTTTAGAGATAAAGGCGCTTGCACACTTTTAAATTTTTCGGCGAGCAGCGAATTTTCACGGTCTGACAAAGATTCATTTTCACACAGCTTTTTGCAGAACCAATCATATTTAGTGACGTGAGTTTTCACAACCGTGAAAATTCGCTGCTCGCCGAAAAATTTGGAAGTGTGCAAGCGCCTTAAGTCAGACATCTTGTAGTACCAACTAGAAAGTTAATTTGACTCCCTTCTGCATTAAAACGTGGAAGGAAATTAGGTGCGGCGGGCTTCGCCCGCCTTTGAGTGATGGGTTGTGGATGCACTTTTAAAACGCCTTTTTTAAACGTTGGAGGGGGGTCTGGTCTAAGTTGGCTACCTTCTAGTACCATCTAGCTTTTCATGCATTTGAAAATTTGTGATTATTACTTTTAGGAAAATCCTTTATTTTACCAAAAAATAAGACCTTTAGTGGAGAAGAAAGATAAAATATATTTTAAGAATCACAAGGGTGGAAAACAATAAATAGATAACAATAACTACAAATGAGACGAGCGAATCCCGTCTCCGATAATATTTTTTAATAGTTTTATAACATAGAAAGAAAGCCAATTTGACTCCCTTTTTATGACTGCTAATTCATAAAGATCGTTCCTAAATTGAATGAACTTAAACGAATTTTAGGTTATTATTGTTATTTAATTATTGTTTTCCACCCCTGCGTCTTTTATAATCATTTTTTTTCTTTTTCCTCCACCAAAGGTCTTATTTTTTGATAAAATAAAGGATTTTTAAAAAAGTAATAATAGATAATTCCCAAATGCAAGAAAAGCCCTTCTATTATATTACGTTTCTATGGTTATTTTCCCTTTTTTTGTGTTTTTCTCCAAAAACACTCAATTTATGAAAAAATTGTAAAAAACATAAAATGTGTATCTTAACCACTTCGGTGGCGTGGCGTTCCAATTAGCGTTCCACGTCCCTGGCCAAAAGTGGCGAAAATAGCGAAATGGCGTTCCAAATTTTTCTAGATTTTTTAAGAGTATAATTAATTTTAATATACTGCAACAATATATTTCTATGTTTTCAATATCAGGGAACAAAAAAATAACAATGAAAATTTGTTTTTTTAAGATTTTCATTGTTTTTTTGGACGTTGCAAAATGTCATTTTTAATACTTTTCTACGAATGGCGTTCCACTTTCGCTCAAATATTGATAAATAAACTCAAGATCTTTCTGTGGGAAATAATATTTATTTATATCTTAGAATCTCTGAATCGTCGAATTGTGTTATAAAATCATTTGTAAATTGTTATAAACAAATTGTTAATAAAGAACAATGAACAATGTTCAATGAATTTTAATAAAAATTGATACTCGGGGGTTTATGGGGTCGCTAATAACGAATCCGATGTCAGTTTTTAAAAATTCAATATGGCGGATCCAATATGGCGTACTAGTTTATAAAAAATTGATTGAATTCGCTTGAAACGTTTTACTCGGGGCTTTTTGGGGTCGCTGGTTACGAATTCAATGTCAGTTTTGCAAAATTCAAAATGGCGCATTAAATATGGCGGACGAGTTTATAAAAAATTAATTGAATTCGCTTAAAACATTTTACTCGGGGGTTTTTGGGATCCCTGATTACGAATCCGATGTCAGTTTTGCAAAATTCAAAATAGGGGATCCAATATGGCGGATGAGTTTATAAAAAATTGATTAAATTAGCTTGAAACGTTTTACTGTATTTTACTGTATTAGTTATCTATAAGCATGGTAGGAGAGCGTGGGGTAATGGGAGCTTTTAAATTTCATGTACTTAGAATCCCTAAATTTCGCAGCAATTACAATAAAATCTTCGACAGCTTTTGTTTCTGTCATTCGAAAAGAAATGATCACATTTTTAGCGTGCTCTGGGTAGAGAACATTTTCTCTATCGAATGCAGGTTGGTCGTTGAAATATAAGCAAAAAAAACCTTGGCTAATTTTTGTTGCAGCTCATAATAAGTTACTTTCCTAAATCATTTTAACTTTTGCTTTTCATGTTAAACTCATATTAAATTCCTAATCAGCATCTCTAAAAACCCCTGAGTAAATCGATTCAAGCTAATTTAATCAATTTTTTAGAAACTCGTCCGCCATATTTAATGCGCCATTTTGAATTTTGCAAAACTGACATCGGATTCGTAATCAGGGATCCTTAAAACCCCCGAGTAAAATGTTTTAAGCGAATTCAATTAATTTTTTATAAACTCGTCCGCCATATTTAATACGCTATTTTGATTTTTGCACAACTGACATTGAATTCGTAACCAGCGACCCCAAAAAGCCCCGAGTAAAACGTTTCAAGCGAATTCAATCAATTTTTTATAAACTAGTACGCCATATTGGATCCGCCATATTGAATTTTTAAAAACTGACATCGGATTCGTTATTAGCGACCCCATAAACCCCCGAGTATCAATTTTTATTAAAATTCATTGAACATTGTTCATTGTTCTTTATTAACAATTTGTTTATAACAATTTACAAATGATTTTATAACACAATTCGACGATTCAGAGATTCTAAGATATAAATAAATATTATTTCCCACAGAAAGATCTTGAGTTTATTTATCAATATTTGAGCGAAAGTGGAACGCCATTCGTAGAAAAGTATTAAAAATGACATTTTGCAACGTCCAAAAAAACAATGAAAATCTTAAAAAAACAAATTTTCATTGTTATTTTTTTGTTCCCTGATATTGAAAACATAGAAATATATTGTTGCAGTATATTAAAATTAATTATACTCTTAAAAAATCTAGAAAAATTTGGAACGCCATTTCGCTATTTTCGCCACTTTTGGCCAGGGACGTGGAACGCTAATTGGAACGCCACGCCACCGAAGTGGTTAACAAGATCTACAACTTTTAAACAGAACATTTTTCGTAATTTTTAATATTTACCGAGTAAAACGTAAAAAACCAAAAAAAATTGTTTCCCAGCCCTGGCGTTCTGTAAGTAACTTTTTCATCTTCCCTCACCAAATTCTTCAATAACTAGTTAATTTAAAGCTTTTCCAAAAGAAATTAATCATTTATCTTCAAAATTGGCAGAAGTCACGATTCTGCATAATTACCCTATTGAAGTTTAATCTTCATAAAAACATCCATGGTTAGAACAACCATTTCAATTGGCCCTTTTCAGGGCCAACAATTATTTTTACAAGTATAACTTCAAATCATACATTTCATTTTTCTAAAAAAAATGAAGACACTGAGAGGGTTGTCTTGCGCCCACCTTTTTAAAATTTTCTTGGAGGGGGCTAAAGACAGGAGGGTTAACTGTGGTAGTGGAGGTAGGACAAAAATAGGAGAGTTGTAAAGGCGTGCTTAAATTAGGCGAAATATCGTGTTTTGATTCTGCTCTTCCACGCACCTATATAGCACAAAAACTTCTAGGAAATTTTCCTAGAAGTTTTACGTGGCAACCTTCGGAAGTTACCCTTGGTAACTTCCAGAAATTTCCAGGAAATACAATAATGTCCGCAGGTTAAAAGCTTCCCATGGAAACTTCCTGGTATGTTTACGTAATAATAATAACTTTTCAAAACTTTTACCTCCTAATAATAGCATTCATCATGATTTAATCGGATCCTATGAAAAGTAAATAAATTGTTTTAAATATTTAGAGATACACGTGTTTATATAGTATAAAAACTCCCCTCCGTTACTGTTTATAAAGTAAGTTTCATTTATAAAAGAGGTAATATATTAATTCTGCAATATTAAAAAATCTTTTGCCGGGTAACATCTACTTATTATTCTATTTGTAATTGATTCATTAAGAATAAAGTAAAATATTTGTAAGGTATTTTTTCTTAGAATTAAATTAGTTTTGGGCAGAAATAAAAATTCCCCTCCGTTACCGCAATAAATTTAGTTTTTTGAAAGTAAATAATAATTATTATTAATAATTTTATTCACATTGTTTTATTTAAAAATAAAGAAAACCAAAGATGTTATGAATTTATTTATAAAATTTATTTTTTTCCAACAGAATGAACATATTTCGAAGCTGTCTCATAAAAGAAAACTTCCCTCTGTTACCGATGGTATATTTCCATTAAACAGTACCTAAATTACAGACTTTATTAATCATGGGATTTGTTTGAAACTCGATACTCAGGGGGTTTTCGAGGTCGCTGATTACGAATCCGATATTAGTTTTTTAAAATCCCAAATGGCGGATTCAATATGGCGGACACTTTTATGAAAAATTCATCGGATTTGCTTGAAACTCGTTACTCGGGGGTTTTCAGGGTCGTTGATTACGAATCCGATATCAGTTTTTAAAAATCAAAAATGGTGGATTCAATATGTCGGACACTTTTTCGAACCATTCATCGGATTCGGTTGAAATTCGTTTCTCGGGGGTTTTCGGGGTCGCTAATTACGAATCTCAAGTCAGTTTTTGAAAATTCAAAATGGCGGATCCAATATGGCAAATACATTTTTGGAACATTCACTTTTTTTAATTATTATTTGAATTCGCTTTAAATCTGTTGCTCTGGGATTTTCGCAATCGCTTAATCTGATCTAAAGCCCTTTTAACTCCATAACTCCATAATTATGGCATATCCTCAAAAATGTATTTGCCATATTGGATCCGCCATTTTGAATTTTCAAAAACTGACTTGAAATTCGTAATTATCGTCTTCAAAAATCCCCGAGAAACGAATTTCAACCGAATCCGTTGAATGTTTCAAAAAAGTGTCCACCATATTGGATCCGTCATTTTGGATTTTGAAAAACTGATATGGGATTCGTAATCAGCGACCCCGAAAACCCCCGAGTAACGAGTTTTAAGCAAATCCGATGAATTTATCAAAAAAGTGTCCGCCATTTTGGATTTTTAAAAACTAATATCGGATTCGTAATAAGCGACCACGAAAACCCTCAAGTAACGAATTTCATGTAATTTCCATCAATTTTTAAAATATTTTAGTTGCGATAAATTTTTAACAAAAATTGTGAATAAAAAACATTAATTTTTAATAATAATGTTAATAAAGATTGTATGCACGTATTTTATAGGTTTATTAAAATCCCTCTTTTGCCATAGGATTAATAATAAAAGTGATTTTTCAACTTTTTTTATAAAATTTCAATTTTGAATTTGTTCCTTTCTAGAGATTGACCCATGTATGTCCGTATGTCACAGAATTTTTGTTCGCGAATCACTTAAAAACAGCTGAACCTTTTGAAACCAAATTTAGCAGAATGTTTGACCTTGGGTCAAGGAAGGCTTATAAATTTACAGATTTGAAAAACATTTATTCAAAAATAAAATTTTTTTAAATTTTACATTTTTTAAAAAAATGCTTTCAAACTTTGTATAATTGAATATAACATGTTATTTCGTCACATTCTAGAATAGATTTGCTAAAAAAAGTCCTATAACTAAGATGTAAGTATAAAAATATTTTCAATATTAAAAAATCGAAAAAATTAAAATTGTTTTTAATTACTATTAAGCTTAATTCAATAGTATTTTTGGGGTCTTTAATTAAGATTGTGACGTCAAAATAATGCAATTCATAATTATTTATCCAATTTATTCAATATTCTTTATTTAAAAGAACTTCAGAAACTTTAAAAATGGAGATCTGTTAAGATTTTATTTTGATCATAAACAAGCTCTAGAACCTTTTGTGCAATTTTGTACTTAACTTAAAACATAATACTAATAAAAACTAAATTAACAATAGAAAACAAAGCAAGGGCGTTAGACTTTAAATATTTTAATTTTCTTTGTTATTTTCATCTTTACTAACGTCAAAAATGTGCATTCTCAAATTCGCCTTAAATTTATCAATTGATTTGATGATGATAAATATTATATGAAAAAAATGATATTGCAGGATGTCTAGAATTGTAAGTCACCTGTGGATACTATCATTAAGCTACTGGGTAAAGCTTACATAGTAAAAAGTTTTGTTATTTTATTTTTTGATTTAACTTCTAAACATGTTTTGAGCAATGTAAAGATAAATCTTAAGCAGGGTGTCTATGTTCAATGAACAAAATTCCCGGCTTTATCCAAATTTTACCCGGTTTATTTTTTTAAATCAAATTTAAATTTATACTTGATTTTTAGTATCAGCCATAAATAAATCTGCAGATGGCTACAAAAATTGATTTATTTTATAAAAATACTGTTTTTAAGAATATATGTTACAAAAGAAAATGTTATATACCAGTACCAGTCTTTGACGAGTTTTAGTTTCTACTATAATACATTTAACAAAGTGTCTACCAATTGCGAGGGAAACCGATAAATAGTTTTTAAAAACTGCTTTATACTTTAATTTTTATTGATGTAATATTTATGACAACAGACCCAAGTCAAAATGTAAGCCCTACTTTTAGCTCAAGCATATAGATTTTATTAAGGTTTTAGCAATCATATAACGTAGGGTCTAATTGCTACACGATTGTTTATAATTAGACTCTACTTTGACTTCAAATGTTGGTGTAAATCTAGGATTGAATTTTAATGCATTAATTACAGTACTACAAACACATAAAGTACTAAAAGTTGACAAATACGATAGCTAGTATAATATATAAATTAACCTGGTAAAGTCAAGTGTCGATTTGGTTGAGCCCATAAAGTGCTATCCCAGCAGCATTTTTTTAGGCCTATGGTGTTTCGAGTCCGCCTTACCCTCATGTGTGCTGCAGTAGTGAAGATAATTTTATTTTTATTAAATCCACTTTTTTATTTTAAAACAATGCAAAATTTTAATAATTAAAATTTTTTTAAACCTTTTTAAATAATAATTTCACTAAACAAAATTTTAAATAATTTTTGGAAACTTCCAATGAAAAACAATTATTTCTAAAATTTGCAACTTTAATCTAAAATTCAATTATTTTTTTAGGGTTCCGTACACCTACGGTGTACCGACGGAACCCTATTGGTGAGTCTCTTATGTCCGAAGCCAAATCGTGTCCCCCCCTAGCGGCTAAACTATTTGACCTAGAGAGCTCAAATTTGGTACAGATACGTATTTTCACTCATAGATTGGTTTATTAGTATATTTTTATAGTCTGATCACAAAAAATATATTAAAAAATCTAAAAAAAAAATTTAAAAAGTTTTTTTTTTAATTAAATTTTTTTTTTCTAATTTCTACATTATTTGATCAAATTAACTAAAAATAGGTATATTAGTATACTTCCACAGTCTGATCACAAAAAATATCTAAAAAATATCTAAAAAAATTTTAAAATAAAATTTAAAAAAACTGGACAAGTGCGAGTTGCACTCGCACTTAATTGACGGGTTCCGTACAAAAATATAAAAATAATACTTGTGATATTGTAACAACAATTGGTATGATTTTTTTCACTTTTGTATTATTTTGGTAAGTTGAATTTTCGACACTAGGTTAAAAATAAATAACAAAGATATATTGAAGTATTACATATTTCATATTATAAGCAATAAGCGAACAGGAACCAATTTCGGAACAAATTTAAAAAAATGGTTCCTTTTCGCTTATTGATAATAATATAAAATATGTAATACTTCCATTTTTCTTTGTTATTTATTTTTAACCTAGAGTCGAAAATTCAACTTACCAAAATAATACAAAAGTTAAAAAAATCTTACCAATTGTTGTTAGAATATCACAAGTATTATATTTATATTTTTGTACGGAACCCGTCAATTCAGTGCGAGTGCAACTCTCACTTGTCCAGTTTTTTTTAGAATTTTTGAATAAAATTATTGAAAAACTTTAATAATTTTTAAAGAAAATAATGTTATTAATAATTTTTTAAATAAGAATTTAAAGATTTTTAAACTTTGCTTTCCTTAAATTTTTAAGGAATTAAAAACCTTTTAAAATTTAATTAATTCCTAAACTTCCTGTCATAGCGGTTTAAATATTTAATTATTTTTAAAATGTTAACTAAATTTTTTGTTAAATCAATTCCGATCAAAATTCAACTATGAAAATTGAATTATTTATAAATAGAATAATTTTTGTAAATTTATAAAATGATATAATTTCAAAATTATAATTATTTTATTAATTTCCAATTATTTCAATTTGTTAAAATTATTATTGTTAATTGAAGTACTTTTTTCTTTAAAAATTGTTATAATTACTATTTTTCAAAAAACTAATTTTTTAAAAATTGACAAATTAAATTTTTTAAATATTAGGAACTTTTGTAAAATAATTATTCTACTAATTATTCTTCTGTATTTGCTTAAAATTTCAAAATATTAAAAAATTTAAACTGCAAATCTTCCAAAATTCAATTAATTTTCTACAATTTTTGAAGAATATTATTCAAAATTTAACTTTTAAGGAAGCTAACAAATTAAAACACTACACAGTCTTACAAGTTCACTTTCCTTCTTTTCACATATTATTAATTTAAACTACAAAACAAAACATTGTAATAAAACAACGCTAACTTTAGGTGAGGACAGATTACGTCGACTATTATAATATAATTATTATCATTCTTTTAAGTTGGTTTCGCTCTCAACCCCCCGCGCGATAAACTAGAATCGCAATAATCGTGCAACGTATTCGTAATCGCGTGCAAATATTTTGTCGTAATGATTAGTAGGAACTAAAACGCGTTTTTGATTCCATAATAATGGTACATTTTCCCATAATTATATTATTCCTTATGTAAAATCTTCTTTTATTTTTTGACAAATACTCCGATATTAATATTTTTTTTATAAAAATTAAAAAACATTGTCTCCATTCTGTTATAAAGTGAACCAACAACAACAAAAAATTGCTTTTTGAATATATGAGTACAAATGTCAGTCGCGCCATCCGTCGTGACAAATGCGTGGCGACAGTGGATATACTTTCGAAAACACTTACCGATGGTCGACAAGGTAGACTTCCGTAATAGCTACTTTCAGGTGGGTTAGAAGGGGTGTTCTATTTTACCGGCCGAGTTTTAGTACCGATAGACACAACTAAATAGCGTCATCGCTGAATTTAAACCCTTTTGACGGGTAATTAAATTTTTTTTTTAAACTTTCAAGTGGCCCAGAAGGAGTGTCCTGTTTTACCGACCACTGATTTCGGGCTGCCACCGAGATATGGCACAACATGTGAATTTAAGCCACCTTTGCGGGATATTTAAATTTTTATTTAATAGGTTCAACTCTATTGGTGTGAAATGATTTTAAATATCGCGCCGCTAAATCAAAGTTGGTTGGTATTCTACTTTATTATCCTTCAAGTTATACCGGTAGTCGTCGTTTACTACATTTTGGTAGGAGATTTGCGCGCGCCTGTGGAGTTGTGAAGAAGTGAAGTGGTTCCACAGTGGAGAGGTGAGTATAGTGGGGACTGGGGTATAAGTTACAGAGCGCGGGTTACAAGCATCAGTTGCATCTTGAATGGTGGAGCAGACTATTTTCAGGGTTCCAGGGTTCTTTTAGAATTTTCAGAGATTTTTTTAAGGTGAAGTTTTTTTCTATTTTAGGGTTTCCTTATTTTTTTAGGTTTATTTTCTAGTTGTAAGTGTACTTTTTTTAGGTCGTGTTTATTTTTTTGCCTTTATTGTGCATTAGGCTTAAGAGTACATTTTCAGAATCTGTTTATTTTAACAGTTTTTAAGGATTTTTATACTTGTTTTAGTTGTTCCCTATTTAAAAATTTGTTCTACATTTACTAGTACAATTTTTAAGATTTCTAAGTGTAAGGAGAAATCGCGACGTCGAATTAACCTCGTCGAAGAATTCCAACAGAAAGATTCGAATTGAAAACTTTATTCTATTGAAAAATTGGAAGTTAACATTAATATGTACAATCCCATGCATGCTGGTTCTTATATAAATTTACCACTTGTCATTAAAAAACAAGCATGTATTAACCAGTTTGAAAACCATTCAGATCAGGTATCAAGGTATCGAGTTCCCTATTGCACTCAAAGATATTCCAAAATTTGAGTCTTTGGACAACATTTCAGTGAATGTATATGGACTTGTCAAAAAGTCTGAAAGCTTTTCTGTGGCACAGATACATCTATCATCCCAAAATAAGATTTTAACGTAAATCTTCTTCGAATTGAGAAATTAATAAAAATCTTATCGAGGAGATGCTTACATTATTTTGGTGAAGAATTGAAGCTTATTGAACACGAAGAAAACTGTCGAAAAATGAATGAAATAAAGATTGTGCTCCCATAACCTGAGAAAAATTTTGCTGAAATAAAAAATTTTCAAAACAAAGAGCGCGTACTGTTTATAATTTACGTGGATTGTAAAAGCTTTCTGATTCCTGCTGAAGCACCACAGCAAGCCAGCAATACTGAGGTTTTTCAAAATCGTAAAACTCGGAGTATTGAATATTACTTGAAATGTACCTTTGATGACCTTTGATGTCCATATGTAAAATAAAAAATTGCTTTTTCAAAAGACAAGGAAAATCTAGCTGAACGGTTTTTAACAGAGTTAAAAAGATTAACTGACAATCTTAAAAAGATATTTAAGACTCCTGTACCAATGGAAGTGTTAAGTCGACAACAGTTAGCTGATTTTAGAAATAATGATACATGTCATATTTGTAAAAAGAAAATCGCGCATGGAAATGTAATAGTCAGAGATCATTTCCATCTAACAGAAATTATATACTTTATATACCCATATGGGTTCTGCGCATCAAGAATGCAATATAAACCGATGTATTGTTACTTGCGGATATTTTTGAAAATTTTATACACCAATCTTTAATCACATACGGTCTCGATGCAGCACATTATTACACAACACCTGGACTATCTTGAGATGACATGTTGAAGTATACGAATATAAGATTAGAACTTCTGACGTACATTGACATGGTAATGTTTATCGAACGTGTTATAAGAAATAGAGTGAGTCAATTCACTAATCGTTACACAAAAGAAAACAATCCATACATGGAAAGTTATAATGAAAATGAAGAAACATCTTATATCGTATACTTTGATGAAAACAATTTGTATGGTTGGGCCTTGGTTCAGTCACTTCCCTATAGTGGCTTTGAGAGAATAGAAAATATTGATAATACTTTTCCTACCGAAAAAAAGCACGTTCTCCATTATGGTGCCTTAAAACAAGCTATTGACTATAGACTAGTTTTAGTTAAAATTTATCGCGTCTTGAAATTAAAACAATCCACATGGTTAAAAAGTTACATTGACTTTAATACCATGCGAAGAACAAACGCCAGTAATGCATTTGAGAAGAATATATTTAAATTGATTGAACAACCATCTGCCGATACCACAAGGTTCAGTAAGAACGTTTGCGGCCCCTCGGTGGGGGGCGGGACCCTTTCAATCCCTGGTCATTCTGAAGATAACCACCCGAGTTGGCACCACAACTCACACGTCGAAACGCTAGTACTAAGACCGTTGCCGAAGCTTCGGTCTGTTCATAGCACTCCTAGGCTCAAGCGATGTAGGCTATAACAACTGTCCCCACGAGTCCAACCCAATGACCGGTAGGAGACAAGCCTTTCGACAAGTCCTCGCGGGCTCGAAGCGGTCCCCGTGGTACCGTTTAGTATTCTGGTATGAGTATCGATTAAGAGTCTTACCACCCTTGCTTCGGCAAGATAGGTTTGACGGTCTATATTAGACCTGCCGGGGCACCACTCCGAGTCTCATTTAGTCGCCTCTTACAACATGCAGCCGATCGCAGGGGGGCTATTCTGCGCCCGGGCCCCCACGGGAATACGACTATATGCAGAAAAAATGTGATGAGAAGAAATTAAAATTATTGTATACCGACACCGATAGCCTTATTTATTAAATCAAGTGCTCTGACATTTACGCCGATATGAAGAAAGATATTCACAAGTTTGATACATCTGATTACCCCACAAATAACGTGTACAATATTCTGCAAGCAAACAAAAAAATTTAGAACTCATGAAAGATGAGAACAGCAGAAAAAATTGTAACAGAATTTGTTAGTTTGCGAAGCAAACTACAGCGTCCGTGTAGAAGAGTAAGATTACATAAAACAGCTAAAGGTTGCAAAGCAGTAGTGGTTAAAAAAATATTAACTTTGATGATTATGTTTATTGTCTACAAAATGTTAAATTCCAAAACAATTCTGTCAAAACTGTACACGGCACAGACAAAAGCAAACGAAGATTGCACTCAGTCCATATGATGACAAAAGATAATTAAAGCAAACAGCACCGATACCCTTCCATAAGGTCATTGTAAAATTTTAGAAATTGACGAAGTGGATGATAAACTATTGTAAAACAAAAACAACATTTTAAATTTACATTAATTTATTTTAACTTATTTTAACGTTACTTTAACTATAATACATATCTGACTTTTTATCTAACTATTGTGTGAGCTATTAAATCCAAGCCATTTCTCGTATACACCATTACCACGAGTCTTGAGAACTTTCTCTACAAGGTAATCTTTTAGCTTGCATGTAACTAGTTTTGTTGATTTAACTTTATCCACAGTAAATATTTCCGTTGTCTAGTTGGGAGTATATTCTTTCTTAAAAATATTTCTGTATTTGCTAACTCGAACTCTGTCTCCAACTTTGAATTTTGATCTTTTCAGCGGAATTCTATGTAGTTCACGAAGACGTATCAGCAGTTCTCTTGTATCTTCAACGCAACCGTGGCATGCTTAGGTTTCATACTAATAGTACGATGTTGTCTATTAGTGTACATTGATATGAGAGTCGGTAAAAGATTATTCCATGTTTAATAGCCTTGTAAACTGAATCTTAGCCACATCATATTTTTTAGAGTGCGGTTAAAACTTTCAACAATTGAGGCTTTCAAATTACTATAGGTAGAATAGAGATTAATGGTGAATTCTTGCATTAAACTCTTAAATTTTTAGTTATAACATTCTTTGCCTCTATCAATATGCAAATTTTTAGTAATTCGGCCTTGTTTTAGAATAGTTTTCCAGGCCAAATTTCCTTTCCTGTCTTACTTTTTTTAGGTTCTGCAAAGGCATATTTTTTAAATATGTAGTTTATGTAAGTTTTCTTAATATGTAGTTATCTACAAGCATGTATTTAAAACCTTTATTAGAATATTGCAATTAGTCGTGTTGCTTTTCAACGCCTTGAACGTTACAAAGTCTTTTGTTATCAATATCGAACTGTCCACTTTAAGTAATTCTCAATCCAATTCCAGAAGGTCTAGGAAGTCGACGACTTGCAAGAGCTCGTGACAAGGGATGTCTAAACACATTAATGCTCATTTTAATACTAAGCTCTAATTGCCTCTCCTAGTATATAATGTGAGCTTCACGTAGTTTTTCTATATTTGAAATAATTTCATTATTATGACTCAGATTACCAGTTTGTTGCGATGCTACAAGCAAACGTAATCGGTCAACTGGTTTATTTAGATCACCCCAATAGATGTAGTCTGCTTCAAATTTTTTCTTCGTAATCATAAATTGAGGTAATGTTTTTCCAAACTTCTTTTTTTTTCTTTTTAAAATACCTCTACCCTTGTTTGGTGTACCCTTAAAAAATTTTGCAATGACATCAACATATTTAGAACCAAGCAGTTTTTAAATATTTTTTTCTTTCCAACTACTCGAATATGAGGTCCTTCTAAATCAACTGCTGTATCTCCAATTACAAAAGTGACATTAAGCAGCTTACGTACTCCATAAACCATGTCTAAAAAAGTTTTTATGTTTTTATTCAGCAATAAAATATATTTATTTGTCAAATCTACATAATTAAGTTCTTCTTCTTTTTCATAGTTAGCACTCTTATCAAGTAGAGTATTATTAAGTAGAGCATTATCAAACTCATCAACAGCAGTTGAGAAAGAAAAATCATTTTCCTCCTTTTTAACATTTTCTTTTTTATTATTTTTGAAGAGTTTCTTTCAATACTGTTTTTGCAGTCTCTTTACCCATTTTTAGTAAATGATGTTTTCGCCTAATAACATTACTTGATTTTTCCGTGTATATACAAGAAAAATAAATTTAAAAAATAGCATCAATAAAAAAGAGAACATCAAGAAGGAATATAATCATAAAAGATATCAAAATTTGGATTCATTTGTATGTGTACACTTGTGTCTAACATTTTTATGTTATCAACTAAATATTAAGAGTTGCCTTGTTGAACTGTTGATTTTAATTCAATTTACAATATAGATAGACTAAATGAAGTATCAAGTTTTACGTTGAAAATCAAGTAATTGATATTTCAACTGGAAGTTATAAAAATAAATTATTATTTATTTATTAGTATCAAACCGAATAATAATACTTTGCGTAGTGTAGATAAATCTAATTTACCAATTGATTTTAACCCAAAAGACTCAATCAGTAATTTGTTGGGATTTACATCGCAACTTCTAGCACCTCACAAAGCACATATTTCTGATTTACTTGTAGCCATTTTAAAAGTCAATTCGGTGAGAATTGAGTGCAACACAACATCTGGAGCGTATATCCTTCTATGAAACGAGTAGATATGCAAATTAGGTAAAGAGAGACATTCTAATGGTATGTATTTTCGAAATAGAACGGAAGCAATAGCGTTAGATTTTCTGCGTTTATAAACAGAGACCGATTTATGTTATTTCTATTTGGAAAGAGGAAGAAAGCAATAGCGTTAAAATTTCTGCGTTATAAACAGGGACCGATTTATGTTATTTATTCAGAAGGAAGAAGACAGAACGATATTAAAAATATATATATATATATATATACATATATATATACATATATATATATATATATATATATATATATATATATATATATATATATATGGGACGTTTCGCGCCAACCGGGCCACCCGTCTCTCCAAAATTGAGAGCTTTCAAAATTATTGCCCATACCCAAAAATTATTTGTATATATAAGTACTTTTTAAAAATGAGTGGCCTTTTGAAAAATCCAATATGGCGGCTGAAATATAACCTATAAAAGCATAAAAAACAGTAAAAATGGTTACAAACATATAAATAAAAGCGAATATAATAAAGAAATCAGCTCTACATTAACATAAAATTCATCACTAACGAATAGACTTTGTATACCATAAGTGAAAATAATAAATTTAAAAAATTCAAAATGGCGGAAACAATATGGCGGACAAAAATTCTTAATTTTCATTGGATTTGCCTGCAAATTTTTTCTTAGGGGTTTTTGGGGACGCTGATAACAAATATCGTAAAATTTTTCAAAAATTCAAAATGGCGGATCCAATATGGCGGCCGATAAATTAAAAATTCATCATATTCGCCTAAAATTTATTACTCGGAGTTTTTCGAGGTCGCTGATTACAAATCTGATGTCAGTTTTCAAACATTCAAAATGGCGGATCCAATATGGCGTCCGATAAATTGAAAATTCATCAGATTCGACTGAAACTTGTTGCTCGGTGGGTTTTCGGGGTCTTTGATTACAAATCCGATCCATGGAAAATTCATAAAAATTACATTAGGTGGCCCTGAAAAGGGCCGATTGATATGCTGGTTACTCTGATAAACATTTTATGATTTAGAATCAATTAGAATTAATAATTTTTAAAAATCTAATACAAAACTTTTTATTATGAAAGGGTGGTTATTTGACCTTAGGGTCACCATTATACATTTATAACAACGGCAAAAAACTCGGCCATTAAAGGGTTAATATCAATAATTTATAGTATTTATGGTGGTTTCAGCACAAGAATATCGCAACACATGTAATTGTTTTCCAGAAAGGACTTTGAAAGCATGGCCACTCTGAATTTTGGTAACTTGTGGAGCTTTTGAAAATCGTTTAGCAAGATGTCTTTGAGTTTTTTGATGTTTCTTTTTATCATAATAAAAGAATGTAATTTCTTTAAATTTTTCTTTTGCCCAGTTAAAAAGGTCTATTGAATTAAGAATGGCTTCTGTCGATTTTGCTTGAAGACTTGCTCGAGTAGCTTCTCTTTTTAGAATAGCACCTAAGCCATCACAAGCTCCTTTGCCGTGAGCTGTCGCATGAAAGTACCATTTTGCTTCAATTCCAAAATCTTCCTTATGATGTACAAGATTACTCATTTGAAACTTATTTTTATAGTGCTGTTTATCCCCATCTGTGAAATAAATAATTTTCTTAACATTCGGAACGACTTTTCTTATTTCGGGTATGAGTAATTCTTGCATCATGTATACAGCAGCAGTATCGGTCGGGCCACCGTAAAAAATCAATGTGAAATGAAGGAATACTTCTAAAAATGGCCCGTAAATTACAGAAGAATGCTGAAATGCACTTGAAAATGGAAATATAAAATTCATATAAAAATAAATCTAAAAACGTTCTCAGTACTCGAAAAGTTTACAATACGTTAACGAAGGAGATGTAAAATGAGACTTTTTAAAATGTTTTACGAAAGTTTTTCGAACATGAATATATTTTTTTCAGTGTAAAATGACGTTCTTTACACATCTCTACCTTAAACAAATAAATTTCCGATTTTAGAACGTATACCATAATTGTAAAATTATGTGTCCCAACCTGCACGATATAAAGTGACCCGACTGTAAGTTTCGAGTCGTTTGGATTTTTTTAGCACAGACATAAACGCACGATACACTGAGAAAACTGGAGAGTCAAATTCAGAGGTTCAAAAACTGTATGTTTGCTTTGCTTATGAAGAGAGTTAAATAGTCTTTCTAAAATAAATTTTGAATTGATAATGGAAATCTACTTGTATATTTTCTCCCATTACATCTGAGGGTTAAAAGTTGCGCAGAAAATGTGTACTATCTGCTGCGCGCGAAATTATTTTTCTGACATTTTATGTATTTAATTTAGGGGTTAGGTTGCCATATTTATTCATTTCGCGCCGGATAAGGAAGGGATTTCTCAAGATGGTTAATTTGTCCCTCTGTTATAAACTCATTTTCTCTCCAAGAGAAAAGGCACGAATATCTGTCAATGGTATATTTGAATATTGAGATTGTTATCCAATAGCTAACTCTCAAATATTAACGATTTGTCCCTCCAGATGTTTAGTCCAATATTCCAGTTTTCTCAGTGTATAAAAACCAAATAACATACCAAAGTATTAAAGCACTCTCTAATGAATAAATTTCATCATCTTTCTTTATTGTTTGCATCTTTCCTTTTGTTTACTAATTCTTACTCGACATTAAGTAAAAGTTTTGCTTGAAAAATTCATCACACATTTACGTTATACGTTTACACTGCTCGCGTACTTCATTAGAACTTAATGAAAATGACGTGAAATGTTTTCTACCATCACTAACAAGTATTTACATGCAATGGTAAATGGCACCAGTTTGTTACAACTAAGAAACCCGAGGTGGCCCGACCGTAGTGACTCTCCCCTATATTTATGTATAATACTATACGATGAAGTATATTTAGGAGATAATACAAGGTATATGTATATAAAAAAATATTTTTATAGTGAAATTTTGGACTCTACTTAATTCAGTTTGTTTTATTAAAAAATTTAATCAGTTTTTTGTAAAACAGTTTATTAAAGTTTCAAAACATTCTATGTATATGTGAAGTAATTCTTTACACACTGTTATATGAGCAAATCTCTGGAAACTTTAACATTGTAATTTTAATTTTTTTTAATTTTTGTGTGCGCCATTTTGTTATTTTTAGTATTACATCTACGACAAAAATAAATTTCATTTTTATTATTATACAACCATTATTTGGTTGCCTTCTATTTTAAAATATAAATTTTTAGAAAGAAAATAATGTTAGGTTATCTAAATCTGTAACAAGATGTACATAAACATTTTATTTCCTACATTTAAGTAAGTTATTTCTCAGTATCACAAAAACATAATTAAACATGAAAATAAATATAATAAACGTCTAATACAACTAATAAGGACAAAATTACAAGAAAAAAAATTAATAAAAATTTTTTACGTATAATATGTAACATGTAACATATAATATTAACATGAACTTTTGTAATTATTTGATTGGCTGAATTGTTTTAAAAAAATATCGTGAATCTTAATATAACCTTGAAGAAACACTAACCTTTTTTGTGAACGTTTAATAAAAAATAAATAAATATTACTTAAGTGCCTTCCGTTGATAAATTTTTTATTCAGGGTTTCCTTTTTTTTATTTTCTTTCATTTTGTCACTTTTTATTATATTTTTGATTACTTCGTGATAAATAACATGGAACAAATAAATGCGAAACTTCAGATTGATTAGAAAACGATTGATTTGATCAAGCGACATATTTGACGAGCGAGATTTTGAATATTTACGTAAAAAAATTAAATAAGAATTAGAATAAATAAAAACATATGCACAGTTTTAAATATATCTAAAGTAATATGTGCCCTAATTTTGAAGCAAATTAAATAAGAAACAGGAGAAATTTTAGATTTGACCAGCGACATATTTTTCGTACTACACCAGTTTCACAACTATCCAACAATTATTTTGCTTAAAATATAGTTGAAAATAAAAGTCACGCACTTAAAATTTAAATTACAATTCAATTGTGCCTCTTATTTCCAATTTTTTTATTTAGTTTTTTAATGTTTATTTTATAAAACCATTTTAATTTGACCAGAGACACAAAAAGTGATGAACACTTTTTAGAAAATTATATCTTTTATAATTATAATAGATGGTGTAGACTATTTCATTCATAATAGCAGTTAAAGTTGAAAATCACAAAATAGGCGCCCGTGGTCCGCAAAAATTAGTTCTAGTAAATAATTAAAAACTCCACACTATTCATGAGTTCATCCCTAGCGTTCCACCAGGATATCAGATTGTGGAAGTGATGGCTCACGTCATTTACCTTCCGATTGTCACAAAAGCAATACAGAATATACAATTGCGAATTGTCGATCAGAACAGTGATTTAATAAATTTTCGGGCAGAAACTATAACAATTTAATTGCATATAAAGTCTTTGTAATGGGAATTGTAAATTTTTCTCAAAAGGTGTTAACACCTCAGAATCGCCTTTTTCTACAAGAACTAGGTCTAAAACTTTAAGGAAATAAAAAACGACGACAAGACAATTAATTTACACATTTTTTGGTTGCTGTTGTAATAAAAATGGACGAGCTTCTGAATATTCCAGCAGCAATGCATTTTGATGAGTCTATGGACTCATTAATTGGTCTATATGCTCATTACGAAATTCATTCTCATCAAGCATATATGAGGCATTCCATGTCAAGTGATCCAGGTGGAGAAAATTTTTTCTCCAATCGTAGCAAAACTTGGGGCTTTTGTAGTACTAATAGATCGTAATTATTCGTGAAAATATTTTTTTACCTAGTCCAATATTTTAACTTGACATTGAATGCCTCATATGCATCTTAATTTTTTAACAATAGCGATGAAATTCGAATCGCAGTACGACATCAAGACTTGTACATTTCACCTAGTAAAAGTTCATTACACAGTTTTGTCAGATTAGCTAAAAATGGTGGAATTACTCTTACAGAAAACGTGCATTTAAGTAATAATGCTGTATGATTTTTGTTTTATGGAAATTGCTATTATCTAAATGGTATTGCAATTCATCGCTGCAAATACGCTAGACATACTGCAATAATGAAAAATTATGTCTCACAAACACCTACTAAGTTAAATTTGATTAAAAATGCAGGGTATTCAAAAATTGCAGCTGATGCAAGACTTGTATTGACGAATGGTTATTTTTACTTAACAATACCATGATGTTTGGTTTTGACGAAGATTATAAAAAAATCATTATGAACGCTAAACATGAATAAACCACAAAAATTCAATTTGATCGAATAAATAGTTTATGCATTATTCCATTTGTTAAGGGGACATTCCAGTTCAAAACAGGCAAAAAAAGCTTTTCGGTATATATTATTAAAATAACTATGCTTTTTTAGTATATATTATTAAAATAACTATGACATTTATTTAAAAAAAATTTTTTACATGTAATAAATTATTTATTTAAGAATTTGTAAAAAAAATTTTTCATTTTTATTACAAAATGGTGGCGATATAAGCCATTTTCGAAAATGCCAATTTTCGGTAATAAGATCGATTCCAAACTTTCTAAAACAGATAAAACCAAAAACAAAGTGACATTCTCTTCGTTAGATATTTCTTTAGGTCAAACGAATCCAAAATATTTTTTAAAAAATGTCCGAAATATTTGATCCGACATTTTTAATTTACAAAAACTGTCATTAAATTCTTCATTTGCAACCCTAAAACCCCCAAGTGACAAGCACTTAGAGGTAAGTATGTACTAGGGTGGTTCTTATTTAGACGATGTTTTCAAATCTTCGGTCTCATCCCAAAAAATTAAACAAGATATAAAAAAAAATTTCCTAAAAGTTTGAAGCAAATGGAGCAATATTAAAATGTGTCTCTAGTCGACTGAATTTTTAAATGGAAAATACTTGTAATTTATCCTGAAAATCACTTAAATTTTTTTCTTTATCACACAAGTATAGTTGGCAGCACTTTTAACGGAGTGACGGAGCTATTAAAAACAATTTTTACGCAAAAGAAAGCACTTCAAAAATTGACTTTTTTGGGCTAAAAGATAAAAAATTTTCCAATTATTCAATCGAAAAAATCCATAATACTATTCTACTAGAATGGAAAAAATGTCCTCTGATTCCTTTTGTTGAGCTCATTTTAATTTTCTGGCCTCCTTTGCCGTCTCCTGCGCTCTCAGGTCAGCGATGGATACTCGGTGTTGGTCAACATTCGAAAATGGAATGTTATTAAGGAGGCGCCAGTCGGCTTCCAGTAGCTCTCGGCGCGTTCCCACCGCGCTGACCTCGAATGATCATAACTTTCGTAATTAGTGAGACATCGTCTTCGGAGATATCTCAAAATATTCGTCAGAATATAGACTTTGAAATTAAGCAAAAAAATCAATTTTTTGACAATTTCAGGGTGGGAAACCCCTTAAGTCCCTTACAAAAAAATATAACATGTAATGTACGACATGAACAGTTGCAGTAATTTGCGTGATGTTATTTCGCGATGCCACAAACAAAACATTATCGTGTACAAACTTCAAGGCACAAAAACCTTTAACAGAATTATGTATATAGTTTAACTGATGTTTGCTGTCAAATCTTTAATAATTATCTATCACCGCTAAGAAGTTTGCGATGACAACGGACCACTTCGTTTTGTCAACCATCATCAGTATTTTGAGTCAGTTTTCTGTCATATAGCGAACCTTTTTGATATGACAGCAAACTTGTTAGCTATGTTCCTATTTCAACTAATAAATCTTTCTATGCGTGTAAAATTACTTTAAAATCAGTAAAACTATGCATATTTTTTGTTAAGAGGAGGTTTAAGGGCTTAAAGGACATACAATAAAAAATATAATACATACCATACTGTCCGATAGAAAGCAAATTTTTTTTCTTCTAACTAGAACTTTTGAATGATAATTTAATAAAAATCAAACAAGTTGACAATATCTTCGAATCAATTTTGATAAATTGGTTAGGTTACCTGAGAAGTTAAAAACAATTTGACATTCTCGATTGTTTTTTTTCGTGGCAACGCGAAAAAACGCCACGTAAAATACAACACTTATTCATGTTGTAAATTACATGTCATACTTTTTCGTAAGGGGTTAAATTGATATACGTCAGCACTAAGAAAATAATGGTTTTATCCTAATAAAAAGAATCCAATTTTATTGAACAATAATATAATTCTAAATAAACAAACACATTTTTAGTGAAAAAGTGAATTTTTCAATTTTAATCGAAATGAATTGTATAAATTTCTATACAATATATTTATTTGTTTATACAGCCGGCTTCAGCCTACATAACTTGGATATAGTGAGTGTTCCTTACAATTTTCTAATACTAAATAATCTTATACTAATTTCACATCTAAGGAATGTCTTGAAATTATGAGTACTCGCATTTACCTGGTCCATTGATTTTTGACATCTGGGTCAAAATTGAGCTTGATTTTGAGGGAATTGTTTGTCAATTTTACACGTGAAGGTCAATACTATTTTAATAAGTGTAGTGTAGGTTAAGTTGGACAGATTTTTACACGTAATGAAATGCCGTTATTGGGCCTCTTTTTGACCTTTATATAAAAAATAGGTCAAATTAGACGTAGATTTTGACGTGATGTAGTGTCGTTTTGCGCCCCTGTTTGACCTTTAGATAAAAAATAAGTCAAATTTGACGTAGGTTTTGACGGACCCTTGGAAAAATTGCCCTTAGAAAATCCTGACACTACGGTGTCGGCGAAATGTTTTTATATGATAGGAATATATATATATATATATATATATATATATATATATACGATTTTGTAATTTCTTTATAATCTGGTGATTGTTTATTTACAGATAAATAAGCGAAGTGTTTTTTGAGAGTCTCATATTTAGTTTTTGTTAAGGAAATATCCATATACATAGCTAAAGTTTTGTTGGCCTTCTCTAATCTATCATTAGATAGACCTTATCATCCTCAACCATATCAGCTATTTGGTTTTCAATTGATGAATTTGCTTTAATTGTTATTGTCTTATCATAATTATCTAGAATTTCTTTAATTCATCTTCGTTATGTTTTTTCAGAGCAATTTTTATCACTTGTTTGTTTTAATGCATGAAACAAACGTTATATTTTAAGTATTCATGAAATTCTGCTTGTTCACTGGAATTATAATAATATTTATTGTTAATGAGATCTTCTATTATTTTTATCTTCTTATTTGGGTAATCCCATATCCAGTTACATAATTCTTCAGATTTTATTTGAAACACAGACATGAGTGAATATTACTAGAATAAATATCACAGATTGACATTTAATTTAGGGGCTGATATTAAAAATGGGTTAAATAATTATCGACAGCAAAAGAAATTCAAATTCTTTCACATTTGAAAAAGTGAAACAAATTACGCTCTATGATTAAGAATAAAACAAAAAATTGTTATGGTAAAAACGGGATATGATTTTATTACGCGCAAAACGAAATAGAAATATTTTACATTTTTGACAAAACTAATATTTAAATTTTTTAAATGAATTACAAAACGCTGACTTCACGATACTACACTTGTCATTTTTATCTAAATGATTGAATTAAAAGAGTTTAATAGAAAAAAAAATTACAACTATTATTATAAATTAAAAATAGTATAATATAGTGAATCTTACTGAATACTTTTTAAATGTTTATATTGCTAGGCCACCAATTTTAAACAATGGTGTTAAAATAATAGCACTTAGCAACCGTTGCTAGGCAACCATAAAAAGGTCATACATACCTTATGCGTAACGACGCATGAGGTGTGTATGACCTTTTTATTATAGGATAATTTCACTAAAAATGTTTTTAATATGTTTAATATCATTTATAGAAAAGAATTATGAAAGCTAAATTAATATTTAATTTAAATTAAATTTTTTTTATTCAATTAAAAATTAATTTTTAATTAAAAATACTTTATTAAATTTCTCAAGTAATTTTGATAATTTAAAATATTATATGATATTATCACTCGGTTATTTTAAATATTTACTTAATTCTGAATTTAACGAACATTCCGAGTCAGGTGTTTAAAATAAAACAACAAATGTTGTTTAACGTTTCGACAGCGCGGCTTTTCTCTTCAGAAACTATAATTTATTTAACAAAAAATAATAATTAAATTAAATTCTTAAAAAACATAAAATTAATAATTATAAAAACAGTTTTTACCGAAAAAATAAATAAAATTTGAAAAAGGTTCCAAAGGAACGTCTTTGTCGTGGCGATTACAATTGGACACTGATGAATATAACACCGTCCGACAAAATTATACTTTTTTGCACCCATGAACGAACTAAAGATTTTCGGAAACTAGAGATAAAACAGGTACCCGTGTCTAGCCGTTTTTTGAAATCAAGTCGTTTACAGTTTTTAGGAGTAAAAACAACCCTTAAATAGAAGGAAACCAATTGTATTGAAAAAAAATATAGAAAACTGGACAAGTGCGAGTTGCACTCGCACTGAATTGGCGGGTTCCGTACAAAAATATAAAAATAATAGGGGAGACTGGGGCGAAAAGTTAAATTTTGCATAAATGATTTTTTTTTGCAATATAATCCGCTTAGATGCAAATATTTGTATATCAATATTGTAGGGCAACTTGTCCTCTACAACTTTCAATAAAAAAATTCCTGATATTTTCGCATAAAATACATGTTTTGTCCTTTTTTGAAAAATTTTTTATAACTTTTCGCCCCATGCTGGGGCGAAAAGTTAAATTCTATTTTTAGCCTACTAAAACTATTTTCTGATAGGTGATAAGTATTAGATAAGTTAAAGTATACGTAAACAAGTAATTTAGTAAATAAATGATCTTTGTTTATTTAAAAAAAAGCTTTAGAATAGTTGTAAAGTTAAAAAATTAAAATTTCAAAAAAAAAAAATTTTTGGTTTATTTCATGTAAACGGTCTGGTTTTTTGACAGAGTACTTGTCCAATGTTAAATAAATAATTTTTAAACAAACCAACCCAAAAAACGAAAAATAAAAAAAATTAAATACATGTAAAAATACATTTAACTTTTCGCCCCAGGGTGCGTTTTTGTCTTTCACAACAAATATAAAAAATCTCACTAAAGATATTTAGCAAATACCTTTAGGTATCTCTTCAGGGGACCCAAATAATAATGTAAAAAAATCGCGGTAAGGATAAATGCAAAAAATATACTTAAAAGTTGATATTTTCTTTTTCGAAAAAATGTTCAAAAGTAGGTTGAAAAAAAACTTTCAATATAGACACCACAAAAATTAACAGAATTGCACACAACCCCGGACATTTATTTAGTGTGATAATACCCTTCTATAATTAAAATTACAATGCTCCAATTATTACCGTTCGAAAGATAATGAATTTTAACGGTTTTGGCAGATTAACTTTTCGCCCCAGTCTCCCCTACTTGTGATATTGTAACAACAATTAGTAGCATTTTTTTCACTTCTGTATTATTTTAGCAAGTTGAATTTTCGACACTAGGTTAAAAATAAATAACAAAGAGTAAAATTAAAAAAAAATTAAAATCGATAAATTTTAAATTATCGATAAATTTTGCAAGTATTGTTTTAATATTTGTGAACGCAACCCGCCATTGCAGTGCGAGTACAACTCGCACTTGTCCAATTTTTTTTTTAATTTTTAGTTACAAAATTAAAGGAAGAAAACAATCTCTCATTTATTCTCTTAAAATTTTATTCTTCTTTAAAATATTTAATGCCACTTGTTTTAACTAAAATAAATAAAAAAACAATGCTTTTTCAATTTTTTTTCAAAAACTTTTTTAAATAACATTTTTGTCGTCAGACTGTTACAATATACTAGTATATCAATTTTCAGCTCATTAGGTCAACAAATGTAAAAATTAGAAAAAATTTTTTTTTTTAAATTTTTTTAGTATTTCTTTGACAACGCTATGGTCATCACCTCCAGTCACATTCTCTATATTTTTCCTGTAATCTACGTGTAAAAATACATATCTGTACCAAATTTGAGCTCTCTAGGTGAAATAGTTTAGCCGCTAAGGGGGGGGGGGCACGATTTGGCTACGGGCACAAGAGTCTCACCAATAGGGTTCCGTCAGGGTTACGGAACCCTAAAAATGGAAAATATTTATGCAAAAATTCTTTAAACGTTATTGAGACTATTAAACATACCCTTAATATTATTTATTATTGGGGTTGATGTTTCGCCCTTAATTATTAGTAAGGGTATGTTTGATAGTCCCAATAACGTTTAAAGAATTTTTAAATTAAAATTTCCCAATTTTCTATATTTTTTGCAATACAATTGGTTACCTTCTATTTAAGGGTTGTTATCAATTACTCTAAAAAAATGATACAAAAATGATTATCCAAAAATATTATCCTCTTTGATTCAAAGGATCTCCGAAGAGGACCTCTTCTTTTCCTCTTTGAATTTTCGGTCTCTGGTATGTCTTTTTTAGAGTCCAGCAGTAGTCCGCTAACATATTTTTATTCCATTTTCCTTGGTACCGTTTTTCCATGTCCTTTATATCTTTGTGAAATCTCTCGCCTTGTTCTTCGCTGAAATCACCAAGATTTTCGGGAAACTCATCAGTATGAGAATCTAAATAGTGGACCTTATAACTCATTAAGCAACCTGATTGATTGTAATTGTCTACCATTTTTGCCAAAATTTATTTATAATTATAAAGATATCAAGATATAAAGGACATGGGAAAACGCTGCCATGGAAAATGGATAAAGTAATATTATATTTCTAAATTAAAAATACGTATGTTTACTTTTTTAAAATGATTTTTAGTATGTCTTTATTAAAAAATTAAATAAATAATGTTATTATTATTAAAACAAATGTATAAACAAATTATTGTTGTTAATAATTGTTTCTATATTTTAGAATTAACCTTGAATAGTGCAGTTTTCTTTAAGCAATGAATTTAATTAAAATAAAATTTATTTTTTCCATTAAGGTTATTAAAAATATTGTTTTGTTTAAATAGTAATTAGAAGCTAAATATATTTTATAATATTATAATTTTTAAAAGTTCTTTTAAATAATTTTAATAATAATTTTTCTATATGTAATCTAAAGTACACTAATTAAAACAAATTTTTTAAATTTAACAAACTTTGTTTAAATTAATATTGATATTAATATAATATTAATATAATATTAATATAATATTAATATAATATTAATTAATATTTAGGAACATTTTATATCCCTCTTAATTCTAAATTAAATATTTACCTGAATGTGTGTAGCATACTTGAGGATTTATATACTTCGTATCCTAACGCAATTTTTTGTGTTATGGGTGACTTTAACTTACCAAACGTTTCATGGAATACAATGCTTCCTGATGAACCATCATGCGTTCTAAATATAAATTCTACAAGAATATGTAAGGAAATAGCTACTGTTTTATCAAATTGCATTGATTATATAAGTCTTTCTCAAATAAATAATTTTGTTAATTTTCATGGCACTATTTTGGACTTAGTTTTATATAACTCGCTAAATTACTCATTGGTTGTTTGTGATGATCCAATCTTACCAGTGGATAGTTATCATCCACCTCTAATACTTACTATATGTAATATTACTAGTGGTAGAGAAAATGTTTTTATAGATCAACACTTATTTAAATATAACTTTGAGAGATCGATTGTTTCTGGAATTTGTAATATGCTTGATGATTGTGACTGGAGTCTTATTCTTGATACACCAAATTTAGATGATGTAGTTTCTATTTTTTATAATAAACTTTACTTAGCCATCAACCTTTTTGTACCATTGAAAAGAATCAAGAATGATAATTATCCACCATGGTTCACTCATCACCGTAAACGTCTTATACACCTCAGAAAAATTGCACATAAAAAGTTTAAAATGTCAAAAAGCTACCAGGACTATCAGGAGTTTGGTAGATTGCGATCGGAATGTCAGAAGTTGTCAAAGCTCACTTATAATAAATTTATAACAATGGTAGAAAATAATGTAATTTCTAATTCAAAGCAATTCTGGAACTATGTAAATTCGCTTAAACGTGAAACTCGTATTCCAAGTAAAATTTTGTATAATAATGTACCTGCGACAACTCCTGCCGATATAGCTAACTCTTTTGCAGATTATTTCACTTTTCTGAGCCTTTTTTATTAACTTCAGGCGTGCCCCAGGGTTCGAATCTAGGACCACTCTTCTTTTTACTATTCATAAACGATATAGCTGCAGTAATAAAGCACAGCTCAATTATTTTATTTGCTGATGATCTTAAAATTTTTAAAACTATAACTATAACCTTCAATATGATCTTAATTGTTTTGTTGAATGGTCATTTAAAAATAAGCTTTTTTTAACAATAAAAAATGTTTTATAATTGCATTTAAAAGGAATTTAAATACATTAAAATATAATTAAACCATTGGCAACCAAATTCTCTCTAGAGTTTCCACGATTCGAGACCTGAGAGTTTTACTTGACTCAACCTTAGATTTTAAAACTCATATCTTATTAAAAATTAATAAAGCAAACAGGACTTTGGACTTTGTCACCAGGAATATGACTCGTTTTAAAAATATATTGGCAATTAAAATTTTGTATTTCTCATTAGCCAGACCAATTATTGAGTTTGCTTTAATTATTTGGTCACCCTACCAGGACTACCTAATAACAGAATTACAAAGAATACAAAATAAATTTATGCGTTTTGTGGCAAGACAGATAGGGATATCGTTTGATACATATAGTCATGACTATTCTGACTTGAGATGGATTTTGGGTATCCCATTATTAAGTAGCCGATTCTTATTTTCTGACTTACTTTTTTTTGTTTAAAATACTGAATGGTATTATAAATTGCTCACCTTTGTTATCACTTTTAAACTTTACTGTTCCTTTTAAATCCTCCAGAAATCCGACTCTACTCAAACAGTCAATACATAGAACTGATTACATGCTGAATTCCGTAGTAGTTAGAATGACTAGAGAGGCTAATGAGTGTCATAATATTATTATTGATTTCTGCGGTGTGCCATTAACTACTATTATTAATAAGCTAAAAAATCAAATCTTCAATTTTATGTAAACGAAATGACAGCATTTCCATTAACACTTTTTTTATTACTGCTTTAGTATAATAAGTACTTTTGTACGAAAGGGAAGTTCACGTGTAAATTAAATTAAATATATAAATAAATATTGAATTCAAATATAAATAAATTTATAAAACATATTTATTCAAACCAATAATATTTTGAAATCTAAAATGTGTATATTTTTTATATATTTTGGTAATTAACATAACTATAATTTAGGGCCAAAGAATATATAAGGGGCTCCAAGACACCACTCACTTCGGGAGACGCCTATTCGGCCCTGGGGAGACAAAGGAGAAAAAGCAACAGACGGGATTCGCGGCGATCGATGGTTCAATGACGAGAAAAACATACGCGGACATTTTTAATCATATCTCGGTGACGGATTAATATTTTTTACATTTCTTAGGCTTAAATTAAAGATGACAATTTTTTTAACAAAATGGTATAAGTTTAAAATTTTTCCTTTTATTTTTGTCGATCAGGCAACGGACAAAACATATTGAACGATAATTGAAAATTTTGAAAGTTTTGTACTACAAAAAATTAAATAGTATAACAAGTTCTAAACGTTGAAAAAAATAACCAAATCTTGTCTTATTCAAAATTTTATAAGCTTTCCAAATCTGCAAAATTCAAGTCTTCATCTTCATTTTTGGAAAAGTTATTATAATTTTAGTGGAGCTCTTTTTTTTCTCCTCTTCGGTCGATCGGACCGACAATTTCCGACGGTAGTGTATGTTGTAGCGCAAAATTCTTTGCAAGTCTGCTCTATTGTGTAGAATTTTGGAAGTAAACATAAAATCTCTATCCTTTCTGCTCTATTTTCGCCAATTTTAATTTTACTTTTGAGCTCTTCCATTAATAATTTGTATTCTTTATCTCTTTGATAATTATTCAATTTTCTTATTTTCAAAGAATTTAATTTTAATGACAGTCATATACATTTCTTCTAGAGGCTCATATGTTGGATCATGATCACCTGAATTATCATTACAATCTATTTCTTTTCATTTCTGATAAATCTTATTTCTGCATCTTGCACATGGCCGTTTATCTATATACGATTGCATAGTTAATTTTTTAATTTAATGTTATAATTATTTAATTGCTTTATTAATGTGCATTAATTATGTTCAGTGTTTTAATTTATTTTATTTATATATTAATTAATGTTAATTAATTGGATAATATTTATTGTTTAATTATTTTAACCTAATATAATTTATATTCTTTACCAGGTATCAATTTCATCCATTTCACATCAGTAGCTAAAAGCAATGTTATATCTCGCAAATTTTTCGATACACTTGTATCTCTTAAATTAGATTCAGGACCAAAACGAAACTTCTTGGTGCGTGTAGATTTTGGTGTGATTTAATAGCTGTGAAAGTTTGCAAAAACTGGGAAATAGCGTACTTTCAACTTAATATTTCTTGTATATTTAAAGTAAAAACAGAAATACTGATAAGAAAATCTGAAGCTTCATCGAAAATACTCTATATACGGTGATTTTTTTTAAATTTATAATAAAGAATCATTTCTGAGATAATCAATTTTTTCTAAAATTAGACCACGACTTTATTTAATATATGTCGACGTCCACATAAAAGGGCTTATTTTGGCACTATTGGACTTATCTATATGGGCGAATTCCTTGCAAAATTACGAAAATTTTGAGTGGTCATACAACTTTTTTGGTCAAAAATTCGATGACTTACAGAATTTCAAAGTTTATAGTGACAAATACCTCATTTCGAGAAAAACGGAATTAAAGATTGTGATACCTATTAATAGTGATATCTCCGGTTCTTCTGGGAAGTTATTCAGATAATAACTGTTTTCAGTCCAGGGCACCTTAAAGATGAAAAACCAATAGGTTTCAAATTTTTAAAACCAACCCCCCCCCCCTTAATTTTGAAAATACACAAAACCGACAAAATGAGCCCTTTATTAAAAAAGACGATTTTCTTATTAATAAACCATTTTTTTACAAGGTTTATGATTGGAAACGATTTTTTGTGTCATTTGAAGATAAAGAATAAAAATTAAACATATTAAAAATTTTTTAAAAGTCTCTATTATGAATAATTTGCCGAAATATCGAAATTTTCGCTTCTACGACTACGTAATCAATGACTCTAACATTAATATCTCTGGTTCTTCTCGGAAGTTATTCAGATAATAATTGTTTTCAGTCCAGGGCACCTTAAAGATGAAAAACCAATAGGTTTCAAATTTTTAAAACCAACCCCCTCCCTTAATTTTGAAAATACACAAAACCGACAAAATGGGCCCTTTTCTAAAAAGGCGATTTTCTTATTAATAAACCATTTTTTTACAAGATTAATAATTGGGAACAATTTTATTGTGTCATTTGAAGGTAAAGAATAGAAATTAAACTTATTAAAAAAATTTTAACTGGTTTTATTATGAAATTTTTACGAAATATCGACATTTTTTACATCTACGACTACGTAATCAATGACTCTAACATTAATATCTCTGGTTCTTCTCGGAAGTTATTCAGATAATAAATGTTTTGAGTTCAGGGTACTTTAAAGATGACAAATCAAGAGGTTTTAATTTTTTTGACCCTCCATTTCAAAAATACGGAATATTTTTGCAAAGGACCGACAAAATGGGACCTTTTCTTTTTTCTAAAGAACCAATATAGTCAAACACTTAAATTAACGATAAATTAATGAAAACCACATGATTTGACTTGTCAAAACATGTAGATTGATAATAAAAAATAAAAAAAATTAAGGTTTTTCTCAAAAAAGTATTAAATTGCAAATAACTCGAAAACTAGAACCGACAAAATGGGCCCTTTTCATGTGGACGTCCACATATAATGATCTGACCCTTGTATTTTTAAATTTTTAAAAATTTAAATAATGCAATTAACCCATTGACTGTGGATGACGTGTATACACATCATGAAAAAAACTGGCCCAAACTGTGGATGACGTGTATACACGTCATGGCCAAAACAAGAAAACATCTTAACATATATTCGCAAAAATTGCTACTCGGGGGTTTATGGGATCGCTGATCACGATTATGAAGTCATATTTTCTAAATACCTTATTTTTAATCCAATATGTCCGCCAAAATTTTGAAAAATTTCAAAAGTAGATGAATTTAAAAAAAAAACTTTTACTTGAGGGTTTTTAGGGTCGCTGATCACGATTCTAAAGTCAGATTTTCAAAATAATTAATTTTTAATACAACTTGGATGCCAAAAATTTTAAAAAATTTCAAAAGTGGATCTATTTTCATAAAACTTTTTACTCGGGGGTTTTTGGGGTCGCTGATCATGATTCTGAAGTCAGATTTTGAAAATACTTCATTTTTGAACCGGCATGTCCACCAAAAATTTTTCTTAGAATTTAATACGTAATTATTTAAATATTTTTTAATAATCGTCCACCATATTAGATCGTCCATTTTGAAATTTTAAAAACTAATGTTTGATTAGTAATTAGCGACCAAGAAAAACCCTGAGTAAGTTCCAATGAATTTTCCAGAAACGTGTCCGCCATATTGGATCCACCATCTTGAATTTTTAAAAACTAACACCGATATTCGTAATTGGCGTCCCCAAAAACCCCTTTGTACCAAGTGTTATGGAAATTTATTAACAAGAAGGTCTTACACATTTCGAGATCATTTTTTAAATTTTAGCTACACACTGAAGGGGTTAAAAAAAGCTGGGCAAGTGCTATTGTACTTTAACTGAATTGGCGGGTTACATACACAAATATAAGAATAATACTTGTAATATTGTAACAACAATTGGTATGATTTTTTTTACTTTTGTATTATTTTTGTAAGTTAAATTATCGACACTAGGTTAAAAATAAATAACAAAGAAAAATTAAAGTATTACATATTTTATAATATAAGCAATTAGCGCAGAGAATCCTATTTTGGAAAAAAATTTAAATTGGTTCATCTGCTTATTGCTTATAATATAAAATATGTAATACATCAATTTTTCATTGTCATTTATTTTTAACCTAGTGTCGAAAATTCAAATTACTAAAATAATACAAAAGTGACAAAAATTCTACCAATTGTTGTTACAATATCACAAGTATTATTCTTATATTTGTGTACGGAAACCGCGAATTTAGTGCGAGTGCAACTCGCACTTGTCTAGTTTTTTTAAATTTCTAATAATTTAATTCCTTCACTGAAAGTCACCTAAGACCTCTAGCTTTAAATTCGTACACATATATTTAATCGATTCCTTATTTTTATTTATTTCATTTAAGAGACTCACGGGACAAGCCCTTTTGTACAAAGTACTCCTAAATCTAGTAAATACAATATGAAACAATTATAAGCTTAAATGCTAGGTAGCCTAAGTCACACATCTATTTGAGTTAAAAAGTAGACTTCGCAATCTTAATGAAAATCTTAAAGCGTTAGTATCAAAAAAATTAACATCACTCTCAATTGAGTTAGCTTCTCTACATAGTCGATGTATTAAAGAATTATTTCCATAATTAGTTCTATAAAAAGGAACTGAGAATTGAGTATTGAATCCCGTTATTGTTCTAGGAACTAGTAAGTCAACCCTTGTAAAAAGTGAAGGGCAGTAAATAGCTCCATTTAACAATCTGTACAGAAAAGACATGTCAGAAAAATAGAATCTCGAAGTAAACGTTGGAATATTTATTTTATCCCTCAAGTCTTTATAGTCATGTGTATAAAAATTAAACGGAATATTAAACAATTTAGCAGAACATCTCAGGATGTTATGAATGAAGAGATTTTGTAGCCTTAGATACAGTTTCAGCTATGTGTTCATTAAAAGAAAAATCATTAGTAAATAAAACACCTAAATCTCGCACCCTTGTCACTCTGTCCAAAACAATCCCATCAAAAGTATAGTCAAATAAATTAATCCTACCCTTAGTGAAAGACATAACATAACTCTTGTTAGTATTTATACTGAGGTGATTACTTTTACACCAATCTTGTAGACTCCTCAGTTCTGACTGTAAATCCGAGGACTCTTCTTGAAACTTTGAGAGCTTAGTTTTCATGAAACATTTTAAATCATCTGCATAGAGCAGAAACAAGGAATGCTTAAAGATGGGTTTAATATCATTAATGTATATCACAAACATTAAAAGACTAAGACGTGATCCTTGCGAAATACCCGAGGTTGCCAAAAAAGAATCACTATAAGTACTAGTGACCCTGACCACCTGACACCTATCAGAAAGATAACTTTTAAGAAAATTGACTATGTTATCAGAGGTTCCTATAGATTTAAGAGGTCTCAGGTCAGCGATGGATACTCGGTGTTGGTCAACTTCTTCGCACATTCGTTGTGCATTTGGTCCGATTTTTATACTCTCGAACCTTTTTTACCTGGGCACACAGTTTTCGACATTTTTATTTAATATGAAAATTTTCATGTAAAAATCAACAATGTTTACTCTACAGCTCGGAGCCAAAGAATGACAAGTTTCATTAGGTAACTACCTGGCAGGTGCAAAATACCTTTTGAAACGAAATTCTATTCCAGTGGAAGGGATACATTTAAAAGGAACCTTCCTAAATCATAAAAAGGCCCCTTAGATTATTCGAAAATGGAGAGTCGTTAAGGAGGCGCCAGATGGCTTCCAGCAGCTCTCGGCGCGTCCACTCCGCGCTGACTTCTAATGATCATAACTTTCGTAATTAGTGAGACATTGTCTTTGGAGACATCTCAAAATATTCGTTAGAATATAGACCTTAAAACACATATGTGCAGGAGTATTATGATCTCGACGAGTAGAACTTACATACTTCCAAAAAAATTGGATTTTCCAAAATAGCATTTACAGTATTAGAAATAAAGTTATTCTTACATAGTACAAAAACTTATAGGAAGTTGCCCGTGGCAACCTTCGGAAGTAACCCATGGTAACTTCCTGGAAATTTCCAGGAAATACAAATACAAAATTAGGGACAAATTTTTTAACTCTGGAGCGGACCGGGTCTCGCTTCGCAGCTATAAAGGCCCTTAGTACTTCATGTGCCCTTTCCTCCATTACACATTTTGTTTACTATCATTCCTGTCAAGTATTTTATTAACACACACACACTTGCATTTAGTTTAGGATCAACTTTTTCGGAACGAGTAGTCTTGCATTTATTAAGTCTCTCTTCTACGGCTACAATAGGGTCAACCAGAGAAGAGACCCTACCTTCAATCTTATCAAGTCTAGACAATATGTCGTCAAGCTTGATATTAATGTCTGCAAAATTTTCATTTATAGTAATAAAATTAGTGGAAACTGTCCGTGTCAGTTAATTCAATGCTGCCATGACTTCATCAAAATTTTCAGCTGTTAGGGAATCCTGGGAAATAACGGACGGAGATGAAGACCTGGGTTTACAGAATATCGTGAATGAGCCATCAGATAATCTAGACATCTGTGACACACAGCTTCAATAATAAGGCAGATTGCATCGGGTGCAAAAAATAGGTACTGCACGTGTAATGTCCTTACTACACTTTGCACATCTTTCCACAGTATCATTTGATGCCATTTTGGCCACACCAAAAATTAATCCAAAGAACACAGAACTTAACTAAATATTCAAAAATATCCGTTAGTAACCGCACCAAAACTTTAGTGTTCAAAGTGAGGTTAGGACAGAACAATTTCAAGAATCAACCGTCCAGAGATCGTAAAGTTTGCAATGAAAGTCACCGACTAGTAAATCGAGAAGACACAATTAAGACAGACTATCTGTTATAAATATAAATGTCTTAAACAGATAAAATATTAATTTTTAGACGCAGACAAACGCACAAGCATATGCACGAATTGTTTGTTTTTAACCTAGTCCAATATTTTCCAAGGAAGAGGTGTTTAAAGTTTTAGAGTTTTCAGTACAATGCTTCTTTTGATAATTTTTTACTCTTAAACAATTAAATGCAAAAATTTGTTAAAGTGCAGTTTCAAAAGGTTTTTTATGCGCTATCGATTGGAAATAAGCATTAAAAAAAATTTTGACCCAAAAAATCAAATTAACCACTTCGGTGGCGTGGCGTTCCAATTGGCGTTCCACGTCCCTGGCCAAAAGTGGCGAAAATAGCGAAATGGCGTTCCAAATTTTTCTAGATTTTTTAAGAGTATAATTAATTTTAATCTACTGCAACAATATATTTCTATGTTTTCAATATCAGGGTGTTCCCTGATATTTTGGACGTTGCAAAATGTCATTTTTAATACTTTTCTACGAATGGCGTTCCACTTTCGCTCAAATATTGATAAATAAACTCAAGATCTTTCTTTGGGAAATAATATTTATTTATATCTTAGAATCTCTGAATCGTCGAATTGTGTTATAGAATTATTTGTAAATTGTTATAAACAAATTGTTAATAAAGAACAATGAACAATGTTCAATGAATTTTAATAAAAATTGATACTCGGGGGTTTATGGGGTCGCTATTAACGAATCCGATGTCAGTTTTTAAAAATTCAATATGGCGGATCCAATATGGCGTACTAGTTTATAAAAAATTGATTGAATTCGCTTAAAACGTTTTACTCGGGGCTTTTTGGGGTCGCTGGTTACGAATTCAATGTCAGTTTTGCAAAATTCAAAATGGCGCATTAAATATGGCGGACGAGTTTATAAAAAATTAATTGAATTCGCTTAAAACATTTTACTCGGGGGTTTTTGGGATCGCTGATTACGAATCCGATATCAGTTTTGAAAAATTCAAAATAGGGGATCCAATATGGCGGACGAGTTTATAAAAAATTGATTAAATTAGCTTGAAACGTTTTACTCGGGTTTACTGAAGGGTTTGTGGTCAATGGTTATGCGCCTAGTTAAAATACCTTTTGCAAAACGGTTTATCGCATTTATTACATAGCCATGGAGTGTCCGTTCTAATTTTTTTAAAACAAATTTCGCTTTTCAAGCGCTTGCTTTTAGTATGTTTAGTATGTCTGAGAAACAGGTTACCACTGCGTTGCGCGGGAGTTGATTCAATTTCATGTATTTCGTATTTGGCATATACCTACGATTAGTTCGAACAAATGTCTAAAGACGTTTTTTTCCTCATATAATTTTGCAACCAAAAAAAATAACTGTATTAGTTATCTATAAGCAGGGTAGGAGAGCGTGGGGTAATGGGAGCTTTTAAATTTCATGTACTTAGAATCCCTAAATTTCGCTGCAATTACAATAAAATCTTCGACAACCTTTGTTTCTGTCATTCGAAAAGAAATGATCACATTTTTAGCGTGCTCTGGGTAGAGAACATTTTCTCTATCGAATGCAGGTTGGTCGTTGAAATATAAGCAAAAAAAACCTTGGCTAATTTTTGTTGCAGCTCATAATAAGTTACTTTCCTAAATCATTTTAACTTTTGATTTTTATGTTAAACTCATATTAAATTCCTAATCAGCATCTCTAAAAACCCCTGAGTAAATCGATTCAAGCTAATTTAATCAATTTTTTATAAACTCGTCCGCCATATTGGATCCCCTATTTTAAATTTTTCAAAACTGACATCGGATTCGTAATCAGCGATCCCAAAAACCCTCTAGTAAAATGTTTTAAGCGAATTCAATTAATTTTTTATAAACTCGCCCGCCATATTGGATCCGCCATTTTGAATTTATCAAAACTGATATCAGATTCGTAATCAGGGATCCCAAAAACCCCCGAGTAAAAATATTTTCTTTAAAAAATTCTCATACAGTTTAAGGTCGCAACTGTTAAACGAGATTCCATATTCGCAGCCAACAACTCGGGTCTTAGAATGGTAACAGCCGTCATTGGAGCGACTCTAGCTTTTGCTATCAAGAAAGTAACCTTAACTTCGGAATTGGTTTCTATACGAGCAAATATGACTGACGCGTACGCTTTTCTGCTAGCATCGCAAAATACATGAAAAGTCAATTTTATATTCTCGTTATCAGAAGAAAACACGCAACAATCAAAACGTATCTCTTTCAAGGAAATCATACGTCTCAACCATTTCTTAAAACGATTTTGTAATTTCTATTTAAGTTCATTATCCCATTTTACTTTCTGAGCCCACGTTTCTTGCAACAATAACTTAGGCATTATCATAATTGGACAAACAAAACCAATAGGATCGAAAATTTTATGAGCGTATGACAAAATAACTCGCTTCGTAATTTTTTACGAAAAAATATTTTCAATGGAAGGTACATTCAATCTTAACATATCATCCTCTTTATCCCAGATTAAACCCAAAACAGGTATATCACGTTTCCCTCCCTTCGATTTGGTATACTCCCACCCTTTTAAATCAAATGCCGCTTTAGTCATTGCAAGTTGTGAGCTATGTTTAAACTCTTCTACTTCTTGTAAAGTGCTCATACTCGCAACACAATTGTCAACATGAAAAATTTTGGCTAATATTGCGAAATTCTTTTTTACATTCTTATAACAAGACTCATTTTTACTTTCGGAAGATTTTCACGACAAATGAAAATTAATGACAGCACCCAATAAAAAGGGACTACAAGAAACTACAAACACTACTCGCGTATGACGAAAAATAATAATCTCTTTATCTTTAGTGTACCACAAAAAATTTAAATAATTACGGTCCTTCTTTTTTACAGCTGTCTGTAAAGACGCTTTTTGTATGTCAGCTACTACTCCGATTTTTTTACTCGAAAGCGTAATACAATTAACGAAATTAATTCGATCAAATTCTGACCTTTTTCTAAACAATGATTAAGATAAGCTAAATTTTTGTCTTTTGCTGAGGCGTCAAACACTGTTCGAAGTGGTGATGTACTACCTTCTTGAATTACTCCTATATGTGGTAAGAAATGGCCCTTGCAGTCTGGATCTGGATGTTGAATTTCTTTGATGATCCCATTTTCTTTCCATTTGTTGAGTATCTTATCATATTGCGCATAAGAATTTATAGTAATTACTTTTCTTGTGGTTGATTCCAGTCTCTTCTTTGCCACTTAAAAATTATCACACAAAGGAGGGTGTGACTCTTTCCAGGCTAAACAAATCTCATATCTGCCCTCTGTATTTACAATCACTGTTTCTCGAAAATTCAACTCTGTTTGTTTTTCATGATCTTTTTGACACTTTTCTAACACTGGATATTTAATCCCTATCAAATAAAATTCCACAAATCACTGTCCACTACTTCTCTCTGAAACATTTAAATAGCTTGTTCCACGAGTCCTTCTGTACCATTCTTAGGCACTTCTCCCATCAACGTCACCCGAAATGTGTTTCAATTGCAGTCAAACCGCATTTCAATTGCTCGATCTTTTTATGACTCTTAACCTCAGACGACACGTTCCCAAACAGTGAGTGCATCATCTTATGTTCGCTGAGTGGATCAGTTCTAACATTTGTAAAACATCCTTGGTCGCGTAGGATCTCGTAGATCCTAGATCATTAAATGCACGAGTGACAAACTTCTTGCCTTTATTATGAATAACAACTCGTTACGTCTGTAAAATTACTTCCGGTCCTTTCGTACGATTTAACAAAACATTTCCCTTCATAATACTCTTATCGTCACTCTGTTTGTTACTTGCCGGCAAACTTTTCTCCCCAGAAAATTCTGGACACATTATAACAAAATGTTTTCAATTGCACCACGCACATTTCACGAAACATCGACATTCTTTGTTTCTATGACCAACTTTAAGGCAACAAAAACACCTATTTGCACGACTCACCATTGCTCTACGCTCTTCTAGTGTCATCTTTCGCGCTTGCTTACATTTATCGCTATTATGATCACTATTACAGAAAACACAAGACACTGATTTAATGTCCTTTTCATAAACATGTAAACTAGAGCTGTGCAAAATTCGAACCGAACCGAGTTTTGTTGGGTTTTTGGGAGCCGAAATGTCGAATATTCGACATCTGAACTGGACTAGTTTGAATGTTGAATATTCGACATTCGAACTGGGCGACCGAAATGTCGAATTTTAGAATTCGACATTTTAGCGTACTAAAACCGAACACAACACGGTTCGGTTCGAATTTTGTAGTAACTCGAATGTCGAATATTCTACATCGGAACTGGGCTAGTTCGAACAGTTCGGTTCGAATTATTTTGCACAGCTCTAATGTAAACCCATAGCAGATGGTGTTTCTTTCATCGACTCTGCTCAATGTTTTTTTCCTCTTTTTTATCGTTGCGAAAGCTGAAACCATTTACGGCAATATCAATTCTCTCTTTATTCTCGACTTCTGATTGTAGAAAATTTATTTGCTGAGTTAGTCGATTCGCATGTACCGAACCTTCTCCCACTGCCGATCCTTGATGACGTTGCCAAGCCCAAAGCAAATCTTCAAGATGCGAAGATTCGACAAACGGAAATAACATGGCGCCCCATTTATCCGTGGTGACGCCTAATTATTCTAATGCTCTCAACTATCACTCTATCTTATCATACAAACTTGCAAGAGGTAACTTTTATGGGGTCTTAGAGCATTTTGCATAACTAATTTCAAAAGTTCGCGCACATAAACCTCCACGAGCACTGTATCACGACCGAAACGGTTCTTTAGGCTCGTAATTACTTTGTCGTAATTATCACAGGTTGGCGGGAAACTTGTAACAAGCTCTGCTGCGCGGGAATTTAGCAACATTGTCTGCAGCAAATATTGAAATTGGTCCTCTTTATCAATCGAAACATCTTCCTGGATTTTATGAAATTGACCCTAGAACTGCAACCACTTTTTTGGTTCTCCATTAAACTTTTTTTAATTCGATTTGAGGTAACTTTATATTTGTGGTCTTCATAACTTGTGTCAATGGTTGTGTTCTCGAAGTGATAACCGGTGTAGGTGTATGTAGACATGTTGCCACTCTCGCCTTTGCACGCAAATATTTTCTCTTATATTCGTCGTTACTGAGATCTTCCTTATCGATTTCCTCAGCTGAAATATTCTCATCATTAAGCATATGTTGAATTAACAATGTATTAGTAGCATCCAAATCTTTACTTTTCTCGTCCAACATTTGAGAATAACTTGCAGTTCCGTAATGTTCACCTGACTTATGTTATCGGTAGTTAAAATAGCACTTAATTCATTTAATATCCGTGTAAACGCTTGTCTCGAAACAGACCGGGTTTTCTTGGTGGCGTCCATCTTGCGACACTATCTCGAAATAAAATAAAACCAAGACACAAAGCTTTTAAAACTAACAATGTAACTATTTATTGTATTATATTTTTCACTATTCGTTTAAGAGTTCTTAAATCTGACTCACTCATATTTCGTACATTCATGCACTTAACGCTTTTCATTTCCGTCAATCTTCGTTTTGTTTACGATTAAAGCCGAAAACCTCAACTTTGATTCAGTCTCTAATATACATACAGATGTTTTAACAATAATTATTTTCACATTAAAAAAATGAAGGTTTTAGAAAAAATGCAGAACTTTTTTCATAGAACTTTTTTCTTATTCAAATTTGAGGTATTTTCGAAATATATACGAAATTATTAGTAGAATATTGTTCATTTACAGATATTTAATCAATATAAGCTATAGTTGAAAATACCTCAAATTTGAATAAGAAAAAAGTTCTGTTAATAGCATTTCTCCTAAAACCTTAATTCTTTTAATGTGAAAATAATAAATTAGTGTTGCTTTTATCATTCGAGAAATTAAAAATAAAAAATTTGAAAAAAATGAATTTACAAAAAAAATTTAATTCTTAATTTTTTGACATTATTTATAAATTTTACGAAAAACAAATAGAAAATTAAAATTCCTGTGAAAAATTTAACCTAGTTTAAGAAAATGATCAAAATTTATCAATTTGTTTCAATGTTATGACAACTTTAAAGAATTTGAAAGTTTGAATTCAACTTTGGCGCGAGCGACTGATGATTTCTCCCACTATGCTGCCTAGAGCAGCTTCAAACGTCTCATACTTTTTACGAATTTTTTTTTTGAACAAGAAGTGTATAAGTCAATCCATTATATTTCGACTAAAGTCGTTGCCGACTAATTTTATAAAATTGTAATATTTTGCAGGAATGATTTTAAAGATATTAAGATTATCGAACAAAACGAATTTTTAAAATATTTTTTATATTTATTGTAAAATAAGCATCTAAAGTATATAAAGTCCTAAAAACTGTCACATTTTCATCTATTAGAAAATATTAAAGAAAACATATAATTTATTTAAAAAAACGTACAAAAATTTTTAGATTTTATTAAGAATGAATTATTTTATTATTATAAATTAGTAGAAAGTAATAAGAAATATTAAATAAAAAATGAATTTAAAGTTCACCTGGTAAATAACCTAATTTTGCAAATTTCATTCACTAAATGTGAGAAATAGAAATCATTAAATTGAATAAAACCTTATGAAATACAAAGTACCTGTGATTAACTTTTAGTTTTTCTTAACACTTTCTTCCTTTTTTCTTCATAAATGTTAAAAAATAAGCAATTAAAACTGGCACTTTGCTTATTTTCACGATTTTAAAATGTAAATAACTTCTGCCCAGAAAAATGAAAAATTACGAAAATTGAGCAATAATTAATTGATCACTAGATACACTCACTGGAAAAAGATTTTCTTTGGTTCCGAAGCTATTTTTTGAAATAATTAATTTTAAACTTTTCAGTATTTTTATCAGGTTAATACATGTAATTTTTTTAAAACTGAAGTTGGTTCAAAACGATTAAACAAGAAGAGCTAACTTCGTCATTTAAAAAACACATGTGTTAACCTGACAAAAGTAGTAAAAAGTTTAAAGTTAATTAATTCGTAAAACAGCTTCGGGACCAAAGAAAATCTTTTTCCAGTGAGTGTATCTAGTGATCAATTAATTATTGCCCAATTTTTGTAATTTTTCATTTTTCTGGGCAGAAGTTATTTACATTTTAAAATCGTGAAAATAAGCAAAGTGCCAGTTTTAATTGCTTATTTTTTAACATTTATGAAGAAAAAAGTGTTAAGAAAAACTAAAAGTTAATCACAGGTACTTTGTATTTCATAAGGTTTTATTCAATTTAATAATTTCCATTTCTCACATTTAGTGAATGAAATTTGCAAAAATAGGTTATTTACCAGGTGAACTTTAAATTCATTTTTTATTTAATATTTCTTATTAATAATTGTTTCTACCAATTTATAATAATAAAATAATTCATTGTTAGTAAAATCTAAATTTTTTTTACGTTTTTATAATAAATTATATGTTTTCTTTAATATTTTCTAATAGATGAAAATGTGACAGTTTTTAGGACTTCATATACTTTAGATGCTTATTTTACAATAAATATAAAAAATATTTTAAAAATTCGTTTTTTTCGATAATCCTAATATCTTTAAAATCATTCCTGCAAAATATTACAATTTTTTAAAATTAGTCGGCAACGACTTTAGTCTAAATATAATGGAATTACTCGTATAGATATTAAGATTGATTTTTTTATAATTAGTATAACTAATCAACTAAAACAATATGAAAGAAAATATGTAAAAAACGAAAAAAAAATTGAACAAGTGCGAGTTGTACTCGCACTGCAATGGCGGTTTCTGTACACAAATATTAAAGCAATACTTGCAACAATTTTATCGATAATTGGTAGAATTAAAAAATGTATTAAAATCATTTGATAAAATAGATAACTAAAAAAATTAAAGTATTGTATATCTAATATTGTAAACAATAATAAGTAGAGGAACAAAATTTTCAAAATTAGTTTTTATTTTTTTTAATTTTATCAATTATGTATCGATAAATGTTGCAAGTTGTTGTAATATTTGTGTATGGAACCCGCAATTACAGTGCGAGTACAACTCGCACTTGTCCAATTTTTTTTTACTTTTAGTTACAAAATTTAAGGGCGAAAACAATCTCTCATTTATTCTCTTAAAATTTTACTCTTCTTTCAAATATTTAACGCCACTTGTTTTAACTAAAAGAAATGGACATAAAATTTTTTTTTCAAAAAGTTTCTTAAATACATTTTTTGTCGTCAGACTGTTATAATACACTAGTATACCAATTTTCAGCTCATTAGGTCAAATAATGTAAAAATTAGAAAAAATTTTTTTTTAAATTTTTTCTTGACAACGCTATGGCCATTATTACATAGCAAGTTCTCTATATTTTTCCTGTAGTATTCGCGTTAAAATACACCAGTATGCCAAATATTAGCCCTCCATGTTGAATAGCTCAAAAGTTGAAGGGGGGAGAGAATGGTTACTTTTTATGCATTTTTGGCCAAAAATCTTGATATTTCCTTGACAACGCTATGGCTATCACCTTCAACCACATTCTCTATATTTTTTTGTAATTTACGTACACTACCGGCAGAAATTGTCGGTACGAACGACGGGCGAGCTACGAAAAGTTGCTGCCGAAATTAAATTAACATATTTTATTATTGAAAAATGATAGAAACTTGGTTCTTGGATCGTTTGAAAGCCAATTCAATTCTGCGTCGTTTGATATATAAATGAAAATTATTTGATATTTTTAAGAGATTTTATCACCTAAAAGATTTTGGAAAAAAATTGATTAATTTTTCTATTTTTGTGCACCATGTTTGTGTGGCTGCATAATCTAGAAAAATTTAGAGAAAAATTTTAAACTCTAGCAACATAATCTTTAAAGTCTCAGCTTTTATTTGAGCCTTGAAAATTGAAAATCCGTTCAGTAGTCTTTGAAATATCTAAAAAAATGTCCAAGCATGTTGTTTTATAATTTAAGCGGTGATACACACTTATTGCACTCTCGCTGATCACCTGGTTCGTTGCGGCAGGGCCGAATAAGCGGAATATAGAGTGAGGGTCATATTTGGCGCCCTTTTAAAGTTTTTGTCATTTTAGATTTAATATTCATTAAAAATTTAATAATTTTTAAAGTTAATTATTATATATATAAATAAGTTATCATTTTACAAACTCTAATGATTAAATAGTCGTTTATTTCTATGTACAAATCTTTCTTTCGTGTGATTATTAACTTTTTACCAAAATTATTAAAACATTGTTGATTGATCTTATTTACAAAAGTTTCATCCTCATTTTACAGAAAATTGAGATATTTGACTAAATTCTTTATAAAAAGAGGTGGATTTTACCAATGAAAACGTTGAATGCATTGTCAATTTAGAGAATTAATTTTGAGTTTCCATTAATTCATCAATTATCTTGCCGGCAATCTATTTAGAGATATAATCTGCTAGGAAGCTCGACGTTGACTATGTGGTTTCAGATGAAAGCTGCGCGATTTGTGTTTGCTTTGGTATATTCGAGAAACTAATACCATTAATCAGACAGTTATGCATTGTTTCAATAAATATATATTTGTAGCATTTGGCTACATAGTTGCTTTTATTAGTAACTAGATCCTTAATTGTAAGTAAATACCATAATAATAATTATGTTATAAGAGAAACATCATCTAATTCTCTTTAAACAAGAAGAACATTATTATGGGGGACGCCTACAATGAAAGTCAAAAATGTGTAAAATTTAAAAAAAAATTTGAGTACAATGTCTCTTAACAAAAATTTATAGTTTTCGCTGAAAAAATGAACTTTTTTCAAGCAAACTTTCAACTGATAAAATAGTTGTATAAGCCAAAGTTTCTTTTTTATATCTTTATAGTAACCTAATTTTAAAGTGTTATAATTTTTAATTACAGTTCGAAATAGGCAAAAAGAAGGCTTTTTTAGTATATATTATTAAAGTAACTATGACATATATTTAAAAAATTTCTTTTACATGTAATAAATAATTTATTTAGGAATTTGTAAAATAAACAATTTTTCATTTTTATTTCAAAATGGCGGCGATATAAGCAATTTTTGAAAACGCCCATTTTTGGTGGTAAGATCAATCCCAAACTTTCTAAAACAGACAACACCAAAAATGAAGTTACATTCTCTTCGTTAGATATTTCTTTAGGTGTGGAACCTCAAAAAAGTGGAATTTTCTTCTCCCTCTTTTTTAGAGTACTTTTTTCTCAAAATATGCAAAAAGGTGTTTTTATTCAGAATTTCTCTTATAAAAAAAGAAGAGTTAGAAATTTTTCAGTTTTTGAGGTTCCACTTAAAGGCATGATGACACTGAATCAAAAGCCGTTTGATTTTTTAAAATCGCTTCAGAAGAACTCGAGATATCAGTCTTACCAGATCAAAAAAGACATTTTAAGAAAACAGCATTTAAAGTTTTTGTTCATAAGTTTCGACATTTTATTTAAATCATCGCATTTTCTTGAAAATCATTACTTGGGGGGTTTTTAAGGTCGCTAATTACGAATAAGAGAAACAGATTTTTTAAATTCAAAATGGCGGATCCAATATAGCGGACATTTTTTTTTAAATCATTGGATTTGCTTGAAAATCGTTAAGGGGAGTTTGGGGGGTTTTCTCATTTAAATGAGAAAACATTTAAATCATTCGATTGCTTATCTGCATACAAAAACATCTTTTACATGTCGAAGAATAAAAATGTATAACTTTTGTTATACTTCGAATTTTGCAATAATATTTTAGGAGAGAATTCTTGACACTATAAGAAATCCGAAAATAGAAACAAAAAAAATCGATTTTTTGACATTTTGAACTGGAATGTCCCCTTAAATAAAATATATTTTTTATAGAATAATATTTCTATATAAATGTTATATTTACTATAAAAGTTTAATTATCGTTATATTCGTCATTTCGTCCAATGCTAAAAACATCGAATCGTCAAATGGTCGAATGTTTAATTAGTCAAAACGCCATCTGTTCGAATTGTCAAGTAGTCGAATGGTATAGTAGTCGAATGCTCAAAGCAAAGAATCGTCAAATGGTTGAATGCTTAAAACATCGAATTGGAAAATGGTCGAATCGTCATTTCGTCCAATGTTCAAAACGTCGAATCGCCAAAAAGTTGAAAAATTTGCTTGATGTAAGTAAACATTAATTTAAACCAAGCTTTTTTGAATTTTTGGCGATTCCACTTTTTTGAGGTTCCACACCTAAAGAAATATCTAACGAAGAGAATGTAACTTCATTTTTGGTGTTGTCTGTTTTAGAAAGTTTGGGATTGATCTTACCACCAAAAATGGGCGTTTTCAAAAATTGCTTATATCGCCGCCATTTTGAAATAAAAATGAAAAATTGTTTATTTTACAAATTCCTAAATAAATGATTTATTACATGTAAAAGAAATTCTTTAAATATATGTCATAGTTACTTTAATAATATATACTAAAAAAGCCTTCTTTTTGCCTGTTTCGAACTGGAATGTCCCCTTAAATAAATTATATTTTACTACATTTAGATTTGACAGACATTTGTTAAATTACAATTTATACAAATTAAAAATTATAACACTTTAAAATTAGGTTATTATAAAATTATAAAAAAGAAACTTTTCCTTATACAACTATTTTAACAGTTGAAAGTTTGCGTAAAAATATTTTATAATTGCTTATGATTATAGAAAATGTGAATTTGATATTTTGATTATTGGCTTAAAAATAAATTATAAAATAAACTCATTTTATTAATTAGACTTTTATATAAAACCACATTATATTCAATGTTCTTTAGATCATTTATAACCTTTAAATTAGATCAAATGACTATTGGAACTTTTGCATAAACGGGAATAAACAGGGGTCTCTAAATCTTGAACAACAATCATAAAATAAATAAATTATTTAATTAAAAATATTGAAACAAAATATTATATTTTTTAGTATTAAATGAAAAATATAAGATATATAAAATATACAGGAAGAAAAGCTATCGGTCAGCCATAGGAAAGTATGAGAATCGCAAAGTCTGTCTCACTCGCACTTATGGGCGGTGACTGACGTATAGCTTTTCCTACTGTATAGTTAAATTTAATAGTCCGAAAAATAACTATAAACAAATCTTTCAAAAACTATTTTTGAATTGTCAGGTCCGTGGCATACGTTTTTTTAAAATTTTGTTCTGAAATTTTCACGTAAGCAAATATTGCAACTATCTTTTCAATACTTTGTAGACCAAATAAAACCAGATGTTTTACATATAGAAATATTTTTATTATAATGATATTCTACGTACACGAGCACCTTTTTCATGTTTTAAATTGTTAATTACTTTCTACCGACACATGTTAACGTCATCGTGATTTTATTACTCAATTTTATTTTTAATTGACTTCTACTGGTATTATTTTGAAATGCGAACATTGAAAAAAAAATATTTATTCAATTTTTTATTTCTTTACGTGTTTTAACTGTGACACACATGCCAGGACCCCGGCACCGGCCCGGTACTACTTTTTAATACTGTTTTTACACAATTTTCATAAAGAAATAATTTGCATTAATTCAATTTCTTAATTTCAATTGTTTTAATGAAATTCAAAGTTTTTTAAAAGTAAATAAAACAAATGTCTATAAATTATATTTGTTAATTAGAAAATTCAATTGAAAATAACACTAAAAATTTTTGAATTTCTAGAAAATAAAGGAAAAAAATTTTGTTGAAACAAATATTCTGTTAAATTTATTTACGAATATTTATAATTGTAAAATTACTGAAAAAAATAATATGTTTACTGTAACTTCTTAGAAACTATTTTTATATTCTATTATTATCAAAAATTTAAACTAAAATTAATTTTCAAATCAATTTTTATTAGAAAATTCTACGAGAATTAAATTATTTAAATTCAAAAGAAAATTATTTATTGAATGATTGAACATGTATTAAAATTATATTTTTATAAAGAATTTTATTAACAAATTTTTAAATAATTGAATTTTTTGACAAATTTATATACAATTTTTTAAAATGGTTATATTTAAAAAAAATTGATTAAAATTGAACTAAAAATATTTTGAAATCTCTTCGATGAGTTTTATTAATTCTGAATGTAATTGAATTATTGTAAAGAAATGATCAAAAATTTGTAAATATTTGAATTCTAGTCAAATTTGCATTATTTATGAAAATAATTAAATGTTTTTGTAAAATTTTTATTCAAATTGTTTTTAAATAATTGAATTCTTTTGGGTAATTTTATTAAAATAGTAGATATTGTAAAAAAGAAAATTGAATTTTGTGATATGAATTTTTTTTACTTTTAAAAATAATTGAATTTCTGCAACTATTTATAACTTATTTAAAATTCAATTTGTTACTGATTTTAAATAACATTCTTCTATTTTATCTAGTATTTTTGATAATTAATTAAATATATATATTGATAAATTTAACTAATTTTAAAAGATTTTAAATTACCATAAACAGGGGTAATTATGGATCAAAAAACGCGATTTTTTGAGTTTCTTCTTCACTAAAAATCTAAAATGTACAAAAAATTTTTATCAGCTATTCAAATATATTGTGAACATTCCTCTAAAGATTTCCTTTAAGTTTCATTTACAAAAAAAAATTTTTTGACAGAGTTACTTAAACATAAATATTGCTCCATAATTGCCTTGCATTTGGGGCAATTGTAGAACAAATTATTATAATTCATTATAAAAGCAAGTATAACAAATTTTCTTTGTGTGTATATTAAGAAAACTTTATTTAGTACTGCAGAGTAAAATAATAATAGATAATAATAGTAAATTAAACACGAATTTAATTTTAAGAAATTAGTAGATTTTTACACTTTCTAGAAATAACCTTTCCACTTTTTCGATTTTTAACCACTTCGGTGACGTGGCGTTCCAATTGGCGTTCCACGTCCCTGGCCAAAAGTGGCGAAAATAGCGAAATGGCGTTCCAAATTTTTCTAGATTTTTTAAGAGTATAATTAATTTTAATCTACTGCAACAATATATTTCTATGTTTTCAATATCAGGGAACAAAAAAATAACAATGAAAATTTGTTTTTTTAAGATTTTCATTGTTTTTTTGGACGTTGCAAAATGTCATTTTTAATACTTTTCTACAAATGGCGTTCCACTTTCGCTCAAATATTGATAAATAAACTCAAGATCTTTCTGTGGGAAATAATATTTATTTATATCTTAGAATCTCTGAATCGTCGAATTGTGTTATAGAATCATTTGTTCATTGTTCTTTATTAACAAATTGTATAAACAAATTGTTAATAAAGAACAATGAACAATGTTCAATGAATTTTAATAAAAATTGATATTCGGGGGTTTATGGGGTCGCTAATAACGAATCCGATGTCAGTTTTTAAAAATATTAGTTGAGAACGATTTTGTGCTTTCTCTCACATTTTCAAATGCTTTATGTGGAATCCTATGCAAATGTTAAAACTTCAAACCTGAATATTTACGTTTTTAGCATGGTAAGGGGTGTTGAGGTTTTTGCCACTTATAAAGTATACAAAAATAAATATTCTCTTAAAATTTGGTAAAATTTCGAAGAAAATTGATTTGCCGGAGAACCTTAAAAAAATTCATTTTTCCAAAAAAATGTAAAAAAAAAATTCAGTTTTTTGTCGAAAAAATGTTCACAACTTTCTCAAATTAAAGTTTTTTTTAATTTCAACTTCAGATTCTGAAAGAACGATAAAAACTTTATAGGGATAGATACCTACCAAATTTTTAACTTACGAAATCGTTTAGAACGATAACTCTAAAAGTTGAGTAAAATATGTGTCCTTCCCGGCGTTAAAGGGTTAAATAATTTAATTCTAGAAAAACTTTTAAAAAATAAATTGAATATTATTGATTTAGAGATGAAGATTAGTCGAGAATTATAGAAAATAAATTCAGGAAGGGTTATGATTGTAATTTTTAAAAATTATTACATTTCATAATTTTTACTCATTTTCCGAAAACTTTCATATTTTTGTGTAAATAGAATTTGTCAGGGAAAATAATTTTATACAACTCAGGCGTATTATGGTCACTTTAACTACCTGTACAGGCGCGTACTAAGTTCCCCCTTATAACCCAGCAGTCAATAAAGAAACCATTATAGCCCCAGGGAGATAAAGGGTATATTATTGACCGCTCACAGGTCAATAAAGTAACCTTTTTTGAAAACTTTTTTAAAAAAGCAAAAGCGCCCAAAGGCTCTCACTGCTGACATTAGCGCGTGTCGCCGAGCGTCAGTTGAGTTATTTGATAGGGCCCGTCAATAATTGAGGGTCCCAGTTCAAGAAACGGTCGGACGCTCGGACGACACGCCCAACTGCCAGTCAGTGAGCAGTGAGCCTCTCTGGACTATTCACTGCTACCCGACTGATACTAGCACGTGTCGTCCGAGCGTCCAACCGGTTCTTGAATTAGGAGCCTCAATTGTAGACCTATATTTAGTAGCTTATAAGTCTGAAAATATTAAGTTTAGGAAAAAGTTGTATAAAGAAATATAAAGAATTAAAGTTTTAGATTTATTTCGACTTTTAAAAAATGTAGAAAAAATTTTTATAAACAAATTAAGTTTTCCTTTTAAAATAAATGTTTATTTTTGGATTCCGGTACTGCACATGTTCTAAATCAGTTTATATTAATATAATATAACTTACAGTTAAAAAAATTAATTTCTTTATTAAAAAAAATTTTTTATTACATTTCTTAAAAGTCGAAATAAAACTAAAACTTTCATTCATTGACAACTTTTTCCTAAACTCCATATTTTCAGACTTACAAAATATAGGGAATATATATATATATATATATATATATATATATATAATTATATATATATATATATATAAATATGTAAGTAGAAATATTTTTATTTTATAATTAGAAAATTAATACTTTGAAATTAACTACAAATAGGTAAAAATAAAATATCAATATTTAAAATAATTTAATTTTAATTTATGAACAAATATAAATGTTGAATAAAAAATGTTTCAAAACAAATATAAATAACTTAAAAAAAATAAAAAAATATTTATTATTTACATACACATGTATATTCACACATCAATACACCACACATACACATGCATATATATATGGGGGATTCCGCGTCAAGTGATCAAGGGGTCTTTTGGTGCAATGCTTATTTCAATAATTTTTTACTCTTAAACAATTAAACATACGAATTTGGCAAAGTACATTTTGGAAAGGTTCTTTCATGCTCTTTCGATTTGAAATAAGCATTTTGAAAAAAAAAAATTTTTTGGGTCAAAAAAATCAAAATTAAAAATAAATTTCAATTTTTGGGGGAGAAAGACCCAATTTTTTTTTTTTTTTTTTTTTTAACGAAAGCTGAGGTTTTTTCCTAAAAGGACATATAAATGGTAAAGTGGGACTAGAATGTTTAAACATTGAAAAAAAGAGTTTTAAGCTCTGTTTAGGAGAAAACTCTTTTTTTCAATGTTTAAACATTCTTGTCCCACTTTACCATTTATATGTCCTTTTAGGAAAAAACCTCAGCTTTCGTTTAAAAAAAAAAAAAAATTGGGTCTTTCTCCCCCAAAAATTGAAATTTATTTTTAATTTTGATTTTTTTGACCCAAAAAAATTTTTTTTTTCAAAATGCTTATTTCAAATCGAAAGAGCATGAAAGAACCTTTCCAAAATGTACTTTGCCAAATTCGTATGTTTAATTGTTTAAGAGTAAAAAATTATTGAAATAAGCATTGTACTGAAAAACACAAAAATTTAACCCCCTCCCCCTCGGAAAATATTGGACTAGGTAAAAAAATATTTTCACAAAAAATTACTATCTATGAGTACTACAAAAGCCCCAAGTTTTGCTACGATTGGAGAAAAATTTTTCTCCACCTTGATCACTTGACATGAAATGCCCCATATATATATATATATATATATATATAGGGGAGTGCTGTCAGATTTGGACATAGTTTTTAATTTTCTTCATAACTTTCTCTGCAGTGCGAATTTCACATTTTCGCGCATATTGTTGAAAATATCAAATCAAATGCAATGTTTTTGCTGTGCATTGCAAAACAATTCGGCCAAAAGTTTTAAAGTTATAAGCAATTTAAAAAATAAAATAATGTTGTAAGGGTTGAACATTGGTGTAAGGGTTGAGCCACTGTAGAAAATCAATGAAATATTTAGGTAAATGGTTAAAAATGTCCTTCAAATAATAGAATGACACTTGAAAATGAGGTAAGGAACCATGAAATTAAAATAAAATCCCATATTGTGCATTTTTGCATAACATTAGATATTTTATTTCTTAAGAATGAAATACAAAATTTTTAAATTAAAACAATAAAAAAAGATTATCGAAAAAAAAATTTTCCTCTTTTTTCGTTAGAAATAAAGTTTTTGACGCCTCCTTAAGTCAAAAAATGAATTTCTGTTGCAAGTACGCTTCGTAATTGCAATATTTAGGGCGGCCTAACCCTTATAGTACCGTCCCATGTCAGCGTGAAACGGAAAACGTTCAACCAATAAGAATTTTCTTTTAGAATGATTTCCATTGAATCCTCCCGTGGGGGTCCCGGGCGCAGAATAGGCCCCCTGCGATCGGCTGCATGTCGTAAAAGGCGACTAAAAGAGACTCGGAGTGGTGCCATGCTTGCAGATAGTACTCGGTTCGACCCAGGCTACCTTATAGAGTATTGGCTTACGATGATGATGGGCAGTGCCGTGGCGGCCCGGCAGGTCTAATATAGAACGTCGAACCTAACTTGCCGAAGCAAGGGTGGTAAGACTCTTAATCGGTACTCGTACCGGAGTACAAATGGTAGCACGGGGACCGGTCCGAGCCCGGGGACTTGCCAAAACGCTTGTTCCTTCCGGTCATTGGGTTGGACTCGTGCGGGCAGTGGTTATAGCCTACATCGCTTGAAGCTAGGGGCGTCCATGAACAGACTGTAGCTTCGGCAACGGTCGTAGTAGTGGCGCTTCGACATGTGAGTTGTGGTGCCAACTCGGGCGGTTACCTGCAGAGTGACCAGGGATTGGAAAGGTCCCGCCCTAAACCGAAGGGCCGTAAACGTTCTTACTCAACTTTGCGGGCTCGGTAGATGGTCACTTGATGGCCATCGGCGCTAGAGAGCGTGAATCTCTCCCCGTGACGCTCGTAGGCGAGCCGTGTGGTTATACGCGTATGCGGAGGTGCTGCACGTATACTCTACCTAGGCGATTTCCATTGAATCGGAAGTTGTTATTGGCTAAACGTTTTCCGCATTCACGCTCACATGGGACTGGCCCTTTACGACACCGCCTGGCTCAACGCTAACTCACACGTCGTTTTGCGACATACCATACACAGAACACAAACGCGTCACACAAAACCCCAAAGTTCTTGTCACATTTTCGTATAACATCTTAATAAACAATTTCAATAAATTTACTTTGTCTTTGGCATATTTCTTCTACATTTACTTATCTTTTTTTGACACCACAAAAAAGTTTCTGTTGAGCGTATAACAATGACTCGCAAAAAACAAAAGTCTACGTTCGTATACTTGACTAAAACTCATGTGAAAAGTTGACTAGCATTAGTAGCAAGAATTTAAGTACAAAAACAGATGGCGCTAGTGTGATAAGACAAAATAAACGCGATGGCTTAACCCTAACAGCACTCCCTTATATAATTAAAATTTTTTTTATATATACATTATAAATGGAGATGATATTTAATAAACTTATATAAGTGGAAATAAACAAGTAAAATGTCTTCCGAGCGAGCGAGGACAACGACGCTAGTAAATATGTAAAACATTGCATTTTCTATAACATTATTTTCGATGTTTAATATTTTCTGTAGTTTTCTGGTACACTGGCAGGTCTTCCCTCTGGACACAGAAACGTCTGGGTTCTACAAACGTTCCTAAAACTTTTAAAGAACGTTTCATGTTCACCATTAACGTCTTAAAAAGTTTTATGTTCTAAAAATGTTTTTAGAATAATGGTCGATTTTTTCTTTCCAGATTTGTTTTCAACTAGTCTCTCGAAAATTTATGCAGATACTAGTGATGAATCGAAGGTTTTACTTAAAAAACAAACTGGCGGATTCAACATGCCAGCTAAAATGTCAAAAATCAAGAATAATAAGCTGCCATATTAGTTAGTTGGTAAATAAGTCAATTTGTAAATTAGTTAGTAAGTCAGTAATCAAATTAGTAAATTGGTTAGTAAGTTTGTAAATAAGTTAGTTAGTAAAGTAGTTTGTAAGTTAATATATTAGTTAGTTAGTAACTTAGAAACTTCGTTAGTAAGTTAGTTAGGTAGTTAGTAAATGAGTTAGCCAGTAATCGTTGACATGGTTTTTTATTAAAAATTTGTATTCGTATATGAATGTTTTCAATGAAGTAACTAATATATTTTCCAAAGAATTGTTTTGTGTCATAACGTTTTTTTCAAACAGAACAAAAAATGTTGGAATCGTTGTTGGATATAAATTTGATTATTTATTAAATAACAAAATAATTCTTATTTCCAACAAATTCCACTTTAACTGTATTAAAAAAATACTTTCGACAAATTAAAAAGAATAAGAGTAAAAAATTAAATATCCCAGAGTAAACGTTTTTGCTCTTCGGAAATAAAAATTATTGAAAGGTAGTAGATCCTTTTCTTAATTCACTATTAATTCAAAGAGAATCCGATTAGACCGTATTTACTCGAATATAAAGGAAGGAAAAAACAAATTGTTTGTGTGATTGTAACACATTGTGTGATGTGTGATATGTTGGACAATATTAAATCAACTCACCAGAACAATTTCATTTCATCTAACTTATTTCAGAAAAGTATCTTATTACTTCTTCAGGTAGAATGTTTAGTAAAGACCTGTTTTGAGATAAGTATTTCCGTAATCCAATTTTGTTTCCTTGGGCAGTTCTTGTTTGGATATAACTCTTTACATATATTTATATTATTTGAAAAATTCACGTTTAAAATAAATTCCCTTTTCTTATTCACTGATCCTTCTATGATCCTTCTATGAAACGAATAAATATGAAAATTAGGTAAAGAGAGACAGTCTAATGTTATTTATTTTCGAAAGAGGAAGGAAGAAATAGCGTTAGATTTTTTGCGTTATAAACAGAGACCGATATATGTTATTTCTATTTAGAAAGAGGAAGAAAGCAATAGCGTTAGATTTTCTGCGTTATAAATAGGGACCGATTTATGTTATTTATTTAGAAAGAAGAAGACAGAAAGATATTTGAAATATATATGAGGCATTCTTCGTCAGCGTTACCCCCCTACTCTCCAAAAATGGTTTGCATGTAAATTGCTGGTCATAGGCTTAAAAGTTAGCTTATAGAGTGTACTTTCAAATGCCGAGTGGCACTTTTCAAAATTTTAAATTGGGGTTAAATATGGGGGTTAATTTCTCAAAAGTCGATCTAATTTGACTGAAACTTCTTACTCAAAAGTTCTTGAGATCACTAATTATGAATTTGACAAAATGAAATAAAATTCGGATGAAAATTTGTTATTTGAGGGTTTTTGAAGTCACTGATGATGGATCTGAAGTCAATTTCCAAAAATTTTCAATATCGGTATGAATATGGTGGACTATTTAAAAAATTTGAATTATTAAAAAAAAGGTCTCTGTGTTTCATAAGGTTGACACTGTCATCTTATACAAAATGATGCTATTCCTTAAAAATTCGACTGCCTTTAATTTCAATTGACTATACTGTTACGGCGGGTTCGATAATTTGTAGGAATTTGAAGATCACAATTAAAAACGGAAGTGTTATCAGAAGAAAATAAAAATGACAAGGCGAGAAATTTAATAAACTCGAAACAATTTACTAAAAAATCAAAACAATTAAAATCTTTGGAAGGAATTTTATGAGAACCAAAATCAAGAGATGTTAAAAAAACTAACAGAAAAAACCGTTTCCAAAATTATCGATCTTCATAAAAGTGAATTTATTTGCAGGATAATTTCTGGGGGATAAGACATCATGTCAATTGAAATTAAAGGCAGTTGAATTTTTAAGGAATAGCATCATTTTGTATAAGATGACAGTGTCAACCTTATGAAACACAGAGACCTTTTTTTTAATAATTCAAATTTTTTCAAATAGTCCACCATATTCATACCGATATTGAAAATTTTTGGAAATTGACTTCAGATCCATCATCAGTGACTTCAAAAACCCTCAAATAACAAATTTTCATCCGAATTTTATTTCATTTTGTCAAATTCATAATTAGTGACCTCAAGAACTTTTGAGTAAGAAGTTTCAGTCAAATTAGATCGACTTTTGAGAAATTAACCCCCATATTTAACCCCCAATTTAAAATTTTGAAAAGTGCCACTCGGCATTTGAAAGTACACTCTATAAGCTAACTTTTAAGCCTATGACCAGCAATTTACATGCAAACCATTTTTGGAGAGTAAGGGGGTAACGCTGACGAAGAATATATTAGGGTGGCGGTTAAAAACGACATTTTGAAATTTTGTCTATTTCCGGGTCTCATTTTGTCATAAATTGAAAAAAATTAGATACGTATTTTTTTTTTTTTTAAATTAATATTTAGTGGTACCTGTAGACTGGTGACATTTTGCATAGGAAAAAAACTTTTTTTCGTAGATTTCCTGTAAAATCGTTGAAAATTAATATTTTTTTACCAGACTACTCTGTTTCTCTTCACAAATGTTCAAAGAATAATATAAAATTTTTAACAAATGACATTTGTTAAGTTAACTATTTTTTACAGGACCCAAAAATTGACCGATAAAAACCGAAATTTAATTTTAAAAAAACGATAAATTTAAACTGCTAATTATGGTTTCTATTGTTTTTAAGGTCGCTGATTACAAAACTGAAATGATATTTCAAAAATTAAAAATGGCGGATTCACTATGGCGGCCATGAAAATTTTAAAATCTATCAATTTCTACGAAAGTTTGTATCAAGGGGTTTTGGGGGTTGCTGATTACAAATCTGAAGTCAAATTTCAAAAATTAAAAATGGCGGATCCAATATGTCGGCCATGAAAAATGTTTAATTAATCAATTTCTAGGAAACTTCGTATCAAGGGGTTTTGGGGTCTCTAATTACAAATCTGAAGTCAGATTTCATGCAAATTTCAAAATTAATTATTTTTTATGAAACTTCGTATCAAGGTTTTTAGGTCCCTAGTTACAAATCTGAAGTGTAAAATTTAAACAGTACCTCGCTGCTAATCAGAAAGTAAAAGGTTAGTATTTATTAGCTAGATAAGGTTCATTAACAAATTAAATGATATGATTTTTAAAATCTGACTTCAGTTTTGTAATCAGCGACCTCAAAAACAATAGAAACCACGATTAGCAGTTTAAATTTCTCATTTTTTTAGTATTAATATTTTTTGCTAATAATAACCTATTTTGGTTTGTATTGGCCAGCTTTTGGATCCTGTAAAAAATAGTTACCGGCAACCGGGGTAATTATGGAACATCAGGGGTAAATATGGAACGAGTAATTCTTTTTTATGTAAAATTTGTGTAATAAATTATTTTAATTTAGTTCTTGTTTTAAATAATAGTTTAATATTTTGCCTACAAAGTTACTTAGATGTTTTTATTTTTATTGTCATTGCAAACGAGAAAATAATTATTAAAAATCGAAAAAGTGGAAAGGTTATTTCAAGAAAGTGTAAAAATCTACTAATTTCTTGGAATGAAATTCGCGTTTAATTTACTATTATTATGGCAATTCTGGAGCAATATTTATGTTTAAATAACTCCGTCAAAATTTTTTTTTGTAAATGGAACTTGAAGGAAATCTTTAGAGGAATGTTCACAATATATTTGAATAGCTAATAAAATTTCTTTGTACATTTCAGATTTTTAGTGAAGAAGGAACTCAAAAAATTGCATTTTTTGTCCCATAATTACCCCTGTTGACGGTAATAAAACAAATTTCATTTGTTAAAAATTTTATATTCTTCTTTGAACATTTGTGAACAGAAACAGAGTAGTCCGGTCAAAAATATTAATTTTCAACGATTTTACAGGAAATCTACGAAAAAATGTATTTTTCCATGCAAAATACATGAAAAATTTCACCAGCATACAGGCACCACTAAATATTAATTTAAAATAAAAAAAACGTATCTAATTTTTTTCAATTTGTGACAAAATGAGTCCCGGAAATGGACAAAATTACAAAATGTCCTTTTTAACGGCCACCCTAATATATGTAACGAGAAGCGAATTGTCTGCTCGAGTACCTGACCTATAATTCGAAGGGTTTCTTTTTTTTGTCAGCTTAAAAGATAGTGAGTTTTTCGAAGTGAAAGTAAATCAGTGAAAGTGAATTTTTTTAATTATAGAACATTATTTTTTGTTTGATTCAAAGTAATATATTTCTTTAATGTAAGTGATTACATAAGTGACTAAAAAATGTAAAGATTATGAATATTTATGTAAGTAAAAGATGTATCGATCTTCTATGTAAGTAATGTTTTTATTATTAAAATGTTATTTTCAAATTTTTTTGAAATTTAAGTGGCTTTTAAATGAAGAAGTTTTTTTGTTTATTTATTTTATAAAATTATTATTAAAATAGTGCTATTCGTAAGGAATAGATTATAAATTGCAATTTCTTTAAAATACTATATTTTTAATTTCGTTTAAATAGTAAAAAGTTAATTTTTTCTGTTGATTTTGTTATTAAATTATTATTTAAAAAAGTTATTTGTTAGGAATAGATGTTAAAATGCAACTGTTATAAAAAAATTAATTTTTTGTTTTCGTTTAAAAATTAAAAAGTTATCTCCACATAGTAAATTGAATTTTTTTACCATTTATAGATAGACAAATTTTCATTTCTTACAGTTTTTATTATTTTTTTCTATGATACGAAATCGTCTATAGATATGCTGCATAAAAGTGATTTACATTTTGTAATTTGAAGTTGTATTAATTTGGAAATGATTGTTCAATGATGAAAATTGGAAATGGAAATTAGAAATGGAAATTGGAAATAGATATTGAAATTGGATACAAGGAAATTGAAAATAAAGAAAAAAGGCAGAATTGAAATAATTTTAGTTGGAAATATAAATTTTGAATTAAATTGTACTAAATGCATTATCTTTTTTTTAAAGAAAAAAGACATTATTTATTTAAAAGTAATTTTTACTATATTGATTAACATTACGATGTAGAACCATGGCTAATAAAAAAGAATTAGTTAATCTAAGTAATGAAAATTATGATATAATAGATAATGAAAATGCAATGTTAAATAATGATCATATGCATGAATATCAAAAGCTTTTAGAAAGCCAATCAAATTTGTTTTATAATATGCAAAGCGCTTTATGTTTACAAGCGCTTGATCTGATAGTTACAATCGAAAAAAATAAGAGGCAGATTCAAATACTTTTTAGTGGTTCTTTTAAATCTGGTCGCTGGATTTCTACTTATTTGGATGGAACAAGACTTTATATTTTTGCCAGTCTAAACAAAGGCTTTTTAAATGATGATCAAATGAACTATTTAGTTAGATTATATCCATTTAAATCACGAGTAGTATTTTCAAAAGTTCATCAACAACCGTTAGTCAGTGTTGATTGTGGAGTATTTGCTATAGCATTTGCAACATGTTTATTCTTTAATGAAATGTCGAACACTCTTTATTACACTTATTGTCAAATGAGAAATCATTTCAATTTAATTATTTTAAAAAATAATTTAAGTCGTTTTCCGACTAAAAAAATTGTGTTAATCCACGTTCGATTGTTAAGTATGATTGGGAGTGTCTTTTGAGTGATTCAGTTAAAGAACTCCTATGTAGAAAAATAAACCCTAACAAAATTATTGATCAAGAAATTTCTTGTGGAAGAATTTTAAATAATGCTAAGGTAATTAGTAATCCGTTAAAGACGAAACAATATAGTGATATACTAAAATCCAATAGTAAAATTAAAAATATATTTCATTCAGATAAAGTAGACGTTTCCGCTCAAAAAATTCAAACAAGTCAGTTTGAGTTACAACAACAACATTCGGATAAAAAATAATGAAGTTATAAATAACAAAGTAGATTCCTATTAAGGCAGTAGTCTCTTTTAGAAGGCGAAAATAGTTATTTTCGTATCAAGGGCGCAAAATAGGTGATTGCGACGATAGCGAAATTGTGATCCGAGGTCCCGAAATTTCGCCATCGTCGTAATCACCTTTGCGCCCATGATGCTAACATAATTTTTTGTCCAAACTGCATGGAAAGCATGTCATTGAGGGCACGAACGATTTAACGCTCATATTAGTTAAAAATTAAACTCTATATAAATGTTAACTCTTTGAAGTCTATAATGATAAAAGTTTTAATATAGAAATAAGACAACAATGTATTCTGGAAATATAGTAATTGCCAATTTTTATAACCGAAATGTGAACCAAACCAAATGTGTAGAGATGTGCAAAAAGCTGGAATGGCCCAGGCGAGCCGAGCTGAGCCCGAGCTTGGCTCGATGTACCGGGTACCCGAAATTTTCGAGTACTCGAATTTTTCGTGTACCCGAATCCATTCGGGTACTCGACTATTTCGGGTACCCGAATCCACTCAAGTACTCGAAAATTTTGGGGCACCCGTGTTTTTCGAGTACTTGCACTAGTTTCACGAAATTTAGGTTTCCATCATAATAATCATAGCTATAGACAATCACTAAAGTGCACCCTGGTGTCCAGGAGTCTGGTGAACATCTTCCTCAGGGAATTTTTGTTTCTATCGAATAATCATAGCTATAGACCAAGTCTAAATTGCACCCGGGTGTCCAGGAGTCAGATGAACATCTTCTTCAGGGAATTTTTGTATCTATCGAATAATCATAGTTGCAGACTAACCGTAAAGTGTACCCGGATGTCCAGGAGTCAACTAAACAACTTCTTCAGGGAATTTTTGTTATACTGAATAATCATTAACATAGACTAACCTGGAAGTGCACTCGGGTATCCAGGAGTCTAGCAAATTAGACTCCAGGACACCCGGGTGCACTTTAGAGTTGGTCTATAGCTATGATTATTTGATAGAAACAAAAATTCCCTGAAGAGATGTTCACCCGACTCCTAGACACCCGGGTGCACTTTAGAGTTGGTCTATAGCTATGATTATTCGATAGAAACAAAAATTCTCTTATCAATTGACTTCGGTGCATCCGGATGTACCCGAACTTTTTCGAGATTTATATGAGGCTCGGCTCGGCTCGAAAAACGAAAAGCCTGAAAAAGCTCGACTAAGCCTCGAGCTTCGAGCTTTTTGCACACCTCTACAAATGTGTCATAATTTTTTTTGGAGAAAATCGAAAAAAATTGCACATTTTTCTAGACAAAATAAAACTAGTTGAAAATGTTTGCATTTTTATAGTCAACATAAATAACTCGAAAATATCATATTTTAATGAAGAAAATCGAATAATTAACATGTGGGCGCAAAATACGCTTCCCCTACCCCTGGGTGGTAATGAGTTACTTTGCGCCCGCTCTATGTGCCCGAAATGACATACTTTTCGTGCAGGTAGGACAAAAAAAGCATTTTTTTAGGAATTTGTTTGAAAGGGAAGTAAATGATTGCGGTAAACGAACTTTTTGGGTGATATTCTACTGTATTTGAGCTTCAAAAATCAACATTAAAAAAATATTTAAATTCTTCTTAGTAACAACGATTTTTGTAGAGCGCTGTAGTCTGTATTTTTTAATCGGTGCCGGTGATGGAGGTAGTACGATTCATCTGAAGCAGTCAAACCAAATTTTTTTTACTTTTTGTAAGTGTCTTTTCTATTTGAACTAAAAAAATATCGAAGAAATTAAAAAATTCCAAATTTTTTCGAACTTTGGAAAAAAAGTTCACTTTTATTTTAAGAAAAGTTCACTTTAAGGTGCAAAAAAATTAGTTAAAATAATACTTTTTTCCAACTATTTTAGTTCAAATAGAATATAATTTAATAATGAAGCGAGAACACTTTGTTTTTTTCAATCGGACAAAAATTCTTTTTGCTATCACCGGCACCGTTTTCTATGACGTGTGAAATTGAAAATTCGAGAAAAAGCGATTTTAAGTTTTAGGTCCAAAAAATACAATTTTTAGGATACTTACACTAATTAAATTTTTATCAGCTATTCCAGGCCCATATAGTAGTTCTTCCTCTTCCTCTAAGAACTCATTTTGTCGAAGATTCTCTTCTCGTCGAGCTGTCCGAGCCTCCTTGCTCGAAAATGATGAGCACCGTTTTTTCCTCATTATGCACTCCGCATCGATATTATCGGCAAAATTTTTGCATTGTTGACCGATAAACAATATCGAGCAGCTGTATAGTGGTCAGCACAGATGCATAGGCCTCGTTAAAAATGCCTGCAGGCAAATTTGCCGCTATTTGCTAATGAACTAAAGTCAATGTAATAGTTATTTTCGTATCAAGGGCACAAAATAGGTGATTTCGCCAGAGTCGTAATCACCCTTGCACCCATGATACTAACATAATTTTTTGTCCAAACTGCATGGAAAGCATTTCATTGAGGGCACGAACGATTAAACGCTCATATTAGTTAAAAATTAAACTCTATATAAATGTTAACTCTTTGAAGTCTATAATGATGCAAGTTTTAAAATAGAAATAAGACTTTCCCTACCCCTGAGTGGTAATGAGTTACTTTGCACCCGCTTTAAGTGCCCGAAATGACATACTTTCCGTGCAGGAAGGACAAAAATATTTTTTTTCCTCTACCTCCGAGCGGGCGCAAAATATTTTACGCCCGCTGCCCCTACCTTCGAGCAGGCAGAAGAGTATTTTGCGCCCACATGTTAATTATTCGATTTTCTTCATTAAAATGTGATATTTTCGAGTTTTTTTTTATGTTGTCTATAAAAATGCAAACATTTCCAACTTGTTTTATTTTGTCTAGAAAAATGTGCAATTTTTTTCTATTTTCTTTAAAAAAAATTATAACCCTTTTGGTTTTGTTCACATTTCGGTTAAAAAAATTGGCAATTACTATATTTTCAGAATACATTGTTGGCTTATTTCTATATTAAAACTTGTATCATTATAGACTTCAAAGAGTTAACATTTATATAGAGTTTAATTTTAAACTTATATGAGCGGTTAATGGTTCGTGCCCTCAATGACATACTTTCCATGCAGTTTGGACAAAAAATTATGTTAGCATCATGGGCGCAAAGGTGATTACGACTCTGGCGAAATTTCGGGACCTCGGGTCACAATTTCGCCACCGTCGCAATCACCTATTTTGCGCCCTTGATACGAAAATAACTATTATCGTCATTTTCTGTTAGATTCCAATATGGTATGGAGTCAAAAGTTCCAAAACAAAAGTTCCAATTCCGATGGGCCCAAATTATTATTTTCCCAAGTACATTTTTTCCAAAATATTATTTTTCCAAAGACCATTTTTACCAAAGTATTTTTTTTCCAATCGTCGTTTTTTCCAAACATTGTTTTTTTTAAATATTTTTCAAATTTCAAAGTACAACTTCACGTCAGGAAACTTTCAGTTGTTATTCTCGTTGTTATTTTCATAAATTGTCATTCGACGTATGCTCATTCCAAATTCATGTTGTAAAATTAAAAATTGTGTTCAAATTAAAAATAGAAGACAGGATTTTTAATATAGTTTTAAATTTTCAAAATTACGTGGATAATAATGACATTCTCGGATATCTAAAATTTCCAAAGTAAAAATTTCCAAAATTGGAACTTTTGACTCCATACCGAGATTCTTGTATTTTCTCAAAAAATATTGTGTTCAAAACATAAAAACTTTATTTGTCTCAAAAAAATTGGTTTCGTAAATTCATTTGTTTATAACTAATTAAATAAATTTTGTGTTTAGTCTGCATTAATAAATTTTTCTCAAATGGGACTCCTTTTTCAATTATTGTAGCATAGATGAAAAGAAATGCATTTTAATAGAAAATATACTTGAATACATTTTTTTTCCTTTTTTCACATTTATTGTTAAATAAAAAATTGAGCTCCCGGATCAAAAGACTCGATTTGCGCTCGAACGCACGTGCTAATACCAGTCGGGTAGCAGTGAGAGGCCAAGAGGCGCTCACTGCCACCCGACCGGTATTAGACTAATTTGTCCACGACAACCCACTTTTGCCCCAGTATGGGGCGATATACAAGCCGCGATGCCGCGCGGAGCAATTTATTTTTTTTCTCGTAAAGTTATTGTTGGCCCATTATAACAATTATATGCAATTGTTCGTAAGATCATAACCTACAATTATAAAAAAAATTTTGAAAAAGAGTTGGTAGTTTTTTCAAAAAAAAAATTTTTTGAACAATTTTTTTCTTTAAACTGCATCTTATTGTGAGTATTGTAGAAAAAAACCGGTCTCAATCGAATACAATGAAAAAAAGTTATATACTTTTTTGGAAAAATGCCCGAAATTTTAAATTAGAGATATCTCAAAAAAATTTGAAAGTTTTGGAAAATGTTTTTCGGATATAAATCTTGCACATAGCAAATAACTAATCCAGAAAGTTTCGTTAAAATCGGTGATCACAATTGTTGTAATAGACGGTATAGACTATTTCATTCATACACTGTAAAAAATTTAGGGAGTTAACGTTTCCAAATCTTCGGGCTCACCCCAAAAAATTAATCAAGGTATAAAAAAAATTTTCCTGAAAGTTTGAAGAAAATCGAGCAATATTAACACGTGCCTCTAGTCGACTGAATTTTTAAATGGAAAATAAATGTAATTCTTCCTGGAAATCACTCAACATTTTTTCTAGCTTGCACAAATTATTTTAAATTTTCAAACTTCTGGATCTTTTAGTTATTAGTACATGATTAGAGGTAGAACTTCCAATTTTTCCACATTTTTTTGAAAATATTTGCTCCATTTACGAACTTTATGAATATGATGTTGTCACAGTAAAAAGGTCTAATATGTTAATTTGACTTTTTAAGGTTTAATATCATGTTCTTATATATAATATAATATAAAATAATATAAAATAAAAAATAATAATATAATGTAATATAATATAGTATAATATAATACATTCATATTATACTACTTGTCTATTGCTGCCTATTAATGTAATACGGGTAATTTATGTCAAATCTCTTGTTAAAGTAGAAAAAATCCACATAAAATCACTTTGTCAATAAATTATAATGTTGATATGACAATAAATATTTGTGAACATGTTTTTAATATATATCACCTTAAGAGAACATGTTAATAAACGTTTTAAAAAGTCAACATCGCGAAGCAAGTAACGTAACAATCTTTTTGTTTTGTCCGTAACTTTTAAATAACAAGAAATTAATTTTGTTTAAATGCATCTTAAAATATATTTTTTTTACCAATATTGCTTATGAAAATAAAATTATTAGATTTTATTATTTATAAGTTATGAACATTTTAAAAAGACTGTTACGTTACAAAAGTTTCGTTTTCCGCGATGTTGACAATATTAGACCTTTTTACTATTGCATCGGCATATTCATAAAGCTCGTAAATGGAGCAAATTTTTTCCCAAAAATTTGGAAAAACTGGATGTTCTACCTCTATTCATGTACTAAAAGATCCTGAAGTTTGATAAATTGAAAAATTTTGTGTAAGCTAGAAAATATTTTGAGTGATTTCCAGGAAAAATTACATGTATTTTCCATTTAAAAATTCAGTCGACTAGAGGCACGTGTTAATATTGTCCGATTTGCTTCAAACTTTCAGGAAAATTTTTTCATTTCCGAGAGCAACAAAGTAAATAATACTTAATACACAACTTTGTTGCGGGAGGAACCAAGTCAAACTCACTCGTTAATCGGCTCAAGTCTTGTATCACACCCTGAATTTCCTTAAAATAATTAATAGTGGGAATACTATTGCACATAACTCATTGAACTTCTTGTTGCGAGGCAAGCTTACAAATTCCTCATATGACACAGTAGTTTTACTTGTATGTGTATTTTATTTTAAATATTTGACAACAATATTGAGCTGACATTAATCGTCAATATTGAGTTTTTATGAATTTTGTAGGTTTTTTTAAGCTCAACGACTTTTCTATTTACACGAGAACGCAAAAATGATTTTTTTGATTTAAAAAAGAAAAAAAACTAATTTTGTGCAACTTTGTCGCCCTCTAACTTTGACGCATTAAGTTGTACGCTAGTGGTCCAATGAGAAAAATACCAGGACTGTCAATGCGACCCAAGATTGATCCAGTGATGTCTACCGAAATATGTCAGTCATTACTGGTCTATCACTGGCATTCAAGTCGTCTCATTATTGTGCCAGAATTGCAAACAATCCTCAATTTTTTTTTATTTGCCAACATTCAGTCAAATATCGTCCCAATATTGGCACTAATGATCAGATTTCTAATTCGCCGAAACTGCCCCGAATTTTGTGTCAATAATGTCTCATTAACAGCCCAAGTAACGAACCAGTAATGGTAACTTATTATGGCTAATGACATGACGTGCCTTGTCCGATTATAAAGCCAATATTGGCACCGATCCTTAATAATTTTAAATTTTATTTCGCTGTCTTTATTTCAAAGAACAAGATTTGCTGTCGCAGCGAACTCTTCGCTGCTACAGAAAACCCTTTTCAGGCGTGAGTCTTCGCTAGTACAGAGCAAATTATGGCGCTAATTTTCAGATGCTTTAATTTTCCAAGATGCACATTCACGGTAAAGTTGATCAATTTTAAATGGCAAAATACAATTGTTAGCGATGTGATGAAGATTGACCCAGGAACGGCTCAATAATGGCACATTAATGGATAAAATGTTGTATTCATGATGGCGAATTATAATTATCAATATTAGGACGCAGATCGGCCTAATAATAACACATTCTTGGCACAAAGATGACTAAAGTGTTGTATCTATGGGAAGAAATTAAGATAGCCAGTATTAGAACGTAGCTTGTCCCAATAATGTCCCATTATTGACCAGTAGTACAGCTTATAAGAAAATTTTGGCTCTCTCGACTTTACATCAGCGTTGCATAGTGGTCAGAGTATTAGTCTGTGGTGCGTCAGGTTGAAGTATCGATCCCCGAAAGTGGTAAGAATTTTTCGAATGTTTGTAATATTGCGTTTAATAAAACATATAATTATTATAAATTAATTGGTTAATTAATTAATAAAATATTAACTTTTTTTTATTATTTTTTGCATTTTGGCAATATTGAACTATTAATGTCTGCCGAATGTTGGCAAACACTCAAAAACAAACATTGCAGAACTGGAACCAATATTAGGCCAAGAATGGCTGCCGGCCGCCGACGTCTAACCGTGGTTAACACGTTTGAAAATTTACTAAAACACATTAATTTACAAACTATCACTGTTCACAAAAAAATTAAGTCGCAATAATATAATAAATATTATATTAATTGAATAATGTTTATTATTATTATGTTTATTATAATATAATAAATATTATATTAATATTATTTTATGTACAGTAAAAAATTTTCATTCCTAAGCAAAAACCTTAGAAATATGTTCTCGTTCTGAAAGGTTTGCACATTTGGATTGACTTAGGACGACCAGCCATAAAGGTTTCTTGTCTATTTTATGCGTTTTTCAGTACACGTTTTTTTCACATACAATTTATTAAGAAAGAAATTTCCAAACATTTATATGGGAAATTTTTTACAAATTTCTTGCATTTTCGAGGAAATTTACAAAGAAATGACTTTGAAGCGTCAGTTGCTTTCTAGCATTTGTGAGACGTACTTAAACCGCAATCGACAAAACATTTATATTTAAAGTTTTATTAAATAAACAACCGCTTATCTTCTTTTTCATTTTAAATATTCTTTGTGTTTATTGTAGTGTTAAAAAATAGTGTTTTTGTTAATTTATTATTATGTGGAATTACAAAGAAAAAAAAATCAGGTAATGTTACTAGCAACGAATATTATCAACCAAAAAGTGAAAAGATCATTTAACTTTCATACTAAAATTGATTTTTATTATTATACAGGGTGTGTCTAAAGTATGAAACTCCATAAATATTTATTTAAATATGTGATTTTAAAATATTATATAATTAAAAAATGTTTTAAAATTAATGCAACTTTTGTTTCAAACGTTATGGACAAAAAACATATATTTTAAATGATATTTAAGAGACTTCATTCTTTTAATACACCCTGTATAAATTTAATATTACTACACAGTACTACTGAAAAACAAGACTCTAGTAGACTCTAAATAGGATTTATTTAGGTACTGCGTATGTACTAAACTTGAACTAAATCGGAAATATAAAGATCCGAAAAGAACTTGTTCAGGTCTTACATATATAGAGAGTATGTTTGGCATAAGCTCTGTCAACTACTATGAAAGTAGTACATAGTAAACTGTATTCAGTCTTTTTTTGACTCGGGACGTCGTAGATAGCATCAACTTAACCGGAAAACTGAATTTGCTCTTAATAGCCCCACTTTACGGTATCTATTTGTATTACAACAGCTAGTTTAGGTACACATATTTTACATAACATTTTTTTGCTTGATTTTCGGCGTAATGTCTCTTTTAACTATACAGGTCACATATATTATTATTAATTTTTGTGTTTTTGTAGGTTTCCTTTATTGATATTACAATAGCACCGTTCAAAAAAATTAAACTTTGTTTAATGCCTGCACAGGCAGCAGAAACGTGAGTAAGGGAGAGAAAACATAATTTGCGCTTTCTAAGTCTCTTACTATTTGTTTCACATTGACAACCTACATCCAAGCAGCCGAGTAGTGTCTGTGACTTAAATAATCTTTTCAAAAAAATGAACAATTTTATTAAACTTACTTATAGAATAATGAATCAGTAGTAACAATATTTATTGTTCTATTTCAGATGAATCGTCCTATTCAAGTGAAACCAGCGGACAGTGAAAACCGCGGAGGTGAGACAAAAAATCTAAATTCACCATAATATTTATATTACTAAGTATGCAACCAATCATGAAAGAGGAAGCTAATTAACATTTCAGACTAAATGGAAAATAATAAACACTTTTCGTTTTAATTACGAAGGAAGTATTCGACTTTGTTGACAATCAGTGACGTCTATTGGATGCCGTTTAAAATCTCTTATTTAGAGTTAGGTATTCATGTGATAACACAGGTACACATAAAAAACATTTGGTGACCCAAAGGACAGACCATTAAAAATTCTTTAAATGACCCATTTTCCCGAAACCACCCACCCTTGAAAGTGAGGGGGTTGGCATTTCAGTTTTCAAAAATGTCGAGTAGAGTCTTTATTTCTATGCTTTTTGGATCTCTAAAATCGAAAAATCCCGCCAAAACCTCCCAGAACCTCTTAAGTACGCCCTTGGAGAAGAATCAAATTACAATGTTCACGAAAAGTCGAATTCGGTGACTATTACTATATTTTTTGGATCCCTGAAGCCGAAAAACCACCAAGTATAAATTTGTCCCCTACTCAACTTCCTAGTACTCATTTAGAATTTCTAAACAGGAAGTTGAAGTTTTCGATTTTATGGAAAGTCGTGTATACTTCTCATGAAATCGAAAATTTTAACCCCCTTTAGTGATAGTAAGAGAGTGCTAATACGTGCAGAATAGGATTAATTTATTTTTAATTATCTTTTTCGGTTTCAGAGACCCAAAAAATATAGAAATGGATCCCTACTCGACTACTTGGGAATACTAAAATCCCAACCCCCCACTCTCATGTGGGGGTGTGAAGGTAGTGGTAGTGGGAAAATAGTCAATTAAAAATTTTTTTCATGGTCATATTCAGTTTCAGCAACCCCAAAAACGTAGGAATATAAGAGTCTGTCCTGTAAGTCACGAAATCTTTATTTTTTTGTACCCCTGTGTAATTATATCGATATGGTTGTCGGCATATAATTATCGAAATTAAATTATTGCTCTGTAAACATGTTTTTCTTGTAACATTAAATAAACACGATCGTTCATATAAACATATTTTTTATTTGGAAAATAAATCTAATAGAAATGTAACTGCTATTTAATAGATTAACTTAAAAAGAACTTGTTTCTACAGAATTCAATGACTAATGATAATAAAGAGTGCGCACTAATGTTTTTTCAACATTACTAATTAGAAAAATTGTTTACTTTTTAAATATAAATAAAAATAAATATTTGTGGAATGGATTTTTATTGTCGGGGGACTTCGTCCCCGGATCCCGTGTCCGTGACTCTGCCACTGCACAAAACAAAATTTTCTAATTTAACAATATGCTTTTGAGTCAATGCCTATAGTTTTTAAATTTAAAACCATCATTTTTATAATTCAAAAATTTGTATTTTTAAATTTTTTTAGTTGTTGCTATCGATTCAATAGCAGCATACTGTTAATTCAAATCTTTTATGTGGTTAAAGATACCCACGTGGAAAAGTTATCGGAGTCTCCCGGAAGATTCTTGGGAGCAACTCCCGAGAGTCTCTTGGAGTCGTTTCCGGGAGTAACTTCCAGGATTCTCCCGGGAATTTTTTCAGAAGATTCACAGGAACAATTTTGGGTGATTCTCGGGCATTTTTTTCGCTATTCCAGAAAAACATATCGCTGTTCTAGGTAACACGTTTTACCGCGTATAATATAATTTTTCTATATATATTTATACAATTTTCGGCATTCTTAAGTAAATTTTTACAAAAATCTCAAAATTACTCCCGGAATTGTTCCCGAGAATCTCCCGAAATTGTTCCTGGAAATATTCTAAAAAAATTCCCGGGAGAATTCCGGGAGTTACTCCCGGAAACGACTCCAAGAGACTCTCGAGAGTTGCTCCCGAGAATCTTCCGGGAGACTCCTATAACTTTTCCACGTAGGTTGCATTTCTCCAAAAACATTGTACTAGAAAAAAAGTATAAGTGATATTAGGGCGTACTCTTTTTAATTGAAAACTGAGATGTTAGGCTAAGTTTTCCACATGATGAAATTTTTATTAAAGCAAGAATGATGAAGTTAAGCAACAAAAAGTGAAAACTGATCTATTACGCCCCGGTCTCCCCTACTCTTAATTATAACTTGTATTTGTTTTTCCTGTTAAAATTTGTCTAAAATAAAAAAAAAATAAATTCCAACATAGAAAACTGATTTGACTCAGATTTTTTCTATATAACTGCGTATGGGCACAAAAAGACAAAAACGGTAGTAAAACATTGGAAAAAGTCGAATTATTTCACTATTTCGCAAGGATATGGTTAAAAACTCAAAATTTTCCTTCTCACGGGAAACTGCCTGGAAGTTTTTGAGCTATGTGGGTGTATATTTTGTTATTTATTACAAATACCGTAAGTATTAGTAAAAAATTTACAATTGTTCTTTAAAAACAAATGTTTCAAGCTCAAAATCAGATTTAAGATTTTTTAAAGCTATTTTTGAAAAAGATATAACAAAAAAACAAAGATTTTAAAAATTTACTTTCAATTGTCAAAATTACTTATTTTTCCATATTTTCAACAAAATTTCATGAATAACAATAAAAATTGGTAAATCCAGTAAATCCTTTCCACTATTATAGTTGGTAATGCTAAAACTATAGACTTAACAAAAGAAAGACGCAGCTCTAGCACTTGAGTGTTAAGATTGAAAAATTACGGTAAGCAATTAGGGAAAAAAAGGATTCTTTGATTAGACGAAAAATATGTTAAGATTTAGGAATGATAAATGAATTTTGAGAATACTTATTTGGATGTGGATTTTTCTACTAAATTGGAAATATATAGTGTCTTATTGGCTGTGTTGCCAAAGTTCAATAACCTCTGATTGAACTCTTCTCCTACATAGACGGAGCATCCACATAGATATACAGTTTCCGCAGCATTGGTTCACTCGCCGGCCTCCACGGCAAGGCAAGGCTTTGAGGGCTGTGCTAAAGCGAGCGACCGGAGATTACAATGGCATCTCCTCTAGATTAGCATGTGAATTGCGTGGCCCCTCTTCCGACTTTATTTTAATTCCGTCGTCATCATCCCACTTCATTTACGTTCAAGCAAGCTGTTCAAGAAATGAATCATGAACATAAAGAATCGAAATTCTGTATCTATAGGCAACTCTGTTGAATGGCGTTTCTTTGTCGGATTAGAAAAAAGAGTAGATGTTTAACTTTTGCTTTTCATTTAAATAGTATTTTTTCAAGAAAATTCTTGCATTTAATCGTTTTTGTACAATAAAAATTTATTTTCTATTTTCAAGTACTTTCTGATTTTATATAGAAACTATTGTATTTTAAATACTATCATATTTTATACACTATCATGTTTTCTTTTAAATACATTAGAAAAATAATTTATGTATAGCTACTTTTTTAAACATTATTTTTTGTAATTGTAGGTGCCGCTTTGCTGTATTTATATGTGGATATTCTAATGCGTTTCCTCTCATAAAGAGAGATAACGAGTAAGGATTTCTCACTTATACGATAAGTGAGATATAAGATTCAATTATTTAGATTTTTACGCAGCCCAATCGCTGTGTGACCGTTTAGTCATGTGGAATTCACGAAACTAGTAGACAGCCTTAAAGGCATTTTGAGATATAAATGTGACTTTAAGTACAAAACGTAAGTTTATATTATTTAACGAACACGAAAATAAATGAGGGGTTGGATGCTATAATGTGTTACGCGCCATTCACTTAACATGGCGCGTAACACATTATAGAATCCAGCCCCTCAAATGGAAACATCATCTGTGATACATCAGATTTCATGTTCAGTCAACATAGTTAACAATTATCCATAAAAGTTGTAATTTTTTAAAATATAACCACAAATAAAATTTTCAGGTTGAAGTACTTATTTTAGAGCAAAGGCAAGTCCTGAAATCATTCTTCATTGCAAAGTGGTTTGAGGAAAGATTTACCTCAGCAGAATGCATTTTCAATTATCTTAATGATCTCTTTGTAAAAATGTATTTTTATTTTCTGGAATGGGTAGTACCTAAAATCGTTAGCGTCAATGAGTATTTTCAGAGTGAAAAAGTAGTTATAACCGAACTGGATAGAAAGATGAAAATTCTGTATTCGGAATTACTTTTGGCTTATATAAATCGAGAACAACTGTATAAAGAAAATAGATGTGTTTCCTTGTCTCATTCTAATGCTAGTTGTAAACGTTTGATTTTGGTGGTAAATGGAATAAAAACAAAATCAAGAAATAGACTTTTAAGCAACACATTGCCAAGCATAATCAGCGCATCTAAATGTGTTACACAGACAAAGTGTGAAAATTTGAGGCCATCTGAAAAACTGTTGGCTTCAATGACAATAAACAATATATAACATGTTAAAAAAGGAAATACAAAATAAGACTGTGAATACCCAGCTGAAAAAGTTCTAAAGAATATCACTAGAATCATTCTATAGAATCGTTCTATATGAATTCTAGTGAATATTCTATAGAATTTCACTAGAATGATTCTATAGAATTTCTACATAAACACTATTAAATTTTAGTGATTTTTAATTACAAAGACTTTAAATTTGTGAAATAATATTTTTCAACAAATTTTAGGCCAAAATAAATTTCGTGAAATAATTTTTTTAACATTATAGTTACGTATGATTACGAAGTTCAATGAATTTTATATATTTAAAGGATATAAACAATTATTTTGGCCTAAAATTTGTTGAAAATTATTATTTCACAAATTTAAAGTTTTTCTAATTAAAAATCACTAAAATTTAATAGTATTTATGTAGAAATTCTATAGAATCATTCTAGTGAAATTCTATAGAATATTCACTAGAATTCATATAGAACGATTCTATAGAATGATTCTAGTTAAATTCTATAGAACTTTTTCAGCTGGGTATAAGTTGAAAATTAATATCTTTTAAATCTTATATAACTTCAATCGATATCCTTAAAATAATTATAAATTTCCTGTTTTATTTTTTCAAAATATTTGGTTGAACATATTGTTTATACCTTAATTTTAAAAGACTGTAAAAACTAAGAAAAAGTTATATTTTTTATTATTAAAAATAACAGTTCTACGAGGTAATATAGTTTACTTTAATACGTTTTGCTAGATTAATAGTACTTTATATAAGGTTTAAAAGAGATATATATATATATATATAAGGTATATATGAGGGTTGAAAGTCTGAAATGACTAGAAAAGATTATATTTTGTTATGAGGGCATTTCCAAGATGTTAAATGAGGGGCTGGATCTTGAAACAACACATAAATGAAAAGTTCTGAATATTTTGGCATGAAATTTACAGGAGTTAAACTCTCTTTTCAAAATATTCTTGGAATTATATGTTATAAATAGTACCTTAGTTTTAACCCTCAAACCGCACCCTGGGTGTGCAACGCCCATATTTTAGCTTTTTATTCTAATATTTCGGTTAAATTCGTAAAAATGGAACATGTGTTGATATTAGACAGTACATTTTCTACTTGACATTATGTTTCGTCAGTGACATTAATCTGCCAAGTGTCTTTGTGTATTTAATAATTTTATGAAGTTGACGGCGAAAAATTTCTGCTTGTTCAGACAAGCAGAAGTTTTTGGTTTAAGGTAATTTCAGTAGTTTTAAAAAACTTTTTTTTAATTATTTAAATTAAATAAATCATTATGAAACCTATTCTCCTTGTAATGATCTTAGTTTTTATTGCCAAAGGATTTGCTCGCCGGATGGAGTCCGGGTTTAAATTCATATTATCTTTTATCAAATAAATTAATATTAATATTTGTTCATAAATTAAGATTGAATTATTTTAAATATTGATATTTTATTTTTACCTACTTGTAGTTAATTTTAAAGTATTAATTTTCTAATTACAAAATAAATATATATATATATTTATATATTCCCTATATTTTGTAAGTGTGATAATATTGAGTTTAGGAAAAAGTTGTCAATGAATAAAAGCTTTAGTTTTATTTCGACTTTTAAGAAATGTAAAAAAAATTGTTTTATAAATAAATCAATTTTTTTTAACTGATGGTTATATTATATTAATATAAACTGATTTAAAACATGTGCAGTACCGGAATCTAAAAATAAACGTTTATTTTAAAAGGAAAACTTAATTTGTTTATAAAAACAATTTTGTTTGCATTTCTTAAAAGTTGAAATAAATCTAAAACTTTCATTCTTTGACAACTTTTTCCTAACTCAATATTTCCGGACTTATAACCCCCACAACACCGAAACTTTCCTAAAAATTTATTAAATATATACTTGCAATATTCGGAATATCTAATTGCAATGTTTAGTAAAAATTGTGTAAAGATTTATATGTCCCGATTAAATAAGTGTTTAGTGTGAACATTTTCTGAAGATTTTCGCCTTATTATAATTATAATTATAATTAGGCGAAGATTTCATTGAAATGTTCAGGAAAGTTTCGCGCTAAACACTTATTTAATCGGGACATATAAATCGTTACACAATTTTCACTAAACTTTTCAGTTAAATATGCCGAATATTGCAAGTAAATATTTAATAAATATTTAGGAAAATTTCGGTGCTTTGGGGAAGCTGCTAAATATAGGTATACAATTGAGGCTTTCAATTTAAGAACCGGTCGGACGCTCGGACGACACGCGCTAGTACCAGTCGGGTAATAGTGAGTGGCCCAGAGGAGCTCACTGCTTACTAACTAGCAGTTGCGCGTGTCGTCCGAGCGTCCGACTAGTTCTTAAATTTATGTTATTAAAAATAATAAATGTTATTAATTAAATGTTAAAATTAAATTTTCAAAAACGCAGAAAATGAAAACAAAAATTTGTTTATAACAAATTTTGTTAAATAATTATTCAAAAATAAACTCTTTAAAAAGTCAACCAACCAAAATTTATGTTTGATTAAATACATACTAAATTTCGTTTGATAAAAATTAAAATTAATTCAATAACAAAATATGTTTAAAGTAAACATATATTTTTAGTTTAAAAAGTTTTTTGATTTTTTTCTTAGTATTTAAACGGAGTCAGATATATAAATTTATTTATTTGGTTAAATAATTAAACAAAATATATATATAAATATATATAAGAATTTTGTATTTATTATATATTGTGTATATTATATATATATATATATATATATATATATGTATATATATATAATATACACAAAATTTTTCCCATTACATTTTTTAAAAATCCCAAACAATTTTTATTGGGTACATTATATATGCGAGTATACATATGTATGTGTTTAGTTCATATGTGTGAGTATACATGTGTATGTTGTAATGATATCGTATTATTTTGACGTTTAAATTCAAAGTTTCTGAAAGAGTAAAATTCATTCATTTTTGTACGGGTTGTATATTATTATTTTTTTTTGTAAAGCAAGTAAGAAGAAGAAGACAGCATGTACTGTACGAGTAGTGACGAAAGAGTTTTTCGTTTGTTAACAAAATTCGAGCATTCGTTTCCCGGTTTAACACTTTTTGAAGTGTTACAGTATGTTGAATCTGAACGTCTGAAATTTAAAATTTCATGTGCTCAAGTGCGTCGCGTGTTCTCGGAGATGTTAATAGCTGACTCTCTAGTAAAATATAAAGACTTTTTAATCGGTTTAGATTATAAAAAGCAGCTAGAATACAAGGAGAGCTGTTTTTTTAATCTTCGTCCAATTATCCGTGAAAGTCCGGTGACTGTCGCGAAAGACAGAAACCGACCGTACAACCCAAAAACGGATTGCTGGCGTTGCGGCCAACACGGACATCATCGTCAGGAGTGCCGTGAAAAACAGGTGATATTCTGTTCTCAGTGCGGTATTTTAGGCAGCTTTGCTCGAGATTGCTGCTTTAGGAAAATAAAATAATTTTATTTTCTCACCCCAATACCAGCAGCCATCTTGGTTTTCTTCTCCCACCACCACCTGTGGAGAAGAGTGGGGGAGACCAACTAGTATATAATCAACTGTGGATCACTATTCAGCATAGTTCTTTTCCACACTTCATTGAGTAAGGTTATCTTCGGTTATCCAAAGGTTATCATGGGAGTACAATGGATCTACAAGCTGACCAAATTGACGCCACTGGTACACTCTCTGAACTTCGGCAGCGGTTTGTAGCTTTTATTCGTACTAAACCGGAGCTACTAAATCAAACTAAAGACCCGGAGGACTACGTCGAAGAGGAGAACATCAACATGGATAAATCAGCTTTGGAGGACCCAAATCTGGTAGACATCGAAGGTCAGCAAACATCGGCGATCACACCGGAACAAATTAGGGCAACTGAAGCTCTAATTAACCGTAATTTATTACAATCCGCTCCAGTAAGAACATCGACACCTTTCGATGACAGAAGTGACACTTACGTGCCCGAAAGGATGAGAAAGTGGTGTTGTAGTTTTGGAGGCCATTACAACAGGCGTTTGGATTTTCTGACGAACAACTTCTGCTAGGATTTCCTGAATTATTACGAGGTGATGCTTTGCTTTGGTATCGTAATGAAATCAGAACAATTTTCACACTAGACGAACTGACATCAGCATTATGAAGATTTTACCTTTCACCTAGTGAATTCAGGCACCTAGAAACTCAAATTGTCAGCAAGGTGTAAGGTAAAACGGAGTCAATTAGAGAGTTCTGTACAGCATTAAGAACTCTTATGAGAAGACATGGAGGTTATGGTATTGCTCGGGAACTAGATACATTGTATTGGAATATGAAGCCAATGTTCCGATCACATATTCGTCGCAATGAGCTGGATTCTGTTTGCACTTTAATACTACAATCTTCGAAAACGTGAATGGAAACCCAATGTGGGAGATAAAGTGTTGAAAATAAATTTTCATTTATCGAAAAAAACGGAAAAGAAAAATGCTAAATTGTTGGAAAAATTTAGTGGACCTTTTACAATCAAGAAAAAAATTTCTCCGGTTATTTTTGATGTTATAAATGACCAGGGGAAAATTTTTCATCATGTCCATTTGAAAGACCTAAAAAATTTTGTCAATGACCAATAATATTTATTCCCTCCAAAATAGTGAAGTCAAAGACCTTTTGAGAAAAATATAAAATCTTGTTTCCGAGAAATACCTCTTTAGTTCCTCAAAGTCATTCGCTATGCTAACAGCAAAACAAACCGCGCAACTCAAACGTAAATTGATTCGTGATCAGGCGTTAGACTTGAATCGGTTGAATATTTGTGTTCCAGAGTTCGATTATCATTATCAAAAACTTTTCGCGGAGAATATGGCTAATTCTACAATTAAAGATGGAATTAATGTGCCGCTACAACCTTTTTTAGGTCGAAATACGTCCTTAACTAAGGTTTGCACCGTCGCTGCATTTTAATTTTGTAAATCTGACATCATATTCGTAATCAGCGACCCCGACAACCCCCAAGTAACGAGTTTCAAGCGTATTTGGTAAATTTTTAAATCTTCATAGTCGCCATTTCAGGTCCACCATTTTGAATTTTGAAAATCTGATTTGAAATTCGGATTCAGCGACCTCAAAAACCTTAGTATGCACTTGGTCATTCAAATCGAATTATGTTTAGTATTTTATTTTTGTTTGCACCCCAGTTAAAATTGTCGCGCAACCCGACGTTAAAAAGGACGAATGTCTTAATTCATTCGAAGAATTATTTAAAAATCTCGAAGACACTGTTAATGAAGTCGATGTTAATAATAATGTAGAGGACAATGTAAACTCGGCTGAAAATCCAATTCCTTTGGTGAATGAATTGGCACATTTTCCATTTAACATCGTCAAATTGCCTTTCGGCCCATGGATCCAAGTACCACTTGGTACTGCTCGCTACCGTCTGCCAGATGGAGGAGAAAATTGCTATTGAGGATGAACAACAGGAGATGTACGGCGTGTTCAAAAACTGATATAAGTGGTACTGAAATGCGGAAATTTTGATTTTATTTAATTACAATTCTTGGAATTATTACCCTTTTTGCATTCTCCCGAGACGCTCGTTAAAATTTGTTTTTTTAGTAGGGGGGATGTAATGATATCGTATTATTTTGACGTTTAACCACTTCGGTGGCGTGGCGTTCCAATTGGCGTTCCACGTCCCTGGCCAAAAGTGGCGAAAATAGCGAAATGGCGTTCCAAATTTTTCTAGATTTTTTAAGAGTATAATTAATTTTAATCTACTGCAACAATATATTTCTATGTTTTCAATATCAGGGAACAAAAAAATAACAATGAAAATTTGTTTTTTTAAGATTTTCATTGTTTTTTTGGACGTTGCAAAATGTCATTTTTAATACTTTTCTACGAATGGCGTTCCACTTTCGCTCAAATATTGATAAAAAAAATCAAGATCTTTCTGTGGGAAATAATATTTATTTATATCTTAGAATCTCTGAATCGTCGAATTGTGTTATAGAATCATTTGTAAATTGTTATAAACAAATTGTGTAAACAAATTGTTAATAAAGACGATGCGTTCAATGAATTTTAATAAAAATTGATACTCGGGGGTTTATGGGGTCGCTAATAACGAATCCGATGTCAGTTTTTAAAAATTCAATATGGCGGACTAGTTTATACAAAATTGATTGAATTCGCTTGAAACGTTTTATTCCGGGCTTTTTGGGGTCGCTGATTACGAATCCAATGTCAGTTTTGCAAAATTCAAAATGGCGGATTAAATATGGCGGACGAGTTTATAAAACAAGTTGTTCATTTTATGACCATTTCGCTTCCTCAAAATATCATAAACCAATTGCTAAATTTAATTTTAATATGTTAAGGTAATATTTAAAAAAACACAAAATTTGAATTTTTTGTGAAAAAGAAAAATATTGATTAATTTTATAAATTTTGATGAAATGTGCACTTTGTATGTATCAATCGATTCGTTTTCTTGTAAGGAATGTAATTTTGAGAATAATTTATGAAAATATTAAGAAATAAAAAAGTTATTTAAAAAATTACAAAAATTTTTTTTTTTAATTTTGAAAAAATTGTATAAAAAAAAATTTTGTGGATAAATTTGAAAATCCTTGTGTCAGATTTTAGGTATTAATGACTGCAATAAACTTGCAAAATTTCAGGGCAATCCATTAAAATTTGTTACAGATAATTTGTACACAATTTTTTGTGACATACACACACACATACACACATACATCTGGAGATTTGCTCAGAATTTAATATACATATATCCTAGATGAAAATGAGTCCATTTAACCATGTTTTGAAAAATTGAAAATCGTCACGAATGCAAAGCTTCCTTATGAGGAAGCAAAATTAATTGAATTCGCTTGAAACATTTTACTCGGGGGTTTTTGGGATCCCTGATTACGAATCCGATGTCAGTTTTGCAAAATTCAAAATGGCGCATTAAATAGGGCGGACGAGTTTATAAAAAATTAATTGAATTCGCTTAAAACATTTTACTAGAGGGTTTTTGGGATCGCTGATTACAAATCCGATGTCAGTTTTGAAAAATTCAAAATAGCGGATCCAATATGGCGGACGAGTTTATAAAAAATTTATTGAATTAGCTTGAATCGTTTTACTCAGGGGTTTTTAGACTCCCGCGCAACGCAGTGATAACCTGTTTCTCAGACATACTAAACATACTAAAAGCAAGCGCTTGAAAAGCGAAATTTGTTTTAAAAAAATTAGAACGGACACTCCATGGTTATGTAATAAATGCGATAAACCGTTTTGCAAAAGGTGCTTTAGCTAGGCGCATAACCATTGACCACAAACCCTTCAGTAAACCCGAGTAAAACGTTTCAAGCTAATTTACTTAATTTTTTATAAACTCGTCCGCCATATTGGATCCGCCATTTTGAATTTTTTAAAACTGACATCGGATTCGTAATCAGCGACCCCAAAAAGCCCGGAATAAAACGTTTCAAGCGAATTCAATCAATTTTGTATAAACTAGTCCGCCATATTGAATTTTTAAAAACTGACATCGGATTCGTTATTAGCGACCCCATAAACCCCCGAGTATCAATTTTTATTAAAATTCATTGAACGCATCGTCTTTATTAACAATTTGTTTACACAATTTGTTTATAACAATTTACAAATGATTCTATAACACAATTCGACGATTCAGAGATTCTAAGATATAAATAAATATTATTTCCCACAGAAAGATCTTGATTTTTTTTATCAATATTTGAGCGAAAGTGGAACGCCATTCGTAGAAAAGTATTAAAAATGACATTTTGCAACGTCCAAAAAAACAATGAAAATCTTAAAAAAACAAATTTTCATTGTTATTTTTTTGTTCCCTGATATTGAAAACATAGAAATATATTGTTGCAGTAGATTAAAATTAATTATACTCTTAAAAAATCTAGAAAAATTTGGAACGCCATTTCGCTATTTTCGCCACTTTTGGCCAGGGACGTGGAACGCCAATTGGAACGCCACGCCACCGAAGTGGTTAAATTCAAAGTTTCTGAAAGAGTAAAATTCATTCATTTTTGTACGCGTAGTATATATATATATACTAGGGGGGCTCTGCCCCCCTGCGCGCTTCGCGCGCCAACCCCCTATTTTTATATTTACATCTATTTATAGATAATATAAATATTGTAAAATGCGATCTTATGATATTAGCCATTCTGAAATTTTTAATATTTGTTATCAATTTTAAAGTAACATAACCGCCTGCAAGTAAAAAAATTGTCCATGGCATAGGCTTCGACGTCTTATTTAACGCGCCTATTTGAGGGGGCAAGCTCTGACCTGTAGGTAAAACACAGATCAAATTTTGACGTAATGTGATGGCCCACATTAAGGTTTCTTTTAAAACCCGTAGCTCAAAAAATAGGTAAAATTAAAATGTATTTTGACATAATGTAAGGACCTACACAGGGACCACTTTTTGACATATAGGTAAAAAAAGATCAAATAAAACATGGATTTTGATGTCATGTGAGGCCGTTATTTATTCTCTTTTTGACCTATAGGTAAAAAATAGGTCAATTTTGACATAAGTTTTGACGGCCTTTACTATAGGGAGCCCTTAGAAATCCTGACTCTGCGGCGGCGAAATGTTTTTATATAATAACTAACGATTTCCCCCTAATTCTGATATTTATTTTAATTTTTATTTTCAAATCATGTTCTCTTAATATGAATGCATAGTAATAAGGTAGAGTAAATTATATCAGGCGATACTAAAAGAAAGCACTTAAAAAGAATTTTACTTTACGGACATGATTATGATCTTATGGTTCACGTATAGATACTTCTTTATACCTAAAGTTAAAAAAATTGGTTAAATTTGGCGTAGATTTTGCAGTATAATCAAAGGCATTAATACAACCCTTTTTACTTGCAGCTTTAACAATAAATAATTGTTTGTCAAAATTTGACGTTTAGGCCAATTCCGCCCTCAAAATTGACCTAAATTTTGAGGGTAGCGGAAATTGTTTATCAAATTTTGACGTTTAGGTCAATACCGCCCTCAAAATTGACCTAAATTTTGAGGGTAGCGGAAATTGTTTATCAAATTTTAACGTTTAGGTCAATACTGCCCTCAAAATTGACCTAAATTTTGAGGGTAGCGGGAAAGGGAAATGACTGAATCAGCGGCGGCGGCGAAATGATTTTATATTAATAGGAATAGATATATATATATATATATTACTGAGCTCACTTCTCGGCGGACAAGTAGAGAGTACCGATGTTTTGTTAATTTTCTTTGGTTTATTTTAAATTCATCTTCGCAAATAATTATTTTTTATAATATTTCTTTATTTATTTTAAATATATTTTCTTACGAAGGTTTAAAACTTTGCTTTGTTACTGACTTTACCCTTCCTATCGATATCACTAAATTGACTAACTAGCTTGCTAAAATTTTGTAATGACGCTTTACGCCATTTTATTAATTAATCTGATAAAAGATAATTTATATTTTAACCCGGATTCCATCCGGCGAGCAAATCCTTTGGCTATAAAAATTCAGATTATTACAATGTATTATATGTATATGAGTGAGTATACATGTGTGTTGTGTTTAGTGTATATGTGTAAGTATACATGTGTATGTATTGTATGCATATGTGTGAGTATACATGTGTATGCTTTTATGAGAAGTTTCTACAAAGTTACTAGGAAGTTTCGATGGGAAGCTTCTAACCTACGGACATGATTGTATTTCCTGGAAATTTCCATGAAGTTACCAAGGGTAACTTCTGAAGGTTGCCACGGGAAACTTCCTGGAAGTTTTTGTGCTGTGTGGGAAGTGTCATTCCAAAAAAGTGTACATTCGCATGGTGGTGTCAATGTGTTTATAGTACGTTTTGCTCATGCGCAGAGAGTAACAGATATCACGTCGTGAAAAGTTAAAGTATTGGAAGTTTTTATTCTTTCCCCTTCCACATGTTATCCGTCTAATTGTTCTTTGTATTTTAGTAATTGCTTTTACTTGCTCATAGTCAAATATGATCTACTTGGAAGTATTCTGCCGTCTTTATGAAGAAAATGGTTACTTGCAGTCAGAGTGATTTCGAGATATTTAAGGAAACGCGTTTCAAACGAGCTCCACTAATATTTAAAAGTTATTTTAACTTACAATAGCTATTAACTAAATTTAATATGCTTTATTTAATGGCGTTGAAATAATTAAAAAATTTATATTTATTATAAACAAAATGTCGAATACTGTTAAAAATTAATTTTGAAATCGTCAAAATACTGCCTTAAAAACGTAAATGCACTTACGGCCTGAGAAGTTTAACTTTTAACACTGGTTTACTAACCGTAACTGCAAATATTTTAGCTTATGGCGTGCACAATGCATAAATGCAAGTACGCTTCTGAAAGTTGATCTTTTTAGGGATATAAAACTTGAGAATAAAGTGAATAAGTGTTATACGGTTCAACGCCTTAGTTTTTTGGGTCTAGTCGGGCTACATTTCCAAAGCCGCACTCGCCAATACGGTTCGAGCTCTAATTGAAGTTCTCATCTACGTCATTATTTTGGCCAATCTTTGCAAGTACGGTTAAATTTTCTGCAAGTACGGTTCTACAAATAAGTATTTCACGAAAATCTCTGCAAGTACGATAATTAGGGTCTCATTATCTTTAAAATTAATTAATATCGGTAGAATGTAATACTGTAGATAGATTCTAAATTTTATAACGAATCCAACGGAATAAAAATCTCATTTTTCATAAAAAAGTCACTTAACCACTTTCTTCATCAGAATGGCAGTATTGACACTCCAATTTAGTATTTTTGTAAAAAAAGTATAAAATTTTAATTTTTGTAAGAGAAAAAAATGTTTAAAAAATGTAATTTTAGTATCTGGTTTGTTTACCTTTTTGTTTGTTTACATTTGACAACTTGGACATGCCCTTAGAATAACAAAATTTTAAGCTAACTGCAATATAATATGTAATATCATATTTCTACACTTTGTTTCACTATTCAAAACAATTTTATATAAAAAAACTATTTAACCACAAACTGTTTTATATTTTAAACAGCCCTTAAATGTATGTGTTTGCGTACTTGCAGCTAATTCGATTAGAAATGAAGAAGGTTTTGATATTTTTAAAAACAGAAATTGTGAAAGAAATTATTTTTTATGTCGAAGTATTAAATGAAGAGAAAAAATTATTTTAGCAATTGAGAATAATTGTTTAAAATTTATACTTTATTGTTATTAACATTGTGTTCATGAAATGAACACAACGAGATTTACGAAAACAAATGAAATGAGCACCAAAATTATAACAAAAATGTATAACTTGGCAGCGGTTTTTCCAACAGCTAAACACACACATACACACTCAAACACATTTTATATCTTTTTAAGTCATCGTCTAGGTAGAGTATACGTGGAGCACCTCCGCATACGCGTATCTCTCCACACGGCTCGCCTACGAGCGTAACGGGGAGAGATTACGCTCTCTAACGGCGATGACCACGAACGGCCATCTGCCGATACCGCAAAGTTGAGTAAGAAAGTTTGTGGACCCTCGGTGGGGGCGGGACCCTTTTAATCCCTGGTCACTCTGCAGGTAACCACCCGAGTTGGCACAACAACTCACATGTCGCGACGTTAGTACTAAGCCCAATGACAAAGCATCGATATTTTCCCAACGCCTCTAGCCTCAAGCGATGTAGGCTGTAACCATTGCCATCACGAGTCCATCCCAATGACCGGTAGGAGACAAGTCTTTCGTCGAGTCTCCGCGGGCATCCGGTCCCCATGGTACCGTTTAGTACTCTGTTATGAGTACCGATTAAGAGTCTTACTACCTTTGCTTCGGCAAGTGAGGTTGTCGGTCAATATTAGACCTGCCGGACCAACACGGCACTGCCCATCATTATCGCAATGCCACTGCTCTGCGAGAAAGCCTGGGCGAACCGAGAACTATCCGCAAGCAGTGACTACACTCCGAGCCTCATTTAGTCGCCTCTTACGACATGCAACCGATCGCAGGGGCCTATTCTGCGCCTGGGCCCCCATGGGAGATCTTTAAATAATACTTTTTTATATTAGTAGTTAAAAAACGACAGGTTTAATAAACATATAAATATGTGTGGTTAAGTATTTTAATAAATTTAACACCTGTCAATGTCTTAAATACATTGTGTTCCTATTTTTATAGCATATGCTATAAGCAGTCCACAATAGAACCACTCATTGAAACGAAAGCATATACTTTCGTTTTCCAGAGCGCGCTTCTTGGGAGCTAACAACTTTTCATTTGATGTAAATTTACACGCATTTTCTTGGTAACTTCCTGGAAATTTCCAGAAAATACAATAATGTCCGCAGGTTAGAAGCTTACCATTGAAACTTCTTGGTAACTTCCTGGAAGCTTCCCATAGAAACTTCCTGCAAGTTACCAGGAAATTTCCAAAAATTCTCAAAGATATAATGAAATTTATAATATATAAATTAGCTCTGTGAAGTCAAGTGACGATTTGGTTGAGCGCATAAAGCGCTATCTCAGCAGCACACTTTTTAGGCCTATGGTGGTTCGAGTCCCTTTTTTAACCCTCCTGCGTATAAAGACGACTTTAGTCGTTCAATCAAAGTTGTTTCCGTATGCACAAGGACGACTATAGTCGTCCAAACATTTTGGTTAATAACTTTTAAACAAATTATTCTAAATACATCTACTAAGTTGCAACTTAAAGCTTAAGAATCACAGATTGTCATACAATTCTTCAGAAGTTCATATTTATAAAATATTTGTTAATAAATAATGAACAAATAATGGACAAATTAAAAAAAACCATTGGATTTTTACATAAATAAGTATATAATGGTGTTTCGGATCGTTGGTTACATATATGAAGTTTGAATTATAAAATTCAAAATGGCGGATCCAATATGGCGGACTAATTTTAAAAAAATTATTGAATTTTCTTGCATTTCGGTATATGGGGGTTTTCAGGGTCGCTGATTACGAATCTAAAGTCTATTTTCAAAAAATTTAAATGGCGGATCCAATATGGCGGCAAAATTTTTAAAAAGTTATTGAAATTTCTTGCAATTTGGTATATGGGGGTTTTCGAAGTCGCTGATTACGAATCCGAAGTCCGTTTTTGAAATTTGTATTCTTTACAGTCCTGAAGAGTCGTAATATCACGACGAAATGCATAGATGAATTCGAATTTTTTAAATATATAAAAATTATTTTGTGAACAAAAAGACCGTTCCTTTTATTTAATAGACCAAAGGCCACAAAAATATTACCTCCAAATACAATAATGTCCGCAGGTTAGAAGGTTCCCATGAAAACTTCCTGGTAACTTCCCATAGAAACTTCCTGCAACTTACCAGGAAGGTTTCAAAAATTATATAAAATTTTTTTAGTGAAATTATTATTTAACCCTCCTGAGCATGAGTTTTTACCCGAACAGTAGTTACCAAATGCATACATTTTTCACAACAATAGATTTTCCTATAATTTGGTATACAGAGGTCTTTTGGGTCGCTGATTACGAATCTGAAGTTTATTTTTAAAAATTCAAAATGGCGGATCCAATATAGCGGCCAAATTTAAAAATATTTTAATTTTTTTGCAATTCTGTATATGGTGGTTTTCGGGGTAGCTGATTACGAATCTGAAGTCCGTTTTTAAAAAATTCAAAATGGCGGATCCAATATTCCGGATAAATTTTCAAAAAGTTATTGAATTTTCTTTCAATTTGGTATATGGGGGTTTTCGAAGTCGCTGATGACTAATGTGAAGTCCGTTTTTAAAAACTAAAAGATAAAACGACTACAATACTCGAAAAAATGACCTGAAAAAATAAAAAGCTAAAACTGAAAAATGCTGAATATAAAGAAACAATAATGGTACAAACCTGGTTCCATTTTCGCATTCGTATATAAAAACGGAAATATAAAGAAATTTATAAGTAAGGCGCGGTTTCTTATATATATTTTCGTTATGTCACTTGTGATTTTCGAGAAGTGACTTTTCAGAATTTCATTCCGTGAAAGTTTCCTTTAATTCTGTAAAAGTTATTCAAATATGGGTCATTTCAATAAAATATGTAGATAAACTAGTTCAAAATATTATTAAAAAATTGTTAATATAAATTATTATTGTTATTTCCTAGCTTTTTACATAATGCACATGGATGATACAGTTTTTACCTAATTTTATAATTTGATGAGGTTTATAAGAACACCGATGGATAAAAGGAATAAAATTATTGATTAAACAATTTTTAAACAAATAACAAAAAGTAATTTGTTTAAGAAAATATTCAAATAAATTAATTTCTATTTGTTATCGGTATTTATAAAAATTTTAATAACTTTTAATATTTTGCACTCGCTGTAAACAAGTTTGGTAAATCATAAAAATTATTTGTCTGAAAATTGTTTGTACAATTTTATTCATATTTTCATGAGTAATTATATGATTATCTGTTTCTCTATTTTATTTAATGACTTAAAATTATCATAATGTAATTTTTATTGACTTTATAATTGTTCTTTGTGAGTGTAGTTTCTTGAAATTGATTTAAAATTACCGCTAAATTTTGAAGTTCGTAAGCTACCGGTAGGTGGATGTCTTTCTCACAAGTGACATAACGAAAATATATATAAGAAACCGCGCCTTACTTATAAATTTCTTTATATTTCCGTTTTTATATACGAATGCGAAAATAGAACCAGGTTTGTACCATTATTGTTTCTTTATATTCAGAATTTTTCAGTTTTAGCTTTTTATTTTTTCAGGTCATTTTTTTCGAATATTGTAGTCGTTTTATCTTTTAGTTTTTAAAAACGGACTTCACATTAGTCATCAGCGACTTCGAAAACCCCCATATACCAAATTGAAAGAAAATTCAATAACTTTTTAAAAATTTATCCGGAATATTGGATCCGCCATTTTGAATTTTTAAAGATAAACTTCAGATTCGTAATCAGCGACCCAAAAGACCTCTGTATACCAAATTATAGGAAAATCTATTGTTGTGAAAAATGTATGCATTTGGTAACTACTGTTCGGGTAAAAACTCATGCTCAGGAGGGTTAAATAATAATTTCACTAAAAAAATTTTATATAATTTTTGAAACCTTCCTGGTAAGTTGCAGGAAGTTTCTATGGGAAGTTACCAGGAAGTTTTCATGGGAACCTTCTAACCTGCGGACATTATTGTATTTGGAGTTAATATTTTTGTGGCCTTTGGTCTATTAAATAAAAGGAACGGTCTTTTTGTTCACAAAATAATTTTTATATATTTAAAAAATTCGATTTCATCTATGCATTTCGTCGTGATATTACGACTCTTCAGGACTGTAAAGAATACAAATGACAGTTGAGAAAAAATTTCGTTGAGAAAAAAACAAAAAATCAAAGAATAGAAAAAAACAACATACCAGCAGGAGAATTACAAAATAAGAATTTAAATTATGGATCAAACCATTATTTACAAAAAAACATAAATAAAGTAAGAACACAGTATCAAAAAGATGACAAGAATTTTAACAAAAAAAATTTTTGAGGTTAGAGATGTTGTTTTTTCAATTATGTATATATGCATGTCGCTGAGTGTGTAAAAAAACATAAAGAACACTCAACATTAAATAATACAATTCAACATTAAATAATAAAAATTCAACATTAAATAATAACCACACAAACAACACATTATATAAATTATACATTAAATAAAAATAAAATGTGAAAATGTGATCATGCTGTCATCATATGGCATAGAATGTTCTCCACAAAGATAGAAAACGTGGAGGTAACTTACAATGTGTCTATACGCTGTGGGACGAGCTTAATAGTTACGGAGTACAGATGTTTGAAATATGAAACGCGCTAGATCCGAAAATACAATGAGCGTAGTTATTCGTTTTTTTAATATATATAAGAAAATGTACAATATAAAATATGTTAATTGAAACAATTTAAAGTACCAATGACGTCATGGTAAATTATGGACAAACCTTCGGTGTCAGTTCTAAAATCAATTGCGCTGCAATGTAATGCATTCGCTTCTTAACATTGAGCACTTACTTTGTGGTTAAATATCGTGCTCGATATTTTTCTCGTATATGGGTGATTTTCCGCAAACTGTGATATTTCAGATGCTAAATTTTTTTAAACTTTTTAATAAAGAATTGGTTATAACTGTATTCTACTAATCTGTTCATTTTTTTGCATTTTGTCATTTACATTTTTTATTCAGGAGATCGAAAGCTACAAGATTACAAAGTTACAAGAAATTTAACCGAGAGTATTTTCCCCATGTATTTGGTGCGGGGTCCTTTTTTCGTTAATTTCACATTTTTCTTTTCTTAAACCAATTCAGGACTTTTTCAAGAAAATTCAACAAATAGTCCAGCTTAAAATAATATTTCAATCTATGGTTTTGTAGAATTTTTTGTTTTATTTCCATATCCTGAGTTCTTAAATAAGTTTAGTAATGACTCTTGAAAAAAGTTTTTCCGTGTAAAGTATAAATAATTTAAAAAACCATCGCTTACTGTTGTTTGAAAATCAATATCCACTAAATAGCAAATATAGTAAGTTTCTATTTATTAATTTCATTAATTGAAGGGTGCGCTGGAAGAAAGCATTAAGCGCCATGTTTTCTTAGGTTATATTTGCATCAAATTTGACGTTATAAATCTTTTACTGTACAATATATGGTTAAATCAGTAAGAAATTCTTATTTAGTTAAAATTTATGTTAATTGCAAACAATTTTTTATTATTAATAAATTGATATTAATTAATGATAATTAGCTCGAAAAGTTCAAGTGTCGTGTTGGCGCTTAATGCTTCCTTTTAGCGCACGCTTCAATTAGTGGTTGACGCCTAAAGATTGGTACTGAATACAACTGCTAGTTTCATCCGGATGTTTTGATTTGCATAATGAGAAATTTTGAATAGACGTAGATTAGAATTTACTAGCACTGCTGATCAGACCATAAACGCTGGTCTATTCTAGACGATAGTGTGGAAATTTCGTTAAAATTCTGAACAGTTGCTGAACAAGACCGTCTGTCCTTGGTCTAGAAAGACGTTATGCGGTCTCTTAAGCGCTTAGTCAGCGCCCTAAAATTTTTCCACGCGGGTTCTAATTTTATATAAATAATTTTAAAAAATTTCGTTTAGAGTTTAATTAATAAATTTAAAATAGTCATGTTTTGTCCATTATTAATATAAATAGAGTGAAAAATAAATAAATAATATTCTAAAGGAGCTTATTAATCGGCAATTCAGTAAAATTACAAAACATTTTAACACAAAACAATTTTTAACGATTTGTGGTGAAAAAGGAAATTTCCAAAGAAACGCCCAAGTAGCACGTAACATTAATGGAATGTTGCAGCAATGTTACATGTAATGTAAGTAACATTGCAGTAATATTAAAATGTCCGCCCTAAGGTAACATTACATGGTAATGTTACTGCAATGTCACTGTAATGTTACAGTAATGTCACTATAACATTACAGCAATGTAATAAAGAAAGATTACAAAATTCCTTATTATAGTACTTTTATAAACTTTCTTTGTAACATTACTGTGACATTGTAGTGATATTGCCGTAACATTACATATTACTACAATATTACTGCAATGTTACACTGTAATGTTACTGACAATACACTACCGTCCGAAATTGTGCGAACGCTAACATCTCGACCTATTGAAAAACACACCCGCACAGAAACAGTGACAACTCGGTTAAAAATGAAGCTAGATGCTTTTTTTAAATTGCATTGGAAAGCTTATTAAATTTCCAATGAAATGCCACTATTTTAAGTTGTATTGCATAAATAGGAAGCGAGATATCATGTTATGAAGACAAAAAAATAATTCTATTTTTTTCGGAATTTCTTACTTTGACTTTGACTCCTGGCACAGTTTAGCAAAGTTTATGAAAAAAATTGTTACTTTTACAGACAATTCCTTGTAACCTAAGCTTTAAATAGAGACCAAGAACAGCAAAAAATATTTGCGGGTTCCCGAGATATTACAAAAAGAGTCGGACCGTGCAAAGCAGAATTTTCAATAATCGATTTCTCTAATTCGCCGTTGAGTCAATTACTTGTCTGTGAAAAAAGTGTCGAAAATTAATTTTACTAAGTACATTCTTACTGGGATCCATTTTTTAATTTAATTTATTATATATCGATATTTAAAAAGTGGATCCCAGTAAGAATGTACTTGGTAAAATTAATTTTTGACACTTTTTTCACAGACAAGTAATTGACTCAACGGCGAATTAGAGAAATCGATGATTGAAAATTCTGCTTTGCACGGTCCGACTCTTTTTGTAATATTTTGGAAACCGGAAATATTTTTTGCTGTTCTTGGTCTCTATTTAAAGCTTTGATTACAAGGAATTGTCTGTAAAAGTAACAATTTTTTTTCATAAATTTTGCTAAACTGTGCCAGGAGTCAAAGTCAGAGTAAGAAATTCCGAAAAAAATAGAATTACTTTTTTTGTCTTTATAACATGATATCTCGCTTCCTATTCATGCAATGCAACTTAACATTGTAGCATTTCATTGGAAATTTAATAAGCTTTCCAATGCAATTTAAAAAAAAGCATCTAGCTTCATTTTTAACTGAGTTATCACTGTTTCTGTGCGGGTGTGTTTTTTAATAGCTCGAGATGTTAGCGTTCGCACAATTTCGGACGGTAGTGTAAGTTTCAAAACTTTTTAGGAAATACAATAATGTTTCTAGGAAATACAATAATGTCCGCAGGTTAGAAGGTTCCCATGAAAACTTCCTGGTAACTTCCCATAGAAACTTCCTGCAAACTTCCTGCAACTTACCAGGAAGGTTTCAAAAATTATATAAAATTTTTTTAGTGAAATTATTATTTAAAAAAGGGACTCGAACCACTATAGGCCTAAAAAGTGTGCTGCTGAGATAGCGCTTTATGCGCTTAACCAAATCGTCACTTGACTTCACAGGGCTAATTTATATATTATAAATTTCATTATATCTTTGAGAATTTTTGGAAACTTCCTGGTAACTTGCAGGAAGTTTCTATGGGAAGCTTCCAGGAAGTTACCAAGAAGTTTCAATGGTAAGCTTCTAACCTGCGGACATTATTGTATTTTCTGGAAATTTCCAGGAAGTTACCAAGAAAATGCGTGTAAATTTACATCAAATGAAAAGTTGTTAGCTCCCAAGAAGCGCGCTCTGGAAAACGAAAGTATATGCTTTCGTTTCAATGAGTGGTTCTATTGTGGACTGCTTATAGCATATGCTATAAAAATAGGAACACAATGTATTTAAGACATTGACAGGTGTTAAATTTATTAAAATACTTAACCACACATATTTATATATTTATTAAACCTGTCGTTTTTTAACTACTAATATAAAAAAGTATTATTTAAAGATCTCCCGTGGGGGCCCAGGCGCAGAATAGGCCCCTGCGATCGGCTGCATGTCGTAAGAGGCGACTAAATGAGGCTCGGAGTGTAGTCACTGCTTGCGGATAGTTCTCGGTTCGCCCAGGCTTTCTCGCAGAGCAGTGGCATTGCGATGATGATGGGCAGTGCCGTGTCGGTCCGGCAGGTCTAATATTGACCGACAACCTCACTTGCCGAAGCAAAGGTAGTAAGACTCTTAATCGGTACTCATAACAGAGTACTAAACGGTACCATGGGGACCGGATGCAAGCGGAGACTCGACGAAAGACTTGTCTCCTACCGGTCATTGGGTTGGACTCGTGGTGGCAATGGTTACAGCCTACATCGCTTGAGGCTAGAGGCGTTGGGAAAAGATCGATGCTTCGTCATTGGGCTTAGTACTAACGTCGCGTCATGTGAGTTGTTGTGCCAACTCGGGTGGTTACCTGCAGAGTGACCAGGGATTGAAAGGGTCCCGCCCCCCACCGAGGGTCCACAAACTTTCTTACTCAACTTTGCGGTATCGGCAGATGGCCATTCGTGGTCATCGCAGTTGGAGAGCGTAATCTCTCCCCGTTACGCTCGTAGGCGAGCCGTGTGGAGAGATACGCGTACGCGGAGGTGCTCCACGTATACTCTACCTAGGTGATGACTCAAAAAGATATAAAGTGTGTTTGAATGTGTATGTATGTGTGTGTAAAATTGAAAATAGATGTGTATAAGAAGTGTTGTGTTAAAGGTGCGAGAATTAATATAGTATATAAAAAGTATGTGAACAAAAATTTCCTTTTTTCAATTTATCGTTGGTATATCTTTAACCACATAAAAGAATTGACCTAACCGTATCGTGTTATTCAATCGATAGCAACAACTAAATAAATTAAAAGTACAAATTTTTGAATCATGAAAATGATGCTTTTAAATTTAAAAACTATAGTAATTGACTCAAACGCATATACTGTTAAATTAAAAAATTTTAATCGTTGATTCAAAAGGAATCATTGCTTTCAAAACGATTGCAGAATCGGTGCTTTCAAAACAACAGCATATACGTTTGGCAGCCCGTTATGACACTATTCAATTAATCAAACTCATATGTAATTGATTCAACAGCATTTTTTTCTCCGTGCAGTTAAGAAATAGTTCACATTTGTTCCTTTCTATCAAAAAATGTTCTTCTTTTAAATTTATATTTTACTTTAGGTTAAACATTTATTATATTATATATATTTATATATGGGGAAATCTCACGAAATGGGGACTTTTTGTTAATAAAAAATTTATTTTTCAAATTAGTGGCACATTTTTTTTACCATAAATTATTATTCTTCGACCAAATAGAAGTATATTTTAACTGGCGTAATTCATATTTATTAATTGCTACTTTATTTAAACTATTTTTTCTTATTTATGGTTATGATAGTGCAGTTAAAACGTATTTATTTTCAAGAATTTATAACATTTTACAACACTTCAAAAAACATTTTCCTTTATCTACCTAAACTTACATTTATCAAAAATCTACACGCGATATAGTTCAAATATATTTTTTCCTAAAATGGAACTATAATTGACTAAGTAACATTATCTCGTACAAAAATTATTTAATATCAACCACAAATATTATTTTTAAGGGTGAGCATTTTGCACAAATATTTATTAACACTAAACCAATATATTACACGAAGGTAAATACATTTTTTTAAATGTAATTTCTTGTGCTCGTCAAAAAACCATTTTTTGACAACGAGTTACGCACTCGTTGCGCGTTTTCGCAGAACGATTTCATAGATGTTTTAAGTGGCACAATGTTCTACCACCCATAATTATTTTTCTGAATACCTAAAAATATAAATAATATATGGGCGAATTTTAAATAATGATCGCTCATCAAGTATTCTAAGAAAATTTTCGATTTTCAAACAAAGGTAAAAATTCAATTACAGTAAACTTTTATTTTTAAAGGAAAATACAGTATTAATTTGTTAACTTTGGTTAAGAAAAATAATCATGACTAGAAGCAAACTAATCAATGCTTCACTTAGAGCTCTAAATAATTTATTTTTTATTAATGTGCGTGAAAACTCTGATCAGTGTCAATCAAAGTAGTTATTAATTTCTTCACAGTAGTGAGTACTGTGCGAAGAGCAATCAATACTACAAAATTGAATTTTTTAATTCATGCAGTAATCAGTTCTATGAGTAAAAGTAGTCAGTGCTTTCAGATCTTCTCCGAGTAGTGAATTTGTAAGAATTTTTAAACTGTCAGCCATATTGGTTCAGACATTTTGAATTTTGAAAAACTAATATTAGATTCGTAATCAGCGACCTTGAAAACTCCCAGGTAGAAATGTTCAAACCAGATTTTCGAAAAAATTGGTAAAACAATAAATTAAAAATTTCCGTAAAAGCTTTAAGATTTTAGGCGCCATTTTGAAAAATCAGAAGTTTATTTTTAAAAGGTCGACATATATTTTAAAAGTGTAACAAACGATTGCACGACTTATGAAACCACGTTCTTATAATATGATACACCACAGATCTATATTTATTTTATTAATATTCCATAAAACTTTAAACTTTAATTCTATAAAATAGCTATACAACAACTGTGAAGGCAGTTTTACTAACACTTATGTTTCAAAATAGAAAATAGAAAAACAGTATTTTTATGATGAAGGAATCGAAATTTCGAAAAAGTGAATGCACTATAGTAAAAAAATTATTATTTTACATCGACGTTCAAAAAGTATGCAAATTCGATTTAAAATGTATATTTGGGGGTTTTCGGGGTCTCTGATGAATCCAATGACAGTTTTTTAAAATTCAAAATGGCAGATGAAATATGTCAGAAATTTTTTTGAAAAATATCTTGGATTCGTTTAAAACTTGTCGATCGGGGCTTCTCGAAGTCTCTGATGACGAATTTAATGTCAGTTTTTGTAATTTCAAAATGGCGAATCTAAAATGCAGGACTTTTTTTAACATCTTTGTTGTTCCCCTTGAAACTTTTTATTCTGAACAAATTTAATACCATCTATTAGCCATTATTGTAATGGCGTTTACAACTCTTACCACGTGGAGGTGACCACGTATTTAATTTTAATTACATTTTTTTTTAAATTTTTAACATTTAAAATTTTTGTATAATTATCTTAAATTTTTGAAATTTTATTTTACCTGAACATTATTAATTTGTTTTTTTTCTTTCTTACTTTTCGACTTTATGAAAAATGTCAAAACACATTTTGCAAAAATATTTTTGACACATATTGCAGAATTTTCTCGTTTTGAGAGGACAATTGTCAGAAGAATAAAGCTTCCGTTTTTAAATTTTTTATAAAGTCGAAAAATAAGAAAGAAAAGCAACTAATGAATAAAGTTTAGACAAGTTAAAATTTAAGACAATTACGAAATATTTTAAATGTTAAAAATTACCAAAAAAAGGAATTTTTGGTTTGATCACCTCCATATGGTAACAGTTGAAAACGCCATTAAAATAGTGGCTAACAGACGATATAAAATAATCACTAAAAAGTTGGTGCATTACATATGTATTACCACAGTACAATTAACAACAATTATGAGACTTTTCTAAAAGTAGTCCGCAACGACTTTAGGTAAAATAAAATATTAGTTTAATTTTTGAATCAAATTATGGATTTAAGCATAATATTAATTAAAATAGGGTCAGTTAGGGTAAATCCGGACAAAATACCTATTTTTCACAAATGACGTAAGTTTTTTTTATAATAAAAGGCAATTCTTTCGTTTTATACTGCATTAATTTCTTTCTTGAGTTTCCTAGATAATTCTTTATTTTTTATAAAATTTTATATTTAATTTTTTACATTTTATTGTTCGGATTTACCCCAAGATTTAGAAAATTTCTTTAAATTTGGGGTAAATCCTGACAACTTAGTTTCTAAGAAAGGTTTAAAATAAAGTTATCTTAAGTATACTACTCTATTAAGGGATAGAACAACTTGAAAAAAATTCATACTAGATGTATAAAAGTTGAATTAGTTAAGTGTTGTAGTATCATAAAAGTTAATCAATTAACGATTCAAAAAGTAATAATCAAAAACATATATAGCTTTAACAAATTTTAATGGATTTTAATAAAACATGACAAAGAAAAGTTTTTGGGATTATTGAATACGAATACAAAGTCAGATTTTGAAAATTCAAAATGCCGGTTCCAATATGCCGGACTTTTTAAAAAATTAATCGAATCACAATACTTACACCACCTTTTAAAATGTAATAGAAGCTCTGTCCAGATTTACACTAAGTTTTTAAATTATCCTGTTGACAATTGTCGAGATAAAACCATGGAAGTAGTCAGAATCTCTTTTAAAGGATCTGAGCTTAAAATATTGACGTCGAACTGAATTTTTAATTTGTAAATTAAGATCCAACACCTTTTGTCCGTATTTGCCCACTGTCCGGATTCACCCCAACTGACCCTAATACTTTTCATTAATTTTAAATAATATTTCTTACACAATAAGTCAGTTCTGTTTAAATATTACAATACATGTTAAGGCACATATTTTTGCCAATTTACGAAAATTATAAAAATTACTGTACAGAAAAAAAATAACGAAAAGGTTATATGTAATATATATAAAAACGGCTCGACAAGTTATAGGCTATAAATTTTTTACACATTATTTAGAATGCAAATAACCCAAATCAGCAAAAAAAAATGATGTGCTAAGACATTTCATTCAAAGTTGATTCAAGACCACCGTGGGTCATGAAATGAACAACTTGTTTATACTTATTTTAATCCATTAAAATACACAATATAATGAGGAGAAAACAAAATATACAATGATCTACGTTATTTCAAGCGTTTTTCAAGTGGGGTACAAATTTTTATAGTTTATCGTCTAAGGGTTAAAAGAGGAATAAAAATTTTATGAGAATCATAATTACAACATTTTATTACCACTACATATTTGAAACTGGCTTGTACAAATGTTTAAAAAATGCACTTATCTGACGAAATGGGTTAATTAAACAACTTGTATTAAAAAAATGAAGAAAAAAAACGAAAAAATTTTTTAAATATAATTTTCTTATTCTAACCAGACTGTCAAGAAAATACACTTCTTTGGGATTTTTAAAAAGAAACATTTATTTCTTTGTAAATTTTTCATCACTTTTTACAAAATGGCAGATTTTTTAAAAAAGTCGACTTAGTTTTTTAAATAAACTAATAATTTCAATTTTATTTAAAAAACCTTCGATCAAGGACAACAAAATGTAGTTGTTGAGCTTGTTTGAAAATTTGAACCAAACGCACTTTAAAATGGTGAAAATCATTAACCCCTTCGCAGTCGAGACCAAAATCTCATCAGTGGGTTCAAAATGTCAACAACTTTTTAGAAAACTGAAATTCGCGCAAATCAGTATACTATAGTATTTGAGCTCACTGATTACGAATCCGAACTCAGATTTTTCAAAATTCAAAATGGCGGATCCAATATGGCGGACGACATTTTCAAGATTCCATCGAATTCACTTGTAACTCGATACTCGGGGGTTTTCGAGGTCGCTGATTACGAATCCGAACTCAGATTTTAAAAATTCAAAATGGCGTATCAAAAATGGCGGACGACATTTTCAAAAATTTATCGATTTCACTTGCAACTCGATACTCGGGGGGTTTCGGGGTTGCTGATTACGAATCTGAACTCCGATTTCAAAAATTTTAAATGGTGGATCCAATATGCCAGATGACATTTTCAAAATTTTCAAAATTCATCGGGTTCATTTGAAACTCGATACTCAGGTGTATCAATTTGGCAGTCCCAATATGGCAGACGCTATTTTAACAAATTTATCATATTCACAGAAAATTTGTGACTTGGAGTTTATTTATGTCTTAAATTAAAAATGTAAAGTCGGGTTTGAAAATGGCGGATCCAATATAATAACCAGTAATTTTGAAAGCTAACTGAATTTATTTAAATTCAGTTAGGCAAAAATTATTTAAGTCTTACGTCGAATCCCTGTAACTGTCATTTTTGTTGAACGCGACAGTCAGTGGTTTTGTTAATTGCTCTGTATGTGTCTAATGTGTTAATTTTATTCTTCGTTTAGCTTAAAACCTGTCTTTTTTGTAACCGTTTGCAGTTGCATTTGGTCGTATTTATTCCAGTTTGTCCTGTTATTGTGAAAATGTTGTCCGCCATCTTGAATTTTCGAAATCTGAGTTCAGATTCGTAATCAGCGAACCTGAAAACCCCCAAGTAACGAGTTTTAAGTGAATTCGATGAATTTGTGAAAAATTCGTCCGCCATATTGGATCCGCCATTTTGAATTATCAAAATCTAAGTTCGGATTCGTAACACTGTCCGACAAAAATGAATTTTTTTTCTGCCCCTTTAATAATTCTGGTCACTTTCGATAGATTTTTTCACGCTGATTAAGAATCTGAAAAGAAAAATGCTCCAGCACGTCGAGTTTTTGAGAAAATTAGTGTTAAAAAGTGAAAAAAGCATGTTTTTGGCTATATTTGATTATGATTAACAGAAAAATAGGAGGTGCTAGAATTTTGTTTCTGGTATCAAATGAAAGCTTGAATTACAACCAACAATTTCCTTGAGGAAGAATTCGAAGGCATTTCCGATAAGGCAATTAAAAATGATTTTTTCTTTTGCATTAAATTTTGTTATTAATCAAATTTTATTAGCACCATGTATAACCTCAGCATTGTGAAACAAGTGATAAACAAATGAATTTTTTTTGCATTTAAATTCATAATATTTCACATTATTTTCAGGTTACTTATATTTTATTCCAAAAAAAATGTTTAGCAATCTAATTTTTAGAAATCCCTACAAAAGTTTTTAATTAAAATTTTATTCAAGCTTTCATTGTATTTTACTGTTTTTATATCTAAATTCTAAACAAATGAAATTAATCAATTCTTCTAATAGAAATTAAATGCCTAACTAGTAGAAGAAAAAAAAGTATATTAAATTAGATATTCAGTGATCATACAAATAAAATTTTTTGTTATATTTAAACACTTAATTTATTCATAAAATTAATTATAATTTAATTGTTTATTATAAATATTATTTTCTCGTTGTTAGATGTTGAAATTAATTTTAATTTTTAATATTGTCTGCTTTTATTCTAATGAATAAAAACAATTTCTGAAAACAATGTTTTAATTTTGGAAAAACAAAACGTTAAATTCACAGGAATATTTTATATTTCAAAGACATCAATTATATGTTCAAATTATTTATTTATTTTGTTGAGTATATACGTCAAGATTGCTAAACATTTTTTTTTTTGAATAAAATATAAGTAACCTGAAAATAATGTAAAATGTTATGAATTTAAATGCTAAAAAATTCATTTGTTTATCACTTGTTTCATAATGCTGAGGTTATACATGGTGCTAATAAAATTTGATTAATAACAAAATTTAATGCAAAAGAAAAAATCATTTTTAATTGCCTTATCGGAAATGCCTTCGAATTCTTCCTCAAGGAAATTGTTGGTTGTAATTCCAGCTTTCATTTGATACCAGAAACAAAATTCTAGCACCTCCTATTTTTCTGTTAATCATAATCAAATATAGCCAAAAACATGCTTTTTTCACTTTTTAACACTAATTTTCTCAAAAACTCGACGTGCTGGAGCATTTTTCTTTTCAAATTCTTAATCAGCGTAAAAAAATCTATTGAAAGTGACCAGAATTATTGAAGGGGCAAAATTAGTGTCGGACAGTGTAATCAGCGACTCCGAAAACCCCCAGTAACAAGTTTCAAGTGAATCTGTCCGCATAGCACCAAATTAAAGCTTAAACACTGCTCTTGAATATCCAAAAACAAAAAATTTAATTTATGTACACTTTAACCTATAATGTCCAAAAAAACATACGCTGTTCCATAAACGTATTAAAAATAACATTACTTTTGATCATGTAAGGCAATTCAAGTAAAAATTAGTCTCTCTGGGATTTTTTATGATCGCTGCTTACAAATATAAAAAATACTATGAATTATAAAAATGACAAGTGACCAATTTTTAAAAATAATTTACGCCTTTCATGATAATAATGTAAAATTAATAAAAAATTCTGCCATATTGGATCCGCCATTTTGAATATTTAAATCTAAATACAGAACAGTAAGCAGTGACTATAAAAACCCCTAAAAAGACTAATTTTTAATTAAATTGTCTTAAATGGCCAAAGTACTGTTATTTTCAATATGTTTATGGAACAGTGTATGCCTTTCTGAACATTATAGATTAAACTGTACATAAATTAATTTATTTGTTTTTGGATATTGAATAGCAGTGTTTATGCTTTAATTTGGCCTTACTGTTTCGGTTTATGATTTAACATTCATTCAAAAAATGTAAAAATTGCGTATTTTGCGTATTGAAACGTAAGTTGCTTAAAAACTGGAGCTTATCGAATATTTTCAAGATCAGATTCGTATTCTACGGATAAAATCCTGTAAGAATCGGCTGTAAAATTTTGGGCAATATGCAGTTGATAAAATTTTGTCAGCCTGTGTAATTTGTTTAGAAGTTTTTAAAATTTTGTTTAAAATCAAGAGAAACAAGAGCACCAATACAAAAAAAAGGTTTTTTTGATATGACACAAATTAAAATAACGAAGACGATAATTTGTGGAAATTAAATACTGAACCATTTTTGGGTAGTCTGAGATATGATGATTAAGATTCTAAAGGTAGTTTTAAAACAAGTTGTTACAAACATAATTTATATAAAACTTTATAAATGGTGGTTTCAAGGTTTTTTAAAAATATTGCCACAAAATATTGTATTGTTTTAACATCAAAAGTTAATGAAAATACCTGAAACGTGTTCCTCGGTAAGTTTTCGAGTCCCTATATTTACGAATTCGATATCAGATGTAAAAACTCAAAATGGTGGATTTAAATTTGATTTCATATTCCTGATCAGCGACCTCAAAAACTTTATCACTGTCTTTTTGATTAAAAATGATCACTTTTTAGATAAATTGATAGTTGAATTTTGATGTCCAATTATCAATTTAACATCATGTTTGACATCAGCGGCCTCAAAAACTCTACAAACATATATCATTTATTTATACTTAGTGTAGAATGGACAAATGTAGTGCACTTGCTTTACTAGGTAGATAAATAAATTGAATTACACTGGCACACCAAAAAAATTTTGAGTGCGAAGACTCAATCGAACATGGTACGTTCTCTTTCTTAGGGTGTATCTAAAGAGAAAAAAGTAGTCTGACCAAAAGTTTAGTGCTGGTATTTTTTTACACGCGTAGTAAGGTGGTGAAGTCTGACAAAATGATTTGCATGGGGATTTACTTTATTTTTATGTTTTGAACAGACTTTTCGCATATTTTTACTATTGATTTGAATTCAGTAAATCTAATTACATAAAAATTGAATACATAAAAGATGTTAAAAATGGCGGACCTAAAATGGCGGTTTTAAAAAAAAATTGTTCTTGTTTCCTTGAAAATCATTGCTCGGGGGTTTTCGGGGTCGCTAAATATGAATTTAAAGTCGGTTTTTAAAAATTCAAAATGGCGGATTTAATATGTTGGACAATAGATTAAAAATTAATCAGATCCACTTGAAAATCGTTTCTTTTGGGTTTTCGGGGTAGCTGAAAATGAATATGATATCTGTTTTCATAAATTCTAAATGTCAAATTTACAGTCATTTTAATCCTTGTTTCTTGAATATCTTATCCTCTTTGATTCAAAGGATCTCCGAAGAGAAGCTCTTCTTTTCCTCTTTTAATTTTTGGCCTCTGGTATGTTTGTTTTTAGCGTCCAACAGTAGTCCGCTAACATATTTTTATTCTATTTTCCTTGGTAGCGTTTTTTCATGTCCTTTATATATTGGTGAAATTTCTCGCTTTGTTATTCGCTGAAATCACCAAGATTTTCGCGAAACTCATCAATATGAGAATCTAAAAAGTGGACCTTATAACTTATTAACCAACCTATACGTTTGTAATTGTATACCATTTTTGTGACAATTTCTTTTTAATCATAATGATATAAAAATACCAGGATATAAAGGACATAGAAAAACGCTACCAAGGAAAATGGAATAAAAATATGTTTGCGGACTACTGTTGGACGCTAAAAAGAGACATAACAGAAGCCGAAAATTCAATGAGGAAAAGAAGAACTTCTCTTCGGAGATTCTTTGAATCAAAGAGTATAAGATATTCAAGAAACAAAGATAAAAAGTACTGTAAATTTGACATTTAGAATTTCTAAAAAGTGACATAATATTCATTTTCAGCTACCCCAAAAACAAAAAAAAACGATTTTCAAGTGGATCTGATTAATTTTTTTTGTCGGCCATATTGGATCCGCCATTTTGAATGTTTAAATACCGACTTTAAATTCATAATTAGCGACCCCGAAAATCTCCGGGCAATGATTTTCAAGGAAATAAGAGCAATTTTTTTTAAAACCCGCCATTTTGGATCCGCCATTTTTAACATCTTTTATGTTTTTAATTTTTATGTAATTAGATTTACACAATTCAAATCAATAGTAAAAATATGCGAAAAGTCTGTTTAAAACATAAAAATAAAGTAAATCCCCATGCAAATCATTTTCTCATACTTCACGACCTTACTATACGCGTGTAAAAAAATACCAGCACTAAACTTTTGGTCCGACTACATTTTTCTCTTTAGATACACCCCAAGGAATAGAATCTACCACGTGTCAGTCTTCGCACTCAAAATTTTTTTTGTGTGCCGGTGTTATTTGCCGTTTGTATAGTAGGTTCATGGTGACAGCGATTATTGGGCATCTTTCACAAAAATTGTGACGTCGTTACCGAAAAACGTGTTTCGAAAATAATAATTTAACTTTTTCTCGGTGTATAGTAAATACAAAACTCATATGGAAAAACATCAGATAAGCCATTTCCAAGTGCCCGCTGAACATGAATCTGTTTTTATTTTGACGATAGTGATTATATTTACTGAGAAATGAAAGCTGAAGTGAAAATATGATTTGGGTAACGTACATTCTAAAGTGGGCATCCAGTGTTAGGTACGTCCACAGACGTTTATACAAGAAAATTGATAAAAGGCACAAGAAACAAGTAAATTTACATTACACATATGTTGTTTATGGTATTTTCGACGCTGTATCTGAATGTGAGGTCTCTTGGAAATTGCCGAGAAAAAAATACCTTGTGGTTGTGAAAAAATAAGTCTGAACTCAAAAAAGGAAACAGAATAAACTTGTGTTTGTAGTTAGAATTTAACAGGTTTTTTTAATTAACCATACACAAAAATTACACACATAATTGAATATTATCCTTATTTATTGAGAAATGTCCCTTTTTAAATAAGAATTATCCCTTTTTTTGAATTGCGAAAGTTAGGTTAAAATGTTGACCATGCCGGCGTGGTCACGTTTAATACACAATAAACACAATCAATTTATTTAGAATTAACTAAGCTAGGGGAATTTAACTTTAGTTAGAAATTAGCAATAACTGAGAGAATTCCGAGAGCCGTTGCAAAAGGCGATCAGGACACTTAAGAGTTTCAATTGCTATTGTTTAGAACACAACAATGGAGCTCGCTAGAATATTCAATTCACATAGAATTGAACATACTCCCCCCATCAACAATAGCGTTAACGTTCTTGAAGAGGAAAATTAATCCTTGGAGAGAAGTTCCGTGAAGATCGAGAGAACAACTAACTTAGTGATTGAACGCTTAAGATGAGCAGTCGAAGTCCCAATTGAGACAATCCTTGTGAGACAATCTTTACCAGGGTGTAATGCAGTGACCCTGACTAAAGGCCATTTCAAAAGAAAAAATCTTTCATCGGTGAGTAAAACCATCGAGCCAACCTTGATTTGATGTGATGGAAGGTGCCACTTTAAGATTGCAAGTTGTCTTTAGAGATAGCTAGCAGACCATCTTGTCCAAAAATATTGAGCTTGTTGCTGAATCAACTTCCATCTTGTTAGTCTTGAAGAAGGCACTTCCAAAAAAAAGGTTCCGGTATTGATGAGAGAGGTTCCCCAAGGAGAAAATGTCCTAGAGTGAGGACTGATAAGTCATCAGAATCCTTCGTAAGACGTTCCAACGGTCGGGAATTGAGAACAGCTTCGATCTGTGCAAGGAAAGCTGTAAATTCTTCGTACGTCAAAATCCTTTCGCCGTTTGTCCTTCTAAGATGATATTTGGTTGACTTAAAGTCAGCTTCCCATTTATCGCCCATAAGTGGAGCAGCCGGAGGATTAAACTTCCATGAGGTGCCGTCCTTGATCAACAGTTGAGAGTTCTTTGGCTTCATGAGATCCTACCTTAAAGAGTCGTTTGAGCGCGTTATCAGCACCGCACCGATGAAATTAGTACCACAGCCACTATAGAGAGTCTGACTAATACCTCTTCTTGAAATAAATCGCCGGTATGCTGCTAGAAAGGCGTCCGAAGCGTAGTCTGTGACTACTTCGATGTGCAGAGCTGATGATGAGAAACAAACAAGAGGCAAATCCAACCTTTTTTTGGTTTAGCTCCACGACCCTTCCAAGTTTTGAGAATTTAGCACCAGTGTGAGAGATTGAGTTGTGAGAAGCGCCTGTTGTTGATGGGCTGGATCCATTAAATACAACTCTTAACGGTGTGGTGGTACTTTGTTCCCTTAGAATATCGTGATGCGGAAAATAATAGGTTGTAAGGCTATTATCCTTAGGTGGAGCTTTAACCATGTGAGAATCATTTGCATATTCCTCAAGGAATGAGAAATAAAGTTCCTTGTAGTTTTTTTGAGTTAAGAATCTTTTGAGAAGTGGTTGTAGACACCGTTGAGCCTTGAAGTAGGAGTCGCCAAGTTGACTTGGTGAAGTAGAGAGTGGAAGTCGAACAACATACCGACCTAAAGAATCTCTTGAGTGAGTAGCCTTGAAATGCTCCTCGCATTGCAATTCTTGAATGGTGAATTTATTCTTTTCCTTGTTGGGTAGTTCTTCTTGAATCCAGAATTTGGTAAGAAGGTTTTGAAGATCATCCAGTTGTTGATCCACAATTAAGTGATGAGATTAATGTTTCTTGCTAGAGTTATTATAGGTTGGTCCCAAGATAACCCAACCAAAGATGGTAAGTTGAGCCATTGGTGTAAGAGAAGATCCTTTAATAATATCCGGTTGTATGATTCGTTGATATACATCCGCTCCGAGAATGAGGTCAATTTCCATTGGAATTGAGTAATCTGGATCGGCAAGTTGGATGTTTTTTATTAGATGGAACCATTTTGGAGAAGGGAGGTCTGCAGTGGGAATTGTTGATGTCAATTTTTGAAGAACGTATGAAGTAAGGAGAATAGATTGAGAGAAATAAATTGATTTGAGGATTATCGAAACAATTCCTCGTGTAGTACCTGAGTTAGTTGCTCCAATTCAGATGATTGAAATTGTTAAGTGATGCCTTGAAAGATTGAGATTGGTTGGTTCCGATATGAAGGAGAGTTCAGAACCGGAGTCGATGAGCATACGAACTGGGTAGGGAGTACCTTGAAGAGGGATGATGAGTGCACGTGCAGTGGCGAGGAGAACCGCTGGTCTTGAGTGAGAACTGACGTCATCTTCCTGTTTCGCATGTCAGTGTTCCTTTGAAGAGCTAGGTGTAGTTTGAGATTGACCTTGATCCTTAGTTGTGCTGGTGTCCTTGTTAAGAGAAGGTGCAGTTGCCTGGTAAATCATAGTATGATGCTTGCCGACACACTCTTGGCAACGCTTTAGAGACTTGCAAGCGTTAGCGCTATTTTTGCCCTGACAATTAAAACAGAGACGTTCCTTTATGACAAACTCCCTTATTGCCTTGGGTTGAGATTGCGGAACTTTTCACATCTCACGATGTAGTGAGAACTGCCGCAAAATAAAAGCTTGAGAACACTGGTCAAAAACATCGGTCGTCACATAACGATATCTTAGAAATTTTGTAAAACTATGGGTAATGAGCTCGTCATGATAAGTGTTGAACTCATGCAACAATTTTTGAATGCTATTCAACTTGAGTTGGAGAAATTCCAAATCATCCACAAATAATCCACGTTGCGGATTTTTAAAGGTATCTTGAATGATCTTCAGCCTTGAAAATTGAGTTGAGATTCGAAGTTCTACCTTGGTTGATGTTTTGTATGAAGAATCATCCTTTGATACCCTTTTTTGAACTGCGAAAGTTAGGTTAAAATGTTGACCATGCCGGCGTGGTCACGTTTTAACTCACAGGAAGAAACCTAATTTCTATTTATTTTAATGAGTATTTTTACCCTTGATAAACACAATCAATTTATTTAGAATTAACTAAGCTTGGGGAATTTAACTTTAGTTAGAAATTAGCAATATCTCAGAGAATTCCGAGAGCCGTTGCAAAAGGCGATCAGGACACTTAAGAGTTTCAATTACTGGCGTTTAAAAAGAAGACATAGACTTTAGAAGATATTGAATTTTTTGTCCTTGCGCGCAACCGTAAAAAGCGCATTTTCCGGCTATTCTCTACATATAAACTAATGTCCAAAATCAACTATAAGTCGTAAATTTTAACCGAATTTATTTTTTCTTTTTGGATAATTTCAGGCTATAAATTTGTAAGAATTCTGTGCATTTTCTAAATTTATATTTGTTTAAACAAATTAATATTATTATTGTTAATAACTAACTTTTTACATATTGTACATAGAGAGGTGTTGTTTGTTTTTTTTAATTTTGCAATTTACCAGATCTAACATAAATACCTATGCAAATTTAAAACATAATTATTATTGTTTAAGCAAGATTTAAACAAAGTATTATTGTTAATTACTAATTTTTTACACAATAGTATACCTAAAAGATGCAGTTTTCCTAATCATGCAAATTTACCAAACTTTTTTGATATGTCGATTTACATTAAAAATAAAATTATAATTTTAACAAAAATAAGAATTTATTTAAAAATTGGTTAAATAATAATTGTACTTTTAATTTTAATTTGGATAGCTCCATGCCAAAAAAAATAAAGTTGTGTCCTAGCTCTTCGATTGAGAAATTGTCACAGAACACATGAAAAAGAAAATTGTGAAAACGACTATATAATTATTTGTTAATCATGGTTATAAATATTATAACAAACAAATTACCTATATTAAAAGCTTTTGAAATTTAAATGCTTTCGGAGACATTAAAAACAAAAACACTTTATTAAGTTTACAAAACTAAGTAAAATTAACATTTAGAAAGTAAAGTAACACAATTAATATTCAATATAATTGTTGTTAACAATTATTTAAACAATTTTTAACTAAGTTTTTTTTGAAATATTTGTTCTTTTTTTTGGCAATTACCAAAATTCAAATCTTTTGAAAAAAATAATATAATTAGGGAAAATTTAACCAACCCTAATTAAAAGTTAATTAATAATTAAATTATTATATTTATTTACTCTCCCTGCATGATACAGGGTTCGAGATTGCCAACCATACATAAAAAACTTAACCTATAATACATTTTTCTTACAATCTACCGCAACTTACAATACCTAGCTTAAACATTCTAAAAACAAACTAAAATCTATTGCGCTTCTTTAACCAGTGCCAGGGCTTCCGTTTCCAGTTCTCTTATGCCCTTTCTGGCATCGTCATATGACTTAATCTAGTTCCCTCCCTACGTCACAACTTTACATCTCATCTAATATCCACGTCACTCTTTCAGTCACACTTTTCTCTTCATCCATTCGTCCACTACAACACCTTTCCAAAACATGCTCCCAATCCTCTATTTCATAATCACATATTCTGCATTTTATCTCATCCTCTTCCATCCAGTACTTACATTCTCTCACCCATTCCCCCATTCTAAACGTACACACCCTACTCCGCCTTTCGTACTTCATCTTTCTCCCAAAATATTTCGGCAATCCCTCCCCTTTTATCATTTTGTACCATCTGTTGTACCTGGACTCCGTTACTTTTTTCCATCTTTCCTCCCTATCGCATTTACCCCAAATCTCTATTATTTCTTTCCCCTTTTCTCTGCCTTTCCCCCCTTCCCTTATTGCTTTCTTTCCCTTTCCCATCTTTTACACCCTCCCTCTCCTTCCTTAATTAGTCTCCAACACATCCCCGCTTTTTTACTTCCCCTTCCTTACTCTAGTTTTTCCTCATAATTCCTCGCTCTCCTTCTCTGTTTCATGACCATCTTCTCCCTACCCAATTCTTCCCTCGCCCTATACCCCGGGCAATTCCAACTTACCCCCATCGTCCATCTCAAGAATTTCTCATGCATGCTCTCCAATTTTCCTATTTCACTCCATAATAATAATTTCATTCCACTTTCATTTTCAGCCATCAAAATCACATCATCCGCATATGCTAGAGTATATATTCTTCCATTCCTTATAATCACACCCCCTTCCCTCTCTTACTCATTCTTTCTTCCAGATCCGCAATCAACATGTTGAACAATATTGGACTCAGGGGGCAGCCCTGCCTTAGCCCTCTACCCAACCAAAATTCCCGACCCAACCTTTCTCCAATTTTTACCCTTTCTTTGGTGTCTTCGTATAGCTCCTTTATCTTCTCCAACCCATCCTCTATACCTCTCTCCCTTAAAACCGTCTATAAAATTCCCCTGTTTACTGATGGGAATGCCGCTTTTAAATTCACAAAGGACGCCACCAACTTGCCATTACTTCTCCCCAAATTTCTATTGACTAAATAATTCAGGACGTAAATATTGTCCATCGTTCCACATCTCCTCTCTTACCACTTCCCCCCATATTTTAAACATTCACCCTCCATCCCGTCCTCTCCTGCTGCCTTTCCTCTCTTTACCCTTTGTATCGCCTCGTTGACCTCTTTCCTGCTTATCTCCGTCTGCTCCTTTTCTACTTCTCTCTTTCTTCCCTCTCCTCTTATTCTGTGTCCCATTCCCCCACTTAATCCTTTAAAATAGTTCGTCCAATCCTCCATCTTAATCTCTTTATTTATTTCTCTTCCTTTCTTTCTTTCCCTATTAATGACATCTCATTCCCTACCCTCCTCAATTGCCTTTTCCACCTCCTTTCCATAACGCTCCTTGCCTTCCTTTCTTTTCTTTCTCACCAACCTCCCATGCTCCTTGTGCCTTCAAAATAGCTACTTTTCTCCTTAAACCTCTCTTCAAACTCCATCAGATCCTGTATGTCCCACTTTCTTATTTTATCCCTCCCTGTTGCCCTTGCCCTTTTTCTTTTAATTCTATCCCTTGACCCTTCTTCTTCTACTATTAGTGGAAAATGACCTGAATCTGACTTATTTCCCACCTCTAATTTCCTTATACCTTTTGTTTTTTCATCAGCTATTACGTAATCAATCACCGTCTGACCTTTTCCGACAAACATAAACTCTCCCCCATGTCCCCCTTTGTACACCCATTACAAATCGAACAACCTTCCTCCCTTATTATATTTAGCATTTTCCTACCCTCTTTATCTACCTCCTTATGTTTCGATTCCCTTTGATATTTTTGTTCATCCTGATTCCAATCCCCCTACCTAGCACTCCCGTCCATGCATTAAAATCCCCCCCCAATTATAGTTAATTCATCTTTCCCTCTTTCCATCCATTCCTCTACTACTTTCCAACCTTTATTATCCCCCCTTCTTCTGTAAATCCCCATCACATTCAAAATCTGTCCTCCAACCCTTATTCTTCTCACCATACTATTCTCCTTTCTCCTTTCCTCTTCTATCTCAATTTTCTTAACCACTTCGGTGGCGTGGCGTTCCAATTGGCGTTCCACGACCCTGGCCAAAAGTGGCGAAAATAGCGAAATGGCGTTCCAAATTTTTCTAGATTTTTTAAGAGTATAATTAATTTTAATCTACTGCAACAATATATTTCTATGTTTTCAATATCAGGGAACAAAAAAATAACAATGAAAATTTGTTTTTTAAGATTTTCATTGTTTTTTTGGACGTTGCAGAATGTCATTTTTAATACTTTTCTACAAATGGCGTTCCACTTTTGCTTAAATATTGATAAATAAACTCAAGATCTTTCTGTGGGAAATAATATTTATTTATATCTTAGAATCTCTGAATCGTCGAATTGTGTTATAGAATCATTTGTAAATTGTTATAAACAAATTGTGTAAACAAATTGTTAATAAAGACGATGCGTTCAATGAATTTTAATAAAAATTGATACTCGGGGGTTTATGGGGTCGCTAATAACGAATCCGATGTCAGTTTTTAAAAATTTAATATGGCGGATTCAATATGGCGGACTAGTTTATAAAAAATTGATAAAATTCGCTTGAAACGTTTTACTCCGGGCTTTCTGGGGTCGCTGATTACGAATCCAATGTCAGTTTTGCAAAATTTAAAATGGCGGATTAAATATAGCGGACGAGTTTATAAAACAAGTTGTTCATTTTATGACCATTTCGCTTCCTCAAAATATCATAAACGAATTGCTTAATTTAATTTTAATATGTTAAGGTAATATTTAAAAAACGCAAAATTTGAATTTTTTGTGAAAAAGAAAAATATTGATTAATTTTATAAATTTTGATGAAATGTGCACTTTGTATATATCAATCGATTCGTTTTCTTGTAAGGAATGTAATTTTGAGAATAATTTATGAAAATATTAAGAAATAAAAAAGTTATTTAAAAAAATACAAAATTTTTTTTTTAATTTTGAAAAAATTGTATAAAAAAATTTTTGTGAATAAATTTGAAAATCCTTGTGTCAGATTTTAGGTATTAATGACTGCAATAAACCTGCAAAATTTCAGGGCAATCCATTAAAATTTGTTACAGAAAATTTGTACACAATTTTTTGTGACATACACACACACATACATACACACACATACATACACACACACACATACATCTGGAGATTTGCTCAGAATTTAATATACATATATCCTAGATGAAAATGAGTCCATATAACCATGTTTTGAAAAATTGAAAATCGTCACGAATGCAAAGCTTCCTTATGAGGAAGCAAAATTAATTGAATTCGCTTGAAACATTTTACTCGGGGGTTTTTGGGATCCCTGATTACGAATCCGATGTCAGTTTTGAAAAATTCAAAATGGCGGATCCAATATGGCGGACGAGTTTATAAAAAATTGATTGAATTCGCTTAAAACATTTTTCTAGAGGGTTTTTGGGATCGCTGATTACGAATCCGATGTCAGTTATGAAAAATTCAAAATAGCGGATCCAATATGGCGGACGAGTTTATAAAAAATTTATTGAATTAGCTTGAATCGTTTTACTCAGGGGTTTTTAGAGATGCTGATTAGGAATTTAATATGAGTTTAACATGAAAAGCAATAGTTAAAATGATTCAGGAAAGTAACTTATTATGAGCTGCAGCAAAAATGAGCCAAGGTTTTTTTTTTGCTTATATTTCAACGACCAACATGCATTCGATAGAAAAAATGTTCTCTACCCAGAGCACGCCAAAAATGTGATCATTTCTTTTCGAATGACAGAAACAAAGGTTGTCGAAGATTTTATTGGAATTGCAGCGAAATTTAGGGATTCTAAGTACATGCAATTTAAAAGCTCCTATTACCCCACGCTCTCCTACCCTGCTCATAGATAACTAATACAGATATTTTTTTTGTTCGCAAAATTATATGAGGAATAAAACGTCATTAGACATTTGTTCGAACGAATCATAGGTATATGCCAAATACGAAAGACATGAAATTGAATCAACTCCCGCGCAACGCAGTGGTAACCTGCTTCTCAGACATACTAAACATACTAAAAGCAAGCGCTTGAAAAGCGAAATTTGTTTTAAAAAAATTAGAACGGACACTCCATGGCTATGTAATAAATGCGATAAACCGTTTTGCAAAAGGTGCTTTAGCTAGGCGCATAACCATTGACCACAAACCCTTCAGTAAACCCGAGTAAAACGTCTCAAGCGAATTTACTTAATTTTTTATAAACTCGTCCGCCATATTGGATCCCCTATTTTGAATTTTTCAAAACTGACATCGGATTCGTAATCAGGGATCCCAAAAACCCCCGAGTAAAATGTTTCAAGCGAATTAAATTAATTTTTTATAAACTCGTCCGCCATATTTAATCCGCCATTTTGAATTTTGCAAAACTGACATTGGATTCGTAATCAGCGACCCCAAAAAGCCCGGAGTAAAACGTTTCAAGCGAATTCAATCAATTTTTTATAAACTAGTCCGCCATATTGAATCCGCCATATTGAATTTTTAAAAACTGACATCGGATTCGTTATTAGCGACCCCATTAACCCCCGAGTATCAATTTTTATTACAATTCATTGAACACATCGTCTTTATTAACAATTTGTTTATACAATTTGTTTATAACAATTTACAAATGATTCTATAACACAATTCGACGATTCAGAGATTCTAAGATATAAATAAATATTATTTCCCACAGAAAGATCTTGAGTTTATTTATCAATATTTGAGCGAAAGTGGAACGCCATTCGTAGAAAAGTATTAAAAATGACATTTTGCAACGTCCAAAAAAACAATGAAAATCTTTAAAAAACAAATTTTCATTGTTATTTTTTTGTTCCCTGATATTGAAAACATAGAAATATAGTATTGCAGTAGATTAAAATTAATTATACTCTTAAAAAATCTAGAAAAATTTGGAACGCCATTTCGCTATTTTCGCCACTTTTGGCCAGGGACGTGGAACGCCAATTGGAACGCCACGCCACCGAAGTGGATCCCTTACCCCCGAAATCATCCCCCAGAGCTTCTACCCTTTATGTGATCTCTTTTCGTCTCCTGCATTGCCCATTTATACCCTTTCGGTAATTTTCTTTTTGTTCTCTCCCAATCCTTCCCTTCCACCCATGTTTCACTCAAAATTATAACATCCCATTTTTTAAATCTCTCCAAAAGCCCTCCTCTTTATTATTTAAACCCGACACGTTCCAGAATATTACTTTGAAGCTTCCTTGTTTACTCCCTCTATCTCTTCCCTCCCTCCTCCTTTCACCCTAAACCCCCTCTCCCCTCTTTCTTCCACCACTTCTTCCGTTCCCTCCTTTACAACCCATTTTATACCCTTAATCCACAAACATTCTCTCCCCCAATTTACTGTACTTCCTTCCTTTCAAGCCTCCCATGCCTTTCCCAATAGCAGTCTACCTATATTTCTCTCCCATCTCGTTTTATTCTCATCTATTCTTATTTCTGTACCCCTTAGTTTGCTCTTTGCCCGATCCCATTTAACACCCTTTCAACCTTCTCTCTCCCATTCCTTCTTTCCATCGTTATTCCCTTTATAACAATGTTTTTCATCTTTTTTCCCTCTCTACGAATTCCATTTACCTTCAAAGCTCCAATTAATAATTAAATAAATTCTAATGTTTGTTTTAATTTTATTTTTAATGTAAATCGACATATCAAAAAAGTTTGTTAAATTTGCATGATTGGAAAATCTGCATCTTTTAAGTATACTATTCTGTAAGTAGTTAGTAATTAACAATAATAATTTGTTTAAATCTTGCTTAAACAATAATAATTATGTTTTAAATTTTTCATCGGTATTTATGTAAGGTCTGGTAGATTGCAAAATTAGAAAAAAATACACCTCTCTAGGTACAATATGTAAAAAGTGAGTAATTAACAATCATAATAATAATTAGTTTAAACAAATATAAATTTAAAAAATGCCTAGTATTCTTAAAAATTTATAGCCTGACATTCTTCAAAAAGAAAAATTGAATTCGGTTAAAATTTACGACTTGTAGGTGATTTTGAACATTAGTTTGTATGTAAAGTATAGCCGGAAAATGCGCTTTTTATAGTTGCGCGCAAGGACAAAAAATTCAATATCTCCTAAAGTTTCAGACCCTCCATCAATTTTTTTTAAATACTCGTGGAATAAGTGGGAATAGAATCATTATTATTAAAAAAAAATAAAAATGGTACTTTTAAAAAAATTGTTTATTTAAAAATTATTTTGTAAATAATTTATTTAAAAAAAAAATTTCTAAAAAATGTTCCTAATTACCTGTAAACAATAGGCATTTCATAAAAATTTCATTAAATTTCATTCATTTTCCTTAGAGATATACCATTTTCAGAATTTCAAAAGACAATTTAAAAACCTCGTAAATCCAAGATTTATCAAAATCGCATTTAGGCTTTTTACTGGCATGTATTCCACTTCAAAATTTCGAAGTTTTTTTTCGTTTATGGGTGATTCTCCGCGTAGTGCACAATTCAATGTCCCTCATATTTTTTAAGAAATTAGTTGCACATATTGCCATGAATTCAAAGAGAAAATCTAATTTCTGTGTTTACAAACAAAAGCCAATAGTCGTTTACACTTAAAAATTTATAATTTGGCTTTAAAAGCTGTTTTAAGGTGCCAAAATGTCATGGTAAGGCCTGTCCCCAGTACGATGTATATAAAAAAATTGTTATTTTTAATAAAATACAGTAATTAATCTAAGAACTATTAATAGTTTTGTATTGTTTATGTTCATAAAATTGTGAAAAACAAAGAACTTGCAAAAAAAATTTATTTAAAAAATTGTTTTTTTATGTTAATTCTTGTCCCTCGTTTTTGCGTCATGGTCTGGCATTTTTATAAAATTGTATTATTTACATAAAAATCAAATCGAAACTTTACTCAATATTATAAAAACGCAACAACAAACACTCCTAAGTAAATTACTAAGAGATAAACTAATTTGAGAATTAATTGTTTAGTTTTTTATACATTAAAAGCACCAAACTTGCATAGGGAATCACAGAATCGTCATGGTCTGGCCTTCACATAATTCTCAATAAAATTAATAATTATTTATATTTTACGTCAATTAAAGTGTAGTAGTATTAGATCAGTGAATACAAATAACATAAATATGAAACAGAATAAAAATCACAAATAAATTGTTTAAAAAATAAGTTTTTCTTGAGCGTCATGGTCTGGCCTTCTTTTCATGGTACGGCTTTTCTGTATTAAACAGCGTGTAACAACAGAGTGAAGTGAATAATACAAACAAAGTCATAATGTCATAAATTACCGCATAAATTACCATAAATTTCCCAAAAAGTTTTTTTTAAATTTTAATTCCATTTTATAATTTACTGTTAATTACAGCATAAATTTCCATAAATCATTTTATAAATTTCCATAAATTACCGGATAAATTTCCATAAATTCCCGAAAATGTTTTTTTCCTGTAAAATAGTATATGATAATTTACTGTTCATTAAAACATAAATTTCCATAAATTACCATAAATTTCCCAAAAAGTTTTTTTAAATTTAAAATTATATTTTACAATTTACTATTAATTAAAGTATAAATTTCCATGAAGGTTTACAAAGTAAAACTTTGCCAGAAAAAGAATCTTAGACAACCTTTCTAATTTTTCGTGTAGAATTGATTAGAATACACAGTTTTTCAAAAAATGTTACTGTTTTCATAATTTGTTTAAACAATAATTGTTAAACAATTGTAATTTGCAAAATAACATATACAGATAATTATTATTCCATTTGCCTATAAATATAACAGGTGCTTTCATCTTACCATGACTGGATAGTATATCCGCAAAGTATATACAGATATATAAAAATTATTTGTTTAAAAAATAGAAAAATTATAAATATTTTGTCCGGCCCACCACTGATATTTCATTCATAAACACTATATTTGAAGATTCTATATCGACTTTTACTCAATTTGAGAAAAAAAAATTAGTGATAGTAATAACTAAATTGTGCGCTACGTGGAGAATCACCCATTTATACTCTTGCCTTATTGGCCTTACGCTCTCGACAAGAGTCCCTGCTAATACTTTTATGGATTAAGCATAACGATTTTACAACTATTTAGCAAATTTATTTAACCTAATACGCCTACAGTGCGACTTTCGAAGATAGGAGTACACGCATTTACCTGGACCACCCGTAATTGGGTTTTCTCACCAATGAAGAGGAAAACTGTAGAAAAATCTCTTCTGAGTACAACCGGTTTATCGGCAGTCTAGTTTCGGCGGTAGGCATTGGACAATAATTGACAATGCATACCGTCGCACCTAGACGTCAAACCTCCCGCTCGGAATATCTCACCTATCGGAAGAAATCCCCGACTGACGGAGGGCGCGAAAGTCGCTCACACCACCCGCAAAGCAAAGCAAATCTTATATTTGTGGGCTTATAGTACCTGTAAATTTATAAATTATTTTGCCCGTATCTGCTCCCAATGTTTTCTAAACCACTTTTACTATCTGTCCCTCATTTAATCTGCTATATGCAATTTTTAAAAATTGACTTCAGATTCGTTTTCAGCGACTCTAAAAAACATTGAGTAATAAGTTTCAAGCAAATCTGATAAATTCCAAAAAAAATTACTCGTCATTTTGGATTGGACATTTTAAATTTCGTGAATCTGACTTCATATTCATAATCTACGACCTCAAAAATCCTCTGGGCAACGAGTTTTTAAGCGAATGCGAAAAAATATAAAAAATATGTCCGCCATATAGGATCGTCTATTTTGAATTTTTTATAAAGTAAACTTCAGATTCGTTATCAGCGACCGTGAAAACCCTCGAGTAATAAGTTTTTAGCGAATCAGACGAATTAAAAAATACATCCGTAATTTTGAATCTGACTTAACATTTGGACTCACATTTAACATTTTTCTCCTCACAACGAAGCGGTTAATTAATTCATATATATGTACAATTTAAGTCATTACATAAAATTTAGTTAAGAATTTGTTGATTCATATATTTAATGTTGATAGCGTATACATATACTTCTCGAAAAAAACTTATTGAATGACCTAAATTAACTTGTGCTGTTTTTTTTATTAGGTCACACATGAATATCTGTCAAACCCGAGCAGCTAGGATTTTGTTCTGAACGGATTTTGAAAGTATGGATGAGTACAGATCAAACCCTACTTGTCGATTTTGCATTCATTATTGACAAAACAATTCACCTCAGTAGCCTGGTGTGCGCACTAACCTCTTAACCAGATTTCACATTAGTTTCGTTCGCACACAAAAGACCTGCATGTGATTCTAACATACAGATATTTGAATAGCAGAAATCTATTACAAATTATAGGTTAAGTGTTCCTCATTTTTAAATTTCTCATTTAACCTAACTACTGAGATAAAATCAACATTTGGTATCACAAAACTTGATACAAATTCTTAAACATAACCAATAAATTCCTAACATACCGAAATAATTTAATTCAATGTACATTTTGGTATTTTGAAAAATAGTGACCAACCCTTTCAAAGTTTCCTTCCTATTTTAACGCCATATTTGGTCTGCCATCTTAAAATTTTAAAATCTAATTTACGTTTCTTGAAAGTATACAATATTTGTGCCACTGTGGATGAAAATGGAATCTATAGACATCATACACTGTGAAGGGGTTAATGGATAAAAAATTATCAAACTTGAAAAAATGAAATTTTTTGTTTTTGAAATTAAAACCGCCATTTTTAATTTTTGGGTTGAATGAATTTCTTTTTTTTACCAGAATCAAAAAGCATACCCAACACCCATAAGAAATATAACTTGCTGTATAAAATATGATCCGTTTTATTCATAAAAGTACCTATAGGTACTTACTTTAAAAAATTGCGACTTTTTTGTCTTTTCCTTTAAAAGTTGCATTAAAATACAAAAATGTTTAGTAAAAAAGTGCAAGTTATTTCGATTTTGATAATGCGAAAAGTAACTGTAAACAAATAATTCAAAAATTGTTTTGGAATCATTTTAAAGACATAATTAAATTTTTGAAATATATCTATAATAAAAATCTTTTTGAATATTTAAAATTTTGGAAAATTTTATAGAAAAATAATTTATTTATTTTAAGTATATTGTTACAATTTTTGACGAATAAAAAAATTTTAAAGGCAAATTTAAAAATGAAAATTAATGAAAATTAGCATCTAATTTTTTAAAATTCAATATTTTAAGTATTTTCAATTACATATTTCCAAAACTCTAAATACATACAAAAATAATATTTTAGAAGGAAACAAAATTTACATTAAATATTTGTAATTGAAATTCAGTAAAAAAAATTTTTTTTCTAAAATTATCTAAAAACTCTTAAAAAATTCAATTATTTTCAAAAAATTACATTAAAATATTTTGAATAACTAGTTAGTGTAATTTTGACGCCTTCCGTTCATATAATGCTTAAAGAAAAACAAATGAAAGATTATTCCTATTCAGTTTATTTTTATACTCCTGCCCTATTGGCCTTACGCACTTGACAAAAGTCCCCGAGAAATACATTTTTTGGATTAAGCATAACCATTTTACATATGAAATTTTCTATATATTAACCTAATTTGCGCCTACAGCCGGCTTTATTAGGAGTACTCGCATTCGCCTGGACCACCTGTTAATTAGGTTTTCTCGGTTCATCCATCCAAGTACTAACTGCACTGAATGGTGCTTAACCTCGGTTATCGCAAGCCGCAGAGTCTCGCCACTGTGATTTACCATCGGTACCTATTCAGTTTTTAGTGCAAGACAATTCTTATTCGATTTTCCGTGCAAGAAAAGTTTTATTAAAAAATCTGTGTAAAACAAATGCCACTGACAGAACAATAAATGTAACCCTAAATCATCTTTTTACTATTAGATTTCAATTAAATATCTGAGAATTTCAGTGTGCATCTATTGTTATTAGAAACTTTAAACATGGATTCTCTCTACCGTATTAAGATATATGTTTTAAACAATTGTAATAAAAAATTATATTGAATTTTTAGCATAGAATTTTGAATAACCATTTTATTGCTCGGAAACATAATTAAGAATATTGTCTTGCACTAAAAACTGAATAAGAATGATCTTGAATTTGTTTTTCTATAAGCATTATATGAACGGGAGGCGTTGAATTGTTTTATAATAATCATTTAAGATTAAATTATCTTTGAAGACAATTAAAATTTAAGAAATTTTTAAAAATCTTTTAAAAATAATAGAGTTATTAAAAAATAGTAATAAAAATGATCAAATCTTTGGAGAATTTTAATTATAAATAGGGCCATGATTTGTCAAACATTTTAATAAGTCGAAAAAGTGAATATTTCTAAATTTCTATTTACATTGTTGAAGATACAGTAACTGCTCCAGTCATTGGAACTGAGCTAGAGTTTGGCACACCTCTTAGGTTTCCTTTACCCAGTGTGCACGTACTATAACTGTTCTAGACCAAAAAAAGAACAGTGTTCTAGAATAAGTGTTACAATTTTATTATAGAACAGTTCTAGAGCTTTGTTCTAAATTTGTTCTGGAACAATTGTTCTGTATTTGTTCTATAACAGACATGTAACATTTGTTCCAAATTAGTTATAGAATTTTGATGTAACATTGTTCCTACAGTGTTCTAGAACACTGTTACAAAAATTTAATATAACTGTTCTTTCACTATAAACTCGTGTTTATTTTCACTACACGGAAAAATGTTATTATTAAATTTTATAAAAGTATTTTACAAGTGTAGGACAAAATGCGACAAAGGAAAATTTTGTTATCAACAAAACTTACACAGTAAATCTTATTTTAAGATCGGTCTTAAATTCAGCACTGTCTGCTATAATGTTAAAGGATACAAAAATGTTGTATCTTAATTTAAGGCTGCTTTCCTGCTTTAAAATAAGACTTTCTTTTTACTGTAAAATTTTAACAAAACGTACCTATATAAAATTTAGTAAAGTTATATTAAAATTTGTTAAAAGTTTTCGATATTTGATATAACTTTACTAAATAAAGTATCATTTTTATTAAAGTTTAATACTTCTAATATAATAACTTTCTTTCCGTGTATAGTGCAGCCGTGTTTTTGCATGAATTACAAAAAATCTTTTGAATTTAGATACTTAGAAAGACTCGTATCGATAATTCGTGAAAAATTAAATAATTTTTCACTGTCAGCTTGCATAAATTTTCAAAATTTTTAAAAACATTATTCACCAAGAATAACATCAAATATTTAATTAATTTATTATCAATTATTAATTAATAAGTATATCATAAATAAACAATAATAAATTATTAATATTAACTAATTAATTAAAATTTGTTATTATTTGTAGCATAATTATATATTATTCTTTGAAATAAAATAAAATAAAATATATATATATATATATATATGGGCCCGATTGTGGGCCTACGATCGGACAAGGCTTAAAACATGTTAATTTAGTGCAATATTCTTATAAAAAATTTGAAAAAAATTCATTGAAACATACATTGTTGAAAATGAAATTTTATTTAAAAAATTTAAAAAAATATTTTTATTAAAAACTACGTGTGAAAACAAAACTTTTCATTATAAAAACGTCCAATTTGATCAATTTTTGATGCAAAAGCAAAATAATTTCCGATTTGGCCTAGAGTGCCTCATATATAGTTATTTTTTTAATAAGTATGTTACATTTTAATTTATAATTTTAGCGCTGCACATAACGGTCCCTCAATTCAAAAGGAAGTTGAAGTAAAATCACTTCCAAGCTTGCGTGGCTATGCGGTATGCGTATTCGACTTGTGTCCTCTAGGTCTAGGTTTCGATCCCCCGTGCGTGCGGAATTTTTCATTCTTAGTTTTGAGTGTTCTGTGTATAATTCTGAATATTGTTATATAAAGTATAAGTTCAAATAATTATTTACAATTATAATAATAATTTAGTCATTAATTTAAATAAATAAGATAGTCTGTTTAAATTATTAAAGAAAATAATTTTTTTTTTAAACTTATTGCAAAAAAAGATATTCTATTAATTATTCATATTTTTATTTATACTTATAAACATTTATTTGTTCTATGCAACTATTAAATTTCTGTTTGGGTATTATTTATGATAAATCGTTTTTGTTATAGAATTGTTATATATTTGTTCTAAAACAATGTTCTAGTTTTGTTCTAGAATTGTTACAGACTTTTGTTCCTATTTTGTGCCTCCAGGGGGACGACATATTGACCTGCCTGTTCCTCACTAGTTACAGAATTTGTTCTTTTTTGTTCTGGAATAGTTACAGAATTATTCTGTAACTTTGCACACTGGGTATAAATAACAAGATATAGCAAAAATCTAGCATGTTTTGTATATAATTTTCAAAATTTCCAACATTTTTTACAAAAATCTAGTATTTAACTTATCAAAAGTAACTACTTAATTGCATTAAAAAATAAAATTAATATGTGACGCGACACGAGAAAAGGGACCTATTGTTAAAAAATTCCATTTTGAGATTACGATGCTATTGGATAGATTTTTATTGGCTCTTTCACGTAAAAAAATGAGAAGTTAAAAATCTGAAATAGTTTTAATAATATAAAGCCCGAAATTTGAACGTGTCCGCGTAAATACACGGGGTTTCTGCTCATGGCGTCTCTTTAAACGCTCCCACTGTAAAATTCTCTTTCGAGGCGATAGGTCCCTTTTCTCGTGTCGCGTCACATATATTTCTCAAAGTGTTAGAAAATGTTCGGTTTTTCTAAAGAAAACTGAAATTTTCAAACTTAATTTTTTATTTGAAGAAAGTGAATTTATCATTCGGTAGTATTAATATTAAAGGTGAACGAATTTAATCAATTATCCGTATCAAATCTCTCGAAAATAAATTTCTTACGTAAGCACTAGATTTCGTTATGAAAATACAATACTTTTCATATGTATCGACAGCACAGCCGTCCTAATACAGAAACCTGCTTTTTCTGAAAATTATTTTTTCGAAATTAATTAATAATTTCAAAATTATCAACGAACTCAGAAAAAATTCCAACTCTGATTTTTACATAGCTAATAGAAAAAAGATCACCAGCTTATAGCCCGTGAAAACCTCTTTAAAGATCACTATTCATACTTTAAATTTGATTAATTTTACTTATCAATATGGGTAGCTCTATGCCTAAAAAATCAAAGTTGTACCCAAGTTCATCGATTTTGTTGAAACTTCGAAATTTTAAAGTGTAAAACATGCCAGTAAAAAGCGTAAATTCGATTTTGAAAAATTTTGGATTTACGAGGTTTTTAATTTTTTTTTAAAATTATCTACAGTCCATGCTTATACAGAATTCATTAAAACGGTTACAGTCATAAGATTCTGAACTAGTACTCTGGCATTCTGACTCAGCGAATTCATCACATAATTTCAACCACATTGTGAGGCTTTACTAGATTTAATAAATGGTTAACTTCTTCACATGTCAGCTTTAACTTTTATAAAAGTTAACTTTAACTTTTCTAGTAGTTAAATTTAACTTCTTCAATAATGCACAGAGAAAAATTGAGTATTCAACAAACTATCTGGAGGGACAAACAGACTATGTTTGAGGTTAAATATTTTGTAACCATCTCGAAGGGATAAATAGATACTCCGGTGATCAAGTTGACTATCTCAGAGAAAAAAGTTAACTATCTAGAGAATCAGGCTAACACTCAAAACCTAACCCTCTAACTTTAGCTATTCAGTTTTCTCAGTGTGAAGGAACAGGGTGAATTCCTTGTAAACAACATATATACACACAAAAAATTTTGTGATAGGTACAGGATTTCTCGCTTCATCTATGAGCCACGGTTGTAGTATCCACAAACGGCTGAGTTTTGGGAATACATAAACCAAACTGTGTGTTTCACAAACTGCAACAGACGAATTGCAGGATTTCTTGATGCTATTACAGATTGATTTGTGCTACACCCAAATCAGCTTGTCGGAAACACTACACTGAAATAAATACTTTGACATTATCAACAATAAAAGTTTGGTTCGAAAATTCTTAGTAACTTGAAAATAAGGTTCATTTCTTTAAGCGAAACGCATCATACCCAGTGTGCACGTACTATAACTGTTCTAGACCAAAAAAAGAACAGTGTTCTAGAATAAGTGTTACAATTTTATTATAGAACAGTTCTAGAGCTTTGTTCTAAATTTGTTCTGGAACAATTGTTCTGTATTTGTTCTATAACAGACATGTAACATTTGTTCCAAATTAGTTATAGAATTTTGATGTAACATTGTTCCTACAGTGTTCTAGAACACTGTTACAAAAATTTAATATAACTGTTCTTTCACTATAAACTCGTGTTTATTTTCACTACACGGAAAAATGTTATTATTAAATTTTATAAAAGTATTTTACAAGTGTAGGACAAAATGCGACAAAGGAAAATTTTGTTATCAACAAAACTTACACAGTAAATCTTATTTTAAGATCGGTCTTAAATTCAGCACTGTCTGCTATAATGTTAAAGGATACAAAAATGTTGTATCTTAATTTAAGGCTGCTTTCCTGCTTTAAAATAAGACTTTCTTTTTACTGTAAAATTTTAACAAAACATACCTATATAAAATTTAGTAAAGTTATATTAAAATTTGTTAAAAGTTTTCGATATTTGATATACCTTTACTAAATGAAGTATAATTTTTATTAAAGTCATAAATAAACAATAATAAATTATTAATATTAACTAATTAATTAAAATTTGTTATTATTTGTAGCATAATTATATATTATTCTTTGAAATAAAAAAAAATAAAATATATATATATATATATATATATGGGCCCGATTGTGGGCCTACGATCGGACAAGGCTTAAAACATGTTAATTTAGTGCAATATTCTTATAAAAAATTTGAAAAAAATTCATTGAAACATACATTGTTGAAAATGAAATTTTATTTAAAAAATTTAAAAAAATATTTTTATTAAAAACTACGTGTGAAAACAAAACTTTTCATTATAAAAACGTCCAATTTGATCAATTTTTGATGCAAAAGCAAAATAATTTCCGATTTGGCCTAGAGTGCCTCATATATAGTTATTTTTTTAATAAGTACGTTACATTTTAATTTATAATTTTAGCGCTGCACATAACGGTCCCTCAATTCAAAAGGAAGTTGAAGTAAAATCACTTCCAAGCTTGCGTGGCTATGCGGTATGCGTATTCGACTTGTGTCCTCTAGGTCTAGGTTTCGATCCCCCGTGCGTGCGGAATTTTTCATTCTTAGTTTTGAGTGTTCTGTGTATAATTCTGAATATTGTTATATAAAGTATAAGTTCAAATAATTATTTACAATTATAATAATAATTTAGTCATTAATTTAAATAAATAAGATAGTCTGTTTAAATTATTAAAGAAAATAATTTTTTTTTAAACTTATTGCAAAAAAAGATATTCTATTAATTATTCATATTTTTATTTATACTTATAAACATTTATTTGTTCTATGCAACTATTAAATTTCTGTTTGGGTATTATTTATGATAAATCGTTTTTGTTATAGAATTGTTATATATTTGTTCTAAAACAATGTTCTAGTTTTGTTCTAGAATTGTTACAGACTTTTGTTCCTATTTTGTGCCTCCAGGGGGACGACATTTTGACCTGCCTGTTCCTCACTAGTTACAGAACTTGTTCTTTTTTGTTCTGGAATAGTTACAGAATTATTCTGTATCTTTGCACACTGGGTAATAACTATAAACACAATTTTCAAAAACATAAATACGACTTTGTCTGACAATGTTATTCAGAGGAAACATTTATTTTATCTATTTTAAGTTAAAAATGTTATTGATACATGTATAAATTATAATTCTGTTTCAAAAATTTATGAATGTCAATATCAATCATATTTAAATGTAACTCTGATTTGTCTCTTTGTATTACTACAATTTTTATGTCAGTTTTGCCTATTCCGTTTTCAGGCTGATTCAACCATCCTGAGTATCAGTATTAAAAACCCAGCATTCGTGTGTGAAACAGGATGTTAGGTGCGTTTGTTAAAAGCGCTGTGCGCAGACGTATTCGGAACAAACAGAATGGACCTCTACACCGACGATGCTTTTAATATTATGGAGTTCTGCAAAGACTATGCATTGCTGAAGATATATTTATCTATTTTATCTCTGTTAAAGTCAAAACAAAAGTATGTGAATGACATGTAAGGTAGTAGACGATGGTACAAAGGAACTGATTTTTTGAAGGGTCTTCTATCTGCATGTATAAAACTTCAAATTGACAAAAGTTTTATCGTTTAGAGTAAAAAATGTATAATTTAAAAAAATTTTTGACTTTTGTATATGAAAAAACAACTAAAAAACTGTATAGAATTGTATTAAAAAGTAAGACTTAATTTTTTTCAACGTAAGGTTCCCTTTACCTCGTACGGATACATATAAAATTTAAATTACAAGTTAATAAATTTAACCTGACAAATTGAATTTCTTTTAAATCTTTAAAAATATGAATTCATGTAAAATATATATTACACTGAGAAAGCTTTGGGTTAGCAGCAGACTGCGGTACAATTTAAGGCGCGTGACAGTCCTAAAGTAGTTAAGCTGCAAACCAATGGCGGTATCCCCACTACTTTGGTAAGCTGCTCACCAACATTTTAAACAGTCACACACCAAAAATTGTACCGCAGCGCACCAAAACTGTAGTGGAGCCGGTGTCACATATGTTGTTCCGCTACAGATCCAAAGGTCTCTCAGTGTACATTTTGAGGTTATCATGCTTATACTGAGTTAATTAAAAACGATTACAGTCCAAACACTCTAACATTCTAACTACACTGCAAAATCAAGTGTCTCATTTTGAGACGTTTTGTCCCCATATTTGAATTACGTAGATGTTTTGTGTCCACATATTTGAAACAGATATGTGTCTTATTTTAAGACATTACAAATGTCTCACACATTTAGCACTGCATTTTGAGACACGTTATGTGTTTCAAGTATCCGTCTCATGGTAAGAAAACGTTTTATGTTTCTTATACGCACTGAGTCACCTTAAATGTCTTAAAATGAGACACAAGATGAAATTAAATGTCTCAAAATAAGATAGATTTTGTATCTTAATGGTTGAAACACTTAAAGCAACCCATTTTAAGACACGAGTAAGTTACCAGTTTATGCAGTGTAAGTGCATTGATAACTTTAACTTTTTAAATAGTCAACTTTAACTTTTCAAAAAGTTAACTTTAACTTTTCCAATAGTAAACTTTAACTTTTAAAAAAGTTAAGTTGCACTTTTCAAATAGTTGACTTCAACTTTTCAAATAGTCGACTTTAACTTTTCCAAATGTTTACTTCACTTTGACTGGTATAATTTTTTTCATAATATAAAGATTGTAGTAAAATATACTATCTTTGTTTTTAAAGGAAACAATGATACCAGTCAAATTAACTTGCACTTTTCAAAAAGTTGACTCTAACTATTTGAAAAGTTGACTTTAGCTTTTCCAAATGTTAACTTCAAGTTGACTGGTATCATTGTTTTCTTAATCTGCAGGTATAGTTAAAGACTTTTGAGTTTTACTGAACGAACTGTTGAAGTTCATATTTTATGGAAATAGTGTTATTTTACAAAATAATTAAACAAGAAATATGATATTCAATATTTTAAAAAGCATGGTGTCCGACTATAGATGTAATCATTTTTGAGTAGCGCAATGAGTATAACAAAGTTTTATTGATAATTAGTAATAAATATTAAATCTTTTTCAACATCATCAAGTGATATTTCAAGCGTGTCGAAATTAGAAAGGTCGTGACGAATTTTTTAGTTTGAGCCTCACTGGCGAAAGAGAATCTATTCAGGATCTTACTAAAGTTCATTTTTAATTTTCACACGGGGTTTACTATCAGAAGATTGTTGAAATTTTATTGTCGAGGTAACAATCTTTGATATTTAAAATATTATACGATTTGAGATTATTGACAATGGCCAGAAGAGGGATAGAAGTATGTAGAGAGAGCACATTGGCTGAGCTGTTATATTCTTTGAATTACATTACTTTCTAATCTTTCATTTTACAATAACGTTTACTCATGGATTTAAACAATCTTTTGGTAATTATAATTTAGAAGACGCTTATTTAGTGTATGAATGCAGATTTTGTAAAAAGTGTCTGTGTTCAGAGAAAAATTTGTTGGAAAATGTTTCTTTACCTATTTCAGATCTTTTAAACCAGTCAGTGCCGTTCTATTGGCCGATAATTGGAAGTCTCATTTAACTTACTTTCACAGACTTTCCAACAATTTAAAAAAAATTTATTGTGAAATGAAAGTAGTTTGTGTAAGCATTAACCTATTATTTTAAAAGAAAATTCAATCCTTTAAAATTTTGAGGTTATAAATATGTATAAATTGTATAGTCTTTAATTAACTCAAACAAAAATCATTTACTAACTGACAAAAATTGGAATCAAAGATTCCATACTCCACAACACTGAAATATTTTCTTACAAAATTGACCATTTTAGATGAATTCGGAAACACTCACAAATTTTTTCAATAAGGCTATTCAAGTTGGGTGGGGGAAAATTCAAGATGGCCGTTTACTGGTGCACAAACTTGTATACAAAGTGTATGGGATAGAGTCTAATTTTTTAAATATCTCGCTTAAACGAAATTTTTAATCATAAGTTTAGTCAACGCATGCGCTCACGTTAAACTTCGACAATACTTGCAATAATAGTGACTGCAATCAAAGAGTTAGCATAAGTAAGGGGGGGCAGTCCTATAATTCCGGACACTTTTAATTTTATTTCATAAAATAAAATTAACACTACTTTAAAAAATGACTTCATTTATGAATTAATTAACTCTACAATATATAACACTAAAATCAATTAACAAAAATACAATATTTTCATAAATTTTTTTTAAGGTTATGTTATTCAGTGGTCACGTGTCTCATATACTTAACTATGGAAAAAAGTTACACTAAATAACATGACCTTAAGTTCAACTTAGTTTTGGTGAAAAAATACTGCAATTTTAATATTGTTCCCAAGTACCGGACAGTCTAAAATTTTTAATTTTTACTATCCATTTCTCAGAGTGTAGAATTTAAATATTATATTATTAACTTCTAATAAGCTTTAATTCAACTTTCCAGCAAGAAGCAATAAAAAAAATATCTTTTTCACTTTATAAGTCCAAAATATCTGACAGATGTCCGACTATAGAAAAAAATAAAGAAAAGTAGCCGACTTTTTTGGAATTTCATTCCCAAACTTGTCTACATTTGCGGCTCCAAGATAAGAAACAGGGAAATGAATAGGTGCTTCTGGGCGGAGTCCAAGGGAAGTCTAGTGCCTAGTCTCATACTGACTATAATGTGATCAGATCTTCTAGTGACCTACATTATTATTTTTATTTGTCAAAATATTTATTTTTAATGAAATATTTAATTTGAATCTAAATATAAAGTCGAAAAATGAAACAACTGAAAATATTAGAATACTTTGAATTTTATTAAACTTCTTACTAGATATTTAAACGTAAAATCTCTTTCAAAATTAAATACAAGTCCTTTGCCATCTTAACTAAAATGATTTGTTTTAAAACGTTTAAAGAAAGAGATGATATTTAATTATCCTACAGACTAAAAAAAATCCCAATGCAAAGATTTTTAAAATTTAAAGTATTTTCTATTTTTTTACATATTATTTCTGATTAGACTTTACATTTAGTTGCCTAAATTAAACATTCCAATAAAATATAATAACAATTAGGTATTACATAACCGGCTAAAAACAAAATATACACACACCTAACCCCAAAATGAGACCAAACATTTCACTTAGATGTTCTTCTAATTCATTTGTAACACTAGAACTTTATCACAAAACTACACTTACTATTATATTTAAGATTAAAATTGTTATTATTTAAAAAAATAATTAGGCACGACGGACACTACGAACTACACCCAGACTTACGAGTATATCAAAAACGAAGAAACTGAACAAACGCGGCGCAAGCGCGCCAGCAATCCTACGAACTGTTTGGAAATGTACCAGGTCATGGCCAGATATACATGGCTAAACGCCAATATAAGTGCCAACGTTAAAACTTAAAACTAACTGTTTGGAAATAAATCTAAGGACTCTCGTACAGAACAGTTCCCGTTTAAGCGAACGTTGATACAAAGTTTGTAACAATTAAGCAGCTGAATTAAATTAAATGCAAATAATAATAATTGTACCTAATTCTTTTCACCTTTGAATTAATTACAGAATCTGATTGCACTTGTTGAAAGAAGAAATTATGTATATGTATATGTATATGTATATGTATATGTATATGTATATGTATATGTATATGTATATGTATATGTATATGTATATGTATATGTATATGTATATGTATATGTATATGTATATGTATATGTATATGTATATGTATATGTATATGTATATGTATATGTATATGTATATGTATATGTATATGTATATGTATATGTATATGTATATTAAGATATTTAGCTTTGATCGTAATCGAAAATCATTACTTAACTTTTTGGGATAGAAAACGAAAATTTAATATTTCTTCCTCCGATAATATCATTCCAATTGTTTAATATTAATATTGTCTGGTACCTGAGTAGAATATCAGAATGTATAAATTTAACTAGAAGCATTCTCGTCAGAACCGGTTTGAAAAATTTAATAGGAATACACATAGATCCAGATAGATTTCCCTATCTGAAGATGAGGGCATTCTAGTCAGTATCCAATTATCACCTATCTAGAAATTTCTATACGGTATACTACAATCTACAAGGATGTCCGTATATGTAGCATTAAAGATTGTCACCCTAACCATAGTAGTGGTTACCCACTGGGTCAGAATTTCCCAAGCGGATCACCTAAAACAAAATTCTTTCATTTTTAACCAAAATATTTTTTTTTACTCTTACTATGGTCGAAAAGAATCCCTGAAAATATTAACTTAAAAAAAATTTTTGTAATAGTTATTAACAATTAAAGTTTTTAGTAGTGCTAAATTAAAATTTTTTTCTCGAGTTCTAATTAACGGATTTCAAAATTAAAATAATGGTTTTTTTCGTCTTGAATAGCACTATTTGAATATATTTTTTGTTTTTAAATTTTTTCATTTTTTATAATTTTGTTTCCTTGTGAGGAAGCTTTGTAGTCGTTTAATTTACAAAATTTTTAAAAATCCTTTTGACAAATTTTCTTCTATATGGGACTATGTTATATAAGACCCTGAACAATTGTCCGGATGTATGTATGTGTGTGTGGATCCCGATTTTTGTGAACACGATAACTCGAAGAGGTTTTAACGAATTTGGCTAAAATTTACTAGGTATATTTATCATAAAAATATCTCGAACTGGATTGATAGACTTTAAAAAATTCTCAGAAAAAATTTTTTTTTACTTTTTTCTAAAAAAAAAATTTTTTCAAAAATTTTTTTTTAAGTTGGTTATTGAAGTTAATATATAATAACATCTTATTCTTTGCATCAAGACGAATCGATTGGTATATAAAAAGAAAAAATTGTATGAGAGTTTATAGAGTTAATGACAATTAAAGCAGAAAAATGACCTTTTTTTATCAAAAATTTAGTTCTTTCATCAAAATTATATTCCAGTACAATAAGATTTTACTCATTTTTTTCAATAATCTTATCCGTTGCATTAAAACGGATCGATTGGTATATATAAAGTATATATTTTATTTGAATTTATAGAATTAAACATAATTAAAACCAAAAATTCGCACTTTTATTAGAAATTTATTTCCTTCTTAAAAATTATGTTGCTTTATAATAAAATGTTAATCTAGACTTAAAAACAAACTAAAAATCTTCATTTCATCAAGACGAATCGATTGATGTATGAAAAGAATATATTTTATTAGCATTAATAGAATTAAATAAAATGAAAAAATTCACTTTAAAGCAAATTTTTTGCTTATCGTAAAGAGGAAGCAAAATGTTCATGTAATGAACATCTTAATTTACAACTTGTTTTATATTATTTGATTATAAAATGTTAATAATTATAATTAATATCTTATTCCTACATGTTTTTATTTATTTTATTTTTCGCCATGTATCGAACGGTCATGGATAAATTCTCATTACTCATAACTATTTAACTCTAATTATTGGTATATTTAGAAATTTTTTTTAATGCAACATAATAACAATAATTATTAAAAAAAAAAATATATATATATATGAATTTTGTTTAACATAGTAAGATTAGTTTAACATAAAATTTCATTTCCATATAATAAACTAAGAATATTTCTTAATTAATTGAAAATACTAATTAAATCTTTGGTAATCTAAAACCATTTAGAACTATGTGCATTCATATTTTACATTACTTAAAATTTTTATAAATTTTTTAGCGATTAAAATTCTACAACAAATTGTACACGAGAGAGGAAAACTAATATACTCTTCATGTTTATTTGTTTACCTTAAAAAACAAAAAAACATCAATTTTCATCGCAGTCATGAAAAAAAAAGAAAATAGTATATTAAAGAATATGCAATAAATATTCTTTCTAATTCCACGTCAGCGAAAAATAATATAAATAAAACATGTACTATTAATGAATAAGATATTAATTAATTACATTATATTATTTAATAGTAAAATAACTTAAGCCAAAGATTATAATAAGAATGGGTCAAATATTTTCTATTTCAAAATGTTTTATTTATTGTGTAAAATATATCTGGCGTAATAAACTATTCAAGAATGTAAAGTAAATAAATCATTAATTGCTAATAATTTTTTTAAAAATAAGCAATTTACGTAGTTTTTTTTCTGATACTGTTAAGTAGATATTACCATTAAAATTTGTGCAAATATGTAGCGTTAACCAGTGCACACAGATGTATACGGCCATGCTTGCGCCACACGGTGCAAGTTTAACGTCATGTAACGCCTTAAACAGCTGCAGTTTTTAATAAATAACTTTTTTTCTAATTGAGGCTCATTTTTTTAAAGACGGTTTTAGAATCGGAAACGTTTAAGGAATATAATAGAATTTTTATTTTTTTGCTAGGTGGTGAATAACATATTTGTTTATTAATATTTTATAAACAAATAACATAAAAAAATTATAAAAAATAAAAAAAATTAAAAACAAAAAATATATTCAAATAGTGCTATTCAAGACGAAAAAAACCATTATTTTAATTTTGAAATCCGTTAATTATAACTCGAGAAAAAAAATTTTTAATTTAGCACTATTAAAAAACTTGAATTGTTAATAACTATTATAAAAAGTTTTTTTTTAAGTTAATATTTTCAGGGATTCTTTTCGACCATAGTAAAAGTAAAAAAAAATATTTTAGTTAAAAAAGAAAAAATTTTGTTTTAGGTGATCGGCTTGGGAAATTCTGACCCCACTACTATAAATTTCTCTCCATGTATAAGATTTAATATTTATTACTAATTATCAATAAAACTTTGTTATACTCATTGCGCTACTCAAAAATGATTACATCTATAGCGGACACCATGATTTTTAAAATATTGAATATCATATTTCTTGTTTAATTATTTTGTAAAATAACACTATTTCCATAAAATATGAACTTCAACAGTTCGTTCAGTAAAACTCAAAAGTCTTTAACTATACCTGCAGATTAAGAAAACAATGATACCAGTCAACTTGAAGTTAACATTTGGAAAAGCTAAAGTCAACTTTTCAAATAGTTAGAGTCAACTTTTTGAAAAGTGCAAGTTAATTTGACTGCAGTATCATTGTTTCCTTTTAAAACAAAGATAGTATATTTTACTACAATCTTTATATTATGAAAACATTTATACCAGTCAAAATGAAGTTAACATTTGGAAAAGTTGAAGTCAACTATTTGAAAAGTTAAAGTTAACTATTGGAAAGCTATAAGAAACATAAAACGTTTTCTTACCATGAGACGGATACTTGAAACACATAACGTGTCTCAAAATGCAGTGCTAAATGTGTGAGACATTTGTAACGTCTTAAAATAAGACACATATCTGTTTCAAATATGTGGACACAAAACATCTACGTAATTCAAATATGGGGACAAAACGTCTTAAAATGAGACACTTGATTTTGCAGTGTAGTTAGAATGTTAGAGTGTTTGGACTGTAATCGTTTTTAATTAACTCATTATAAGCATGATAACCTCAAAATGTACACTGAGAGACCTTTGGATCTGTAGCGGAACAACATATGTAACACCGGCTCCACTACAGTTTTGGTGCACTGCGGTACAATTTTTGGTATGTGACTGTTAAAAATGTTGGTGAGCAGCTTACCAAAGTAGTGGGGATACCGCCATTGGTTTGCAGCTTTACTACTTTAGGACTGTCACGCGCTTTAAATTCGACCGCAGTCTGCTGCTAACCCAAAGCTTTCTCAGTGGAATATATATTTTACATGAATTCATATTTTTAAAGATTTAAAAGAAATTCAATTTGTCAGGTTAAATTTATTAACTTGTAATTTAAATTTTTATATGTATCCGTACGAGGTAAAGGGAACCTTATGTTGAAAAAAATTAAGTCTTAGTTATTAATACAATTCTATACAGTTTTTCAGTTGTTTTTTCATATACAAAATTCAAAAATTGTTTTTACTTATACATTTTTTTACTCTTAACGATAAAACTTTTGTCAATTTGAAGTTTTTTACATGCAGATAGAAGACCCTTCAAAAAATCAGTTCCTCTGTACCATAGTCTACTACCTCACATGTCATTCACATACTTTTGTTTCGACTTTAACAGAGATAAAATAGATAAATATATCTGAACTTTTTGTGCCAAGCAAATTTGTGTAAATTTTAAGAAACGAGTACGCTATTTTACATCCGCTATTTTGGATTTTTTGAATGTGACTTAAGATTCGTAATTATCCACCCCAAAAACCCTTGAGGAACAAATTTCAATCAGATTTGATCAATTTTTGGGGTTCCGTACATCTACGGTGTACAGACGAAACCCTATTAGTGAGACTTGTGTCCGTAGCCAAATCGTGTCCGCCCTAGCAGCTAAACTATTTGACCTAGAGAGCTCAAATTTGGTACAGATACGTATTTTAACATGTAGATTACAGGAAAATATATAGAATGTGATTGAAGGTGATGGCCATAGCGTTGTCAAGAAAATTACAAGATTTTTGGCCAAAAATTCACAAAAATTGACCATCCCCCCCACTTAACTTCTAAACTGTTCAACGTGGAGGGCTAAAATTTGGCATACTGGTGTATTTTAACGCGAATATTACAGGAAAAATATAGAGAACTTGCTATGTAATAATGGCCATAGCGTTGTCAAGGAAAAACTAAAAAAATTTTGAAAAAAAAATTTTTTTTCTCTAATTTTTACATTTTTTGACCTTATAAGCTGAAAATTGGTATACTAGTGTATTGTAATAGTCTGACGACACAAAATATATTTAAAAAAGTTTTTGAAAAAAAATTAAAATAATTAAAAAAAATTTTTTTTGCGAACATTTTTTATTAAATTTTTGTAGTTAAAACAAGTAGCATTAACTATTTAATAGAAGAGTAAAATTTTAAAAGAATAAATGAGAGATTGTTTTCTCCCTTTCATTTTGTAACTAAAAATAAAAAAAATTCAGACAAGTGCAAGTTGTACTCGCACTGCAATGGCGGGTTCCGTAAACAAATATTAAAACAATACTTGCAACAATACCACAGGTTAATTTTTTTTTGTTTTTTGAACCAGACATACATATCTTATATAGTATTTTTGCCCGCTGAAAACGAATCTGAAGTCAGAATTGCTCCATCACCCTCTGTTTTTTTAAATCGAGAAAACTACCCTTAACTTCAAATTTTAAAGTACACGGAGAAAATTTATTCTTGAAAATTTACCGAACTTTGTTCGGTAAAACTGGGATGAAGTGTCAAAACTGTAATTTTTAAGGAACAGGACTGTAAAAGCAATAATGTAAAAAAATAAATCTTACGGTACATGTATTAGCCCTTCACTTACAGTTCGGTAAAACGTACAGTAAATGTACGCTATACTTAGTTTTATTGAAAGTTCGGTAAAACGTAAGGCACAGTGTTCGGTAAAACTTATATTTATTGTAAAGTTCAGTAAAACGTAGGGTAAATGTTCACTATACTTATTTTTATTGAAAGCAAATGTTCATATTCATTCAATTACTAAATAGTTCTGTAAAACATGAAGAATAAAAAATAATGTAATTGCAGTAGTTCTACAGTAATACTGCCGTAAATCTCATTTTACCTACTTTAATCACTACCTAAACCCCCTACAATTACTCACGAACAAATGTGACGCGATCTGAAGAAAGGGACCTTAGAAGCAAATCACTTTAAGGTTATGTTAATCTTACCTATTTGTTGATTAAAAGTTTCTTTTTACTTTTTGCAAATTAAAATCAGTATTTATTAAATATTTCAGTTTTAATGAAAACTTAATCATCAATAATTTATATTTTCATAGTTGGTTCTCTTTTTTATTTTTATTTCAAAAATTGCAAACATAACCTACAATTTTTTGCTTCTAAGGTCCCTTTCTTCAGATCGAGTCACAAATACTTATTCATTACACTGAATTTTATTTCACCGCTTGTGAGAAAGATTCAAATTAATAAACAATAGTTGTATAAAATATAAGAATCATCTATATTAAATCCATGTTACTGAATAATTTCTAACTATATTTAAGGTCAATTTATGAAATAGTTTCAAATAGTTTTATGTAATAAAACAATACTTTATTAAAATTCTTATTATTTCTAAATTGTTATCAAATAAGTTAAAAACAACTAACTATTAACATCAAAGTTTTTTTTAATACGGGGCATTTAAAAAAGTATTTCAATCCTGAAAACTAACAATTTAAGCAAGTCAAGGAAGTTTTACCGAACTATTCCTGAAAACTAATACTCGAGTCAAGTCAAGAAAGTTTTACCGAACTGTTCCTGAAACGTTAGTGACCATCAAGGAGGTATTCAAAAGAAACGTTAAAATTTTATTTAATTTTCATTAAACATTCAGTTTCAATTTTGTTTAAACTTTTACAGTACTAGTTTGTAAGGAATAAAGATATGACATTAAATCTTGAATATTATTCCTGAAAAAATAATTTAAAAATTATTTATTTATTTATTGCTTAAACACCCTTTGTTTTTTATTAAATGGAAGAAACTACCCCTAAAATGTAAAAATTAAAAATTATAACATATTAAAAGTAAAAAACCCACATTGGATTTCAAAACAACAAAATAAATTTATGTACTTTTTTCAACATTTCAAAAGCAATATAAAAATTGCTTTATCATCCACTGTGTTTTTATATTGAAAAAACTACCCCTAATATGTAACAATTCAAAATGTATAATAAAAAACAATGAAAAACCACATTGTTTTTCAAAATAGAACAATAAATTTATGCACTTCTCTTTCAACAACTTAAAAGTAATGTCAAAATTACTTCATCCCCCTCTGTTTGTTTGTGGTTTTTCTTTTTTTTTATTATACATTTTAACAGTTTTGTAAAATCTGCTAATTTTTTTTTTCGTGTAGGGGTAGTTATTTCAATTTGAAAAAACAAAGGGTGATGGTGCAATTTTGCTAATGCTTTTAAGTTGTTAAAAATGAATAAATAAATTTCTTGTTCTGCTTGAAAAACAATGTATTTTTTTCATTTTTTTTACTTTAAACTTTTATTTTGTAAATTTATGGGTTGGTTTTTCAATTTGAAAAAAAGGGTAATGAAGCAATTTTGCTAATGCTTTTGAGTTGTTGAAAGGGAAGTACATAAATTTATTGTTCTATTTTGAAAAACAATGTGGTTTTTTATTTTTTAACTTTAAACTTATATTTTGTAAATTTACGGGTAGGTTTTTCAATTTGAAAAAACAAAGGGTAATGAAGCAATTTTGCTAATGCTTTTGAGTTGTTAAAAGGGAAGTACATAAATTTATTGTTCTATTTTGAAAAACAATGTGGTTTTTTATTTTTTAACTTTAAACTTTTATTTTGTAAATTTACGGGTAGGTTTTTCAAAAAATAAAAAACAGAGGGGGATGGAGTAATTTTGACATTGTTTTTAAGTTGTTGAAAGAGAAGTACATAAATTTATTGTCCTATTTTGAAAACAATGTGGTTTTTCATTGTTTTTTATTATACTTTTTGAATTTTTACATATTAGGGGTAGTTTTTTCAATATAAAAACACAGTGAATGATAAAGTAATTTTGATATTGCTTTTGAAATGTTGAAAGAGAAGTACATAAATTTGTTTTGTTGTTTTGAAAACCAATGGGGGTTTTTACTTTTAATATATTATATTTTTTAATTTTTACATTTTAGGGGTAGTTTTTTCGATTTAATTAAAAACAAAGGGTGTTTAAGCAATGTTGACATTGTTTCTGAGTTGTTGTAGCAGAAGTAGATAAATTTATTGTCTTGTTATAATGAGAAATCTGTTATTCAATTGTTTTTACTTTAAAGTTAAGGGTAGTTTTCTCGATTTAAAAAAACAGAGGGTGATGGAGCAATTCTGACTTCAAAATCGTTTTCAGCGGGCAAAAATACTATAAGATATGTATGCCTGGTTCAAAAAACAGACAACTTTTTTTGTGTGCCTGTGTAATTGGTAGAATTAAAAAAAACGGAAACTAATTTTAAAAAATTTGTTCCTCTACTTATTGTTGTTTACAATATTGTATATACAATACTTTAATTTTTTTAGTTATATTTTTTATCAAATGATTTTAATACATTTTTTTAATTGTTTTTTTTTAATTCTACCAATTATCGATAAATGTTGCAAGTATAGTTTTAATATTTGTGTATGGAACCCGCCATTGCAGTGCGAGTACAACTCGTACTTGTCCAATTTTTAGAAATTAGTCCGTCGTATTGAATTTTTGGAATTTGATTTAATATTCGTAATTAGCGCCCCGAAAAACCTCCGAGTAACAAATTTCAAGCAAATCTGAGAAAATTTTTAAAAATGAGTATATATGAGTATGTATTGAGTGTATATGTGTGAATACACATGTGAATGAATTGAGTTTATATGTGTGAATATACATGTGAATGAATTGAGTGTATATGTGTGAGTATACATGTGTTAATATTGATTGTATATGTGTGAGTATCAGGGACCGCTACTAAAAGAGCAACGTAAATAATTAATATTAGTTACGTTACCAGAGTAAATTGCGTAATCACAGTCACTTAAGTAAATGGCCAAACTTACGTAAGTTACGTAACTTACGTAATGGCGACACGATTATGACGTGAATGGTCAAATTTACTTACATTACGTAAATAATCACATTTACGCGAGTTACGCAACTTACGTAAATTCCTTTAATTGTGTATGTTATTATAGTTACGTAACTTACGTAAATTCGTTTAATAGCGTGCGGTTAATAAATTGCGTATGTTTCGTAACTTACGTAAATGGTCAAACTTACGTAAGTTACACAACTAGAATAACTTACGTAATTAATTGAACTAACGTAAGTTACGTACGTACAGTAACTTACATAAATAGTCAAATTTACTTAAATTACGTAAATAATCTCATTTACGTAAGTTACGTTATTTTGCTATGGTTATGTAACATACGTAACTTCCTTTAATTATGTAAGTTACTATAGTTACGTAAGTCAAGGGAAACAATTTTTCTAATTGACACTAAATAATTATGTTTTTCAATATTTTGTTTTGAGTCGACACGAAACTAAATCTAATTTGTTAATTTAGTTTCGTGTCGACTTGAAACTAAAGTCACTTTGTTAATTTAGTTTCGTGTCAACTCAAACACTAAAACGTAACTAAACTTTCGAGACGGTCCCTGGTGAGTATACATGTGAATGATTTGAGTGTATATGTGTATGAATTGAGTGTGCATGTGTATATATTGATTGTACATGTGTGAGTATACATGTGAATGATTTGATTGTACATGTGTAAGTATACATGTGTATGTATTGAGTGTATATGTGTGAGTATACATGTGTATGTATTGAGTGCATATGTGTGAGTATACATGTGTATGTATTGAGTGTATATGTGTGAGTATACATATTTATGTGTTGAGTGTATATGTGTGAGTATACATGTGTATGATTTGAGTGTATATGTGTGAGTATACATGTGTATGATTACTGCGCATGTATAATATTCATAGAACACTACTGCGCATGCGTGACGTGACATGTATAACTATATAACTATATATGTGTAACATTCATAATTATGTGTTTTATGAACATGTGTGAGTGAAATATTTTCAATGATAGTTAGACAGAATAGAAAGAGGTGTGAGTTGGTCGGTCGGTCGTTCGTTCTCTAACTTAAGATAATAGACTAGAAGAGTGGATTTTCATTCTTTGAAATCGGTAGATATGCAAATTAGGTAAAGAGAGAAATTTGAATGTTGTTTGTCTTTGAAAGAGGAAGAAACCAATAGCGTTTGATTTTCTGCGTTATGAACAAAGAGAGAATTATGTTATTATTACCGAGAAAAAGAAGAAGACAGAAAATCTGTAAAGAGAAACCAAAGGTCTCTTCGATTACCTGGCCTATTGTTCGAAGGGTTCCTTTTAACCAGTGGAAGTCTATTATATATATATATATATATATATATATATATATATATATATATACACTATGCATTTGTGATAGGCGAGTAATAAGATTTAAAAACAAAGGACCCCGCACTTGTACTATTGAATTTGGATCTCAAATCAATTTTTAATGCAACTTTGCAGATTTGTAGTTTTTGACAGTCTGAATAAAAAATGTATACTACAAAACTCAAAATAATGACCAGTTTTTGAGCTACAGAAGTTCAAAGTTAAAAAAAATCAAATAATGTGTATTAGTTGTTCAAGAATGTTTTGTTGACAAAAATCAATTAAATTCACTTAAAACTTGTTACTCGGGGGTTCTTAGGATCGCTGATAACGAATATGATGTTAGATTTTTAAAATTCAAAATGTCGACTCCAATATGGCGGACACATTGTAAGAAAGTCAATTGAATTCGCTTGAAACTGGTTAATCAAGGGTTTTTAGAGTTCATTCAGCAGTTTAAAGAATTAGTATGCGATTCAGCTTGTTAAGGCAAAATTAGTAGACGCTTTAATAGTTTTGGTGAAACAATTAAATAATTCAATCAATTAAGGCAAGATTAGGGGGTGATTTACTAGTTTAAGTCAAGATAAGTTCGAGTCTTTTTGAGACATTAACAATGTGTCCGCCATATTGAAGTCGCCATTTTGAATTTTAAAAATCCAACATCAAATTCGTTATCAGCGATCCTAAAAACCCCAGAGTAACAAGTTTTAAGCAAATTCAATTGATTTTTGTCAACAAAACATTCTTGAACAACTAATACACATTATTTGATTTTTATTAACTTTGAACTTCTGTAGCTCAAAAACTGGTCATTATTTTTAGTATTGTCTTATACATTTTTTGTTGAGAAGGTCAAAAACTACAAATCTGCAAAGTTGCATTAAAAATTGAATTGAGAGCCAAATTCAATAGTAAAAGTGCAGGGTCCTTTAAATAAGATTAAATGATTATTGATATTATCGGAGTTAAAAATTGATATTGGAATTGAGATTGGAATTGAAAATTAATATTGGGATTGGTTTGGTATTAAATTTGAAAATTGATAATGGAATTGGAATTCAAAATTGATACTGAAATTGGAATTCAAAATTGATACTGGAATTGGAATTAAAAATTGATACTGGAATTGGAATTGAAAATTCATACTGGAATTGAATATTGATATTGGAAAAATTGATATTAGAAATCAGTATTGATATTATTGGAATTGTGATTAGAATTAAAATGTAATATTGGTATTGGAATTGATATTGTAATTGAAAATTGATATTTAAATTGGAATTGGAATTGAAAATTAAGATTGGAATTGAATATTGATATTGAAAAATATTGTTCGATACAAGGTGCCAAATGAGCGTTTGGTACCTTGTATCGAAATATACTATTTCAAGCAATCAAAAGTTTTTAAAAAACGTGTAAAATTCCATAAAGAAAAATAAAACTTGATTTTCTTCTCTGAAAAAGTGTATAAATCATGCACTAAATGTTCGAATTTCATGTTTCTCGATTTTACGGACATCTTTCGATTAAATAGTCTACAAAATTTGGTAATACATGACCGGACAAAAAAACAGCCTAAAAATTAAAAGTTTCCTATTTTTAAAATTGGACATCGGATTTGTAATTAGCTAACAAAAAACCCACGAAAGAAACGAATTATAAGCAATTTAGATAAGTTTTTATAGAGTACCTACCATATTAGATTCGATATCTCGTCATATTAGATCCGCCATTTTAAATTTCGAAAATGTGACATCAGATTCGTAATATGCGACCTCAAAAACACCCAAGTGAAGAGTTTCAAGCGAATCCGTTAAATTTTTTAAAAATATGTCGCTATATTACATCCGCCATTTTGAATTTCGAAAATCTGACATCGGATTCGTAATTAGCGACCTCAAAAAACCCCCGAGTAAAAAGTTTCAAGCGAATCCGATCAATTTTTTATTTTGACAGCTGCCATATTGGATCCGCCATTTTGAATTTCAAAATCCAACATCGGTTTTCTAATCAACGATCCCAAAATATTTTGAATCAGATGCTTAACTTAAAGTACTTTCCAATTATTCTATTTTTCCTTTTCTCAGATTTTAGGTCGTGTAACCGAAACTTTAAATTGTTGTGCCATAGTGAAAAAAGTCGGATCGGATTGGGTGTAGAATATTTTGAAATGTGATTAATTGTACTTTCTTTTAAAATTTGTTCCAATGATAAAATAAATTTTGTATATTTTATTGAGAGTCGAATGTTGCCAAAAATGGCCTTTTCACTCTTTTAGGTTAGAATATCTCAGAATCCTGACGTGATAGAGCAATTTCGCTGTCAGTTTTAGATTCAGGGCGATAAATTACATCGGAAATTACCTATCCCGTTTCTGAGTCTGACAAAATTCTAAATTTTGTAGGCCTGTGTAATTGATATTATTAGAATTAAAAATTTATATTGGAATTGAAAATTAATATTACTGACAAGAAAATTAAAAATTGATATTGGAATTGATAATTCATATAGGTTACAAGAAAATTGAAGATAAAGAAAGTAGGAAAAATTGGAAATAAAAACAAATAAGATAAAATTGAAAAAAATCTTTTGAATAAAAAGACGTTTAATTATTTAGAAATAATTTTTATGACACCTGTTAACTTTACGAAATAAAACCATGGCTAATAAAAAAGAATTGTTTAGTTCAAGTCATAAAAATTATGATATAATTGATAATAAAAATGCAATGTTGAATGATGACGATATGCATGAATTCCAGAAACTTTTAGAAAGACAATCAAATTCGTTTTATAATATGCAAAGCACTTTGTGTTTACAAGTACTTGACATGATAATTCCAATCGAAAAAAATAAGAGGCACATTCAAATACTTTTTAGTGGTTCCTTCAAATCTGGTCATTGGATTTGCACTTATTATGATGGGACAAGACTTTACATTTTTGACAGTCTTAACAAAGGCTATTTAAATGAGGATCAAATGAATTATTTGATTCGATTATATCCATTTAAACCACCAGTGGTATTTTCAATAGTTCATCAACAACCGATAGGTAGTGTTGATTGTGGAGTATTTGTAATTGCATTTGCAACTTCGTTATTTTTTAATGAAATGCCAAACACTCTTTATTATGATTATTGTCATATTAGAAATTAATTGAAGTTAATTTTTAAAAATAATTGTTTAAGTCGTTTTCCGATTGAAAAAAATTCTATTAACCCACGTTTATTGGTTAAGTATGATTGGCAGAGTCTTTTAAATGATTCATTTGAAGAACTCCGATGTAAAAAAATAAACAACCAACAAATTATTGATACAAAAATTCCATGTGGCACAATTTTGAATAATACAAAGGAAATTAATAATCCTTTAAAAACGCCAGAATATAGTGCTATACTCAAATCCAAAAGTAAAATTAAAAATATATTTCATTCAGATAAAGTAGACGTTTGCTCTAAACAAATTGAAACAAGTAAGTTAGAATTCCACCGACAACATCCGGATAAAAGAAATTTCGAAGTTATCAATAATGCAGTAGACTCTTTTCATAAACAAAGTACTGTGCAATGTCAAAAAGAATATAAAGAAGGATTATTAAAGAGTAAAAATTTGTCCATAGAAGTTAATGATTCAAATGCTGATAACACAAATGAATCAAATTCCACAATAATGAATATACATGATAGTGTGGAGAAATCAATTTCTTTATTTAAAACTATCCCAAATAGTGCAGCAGAAAATCAAAGAAATTATCGAGCCAGAAAAATATTGAAAAGAAAAATTAATAATATAAATAATTTAGACGAAATAGATGTTTCGTTTACGAAAATAAAAAAGAGTAAGGCAGAATACAAAAAAAATATAGAGAAAAAATGAAAATAAAAAATAAAATGAAAAAAACTCTTTGTTTGCTGATTCGAAAGAGAGAAATTCGAATCAATCTATTGATTTAATAAATACATTTAATACACAAAAATCATTGTTTCTCTGTCAACCATAGCAAATGACAAAGTTATTTATAAATCAAATGTTAATTAAAATTATCTGAGAAAAATGAATTATTATTGTATTTATTGCCAAGCGAAGCATTTTAAAGATGAAAGAGTAAGTGGCAAACAAAACAGTTTTAATGATTGTTGTGGCCATGGTGGTGTTACATTAACAAATCTCAAGGGCAAACATTTATATAAGAAGTGATGTTTTTAATCATGGTCAGATATATGTTGTATTATCAAGAGTAAAATAATTTAATTCCGTAAAAATATTTTTAGGAAATATCAGAAGTAATATTGGGATTCGAAAACATGAGAAACTGACCCATCCTTTTACCCACTTGCGTCTGACATCTTGGTTTTTATCTCTTATTTCTACATATGTTAGAGAGAGAGACGAAATGAAAATACAACTACTAGAAGTGGGTAGACACCAGAGGGCCAACGCAGCTCTGCAGTTGCCAATATAAAAATTTATGTTTATAAGGAAATTTTAGATTCTTATTAATTTAGTTTGTTTTGTTATATTATAAAGTCTTTTGAAATTACAAATTTGGAAAAGGTAACCAATAATGCAAGCATTATTATTTTAGTGCGTTATAAATAAGGATGGAGATTAGTGAAAAGTAGTAATTTTGAATGATATTTCACAATGTTGTGGTATCGGTATAAAATTGTATTTGTAGCATAGTAGTTTATAGTTCAAAGAATTGAATGGGAGCGCGTTGCGCGCAGAATTTGTTCTAGTATTAATAAATATAATTGATCTGAAGAACGTAACGTTAAAACATTAACGAAAATAAAATCCTGATTATAAGTGATTATTAAAATTTGTTCCTATTATGCTTATAATTAATTATATAGTCGTCAAAAAATGAGTAAAAAAAGTCTAAAATTTAAAGAAATTACTTTAACTTTCCATAATAATTATTTTTAGAATATTTAATATTTTTTAAATAATAGTTTAATAGCTTTTGAAACTCTTCGGACTTTTTTTGACTCAGTTTTTGACGCCCATTTAATTGGTTATAAGCATAATGAGAACAAATTTTAATAGTCACTAATAATCAGGATTTTATTTTCATTAATGTTTTAAGGATATGTTCTTTAGCTCAATATAAGTATAATAGTAACAGTGGAGAGTAGGCAAAGGCGCTAGGTTTACAATTATTGATGTATATTTTTTAAATTAGGCAATTAATTTATGCGGTCTTTGTTTTTAATTATTCTAAAACTAATCAACAAGAAATTTTAATAGTTGCCCGCGGCGAAAAGGAAGTATGGTCAAAATCCATTAAAGTACAGAATGTTATGGTCAAAGTACAGTAAAGTACGGCTTTTAAAGCACTTTTTCTATGTGACGGTTTGAAAAAATCGATTTTTTTTGCATGTTTCGAAAGTACAATATCTTAGAAATATCGTGTAAAAGTTTGGGTGTACCACAAACCAATCTGTAATATCACCAAGAACTTCACGCATGCGCAACAAAATTTAAGTGAACGTCTGCATATCGTCTGCTACGGGACTGTTTAAGCTGTTGAATCATAAGCTGAAGTTTGTGAGAAGACACAGTCTGGTTTGTGTATATCCCAAACTTAGCCGTTTGTGGATACTACAACCGCCGTTCATAGATGGAACAGGAATTTGCAACTTGAAGGCATTATTCTACACATGAGTGGCTATCGTGTGAACCTCGGTCATGATTGTACATAAACATTTTCCTATTTTTTTAAAACAATTTGCTGACGAAAAAACAAGCGTTTCCCATACTTTGGAATGTACATGGTTAAAAACGATATTTAAAGTACGGGGACAGTTCGGCAAAGTACGGTTAGAAAAAAATAGATTTTTGGGAATATTTCCGAATGAAGAACTTCACCAAAGTATTGGAGGCAAGTTTTTTGTGAGATATTAAATATGAAAATGGAAATTCTGTATTTTTTGAGTTCGGCAAAGTACGGGAAAATACAACAAAGTATTGGAGATTTAAAAAATAGTTTTTTTTAGAAAATATTAACTACGAAAATAAAAATTCTGAACTTTTGGAGTTTGGAGAAGTACAGCACAGTATAGGAGAGGGAAAAAGGTTTTTTTGGAATCTTAAATAAGAAAATTAAAATTCTGAATTTTTTGAGTTTGGCAAAGTACGGGAAAGTACAGCAAAGTATGGCAGATTTAAAAAATGGTTTTTTAAATATTAAATATGAAAAGTGCAATTCTGCATTTTTGGAGTTCGTCAAAGTACGGGAAAGTACAACAAAATATGGTAGATTTAAAAAATGGGTTTTTTTAAATATTAACTATGACATATATTTAAAAAATTTCTATTACATGTAATAAATAATTTATTTAGGAATTTGTAAAATAAAAAATTTTTCATTTTTATTTCAAAATGGCGGCGATATAAGCAATTTTTTAAAATGCCCATTTTCGGTGGTAAGATCAATTCCAAACTTTCTAAAACAGATAAAACCAAAACTGAAGTAACATTCTCAAGGTGACAGTACCCTATTATTATTGTCTTAGACCACCCGACGTTCTTTCTCGATTTACGTTAGTATACTCCTTCGGAAAAATCTCATTTTTCATTCATTTAAGGAGTGAATGCTACAGCTCTTTTTGTGATATCTTCCTACACGACGTGTTAGTGTTCTAATTAATTATTTTACATTTTGATGTTTTTACGTGGAAAGTGATTATAGCCTATTGCTATATGCCCTAGTGCTGTATATACAGTGACTGGTGTTTTTTATTGTTATCTCTGTTGTGACTTTTTTTCCACTTCGTGTATGTATGCGGCTGGCCTGTCTCCTACAGTTGTTTAAAAAATGTATTAACGACGTAAGGTATATGTGAGTGTTTTTCGACACTTGATTTGGTGCGAGTGTTTACGTCTGTATACTTTCTCACTTCTCATCATGAGTCAAAGTGAGATAAACAGTCAACTGCTAAAGGTTGTCATACTGAACGGTAAACCAGTTGATATAAACATTACATGCCCGATATGCAAATATCGCGTAGTGAAGGAGAAAACTTATTGCCCTGGTTGTGACGTTCTTTATCACCCAAAATGTGCTGCCAAGAATGTTCTTTTACCGAATATCGGTTATAAAAAATGCTGTGGTTTTCCGTCACCCTCCATAATAAATGAATCTACATCCTCCAATACAGATCAGTCGTCTCTTACTTTGGATAACATTCGACACTTAATGAGAGACGAATTTACATCTATGCGTGAATGCATGTCAAATGACTTGTCAAAACTTGAAAAATCTATTGGTGCGCTGCCAATGGGCATTAGGGAACACTCAACGAGACTTGACACTTGCGAAACAAACATTAAAAATGCTTTTCAACGTATTGACGATATAGATGTTTCGGTCAGGGAAATACCACAGGTAAAACTTCAGATACTAATATTATCTCTGCATGTTTATCCCAATTAAATGACCGATCTCATAGAGCCAATAATATCATTATTTTTGGTCTGCAAGAGGAAGCCTCCATTGATAACAGTGTTGATCTGCAAAATATCCTACCCATTCTTAACTTTCTTTCTAAAAAACACTCTTGCCCGAAAATATCATCCTAACACGCATTGGTAAAAAATTGCAGAATGGAAGCAAGCAACGACCAGTGAAATTGGCCTTCTATCAGCATTGTGCCGGACAGAACGGCATTTCAGCAAACACAATTTCTCCAAGTGAAAAAGCAAAAAGGAGTTGGGCGAACGTCTAGCGAAAGGCGAGAAGGGATTATACATACGTCATCGGCGCGGGACTTCCACCATCATAACGTCTCCCACTGTCATAGTGTCCCCGGACCTGTCAGCGAGCACCAGAGAATACCAAACCATATCTTAAATTTATATAACCCCTCTACAGATGAATCACGTGAGGAAAATTCATGCAGAATTTACGAAACGTCAGGAGAGGGAAGAGCGGTACCTGACCACAAAGCACGTGGAAGCAGAACCAATGATTGTAAATTGTGCTAGGGCAATATTCCCTGCTCATGGTCAGATTGTTTCTCCCTCTACAGGTGTTTCCCCTTATGATCACTCATTTCTAATTTACTACACTGAGAGAAGAAAAGCACAGAATCCGTACTGTGACAGACACCGGCCGTGTAAAATGCGTGTCAGTTGACGTTATTAATTTTATTCAGTTCGTGTCATTCATAGTTCAGATACTATACTCAAAAAGCGCGGCGGCGGTACGAACTAATTAATACAGGATCTGTTTCATAGCGACCGACAGATAATGTACTTCTAAACAGTAGCATTTGAAGTACAACATCTGTACCTCAAGCCAAAGTCAAAATCCGTTTCACATTTTAGCACGACACCTATCCCACAGTGGCACTGCTGCTGCGTCTAATGGAGTCCAGATGCTCAACTTTTATATTTTAGAATCTGTGCTTTTCTTCTCTCAGTGTACCAAAATGTAAGGGGCTTGCGTACTAAAATTTTAAGTCTCCACGAGTAGGCAATTCGATGGGTCGAATAAGTGCACAAAAATGCAACCTGAAAAGTCTCTGTGGTTTATTGTAGATTGGGGGCTCCTCATAAGAGCCCCAAAGTTTGCTCTCGATTATCCGTTGCAAAATATAGTGTAAACAATCGTCAAAGTTTGGAAAACGTGGTTTTTCGATGACCGATGCTGCGGGTTACACTTTAGAGAAAAAGTTGCTATTAAAAGTTGTAGAGCTTGGAAATAGCTTTCAAATGACTGGTCGTACGTTAAAAAAGGTTAATTAGTTTAGTTGCAAATGAATTTAAACCATTAAAAATAGGACTTTTTTAATTGTTTAATAATTTTGTTAATAATTATCGAATTTGTTTATAATTCACCAGAAGGTGGGGGAATTAGTTTTTTTATTTCAACAATTTCCTGACTAGTTAATTATTAATATTTTTAAATGAAATTTGCACCACTGAGTTTCCCCACTCCGACGTCCAAGAGTCGAAAAAACTATATATGTATTTTTACTTGATATAAATGAAAAATAAAAGTATAAAATATAACAATCAATTTTTTTCATAAAATACATGTATTAAACTGCAGGTGGTGCAAATTTCATTTAAAAATATTAATAATTAACTAGTCAGGAAATTGTTGAAATAAAAAAACTAATTCCCTTACCTTTGAAGCTAGGTCAGATTTTTTTTTGGAAAAGATTTGTGAAAAGACATGAAATTTAATGCCGTTTAGACCAAATTAATAAAGTGAAAATTGACTGAGTTATTACATTTGTTTATGACAAAAAAACGTACCCTTTTTTAATCTCTATTATTTTCCATTTATATAAAAAATATCTAATTTTCATTTATGTAGGATGAAAGTTTGACTCTTCAAGTTTACTTAAAAAAAGAAATTCGCAGGTCCAAAAGTGTAGAAATTCCGTTGCAAAATTACATGTTTTTAGTTAACAAATGGAATTATGCATAAACTATTTGTCCGATCGAGTTACATTTTTTTGGGATTTATTCAGCTTCGCAAGGAGAATATTTCTAGTGAATTATAAACAAATTCGATAATTATTAACAAAATTATTAAACAATTATATTGCTAATAACAATTAGCATCGGTCATCAAAAAATCACGTTTTCCAACCGTCATTTTGAATTTTTTCAATAACGACCTTAAATTCAATCTGCAACAATTTATTTATGGTTTGTTGACAAAGAAGTTATATGTAATAATTTTATTTATTAAATAACCTCGCGAACATAAAATAGCCCCCGTTGACGGCAGTATAATTCAATGCATAGGGTGGTCAGCTCCATAAAGGCGCTTGTATACCTCACCGATTCTGAGTATGTCCCCGTCGTGTAAGCAGTTTTCCAAGTTGGAATGAGTTTTCTAACCAAGGAAACCGAGTTAGAAAATTGCTTGCATGGCGGGATAATTTAAATATATAAATAATGATCAGTAATTTGTGAAAGAGAATTAATAGTAGAATATGAATAAAATGATTTTTTTGAATAAAACTTATGTGAAATAACTTGTGATAAATTATTGTAATGAAAAAGTGATAATGTTAAGAGAAATATGTGAAAATAAAATTACAATAATTTATCACAAGTTATTTCACATAAGTTTTATTCAAAAAAATCATTTTATTCATATTCTACTATTAATTCTCTTTCACAAATTACTAATCATTATTTATATTTTTAAATTATCCCGCGATGCAAGCAATTTTCTAACTCGGTTTCCTTGGTTAGAAAACTCATTCCAACTTGGAAAACTGCTTACACGACGGGGACATACTCAGAATCGGTGAGGTATACAAGCGCCTTAACAGTCAATTTTCAAAAATTTGTTTTCATTTTTTTATAATTATAGCTGTAGCAAACCGTTCAAATTACAACTATATAATGCCCTAATGATGAGGAAAAGTGATATTTAACATTTAAAAAAACCAAAAAAATTTCTTTTAAAACTGATCTTGAAATTGCATAGTTACGTAAAAATCACACATATATTAAAGTTTGTATCAAGAAAATACACTTTTTGAAATTGTCAAGTCTTATGTTATTAACCCTCCTGCGTACACTGTTGGATTTTTTTACAATTTGATAACTAGGGGTTTTTGGGGTCCCACAAGTCTTTATAGAAATAATGATCTTCACGATTAGTAAAAAAAAAGTTCTGTTTTTTACAAATATCATACAAGTTAGTCTTTGAGGGAATAATGATCTTCTGTTCTTTACTAATCTGTTCTGTTTTTTACTAATCGAGAATTTAATTATTTCCATAAAGACTAACTTGTTTGATATTTATATTGTTCTGAAGTCAGATTCGTAATCAGCATCCCCAAAAACTCCCGAATCACTATTTTCAAGCAAATACAATTACTTTTTTAAAAAATGTCCGCCATATTAAACCCACCATTATGAATTTTGAAAAAGTGACATTAGATTTGTAATCAGCATCCTCAAAAACTCCCGAGTAACCATTTTCAAGCAAATCAAATCACTTTTTAAAAAAATTGTCCGGCATATTGGATCCGCCATTTTGAATTTTCAAAAAGTAACATCAGATTTGTAGACAGCGACCACAAAAACCCCCGAGTAACCATTTTTAAGCAAATCTAATCACTTTTGAAAAAATTGTCCGCCATATTTGATCCACCATTTTGAATTTAAAAAAAGGAACAGATTCGTAATCAGCGACCTCAAACACTCCCGAGTAACCATTTTCAAGCAAAACTAATTACTTTTTAAAAAATTCTTCTGAATTTTTATCCGGCCTTTTGCGTTTTGGGAAAATGTTCATTTTCATATCCACCATCATGGATTTCAAAAAAAATTAATTATAGTTTCTTGTAGCTGTGGGTTCGAGGACGCGTCAAAATTTTTTTTTTTGAAAATAAACTCTGCCATTCGAAAGCTTATGAAAAAACCTAGAAAAACCTTGTCCTACTTTTTTTTAACTTTTCCTTTTAAGTATAATAAATTATCAAAGTTAAGCGTGTCACGCAAAAATTAAAAACTTTAACCCCCTCTCCCTTGGACAAATTTTTATAAAATTCAAAAATATTTGTCTGACAAAGTACTAACCTGTAGATAATATCATTAAAAAATTTGGAACCATAAACATAGTTTAAAATCATAAATGAATTTTTGCCTTTTCAATTTATCGTATATAACCTATGAAATAACACAGTTACACAAAAAATAAGTTTTTTGGCCAAGATATACTCAAAAAACGATTCAAAAACCAAATTAAAAGAAAAATTGGACAAGTGCGAGTTGTACTCGCACTGCAATGGCAGGTTCCGTACACAAATATTACAACAATACTTTTAACATTTGTCAATAATTAGTAGAATTAAAAAAAACAATTAAAAAACGTATTAAAATCATTTGATAAAAAATCAGGCAGAGAAGCAGGCGCAATGCGCCTACATCATAGGGTTTCGTGGCCTAAAATGACAAAAATGATGATAATGATAATAAATGAATAAAAAAATAAATAATACAAACTATAAGTTTTAACTTTCACTCAATAACCATTACCTTAACAACAATTGTTATGACAACCATTGCCATAGTAACGGTTGTTATGACAACCATTGCCATAGTAACGGTTGTTATGGCAAACATTAACATAGCAGCGGTTGCCATGGCAAACATTAACATAGCAACTGTTGCCATGGCAACGGCTGTTATGACAAACATTAATATAGTAACGGTTGTTAAGACGTAAGACATAAGACGTAATACTTAAGACTTAGGATTTAAGACCTTCCGATACCAAAGACCTTCCGATTTTACTATAAGACATAAGGCTTAATACATTAAGTCTTACTTAGGAGTTAAGACCTTCTTATACCAAAGTCTCGCTATAAGACTCAAGACTTAGAACTTAAAAACTACGGACGGACACCGAAGTCTCGCTATAAGGGTTTTGGCCCTTGGCCACGAAACCCTAAAAAGATAACTAAAAAAATTAAAGTATTGTACACTCAGATGCATTAATGCTGTCCTTCCGGTTTGACGGTATTTTGCAAAGTAGTATGATTTCTATCAAAATGTTTTTAGTTCATGACTTATAAGAACATTCGTATGTCACGAACTAAGAATATTTGATAGAAATGACACGACTTTTCAAAATTCCTTTAAACTGGAAGGACAGCATTAATGCATCTGAGTGTACATCTAATATTGTAAACAATAATAAGTAGAGGAACAAATTTTTCAAAATTAGTTCCTGTTTTTTTTAATTCTACCAATTATCGATCAATGTTGCAAGTATTGTTGTAATATTTGTGTACGGAACCCGTCATTACAGTGCTAGTATACCAATTTTAGGCTCATTAGGTAAAATATTGTAAAAATTAAAAAACCAAATTTTTTTTTGAATTTCTTTCTTGACAACGCTATGGCCATTATTACATAGTAAGTTCTCTATATTTTTCCTGTAATCTACTTGTGAAAATACGTATCTGTACCAAATTTGAGCTCTCTAGGTCAAATAGTTTAGCCGCTAGGGGGGGACACGATTTGGCTACGGACACAAGAGCCTTACCAATAGGGTTCCGTCGGTACCTAAAAAAGATGAAATAAATTTTTATGACACCACAGTAGTATATTTACATGCATTTTTTTATGCTAAGTCCGAATTCGAATTTAGAATTAACAGATTTGCTTAAAATTTTGAGATAAACTCAAAAAACCGATTTAAAATCTAAAAAATTTCATAACACTACAATAGTATATTTCTATGTAATTTTTTTCGCTAACTCCGTATTTTATGTCAGTATTGAAAGAATTGCTCAAAATTTGGAGATAAATTCGAAAAACGGCTCAAAAAACCAATTTAAAATGTTTTAAAATTTATAACACTACGATAGTATATTTCTATATTTTTTTTGCCTATGAATCCTAATTTAATGTTAGAATTGCTAACAAAATTGAGATAAATTCAAAAAACTATTAAAAAACCGAATTAAAATCTAAAATATTATAAAAACATTTTATAACATAACTAGTATATTTCTATGTATTTTTTCCTGCTGAATTCGAATTAAAAATTAGAATTTTCAGAATGGTTCAAAATTTTGAGATATATAAGAAAGTTTACTACACGGAAAAATGTACGTGAATCATTCCTTGAAAGTGCTTGATTTTTGGATAGAACACAAAATACAAGACGGTATCATATACTTTCATTAGAAAATATAAGAAAGTCCTAGAATTATTCTAGTACTAGTATGGGCCACAGTGTTTTTTAAACTTTAAACAAAAGTCATTTGTTCAGTTTTATGAAGTACGTGAAAGATTAGTTGACTGCGCTTGAAAATTCCGTAGAGTATGCGCAGTGGGCGTTACGCGTTTCTATCTAAGTTAAATGACAGCTGATCGTCTGTTTCCATTTGTGGTTATTTCAGATGTGAATATACTATTATTTTATGAAAAACAAATAGTGTTAATATATATTAGTTTTCAAGAATTGACTTTCAAAAAAATATTTTTTATGTTGTGTTTCTAACAAAACAGAATGTTATGTAATTCTCAGTTTTCAGTGAAATAGCATGTCTCTCAAGTCGTGAAAGATTTCACCATGTGGTATATAAGAACAATTCGATACGTACTTTTAAGTGTTAAGTGTGTGTTTACATTTAAGTTATACGCGAATATATTTGTGTGTTATAGGTTAGTTCATAAGTGTTGATTTACGTCGAAAAGTGATACAATAATAATTGTTCTGTGTTTGTGTAATTAATTATCCAAATATGTAAATGAATGAAAGAGTTTCAGAAAAACTGTGTGAACAAGTGGAAATTATTTTTTTTATTTTACAGAAATATACAATTTTTTGAAAGTCAATGAAATTCTCAAGCAAGGTACTAGAAATTTTCATTGACTGCTTTTGAAACTCTCATGCAAAAGTAGTAGACTGTTTCTAGTATATTGTGTCGTATCAAAAAGTCAAGTACCTAGTCAATGAAAATTTAACGTACTTTTTTTCCGTATAAAAAACAAATTAAAGTCAAGAGATTTAACTTTTTCTTGCTATTATACTTGATTAGTGTATTTTCATTAGTGTATACTCTTTCACATTCTACTTTCTGAGCAATTTTCATTGAACTCAAAATTGTGAGCCACTTTGAGAATCTGACAACGAAATTAAAGTGAAAAACTACATGGGAATACATTAGTTTAGTGTCATAGTAAAAAATGTCTTTTTTCATTTTAAATTGCTTTTTATCAATTGAGGGGCTGGATGCTATAATGTGTTACGCGCCATGTTAAGTAAATGGCGCGTAACACATTATAGCATCCACCCCCTCAATTTTTTGAGCTTATCTCAAAATGTTGAACAATTTTCTCAATTTTTATATTGAATTTGGCTTCAGTGGTAAAAAATACAAGAATATAGGGGAGAGTGGGGCACCTTTTTGTAATTGGCTGTTTACAGAGAACCAAACGAATAAATCGATTCAACTAATCATCAGAATTCTTCTTTGTACTCTTATGTTTGAGGAAATTATGATAACAGCGGAAAAAACAATTTTTAAAAGAACTTATATCCCATTTTCTGAGAAGGTGCAAAAACCCCATTTTGCCCCATGGGTGGGGCAAAATAAGGTGGTATCAAAATGCCATATAAAACATGGAATATTTTTTCAAAATTTGTTAAATTCTTGTTGTAAGAGATTATAAATACAAACAAAAAGTAAGATTCTTTATTATTATGAAAAAAACAAGCAATATTTACTAGAAATTAACAGAAAAACATCGATAATGAAAAATATCGATATATCGATAGTGAAACATCGATAGCATAATACCCCGAAACAAAAATTTGACTTTTCTGCGGAAAGTTGTTAAATATGCATAATATAACGTTTTTAAGTAGTTCAATGAATATTAAATACAACCCGGCATGGCCCAACACATAGGTACCCCATTTTGCCCCGCACTGCATAGTACAACAAAATGTCATGTTTACAAATTGTTGTAAACAATTTAACAATCTATCCTATTGGAAATTACTCTTGAATAAGTGCCGAAAAAGATCCCACAATTTTCAAAATATATAAATTATCCCAAAAAGTTTTATAAGCACTTTAATTTTAAAAAAAATCGATATTTTTTTTGCTCAAAACTTTAAAGTTGTATAACTTTCAAAAAAAAGAATTTTCATATTGCCCTCATAATTAATAACATTTTCTTATTAAAATGAATGATATATATCGAGGATAAAAAAAATTAAATGTACCCATCATGGAGAAACAGAGGTACCCCATTTGACCCGCCTACCCCATTTTGCCGCACTCTCCCCTACTATCGAAGTGTTATAAAAAATTTTTCATTCTAATTTGGTTTTTTAGTCGTTTATTGAAAATCTCAAAATGAATAATTCTTTAAATACTGACTACACATTCGGATTCAGCGGGAAAAATTACATAGAAATATACTACTTTTGTGTTATAAAAAAAAAATTTATATTTTTTTAAATTTTAATTCAGTTTTTTGAGTCGTTTTTTGAGTTTATCTCAAAATTTTAAGCAAATCTGTTAATTCTAATTTCCACTTCGGATTCAGCGTAAAAAAATGCATGGAAATATTTACTACTTTAGTGTCATAAAATTTTTTGTTTGTTTCGGATTTCATTCGGATTCATCTGGCTAAAATACATGGGAATTTACTATTGTAGAGTCTCTTCAAAAAAATTGTTTTTTTGTGTGCCTGTGTAATTGATGCTACGGAAGTTCGTAACATATTGTAAAATAATATCCATCGCTATAAAAATGAGCAAGACAGCAACTCGAGAATGCACCAGATACTAACTCAGGCCAGACGGTAAAATCAGTTCCCTTTAAGTTAAAATAATACTTTAATAAACAATATTACTTTGTTGTCATTATAATGATTTTCAGGAAAATAATATTAATTTATATTTTACAGTTCATTGTGACTTATTTAATATTAGTCACACCTGTTAATAAAACTCGAAATAATTGAGGAGCTGGATTCTAGAATCCGCTCTTCACTCGGAGCGTAAGCGCTAATACCAGTCAGTGAGCAGTGAGCGCCTCTGAGCCACTCACTGCCACCCGACTGGTATTAGCGCTTACGCTCCGTGCGAAGAGCCGGTTTTAGAATCCAGCCTTTTAATTGTAGTATGACAATTCTAAAAATTGGCTGTAAAAGTGCTAAACATTCAAACATTTACATTACGCATCTACGGAGCTTTCATATGTGAGTATTGGACACATACACGCGCAAGTAGACTTCGTACTATGAAATATACTAGGATTGGCTTGGTGTGATACTATAATAAATTTATATTAACTAATAATGGGTACAAATATGCCGCAAAATGTCTCTACGTAAGAATTATGCCCTTTTCACCTTTCATTTCTTTCTGTATATAAATTTTTTTTCCTACTCATCTCTGTAATCTTCAAGCTACGCATAAAATATTTAAAATCGAGTACAAGAAAAATAATAGGACATGCTTTTAGTAAAATTGGGGAAGAATAATTCTTCTGGTGAAAATTCAACATCGCTTCATATTTTTATACTCAGCATTCATTCTTTTACCATTTCCTGTCTTAGCTCAAAAAGCTACCCGAAAACGCTGAGAAATTTTTTGTTCTTATGTAAACTCAGCAAAACTAGCGTAGTTTCCCACTTCACATCCATAATGTTCTAATAGTGGCATCTCGCGTCCAAGGTACAAGTGCAGTCTTGATCTGGACCGCGAAGAAACTTAAACATTTGAAGTCGGTGGGAAAATCGGCTTAGCCCGTCCGCGAGTAGAAACCTAACTTACGTCTTGCAGCTGGATTGTGAGAACAAGTTGGTCGGACTTTAATAAAATTATAAATCTTTAATTAGACGAAGTCCACTGCAAATCAATCCGGATGAGTATTTCAGAATTTAGAATAAATCCTTGAAGTATTTTGCTTGTTTGACCGGCAGTATGAGCGTAGTGCCTGCCTCCGCTCCGCGCTTGACGGTTCCGGAAAAGTGCATTTGTGTTTGCTAAAAAATTTAAGAAATTTGTGCCTTAGCTCCCGCCGCTTGGACTGGTTAAAATTACTATTTACCTGTCGACGGTAGAATTTAAGGACTATTATGGTAAGTTAAAAAAAATGTATCGTTATTCTATACTCGTTTTCAATTTAAAATTTATTAATTGAAATAGTTACGACTGCAATCTGTAAATTCTTTTTATTTTCTAAATTTAAATAAATTGTAATGAAGGGTTAAATAGTTTTTTTACTGTCCTTGTTTTTCCTTTCTTTTGAGTTTAAATTTCAGTTTAGTATTTCGTGGATTGGCGGATTTGTACTTTTAAAACAGGAATAACGATTTCGGAAAATTATACAAGATCTTTCAGACCATGAAAAAATCTTTCAGAAACATATTCAACAAAATTGATCCCATTACAAGTATGGAAAGAATAAATTGAAAAAGTAGACGGTGTATAGTAAAAGTGGTAAAATTGACCCCCCTTTACCCCCTCCAAATTTTCGAAAAAGTCAAAAACGTTTTTTGGGGCACATTTCTATTTAATAGAACAACAAAATCCCCGAGTTTCAATTTTTTCAAGAAGTTGAATTTCATGAAAAAGTTATATCTTCTGCTTGCAAAGACTTCTTCAAAATCTTTATCAATCTATAAACAATTGTTATTATAGTGATCATTCAGTATCAAAAATATTATTTAGTTTGTCTAATATGAAATAATTATTTTAAAATTGCCATATCGCCGTCAAAGTGTAATAAACAAGGATATTCGGTGAAGATTTGTGTTGATATTGTTTTTAGAATCCATTCTCTTCTATTTGTCAAAGTCTCCATAATATATTTTTCAATATATTTTATATTTCCATTAGATAGATGTTTAAATTTTAACTATGCAATCTATTGCAAAAAACAGTGAAATACTATTTTTGATTATAATAATATTCCAAGAAAAAATTTAAATAATTATTTAATGATATTCATCTTTTAGAATAATGAAGAAATTAAAAGTATTTTAATTAAGAACATCAAAAGTTGGGATGTGTAAAATATCAGTAAGATTTTTTAGTTTTCTTCGGATTGTTAGTAGTATATAATTTTTGTTTGTAATACACTTAGGTATTCTTTTGTTTTATCTACTTTAAATTTTTCAGAAATGGAAATTCAGTTAAGGTGACTTTGCAAGTGCGAGTTTTTGCACTATCAAGAAGATAACTAAAAATAGTGTCATTATTTATAAAAAAATTCGTTTTATAAATTGATGAAAAAATAATTCGTATTGTAAAGAAGATTGTTCTTTTAAAATCCGAATAGCACAGTAGCTTATTAGTCCTAAACTTTTATAAGCTCAGATACAAGATTATCTCTAACTATTTTCTCTTCTTTTGAATAGTATTGTTTCCTCATTGGTGTAATTATTTTCCGATGTGCTATATCTTACAGTTTAATTCGTTTTTGTGATATTAAATAAATTTCCATTACCCTGAACGATGTATTCTCCTATAATGTTATCCTGAAATAATACTTCCATACTTTCAAGTTTTTCTCAAGAAAACATATCAAACAGACAGAATTAAACTAGTACTCTGTATCGATATACCTAAGCTTATGCAATTTCATAAAGTGAACGATAACCGCTGAAATCTTTCTGAATGGACATCACTTAGCTCCCACACGCAAAAAAATGTTTGGTTGGTTCAACAGAAAGTTTGCTTGCCACAACCGAACTCTCTCGTTAAAATAGGACTGACAGAACACTCCGTTCCTAGCAACCAAACAAATTCGGTTCCATTTAGTTCGGTTTCATTAACTAAACTGATTGGTATTCTAGAACCAAACTTAATTTTTATGTTTTAATTTTTTATTTGAATCAGGTATTAATTTAAAAATAGGTTAAAGAATCTTGGTTATTAAAACTACAAATGATATTAAAAGCCTTTTCTCCATTTTTATAATATAAACATTTTGAAAGGTTTCAAAATTAAGGGTTTTTTGTGACTGACAAGAAACATAAATAAGTATAATAAAAGGTTAAAAAAATCAAATGTTGAAACATTTTATTTTTTTATACTTAGCTTTTCAGAAGTAGTTAGATAATAATCAAGCATAATAATCAAATAATTTTAGTAATAAAAGAAACATAAATTAAGTAGAGTAAATAAGACAATTTATTTATTAAAATATATTGAGTTTATAAACCGTAAAGGGTAAACTGTCAAGAGTATATTCTTGACTGATATTAGTGATTTTTCTGTTAACTGCAGTGACAGTTTAGTATTTAAAAACATACATGAAGTACTGTTTATAAAGTAACAAATGAATGTGTTTGGTTTCCATATAACTGAAACATTTTCATTTTCACAACTGAACTAATTCGGTTGAGACAACCTGTCCTTGTTTCAATTAACCGAACTTTTTTCAACCAAACCTAGTTTAGTCAATTTGACCAAACCATTTTTTTGCGTGCATTTCAAGCTTTAATTTTAGGATGTTAGCAATTTTTTAGAAAGTTTTTTTTTAATTTGTAAAATAATTTAAAGGGACTAGGGATCCAACGCGAAAACGATTTTTTTGTTATACAAAAGAAAAGCGGAATAATTTGAAAAGTTTTTCACATATCTAGTATAATTAAAATATTTTTATTATTCTTACAAATAATATTATTAAATAAAAATTATTAGTATTTATCTAATTAAATTTAAAAAATCAATTATTTACAAAATTTTTTTAGAAGCTTTTAATTTCCAATTAGATTTGTCTTAATTTACAATTATGTTACTCAATTATTAAATGCACTTTTATATATTTTCTATGAATAAATTTTAATTTTACAAATAAAATTAACCAATTAATTTCATAAATTAAAACAAATGATAATAACTTTCTGAAGAAATATCGTACGTTAATTTTTAAAAAACCATTTTAAAGGTGATAAAATAAGCTTTAAAATGCATTATATAAAATTAATTTGCAACGACTTGTTAAAAAAACTACAATTGTTTAAAATCGTCAAATATATTATACAAGATATGTGAAAAAACTTTTTAAATTATCCTGCATTTCTTTTATCTAACAAAGAATCACTTGCAGCTTAAGAGATAGATTTTTTTTGTTTCAGTAGTTGGTCCTTTAGCTCAGTTGGTTAGGTTGGTTATTAGGCTTTCGTTTCCGCGTTCAATTGCCAGTCCCTTTAAATTATTTTATACAACTCATGCGTATTATGGTCACTTTATCTACCTGTGCAGGCGCATACTAAGTTCCCCCTTATAACCCAACAGTCCATAAAGAAACCATTATAGCTCTAGGGAGATAAAGGGTATATTATTGACCGCTCACAGGTCAATAAAGTACCCTTTATCTCCCTAGGGCAATAATGGTTACTTTATTGACCAGCTGGGTTATAAGGGAGAACTTAGCATGCACCGGTACAGGTAGCATAGAGAACCATAATACGCCTTTGTTGTATAAAGCGAAGTATGGAACAAGGGAGGTAACCTCGTTTATGACCCCACACAATATTGAAAAACTCGTCTTCGCAATCGCTTCGCTCGTGCTACGACTCGTTTTTTCGATATTGTGCTCGGTACATAAACTCGGGCGTACCTCCCTTGTTGCATAATGTACTATTATTTATATATTTACTGTATAGTTCCGGTATATTGTGAAATGTTATAGAAACTGTCTAGAAATGTAACGTTACGATCATCAAGTTTCTAGATAATTTTACTATATCAGAACAATCCTGTGAATCTATATAAAAACTATATTGTGGATCTAGAACAATTTATGTGCATCCGAGGCAAGTGCCGGAATTTTCAAGCCTTGGTTGTTCATTGACAACAAATATTTGACCAATATTAATAACCAATTACTTTCCAGCGCTTTAAAATTAAATTAATGAATGGTTACTTCTTGGTTATCTATATTGAACCAACGTTTGAAATTAATATTTTATTAATACAACACATGGCAAAAATTGTTTAGAAAAATAAATGTAAAATAAATGAAAAAATAAAGTACTAGTCTAAAAAAGGAAAGGGAATTAATTTAATTGGAACACTCTATTAAAAACAGAGTGTGGTAAAAATCAGACAAAAAAAATATTTGTCTTTAAGTTTAAGAATGAAATCGTCTCTTCTTATATAGAACTGGTAAAATAACTTGTTAACGAGAAAATAAACTTGCGCGCCCTGGTGACAACTTATCTTAAGTAATTTCAAACGTAAGCAGCGCGGGACTGCTTTCAGAGGCGAAAAATTTCCCATTGGGTAGAAATAAATACTCGACGAAAAGTGTATATTGTTTTTATGCAAAGCAATTACTGATTTTGATTATTTAAACATTTTATTTTATATGATAAATGAGTTTTTATATTATTTATTATCTAGTTTTGTTAAACAGAATTTATATAGTTGAACAACGTAAAGTAGTTAATGTAGGTAAACTATACAGATCCTAGAACGTTTAACAATATAAATCAGGTGAAACTGTACAGGAGCTAGACCGTTTCGATATAGATTTACGTGAATACTGTCGTCCTGATGAAAAAAATGGTTACTTGCAGTCAGAGTGATTTCGAGATACACTGAGAAAAATGAATATTGAGCTTTAATATCCAGATATAATCGGTCAATATCTGTGACAGTCAAATACATAAACATCTTAGATGTTTAAATTTTATTATCCACAGATATTGGAAAAGACATGTTCAAACATAACCTCAAATTTGTAGATTATACCTTTTAACATCTGAAATATTTAACTTTAACATCTCGATATTATGAAATACCATCTTTTCTTAATATCTGGTATATTAAGATTTTTAATATCTAATTTTCTCATTGTAATTAAGGAAACGCGTTTCTAACGAGCTCCACTAATATTTAAAAGTTTTTTTAATATTTACAATTGCTATTAACTAAATTTAATATGCTCTATTTAATGGCGTTGAAATAATTAAAAAATTTTAATTTATTATAAACAAAATGTCGAATACTGTTAAAAATTAATTTTCAAATCGTCAAAATACTGCCTTCAGGTCATGTTATTCAGTGGGAAGTTTTTCCATAGTAAAGTAAATGGGGCACGTGACCACTGAATAACATAACCTTAAAAGCATAAGTGTACTTACGGTCTGAGAAGCTTAATTTTTAACACTGCTTTACTAACCGTAACTGCAAATATCTTAGCTTATGGCGTGCACAATGCAGAAATGCAAGTACGCTTCTGAAAGTTGATCTTTTTGGGGATATAAAACTTGAGAATAAAGTGAATAAGTGTTATACGGTTCAACGCCTTAGTTTTTTGGGTCTAGTTGGGCTACATTTCCAAGCCGCACTCGCCAATACGGTTCGAGCTCCAATGAAAGTTCTCATCTACGTCATTATTTTGGCCAATCTTTGCAAGTACGGTTAAATTTTCTGCAAGTACGGTTCTACAAATAAGTATTTCACGAAAATCTCTGCAAGTACGATAATTAGGAATTCATTATCTTTAAAATTAATTAATATCGGTAAAATGTAATACTATAGATAGATTCTAAATTTTATAACGAATCCAACGGTATAAAAATCTCATTTTTCATAAAAAATGTCACTTAACCACTTTTTTCATCAGGACGGCAGAATAGTTTCACGAGTTTTTTTACGATATATTTTTTATCTTGTATATATTATGTGGGTGATTAAATTTCAAATGTCATTTTCAACAACTACAAACATTGACTTGGCGATGTTGGAATTTCTGGTTAAATTTTTTTTTGTTTGGATAGGAGATATACAGCATAGAAATTTTTTAGCTTTTCTTCTTTGAAACCGCAAACTTTTTTTTGGCAGAATACATTTAAGTCAATTATTTTCTAAATTGTCAATAAAAAGACAGACTTTGAACTAAAAAATTCCGGAAGAAAATTCATGCTATACTTTGTTAATATTAAAAAAAATTAATTTTTATTTTCGATTTTTGAAAAAACTCCACTTTTATTTTGATTAATTTTTTTTGTGGCGCTAGTACATACTTACCTTTAAGTGCTGCGTGAGTTTCAAAATGGGATCTGCATAACTTTTCGAAAAATAAATAAAAAGTTCAATTCTGTAGGTCAAAATTCTAGCTTTACATGAAACAAACGAACATCACTAGCAAGATTTTGAAGTTTAGCCATATTCGCATTGTATAAAATTACAGTTTGGACCTACAGACTTGAACATTTCTATTTATTATTCGGAAAGTTATGCAGTTTTCATTTTGAAACTCACGCAGTACTTAGAGGTAAGTATATACTATCGCCACAAAAAAATTAACCAAAATAAAATTGGAGTTTTTTCTAAAATCGAAAATAAATTTTTATTTCTTTAACGTTAACAGAGTATCGAATAAATTTTCTTCCTTAATTTTTTTAGTTGCAAGTGTGTCTTTTTATTGACAATTCAAAAAATAATTGACCTAAATATCTTTTGCCAAAAAAAAGTTATGCCGCTTCATAGAAAAAAAGATAAAAAATTTCAATGCTGAATATCTCCTATGTTTATGAATATTTTCCCAAAAAAAGTTTCACTATTTCTTCGGATTCGGATTAAGCGGCCAAAAAATACATAAAAGTGTACTATTGTAGTGTTTATAAAAATAAACTTTTTGTGTGTGCCTGTGTATTGTATATTTAAGAGGACACCATTGACATTCTGCCTCAATTCTTATTTTAAAAAAGTGATTATATTTCTAACTTTGCAATTATGCAGTTTCGAAAGTTTCAGTAATAAGTAAGACTATAATGAAGTATTTGAAAAAAATAATTATATTTAAGGGGACACCATTGACATTCTGCCTCAATTCTTATTTTAAAAAAGAGTGATTATATTTCTAACTTCGAAATTATGCGGTTTCGAATGTTTCAGTATTAAGTGAGACTATAATGAAATATTTAAAAAAAATAATAATATTACGTACAATTTGTGCTCGATAAATTTAGTTTTCCAATCTGCCATGCATGGTGTTTTTTGTAGATAGGTTGGAACGTTGTAGTATTTTTCTAGGCTTTTAGACACACAGCGCTTTCTAATAACATTCGATTAAGCAGTTTCTTACTATTTTACAATTAAATATTAAGCACAAGATTCAGATTTTGTCATTTCCTCATAAAAATATAAAATTTAGGGACTCACACTTTTGATTTTTGTTGAAGCACTATATATATATTATTAATTTATATTTGACTAGTAGTTTTTCTTTAAATAAAGAATTTCTACTTTACGAAATAATTTTTTGGGTAATCAAAACCATGAAAAATAACCATTTTTCTTAGCAAACAAGATGTTTTCATGTTCGCGTACATGGGACACCAGTGACATTTTGTCTGCAATTTAACTGCCAAATCTGTTCTGAGTGCTTTTGGTGTCTAAAAATCTAAATTTTAACAAAATAAATTATACATAAAATTAATTAACCATAAAATATTAGATTTATCAATTCGGACTTGAGTTTTCTCGGCAGGACAGCAAAATGACATTTTAATTTTAGGCATTCGTGTAAACATATTTAAAAATTTTTTTTACAATTTTTTAAGGTTTGTATGTGGGGTAAAAACATATTCAGGTAGTGAATTTTATTGGTTTTTCATTAAGAATATAAATAGATTTATTCATCTTATCTTAAATTTACAAAAATTTTTAATTTAATAGATAAGGTTGGAAATAGAGAAAAAAAATTTTAAGTTAGAGGCGTATTTTGAATATTGTATGAGGTGTCTAGACACCATAGTTTTCCTTCTAGGATTAATAATAATTAATCAATCATAAGATAAGTAGATGAACATATATGAAACAAACTTTTAACACTTTTCATCAGGTAAAAATGAAATAAAAGATTTGTCGATCTGATCGATTGTTAAAACAAGATTCTCGTTTGAATATATCAAGTGAAGACAATCTAACTTTACTGAGTGAAATACAATCAATCGATTGAAATAGTTTATTTTTCGATTGATTTGATTGATATGCTTTACTACGTGTAGGAGTAGAGCGGGTGTGAAATAAGTTTTTTAGAAGTCTTCTCACCCGATATTGGCACCTCAGCGCCACCACGAAATTGGTTTATCTGTATTCCCATACTGGGTGATCTATCATCTATGTCCCCAAAAATGGAGCTCCACGCAAAGAGTAATATAAAAAGAGTACGCAAGGTATAGGCGGCGGCGTGTGGGGGAAGTGTCCTGCCATAAGCGGAATGCGTTGGAGAGACAAAGAAGATTTGACGCCAGTATCTGTCCTTCATTCTGCTCTAGTGAAATAGAGACACCTACTGGTGCTAAGTCTTCTTTCTCTTTCTATCAAGCGGACGCTTCTATACTGACTATCCCCGATCTATTTATATTATCTCTATGGCTCCACGTTCCGAGTTGTCATCTTTCCAATTGTTAGGAAGTTTATCCACCCAGACCAGTATCGCTACGCACCCACTGGCGGGCAATCAAACTTCCCATGCACACTGAAAAAACCTAGTCTCAAAATGAGTAGCATACGCTTCCCATTTTGAGTTGCAACAAAAATGAGACTCTTAGGTGGCGCCACGTTCTACACGGAGAATTTTTCTTGTTTAAAAGTAACCGAGACTTGGTTAATATAGCACTTGCAATATTTTTTGTTTAAATTTAACCGAGTAACTTGGTTACTAATAAACAAGTGTTGGTTAAAAGTAATCATGTTGTTGTTTAAATTTAAACAAAAGACATTGCAAGTGCTATATTAATCAAGTAAATTTCTCCGTGTATGGCATTTAACATAGTCTCATTTTGAGATGCAACAAAAATGAGACTGGGTTTTTTGTGTGCAGTGAAGTGCGAAAAATTTTTACAGTGGGAAGACAGACTTCCCAAAGGTTTTTCCGTGCTGATACAAAACATTTCTATGAAAAATGTATTCTATGCGCGCTGCTTGTTCATGGTCAGGCCTGCAAACACTTGAATAGTACGCACAAAATTCCAGCTCGCGGAGTTTGCGCGGCAAATGACAATACGTAGTTTTAAAATTTTTAATTCAAAGAACTTTTCGTCTTAATTTTTCAGTAGAATCTACTCCTTTAATGTGTACACCTTTCCTAACGAAAAAATATGACATGTAATGTACGACATGAACAAGTGCAGTAATTTGCGTAACGTTATTTCGCGCGCTACGTGCGCCCCCTTTTTCTGCTATTCAATATGAAAATATTTTAATATTAAAAAAGTTTCTAACATTATGAGGTCGTCCATAAAACATGTGATACATATTTTCGGTAATCTAGACCCCCTCCCCCCTCATGACCCTGTTAAAAATTCCTGTGAAGGATCTTATACAGGATTCTGTTCCACGAATATTCGTAAGATCCTTTGCAAGTTTGTATATAAGAACGCAATAGCGTTCTTATGTACCCAGGGTTCCCTAATGAACCTTAATAAGATCAAGCGTGTTTTCCTTTGTACCGAAACAAACAACAACATAGCATCCTGGACAGTTTCCTTTGTAAAATCATTTGCAAGATCTTGCATTATCAATCTGGAAGTAAAAAACTCAGCTTAAAATCCCCGTACAGGATAGTAAAAAAATCTTTTCGGGATCCTGTGCAAGTTCCGATGCAGGAACTTTAGCTATTAAAGGTTCATGTAAAGGTTTCTGTAGCGGAACACTTGCAGGAACCTGTATAAGAAACTTTGTAGAGGTTCCTGTACAGGAACCTTTGCAGTTTTGTAAACTGCAGGTACTTAAGTGTAAATGATCCTGTAAGGGACCCGTAAAAGATCCTATACGGTTTCTTCAATTAATTTATTTATATTTTTAACTCCTGCGCAGTAGTTTTCTATGAGTTTTTCGAATGCGCAAACCATTTTTCTGAGCAACAGTGTTATACGGGCCTAACATATTAAAGTATAAAGTTTATGTCTGTTAAATGCTGCGTAACATAAAAAACATGTAAAACTTAACATTTAAAAAATTAAAAAGTTTCCTGTAGAGGATCCTGCAAGAGTTCCTGTACAGTACCCTTGCAGGAACATTTAATAGCTAAAGTTCCTGCATCGGAACCTACACAGGATCCCTAGAGGATCCTGAACGGGGATTTTAAGCTGAGTTTTTTACTTCCAGATTATTGTTAATGCAAGATCTTACAAATGATTGTAAAAAGGAAACTGCCCAAGATGCTATGTTGTTGTTTGTTTCGGTACATAGGATAACACGCTTGATCTTATTAAGGTTCATTAGGGAACCCTGGGTAGTAGCGTTCTTATGTACGAACTTGCAAAGGATCTTACGAATATTCCTGGAACAGGATCCTGTATAAGATCCTTCGCAGGGATTTTTAACAGGGGATGCTTTTCCCATAAAAAGTTAACATGTAGTGTGATATTTTGTTGACCTCCCCCCACCCCTTAAAGTATCACATGTTTTATGGATGGCCCCTATTCTAAGGATGAATACATATTTATTAAAAGAATTTTATCTTAAATGATTAAATTTTGTTTTAAATTTTGTATACCTAAATTGCACCAATTTTTCATCAATCTTGAAACAAGCTTATATAATCTTAAGTATAAAATTGCCTCAAGCTTCAAATGTTTAAATTGTTCAAATTTTTCTCATTTTTATTTATAAAAAATATTTAAAAAATTTTAATTGTTAAAAAATTATGATTAACAAATAGGAAATATACTTACTTTATGCATAATTTTTATTTCTCAATAATAATATTGTTCACCAACTCATTCTTTTCTTTCAGGAAATAATTTGCACAATTTCTACACTAAAAATAATTTAATTGAAACAAATAAAAATTTATTCACTCAATTAAATAGTTTAGTTGTCGATTATCCAATAAATATTTATTTGAACCAAGTAAATATTTATTCGATCTGAGTATTTTATTTGACGGTATGAAATAAATATTTATTTGCAACAATAAAATAATTTTTTTAAGTTACTAAATCTTTATTTGTATCAAATATTCAATTATTTATCACAATTAATTCTTTTAATTAAGACTAATATTTCTTTAATTGAATCAAATAATTATTTTTTTTTTGCTTAGGGAATTTGGGAAATCTGCATACAGATACCTTGGATTCCGCATTCCAAGGTTATGTGGGGTTGGTAAAATAAAAGAATATAAAATAAAGACAAATTATAAAATTGTTTAGCAAGCTAGCAACCTGCTGACAGCCCCGACCCACTAAAACCCTTAACTCTTCTTTGGAAGCTCTTCACCCACCCTCGGAACTGTCGCAAGACTTTAGCCGTCGAGGGTGGCGCTCCAACTCTGTCGCTGGTGCAATGTTAAAGAGTATACGATCAAATGTTAAAAAGTTAAAAAATAAAATTGTAGCCGGTCTCTGCTAGCCGACTGATATTAATGCATGCGTTGGAGCGCTCGGCGAGTTCTTCTTCCTGGCTCCTCAATTGTATTAACCCATTTAGTCCCAAATGTCCGTATTTCTTAGCACAAGTTCGAGCTTTCCGTTCCACGAGCTACAATTTTCAAAAAAATCAGGAGATAGGTTTTTTTAATGGTTTGAGTAACCTCTTTTAGAATCTGAAAAAAAATTTCAATTTCAAATTTATAGATAGTAAAATGTTATAATTCGTAGAAATTTTTTTTAATTACATTACGCTCTCTTGTAATCAAAATGTTGCTAATGTTTTAAACTTTAATTTAAAATTATTCAACAATATTTAAAAATACTATAAACAATTTTTATAGAAAAAGAAGTTTTGAGTGGAAACAATTTTTTCACATTTTGCTTGGTTTGACATTAGAATAAATTTTGGAGAGACTAACCTTTGTTTCTAATTGTTTAACATTTTTTAAAGAAAATTATCCTTTTCTTTGACACTAACTTATTTTGACAACTTATTTTAACATTACAATGGAATTGGTGTATCAATCGTTGATCCGAAATTTTAAAACAATTTTTAAAAATGTTATAAACAATTATTACAAAGAATTTGCTAAATATAAAGTAATGTCATAGCTAAAAGCATTTTATGATTATATAATGCACTCTTGTTATCAAAACCTTCATTTAAGATACAACTCGACATTTCTTATTATTTAGAAATATTTTAAAATGTTTTAAACAATTTTTGATAATTGTTAAAAACATTTTTATAAATAAATGGAAAAGAAAAAGTACTTTAGCTGGTTAAAATATCCCTGTTGTCCAATTTTTGTGCTAGTGATCACTATGACTACGAATCATATTAATATTATAACCCTTATTTCCAAGTAAAAATGAATTTTATATGAAATCCTTCTAACAAAAGTCTTAATTCATCTGGATATGGTATTGAAGTTAACTCAACAACTCCATGACTACAGAAGTCATTAAAACTAACTCCTTTACCAGCAACTTTTTTATCTTTAAAATGTTTAGCTTGACAATGTGTGCAGTAATAATTCATCGGACCTAAATAATTATCAACATTCAACTCATTTTTAATTACTGCTTCAAAATAATTTGATATTTTAATTTTTGCCTCTCACGAAATTTTTTTTTGAATTTCAGCCCTACTTTGTTTAACGGTTGTTGATGCAATATTTCCTTCATTTATTTTATTCACTATTCTCGGAAAAGAAATGGAAGTGTGTGCTTCCTCTGAATAATTTACATTATCAATTTTACGTTTTAACTTTTGCCACTCACGAAAATTTTTCTGAATTTCAGCCCTACATTGTTTAAGTGTTGTTGAGGCAATATTTCCTTCATTTACTTTATATATTTATCTCGTGATGGAAATGGAACTGTGTGCTTCTTCTATATAATTTGCATTATCAATTTGATATTTTAATTTTTGCCTTTCACGGAAATTTTTTTGAATTTCAGCCCTACTTTGTTTAACGGTTGTTGATGCAATATTTCCTTCATTTATTTTATTCAATATTCTCGGAAAAGAAATGAAAGTGTGTGATTCCTCAGAATAATTTGCATTATCAATTTTACTTAACTTTTGTCTCTCATGAAAATTTTTCTGAATTTCAGCCCTACTTTGTTTAACTGTTGTTGATGCAATACTTTCTTTATTTATTGTATTTATTATTCTTGGGAAAGAAATTTCTTTCTTCAAAGAGTTTTTAGAAAAGTTTGATTCTCCATACTTAAGTTGAATATCTTTTTCTTTTAAAAGGCAATTCCAGTCATACACAACTATGCAAGATCTACTATTAGAAAGTGGTTCAGAGGGAAATTCACTTAAACTATTGCTTTTAAACATTAACATTAAATGATTTCTCATATTACAATAATAGTAATTGACAGAGTGCGGCATAATATTAAAAAATAACGATGTATGCGTGCGTTCGATCCCAAATGCAAGCGGATTTTTTTATTCTTCATTGTTAAGCGTTATATAAAATAATAAAATTGCGTGTTGTGTTGTGAAGGTAAACTGTGAACATGTTTGTAAATAATATTGAAAGTTTATTAAAAAATCAAGAAAACATATACCGATTAACAGAAAAATTGTTTTTTTACTTAAATTAGTTTATTAATATTACAATTTTAAATGAGATTTGTTGTTTGTAATATATTATTTATATAAAAATAATGTAACTATTATAATAGTAACTTATTGTCATTAAATTCATACACATATAATATGAATAAAAATAATAACAATAATATAATTTTTAGTACTAGATAAAGAAGGTTCATTTAAAAAACGTTTAATTTCTGAAATGATCCATATTAACTTACAAAAAAATTCAATAAATAAAAAAGATGACACATTAAAACTTAGTAGTTATTATACTCATTTTCTCAATGAAAAGAAGGATTCATAATAAGCTGTCTTTTCAGATTACCTTGACATTTTTCAGTTCTGAGTTTTGTTTATCGATAGGGCATTGACCCCGAAAAATTGTACATCGTTCACTCGTACTTGTCTGTATATTTGATTAATGTTATATTGTAACTGTAGCGACAACGATGTGCCTATTTTAATTTATAATTATAATTTTTTTTGATAAATATTTTATTTTTTAAATTTTTTATTGTTATTCAAAGAATTGTAAAAAATTGTACAAATTTTTTTTTAAATATTTTGTTTTATAATAAATTATAGTTCTGAAGAGGACATCTGTGCTACCGAAACGTAAAAAAAATTGAATTTCTTTTATTTTTATTTTTCTTGACTTGGAGTGATCGTTAAATTTCACTATTTATTAATATTAAATATTATTATTATATACAATTGATATATTCATATTATATTGAATAAGCGCGAGAGCCGCGTAATTCTATTGTATTTTTTAAAATAAAAGTAACCTCACAAAATAGGGCAATTTTAAGGAAAATTGACAAGGCCCTGACCAGTTTTTCTCTAAGTAGGGCATTGGTCGGGAATAGCGTCACAAACTAGTCGAGCACTGGTCAGTTTCTCTGCCCAGAGCAACACCAGAGATCGGGAAAACTGTCCAGTACTCCATCAGGCCCACATTTTAATTTATGCACGGGTACTGATCTGGCCCTGATGTGGCTTTCCAACTCGAGCCCTAGCTTATAAAATCTTTTGGCCCAGACTGGGACCAGAAATGATACTTCATTTGCAACAGGGTTATCTATAATTTAGACAGTAATAGTGTGTTTTGTAAACATCTAATATTATTAACTTAAAAGATATAATTATATTTATATTAAAATGAAAAAGATTAAAATGCACCATGCACTAAATAATAAAATAAGTAATATTCGTTATCGTGCAAAGAAAAAAACCTTCATTACTTATTTCGTCACAATACAAAGATAACCTCAAAACTTAAAATTTAAATTAATTATTGTTTTGGTTATAATAAAACAATATTAATAATATATTAATGCAATATAAAAAAAATATTATTATTTTTTATAATTTTAATGTGCTATATATTAAAAAAAGATTTGAGGTTAACTTGTAGATGAATATTACTGTATGATTTTAAAGGTCTGAGATGGAAATAGAAAAGCACGAAAAAAGGATTAAATAAATTAAGCATAATTGTGTTTTCTAATTTCTATCTTCATGATTTTATTTCTATTAATACTTTTACAACACTTTGTTTATATATACTGAAAAAAATAAATGTCAAAAAGTGAAACTAAAAACAAAATTTTGTATATTCTATTCGGAACCTTTAATTAAAAAAACAATTTTCTGGTCCATATTAGTACCCTATCGGGCCCCCAATTATGGGCTTACACATCTGAACCCAATTGGGTGGTGTGTTTCATCCCGATTTGGCCCTAATCAAAGTTTCTATATCAGTCCCCGACGTATCTCAATCATGGCCTGATCGGGCCCATGACAAAATTTCTACACGGGGAATAAATAGAATAAGCGTTAGTATGTAAGAAACAATGTATAGTATAGGTTAAGGATTTTTGTATGGAACTTAGAACCCTGTGTAAAGCAGAGGGAGTAAATAAAGATGTAATTTAATATTTATTTAAAAAAGAAAGTCTTATTTTCAGCCATGAAAAGGTACCTTAATTTAAGATGCAACATTTTTAAGACAGCTTTTGTTTAATTTCAAATCTTACTTTTTTGTTGAATTTAAAGAGCAAAAGCTTGCTGAATATCAGCAAAAAATGTCCTGATTTTAAGGCAATCATGTTGAAAATCACCAGTTATATACTTAATTTAAAAAGTAGAACTGTAAATTCAGATTTCTTATCCTTATTTTCACGCAAGCCGAGCTTAAATTAAGACTGGCATTAGTTTCATGACTTGTTTATTTTTAGGCAGTATTTAAAATAAGTTTTACTTTTTGCTGTGTTATTGATGTCTTAAATAATTCTACAATTAAGGAACTTCGTAAGTAAATGTAATAATAATTATTTATGATACAAGTGCGTAAAGTGAGTGATTTTACGAGTGTGACATTTGCAGCACGAGCCGAAGGCGAATGATGCAAATCACATGAGTATAATCAACTTTAAGCACGAGTGTCATAAATAACTATTATTACATTTATTTACGAATTTCCTTCATTGTAGAATTATTTAAGACATCAATAACACAGCAAAAAGTGTTTCAATTAAAAAATAGAATTGAAAATCACTTTATCACTTATTTTTAAAAAACTTTAAATTTTATTAAAGCAATTGTAATTTAAAAATACCTGCATATTTCCGATTTGTCAAACAATATATCAAAAGAAAAAAAGTATACACAAATCTATTTTTAAAGAGTAGGTTCACAGAATGAAAGAATGAAAACGTCACAGTTTTACGGCACAAAGCTTTCCCGTATTTTTAATGAAGTTTTGCAAAATTTTTAATAAAAATTATTAGAAAATATTTGTAATAATATAGATACGTCTGTTATGTGCATATTGATTTAATCTTAACTTTGAATCAATCTGCATATAATTATTTATTTGCATATTATTATTATAAACCTTTTTTAACAACTTTCATTGAAAATTATCCATAAGTAGGAAAAGGGTTAATTTGTTTATAACATTGTTAAATAATACTATTACACAAATTTTTATCTTTAATATTCATTGTAACTTTGAAAATAAGAGCGATATAAAAACATGTTTTCTAAATAATTGCGTTTTTCAAAACATAATTTGTTTATAAAAATTTATTAAAAAATTGTTAAATGTTAAAATATTAGTCACAGTGATAAAATTACATCATAGATATTAGTTTTATATTGATTTTAGAATACAAAATACATATTAAAATATTTCATCCGAAGACGGAATAGAACAGTAGACTTTGATATAACGAGCAAAATATGTAAAAAAAAATTTTTAATTACATTACGCTCTCTTGTAATCAAAATGTTGCTAATGTTTTAAACTTTAATTTAAAATTATTTAACAATATTTAAAAATATTATAAACAATTTTCATAGAAAAAGAAGTAACTTTGAAAATAAGAGCGATATAAAAACATGTTTTCTAAATAATTGCGTTTTTCAAAACATAATTTGTTAATAAAAATTTATTAAAAAATTGTTAAATGTTAAAATATTAGTCACAGTGATAAAATTACATCATAGATATTAGTTTTATATTGACTTTAGAATATAAAATACATATTAAAATATTTCATCCGAAGACGGAATAGAACAGTAAACTTTGATATAACGAGCAAAATATGTATACCGCATAGCCACGTAAACATGGGAAGATTTTGGAACAAGGTTGATAAGAAGCTGCTGAAAAAGAAATGTTTTTTTATGTCAAGAAAATTTTTTTTGACTTAAAATAAAATCAAGAAACAAATAAATAATTTCTTTGAATATTGTCAGCTTCTTCTTTATTTGAAAAAAATTTTTCTTTAGATTATAGATATAAATTAAAGAACCAATTACTTAAATCTAAACTTTGAAAAATTATTTTTTTTAATTCAAACCAATTACATCTTTAATTTAAAAAACTATTTTTTTGTTTCAAACGAATCTTTTTTCTGGGTGTACAGTAAGTAATATTTGTGTTCAAATGGAAAATTTTTTCTAATGCAAAATTGTTTATATTACCATTAAAATATTATGTTTCCTCTGTGGGAACATTGCATGGTATTAAAATATTATATAAAAATATTATAATGATTATATAGTAATATATAATTATTATTTTATAATATTATTATATGTTGAATATTGCAGGGTTATGTTACCTTAATATTGCCAGGCACAGCTTCTTTAATATTTCTCCTATCAATGTTGCATCAATACACGGAAAAACTTTTTTCAAGACTTATTTAGAAACTTATTCAAGAACTCATGATATGGAAAACAAGTTGTGAATTAAGATGTTCATTACATGAACATTTTGCTTCCTCTTTACGACAAGCAAAAAATTTGCTTCCTCGTGGAGGAAGCATTAATCATAAACATTTTTTTTTAAACATATTCCACTAAAACCTAATTTAAAGAGATTTTAAAAATTAATTATATTTATTATGATTGGCTTAAAATTTAATTTTAAGTTAATGACAATTAAAGCAGAAAAATTGCCTTTTTTATCAAACTAAATTTTTGATTAAAAAAGGTAATTTTTCTGCTTTAATTGTCATTAACTCTATAAACTCTCATACAATTTATACTTTAAATATACCAATCGATTCGTCTTGATGCAAAGACTAAGATTTTATTATATATTCACTTCAATATTCAATTTAAAAAATTTTTTTTGAAAAAAGTAAAAAAAATGTTTAATTGTTTTTTAATGTCCATTAATCCATTTCGAGATATTTTTATGATAAATATGCATAGCAATTTTTAGCCGAATTCGTTGAAACCTCTTCGAGTTATCGTGTTTACAAAAAACGGGATCCACACACACACATACATACATCCGGACTATTGTTCAGGGTCTTAAATAACATAGTCCTATATAGAAGAAAATTTATTTGAAGGATTTTTAAAAATTTTATTAATTAAACGACTACAAGGCTTCCTCACGAGGAAGCAAAAACAAGAAATACTACAAAACCGTAGATTGAAATATTATTTTAAGCTGTTCGGGGATAACTGTAGTAAATTTCTGAACAACTTGTTGTGTTTTCTTGAAAAACTCCTGAACTGGTTTAAGAATAGAAAAATGTGATATTAACAAAATAAATTTTGTCCTCGTGAGTAGTCGAACTTGAGAACTCGAGACTCAAGATCTGTCCCCCTTATACCACTCGGCTGCAGGGGCGCGTTACGATACTATAATTGAGGAGCATGCGTTGGAGCGCTCGGCGAGTTCTTCTTCCCGACTCCTCAATTTTAGATCGTATTTAAAGCGTTTAAAGCCAAGTGGCGCTGTATACCTATTGGTTACGCTACGTCTTTTTTCTTAAATAGTTCGTGACTTATTCAGCGCGCAGTGACTGAAGTACTCAGTCACAGGGTCAAGAACAATTATTTCCAAGCCATTAGAAAAACACCTGAAAATTCTTTAATGATTATTAAACTTTTTTTAAAAAAAGTTCTAAATTTTTCCCATATCCTGAGTTCTTAAATATATTTCGTAATAACTCTTGAAAAATGTTTTTCCGTGTATTTGCAAACAATTTTCCCACAGAGCGGACATATTTAATCACGGCAATATTTTCATTGAAAATTTTCTTTCATATTTCAATCTGTGAAATTTATCTGCTATTTTAACTTATTTCTTTAAGTTTACAATTCTAAATTGTAACTCAAATTGCAGATCAATTTTTTAAAAATATTCTTACACTTGACAAATAAGAAAAACAATTATTAACCCTTAGAGGACCAAATTTTTTCTTAAAAAATTGGGATTTTTAATATTTAAATAAACTTTTCAGAGAAACGTATTAAATGAAAATAAACAATTACTCCGAGTCAATGAACATTGATCCGAATGATGGTTCATTTTTAAATTTTCATAATAATTAATCTAAATTCATTTTTTAAATCAAGAAAGTTATGAACGAATTAACAAAAAAAGGTCCTGTTGACTGAAAACTTTTGTGGTTCTCCAAGGGTTAATTAAAAGAAATACATAACACATGTTCATAAAAAGGTAATTGTTTACTTATGCCGTATAAGTAAACAATTACCCATAAAAAAAAGTTTTTTGGCTGAAACACTACAATAGTATATTACTATGTATTTTGGCCCGCTTAATCCGAATTTGATGTTAGAATTATCAAATTGGTTCCTTTTTTGAGTTGTACTCAAAAAACGACTTAAAACCCAAATTAAAATAAAACAATGTTACAACACTACAGTATATTGTTGTATTATAACATTTTTTTTATTTCTTATATTTTAATTAATCTTAATAATTGAAGGGTGCGCTAAAAGAATGCATTAAGCGCCAACAAGACACTTCAACTTTTTGAGCTAATTATCATTAATTAATATCAATTTATTGATAATAAAAAATTGTTTGTAATTATCATAACTTTTAACTAAATAAGAATTTCTTACTGATTTAACCATATATTGTACAGAAAAAGATTTATAATTACAATGCTGACTTCGGATTCGGATTCAGCGGGAAAAAATACATGAAAATATACTATTGTAGTGTCTCAGCCAAAAATATTTTTGTGTGTGCCTGTGTAATTAATTGATATTAAGAACTAGATATTTCTCACTCTCTCTCAAACAAATTATCTCTTTCTTCTTCTTACTTCTCTTAATTTTCTTACTCCGTCAGCGAAAAGTATTGAACTTTTGTGTCCGCTCTGTACGGCTGTTGACCATAATGGCTCGCTCCCCGTGTAGAAATTTCCAGACTAGGTCCCGAGTAAGGATGAAGCCCTATTTGAGCCAGATCAGGGCAACCAGTAAATGTGGACATACGGACCACAACAGCTCGATTCGTTCCTAATCCGGGGCGTAGTGAAATTTCTACACTGGTCGTTGGATGTATTGTCTCGTTCGTTGTCAATGTGTTTTTATCACCTTTGTACATATAAATATATATACATATCTAAATGTATATATATTTATTTATTTATTTTATAATTATGATGTGAGTTGTAATTTGTTGCTGTGCCTTGATTTATGAAATTGGACTTTCCATTCCCAAGCACATTCCATTGTGACTGTCCTCTAAATCCCATCATTGTCGCTGGTTAAATTCGCATTCATACACGCCATCGTACGAAAATTTAATAAAAAATACCCAGTGCAGATATTTCTAAAAAAAAGAATGTTAATGATTTTTATCATAGCTCACAAAATGTATTTTAAAATTAAATTCACTTGAACGCATCTAATTAACTAGAATAATAAAGCAAAATAATGCATTTATAAATTTAACAAAATTAATTCAAATTCAATTACTTATTAAAATATTTTTCCAGTTAAGACTATTTACGTCAACAAGAAATTTTAATTTTTTTACGCCTTTTCAAAATTTTAATTAAAGAAAAATAACTTATTGCGATTCAATATAATCATCAGTTCATAATATTTCGAATTAAAAGTGGTGAATTCAAAAAGGCGTTCTTACTGCACCATTTCATTCAAAAATTTGTACTGATTCAGAAAATGAATGTAATAATTATGTCTCTAGAAAATAATTGCAACTTGTAGAATGGGAAATTTATGTTTTTTAGATAGCTGATTAAGAATCTAAATTCAGTCTTTAAAAATGTTCTAAATTCAAACAGCGAATTTATTACAAACTTGTTACTCAGGGGTTTCCCGTACAGCAAATAGATTTCCCTGATATATCTCTGGGATATATCGCAAACATTATGGATATAAAAAATTCACTCTACTAAAACATCCCTAATATATCCGTAGTGAGTATTTATAGAATATTTTACAACGCACTAACAAACTTTCAATATATCAAAAATAGATTCTAACAGGTACCCAAGTTCCACTCTGGGATTGACTTCTCATGATGGAACTTTGTAAACCATATTCAGCCACAAATAACTCAAAAGGTGAAAGTTTTTTAAAATTCATCGAAAGCAACTACACGGAAAAAAATTTCCTGTAAAATTTACAAGATTTCCTGCGCCATCTATGATCCGCGGTTGTAATATCCACAAACGGCTGAGTTTGGGAAATACACAAACCAGGACTGTGTGTGTCACAAACTGTAGCAGACGAACTGCAGGATTTTTTGGTGCTATTACAGATTGGTTTGTGCTATACCCAAACCAGCTTGTTGGAAACACTAAACTCGCCTGTATAAAGCACAACTTAACCTATTCGTATATTCTACAAAAGACTTTGTGTGTCTCACAAGAAATTTTTTTCCGTGTAAAAATTCTTACTCGGGGGTTTCTAAGGTCGCTTAATTTGATGTCAGATTTAAAAAAATTTTAAATGTCAAGCAAAAATTTAATAACGGGTATGCATTATTTAGATGTCATCTATATTCTAAGTTACCAATATAGGAGAGAAAGTTACCTCACTGAGAAGACAAGGAGTAGCCAAGCGAGTAATTACTTGAGCTTTAAGAGGCGTTTTTCTCAAAATTATGTTTTTCAAAGTGACGACCATAATATTTCGCTCGAACTAGGTTAATGGAAAAGGGTCAAGTTGTTTCTTTATTATATAACAAATGCTTAAAATGCCACATCCGTAGAGATTAAAATGTCTTCTGATTTTTTTATTTTTTTTCAGTCAATTAGTCAGTATCGTGGTTGATGATAGACGGTATTTTTATAATCATTATTTTTCCTGTGTAGTTAATTTACAACTAATAGATTCATGAATGAAATTATATGAATTTGTGAATTATTGTAACTTCTGTTCAATAACGAATGAAAATTTGGACACCAAAATGATTTGAAAATGCATGAATTATCAGGCATTTTCTCATTTTTCCTTCCTTCCTTCCCTCTACCACCCTCTTTATATCCCCACACGGAATTGAGGGAGTTGGCATTTCAGTTTTCAAAAAAGTCAACTAGTGTCTATTCCTACACTGTTTTGGGTTGCTGAAACCGAAAATACCACCAAAAGCAAATGCTTCCCTCTCTTAACCCCCTAGAACGTCCTCAATACACCCCTAGAGGGGATTAAAATTACAATTTTGACGTCTATTAATATGTTTTTTAAATCCCTGTAACCGAAATAACGTCCAAAAATAAATTTTCCTCTAATAGCTAGCACTCCTTTAGTATTCCTGGAGAAGAGGTTGAAGTTTTTGGTTTTATAAAAAGAACAGACACCTTATTCGACTTTTCATAAAAATTGTACTTTTTACCCCCGCAAGGGCTGAATTTAGGGCATTCTAGAGGGTTAAAGAAGGGGCGCATTTGTTTTGCCTCACATAGCACAAAAACTTCCAGGACTCCCTTGGTAACTTCCTGGAAATTTCCAGGAAATACAATAATGTCGGAACCCTAAAAATGATCTTCACAACTACAACACACATGAGGGTAAGGCGGACTCGAACCACCATAGGCCTCAAAAGTGTGCTGCTGGGATAGCCCTTTATGCGCTCAACCAAATCGACACTTGACTTCACAGGGTTAATTTATATATTATATATTTCATTATATCTTTGAGGAAACTAATTTCTAGTTAGGATAAATTCTTTTGAATTAAATTTTACGATATTTGGATAATTTGAACATTTTTCAATTAAATAACAAATTCAAAAATTGAATTAATATTTTATTTCACCTAAAGTCGTTGCGACCTACTTTTAGTAAAAACTCATAATTAGTACAAATAATAATTAATGTCTATAGCATTCACTTTCGATAATTATTATCAAAATATGTTTTAATTAATGTTATAATTATAATTATTAAATAAGTTGCACAGGAAAAAGGTTAGTTTAACAGCTATGAAAATTTAATAAAAAAGAATGTAAATAATTTAGATAAACCAAATTTCTTGATTGATATTTGTTAAAAATGTGTTAATTTACTTGTATAAATGTATAAATTGATTATTACGTAAACATATCCAAAATAATAGATAAAAATTAATTTGAAAAATTACATTTGAAATGACAAAAGTCACCATATTTCAATTAAATTTTTCCAAGAACTTTATAAATATTAAAAAATGTATTAGTTATTCATAATTAATACAATCAATGTACTATCACAATATGTGCTGATTTTCTCGTTTTATAGTATAGAAATGTGAAAAAATTTACCTTTAATATTGAGTCTTTTATGATTTTCCGTCATTTAATCACTTATATGTCCTCTAACAAAAAAATCCAATTTTGATTTCAAATATTTAAGTCGGGCCTTTTTTTCCATTCTATCAAATTTGGGCGATAGAGAACGAGCTACTTTTAGTTTTATTCATATTTAAAAAATATGTTTAAAAATACAAATTTTTTGCGGTTAAAATACAAGTAGATTTTTGCATACATATAGGTACATATACATGTTACCAGGAAGTTTTCATGGGAAGCTTCTAACCTGCGGACATTATTGTATTTTCTGGAAATTTTCAGGAAGTTACCAAGGGTAACTTCCGAAGGTTGCCACGGGAAACATCCTGGAAGTTTTTGTGCTATGAAAGAATTAACATTGAAACACTTCCTTTAGGAAAATGGTAAATCAGAGTGTCAAAGTTTCCAATGAAATGATATTTGACTATGATCAATGCAATAAAAAGCAATTAGTAAAATAAACAAATTTAAATAACCTGTAAAATAGCACGAACAATGAAAAAGTTCCAGTCAGTGATTGGAAGTTTAATATGTGGAAGAGGACATGTTTTCCTTTCCTTCGTGGGGGAAACGGTAAAAACATCGTCAAGTTGCTTCTACAATAACTTTTTTCTCATCGACATGAGCGAGAAAACGTTGCGCGCGCAACTATTTTGAATGGTTTTAACAGTGCATTTTGTTTGTGTCGATGAAAAAAAAGTTGTTGTAGAAGCAGCCTCATCGTCCGTGCGGTTGATATAGTCAATCCATTAAGCTGCGGTTAGGGTACCGTTCCATGACGGCGTAAAAGTGTCGGCGTAAAGCAAAAATCGTAAGATAGAAAGAGATGAACAGATATCACGTTCTCACTCACTCACATGGTTTACGCTTTACGGCGACCTTTTCACGCCGTCATGGGACGTTACCTTTACACCTCTGCAGGCTGCCTGCGTGCGCAGGCAGGAGCAACGAGAGTAAGGGAGTAGTTTGAATTCACTTACTCTCTTACTCTCTGCAGAGGTGTAACCGCAGCTTCAAATTTTTGGCGACGTGAACTCTGTTGCTCTCTGCGCATGAGCAGGCCGTACTAAGAACAAATTGACGTCATTATACGGAAGTAAGCCTTTCTTTGGAATTACACATGCTTTCAGCTATGCTAGGTATAGTTACCAAATTCAATACTTTAGTTTACCATTTTCATAAAGAAATTGTAAATTTGTGTTTATTTGTAAAAATAAGAAGCTCGAAAAAAGCTTTGCTATTCGGTCATCTACTGCTTCTTTTTTTTCGTGCTTTTTATTTTTAAAAATGAATATAATTTTACATTTTCTTTATGCAAATAGTAAATTAAAGTGTTGAATCAGGTAAGTATACACGGAGAGAGAAAAAAGTAAGCCGCTCTACTTACTGATAGAGCGGTTGCGTTACGCGTGATCTAGCCGTTCGACTTGAGGAAAAGCCATGAAGTAGTATATGGAGACCGAACGAAATTCATTATAAATGGGCCAGATTTCGGTACCCGCTTAGTAGTGGGTGGAAAATACCAAAAGGAACACTAGCGCTGCGCATGGAAAAAATGAAAAACACAGTTCATTCACAATTGAGAGAATTGTAACACTGAAAATAACACTATAATTATTTCACTTTGATATTATTCAAATTATATGAGGAACACGTGAAAACATATATGACACACATGAATTAGTGAAACAAACAAATAATATAGGTTATGTTTTGTGCTTCTCATAGTCAACAATTTAACCACATGCAGCGCTGGTGTGTTCCTTTCGGTATTTTTCACCCACTACTCAGATACCGAAATCTGTCCTACTTTTAATATAAAATTTGCATGGTCATTCCGTCTCCTTATACTACTTCATGGGCAAAGCTATACCTCAAGGGGAGAAATTAAGTGTGCGACACTAGTTCCATAGGTAACATTTTTTTGCTGTTGTTTGTTTTCTTTTTGTTTGTTTAAAAAATATTTTTTATTATTTTTTTGTTGTATGCTCATTAAAATTCGCTCTGAAAGAAGGGGGGGATGTAACGAAGGCATATTGCATTTGTATAAGTAGTAGCCATAGTCGTCGCGTTGTCCATAAGAGTGAGTGAATGGTAAGTAATACGCAATGCAACCGATGTTGCCGACAGTAAGTTGATGAAAAGAGAGGCAAATTCAAATAGTGAAAATGAATAGTCAATTTCGAAACTCGGATTTTTTTCAAAATTCACTTTTAGTTTTGTGATAAAGTTCTAGTGTTACAAATGAATTTAGAAGAATATCTAAGAGAAATGTTTGATCTCATTTTGAGGTTAGGTGTGTGTTTATTTTGTTTTTAGCCGGTTATGTAATACCTAATTGTTATTTTATTTTATTGGAATATTTAATTTAGGCAACTAAATGTAAAGTCTAAAATGAAAATTTAAAAATTATTTTTTTAATAATTTGTTTAAAAAAAAATGTTTTTAAAAATATTTTCTTAAATTCTCTGTAAACAATAAGCATTCCCTGAAAATTTCATTAAATTTTATTCATTTTCCTTACCCAAGACTATTATAGTATTGATTCAAGAGAACGATTTTCTTGACATAGTATATTTGGGAGAAGAAGAAGAATTTTCTTGGATCAAGAATATATATTCTTGATCCAATAAAATGTAGAATTCGACCAAGAAGTTAATTTTTAAATTAAGTATTCTTTAAGAAACCCCGTGGGAATTATTACACGTAATTATTGAAGCTAGCTGCTTCCACATAATCTTAAAGTTGAAGTAATTCTTTAAATTCAGATTGCTTTTATTGTTTGACGCGAAAGTTGACTGAACATAGTATAAGAGTTTAAAATTTCTTGAACTCTTATGCAATGTTCAAGTTAATACACTAAAAAACTGTTGATAGAACTATTCGCATAATGTAGTAAACTGCTGCTTTAAAAAGCTGCTTACGTACTGTCATTGGTAATCAAGTTTAAGAGAGCAATTCGACCAATTTTTATTCAGCTGTGAGTTTAAACGTCCAGTAGCTCTATACAACAGTCAATAGCAAAACTGTTCTTTCAACAGTTTTTCAGTGTAGTATATTTGTTGGAAAATTTGTAAGATATCAGATATCACATGTATCTTTAGATCTAACTGAAGCGTAGTTTGTATATCCGTAGAATATCTCGTGCTGTACGGGTTTAAGATCCCTGATCACTATAATCTGAAGTAAATTGTTAAAAATTAAAAATTGCGAACCAACTAGTAAATTGTGTTTGGATTTAAACTTAAATGTAAAGAGGTTGGTTTTTGAAATTATTGTTTTTAGAGTTAAGGGCAGTTTTTTTTCAAATTCAATTTAGAACAATATTAAAAAATTTTTAGTTTGGGAAGAATTATAGTTGGTTTCCAAATCGATTAAATTTTTTTTTATTTTTATGGTCTAAATAACCGCAAGAACATATTTTCTAAATCACTAATTAAAATTTGAAGAAATAAAAAAGTTATACTTACAAGTATAGAAATTGCTTTAACCGGGCCTTAACCCCACATGAAACAAGACGTCCGACCGTTTTTATTGTTTCACCCCAATTAAGGGATGTCCATTCTAGACTCAATATGATACGCATCAAAAATGAGTAAGACAGATGGCGCCACATTCTATGTCATTTAATATAGACTCATTTTGAGATGCAACAAAAATGAGTTCAAGTTTTTTCCGTGTATGCAGTGCAGGAACTTTTAAAAACGTATAATAGAAAACTTCAAGAATCCCCTGAGAAACAAGTTGAACTTGTTAATAAATCTCACAATATTTAAAAAATTTAATCACTATATTGTTATAAGTTTCAAGGGAATTTTATAAAATTTAATAAATTGTTGGCATATTGGATCAACCATTTTGAATACAGAAAAATTTTTAAATCTGACTTAGATTCATAATCCACTACCCCGAAAACATAAGAGTGAGAAAATTATTCTAAATTTCTTAATTTCCAACATTTCATTTGAAACAGTATGAGTGGACGATTTTATTTAAAATCGTAATAAGTTGATTTTCGTTGTTTAGGAAATTGAAAGAATCTCTGGTCCCTGTTGACATCAAACGTCTCTATTTTGTTTTAAATCTACACTTCCGACGATAATTGTGGGACGTCAACTTTATTGATGACCATTATAGAACTTTAAACTCAAAAGAATAAAGATTTTCTTGTTCTTGTGGCCTATTATAGTAGGCCGACAAAATTCCATCAACTGCATGTTGCCTAAAATGTTACAGCCGATTCTTAAAGGATTTTGTCCATAGAATACGAATTTGACCTTGAAAATATTGGATTGGCTCCAGTTTTTAAGCAACTTACGTTTCAATACGCAAAATACGCATTTTTGTCATTTTTTGAATGAATGTTGAATCATAAACCGAAACAGTAAATCTGTCTGCATAGGGCCATATTAAAGCATAAACACTGCTATTCAATATCCAAAAACAAAAAAATTAATTTATGTACAATTTAACATATAATGTCCAAAGAGACAAACGCTGTTCCATAAACATATTGAAAACAACAGTACTTTTGACCATGTAAGTCAATTTAAATAAAAATTAGTCTCTCTAGGGGTTTTTATGGTCGCTGCTTACTGTTCTGTATTCAGATTTTAATATTCAAAATGCAATATTGGATCCAATATTGCAAATTTTTTTTTTAATTTTACATTTTTATCATAAAAGGCGTAAATTATTTTTAAAAATTGGTATGCCATTTGTAATTTTGTATTTCATAGCAGATTTGTAAGCAGCGATCATAAAAAAACCCAGAGAGACTAATTTTGACTTCAATTGCCTTACATGGTCAAAAGTAATGTTATTTTTAATATGTTTATGGAACAGCGTATGTTTCTTTGAACATAATAGGTTAAAGTGTACATAAATTAAATTTTTTGTTTTTGGATACTCAAGAGCATTGTTTAAGCTTTAATTTGGTGCTATGAGGACGGATTTAATGTTCCGGCATAGGATTGTAAATTCATTTAAAAAATGCCAAAAATGCGTATTTTGTGTATTGAAGAGTAAATTGATTAAAAACTAGAGCCAATCCAATATTTTCAAGGTCAAATTCGTAATCTACCGACAAAATCCTATAAAAATCAGCTTCCATTGGTTAGGCCACAAAATTTTGTTGGCCTGTGTTATCTTATATTTACTTAATTAGGTACATCAAAATTTTGACACGTTTCGATGCAGTATTCTGCATCCTCATCAGAAAACAAAACGAAACGTGTGTAAAAAGATGACTTATATATATATATATATATATATACATGAGCGATTCCTTGTCAAGTGATCAAGGTGGAGAAAAATTTTTCTCCAATCGTAGCAAAACTTGGGGCTTTTGTAGTACTCATAGATAGTAATTTTTCGTGAAAATATTTTTTTACATAGTCCAATATTTTCCGAGGGGGAGGGGGATAAATTTTTGTGTTTTTCAGTAGTGCTTATTTCAATAATTTTTTACTCTTAAACAATTAAACATACAAATTTGACAAAGTACAGTTTGGAAAGGTTTTTTCATCCTCTTTCGATTGGAAATAAGCATTAAAAAAAAAAAAATTTTGACCCAAAGAAATCAAAATTAAAAATAAATTTCAATTTTTGAGGGAGATGGATACGATTTTTTTTAAACGAAAGCTGAGGTTTTTTCCTAAAAGGACATATAAATGATAAAGTGGGACTAGAATGTTTAAACATTGAAAAAAAGAATTTTCTCCAAAACGGAGCTAAAAACCGGGTTTAGAGCGCTCCGGCGAGTAGAAAACTCTTTTTTTCAATGTTTAAACGTTCTAGTCCCACTTTATCATTTATATGTCCTTTTAGGAAAAAACCTCAGCTTTCGTTAAAAAAAAATCGTATCCATCTCCCTCAAAAATTGAAATTTATTTTTAATTTTGATTTTTTTGGGTCAAAATTTTTTTTTTTCAAAATGCTTATTTTCAATCGAAAGAGGATGAAAAAACCTTTCCAAAATGTACTTTGTCAAATTTGTATGTTTAATTGTTTAAGAGTAAAAAATTATTGAAATAAACATTACACAAAAAGACCCCTTGATCACTTGACGTGGAATCGCTCAAAACCCGGTTTTTAGCTCCGTTTTGGAGAAAATTCTTTTTTTCAATATTTAAACATTCTAGTCCCACTTTATCATTTATATGTCCTTTTAGGAAAAAACCTCAGCTTTCGTTTAAAAAAAAAAAAAAAAAAAAAATCGTACCTTTCTCCCCCAAAAATTGAAATTTATTTTTAATTTTGATTTTTTTGGGTCAAAAAATTTTTTTTTTTCAAAATGCTTATTTCCAATCGAAAGAGCATGAAAAAACCTTTCCAAAATGTACTTTGTCAAATTTGTATGTTTATTTGTTTAAGAGTAAAAAATTATTGAAATAAGCATTGCACTGAAAAACACAAAAATTTAACCCCCTCCCCCTCGGAAAATAATGGACTGGGTAAAAAAATATTTTCACGAAAAATTACTATCTATGAGTACTACAAAAGCCCCAAGTTTTGCTACGATTGGAGAAAAATTTTTCTCCACCTTGATCACTTGACAAGGAATCACTCATATATATAGTTCAGAAATAAATAAATATAAAAACAACATTCTGACATAACCTTCAAAGAGTTTGTCACAATTTCTTATACTTCTTTTTTACTTGAGATACATAATAATAAAATAACAAGTTTTTTTGCTACCATTTTGACATGTTACCTCATACGTTTTCCATGAAGCATATTTTAGGTGTCTAAAAGTTTATCCAATGTATCAAGATAAAATGGCACTTTTTATCTTAAATATTTATATATCTACATTTACAACTGTATATCTTTAAAGGAAAAAACAATGCCGATCTTTATGTTTACCTTTATAGCCCAATAATTTTCTGCAAATTTGCGGTAAGTTATCAAAGCCAAATTCAAAAACTTCCCTGGCAAATTTGCAGCAAACTTGCGGCAAATACCAAAATATCCGTTTGCGCAACAGTAGGCAGTCGTCTGACGTATAAGAAAAGTTCAACTGTTTGACTGTATCAACCGCACGAACGAAGAAGAAGTAACAGTCAGCGATAAGTTGTTCAACAGTGATAGAAGAAAATAAAAAATGCTATTTTAATGGTCATTTTATATTATTTTGTTAATAACTAATTTTTAATGTTCATAGTCAATCATATATGATTTCATTGTATACTTTGAAGTGTTAAAGTTTACAATAGAGTGTTATTATGTTTTTTGTAAAGAAAGTGTAAAAATTTTTATTTTTACAGGAGAATGGCTCTCTAAATTTGAATTAGTGACTGACTTTTTGCTTTTGAAGTAGTAAATGTTACTATTAAATTAGTAGAAATGACTATTTATTAGTAAATTTTACTATTAAATTAGTAGAAACACCTATTTATTAGTAAATGTTACTAATTCAAGAGCAAACATTCAGTCACTAATTCAAATTAATAAATATTTTTACTAATTCAAGTTTAGAGAGGGGCTCGTAAAATTATAATTTTAGTGTTTCATTTGTTTACATTTCAAAACTTGTACATGCCCTTAATCTAATCTAATCATTTACCGAGATCAAGCTGGATATTCCCAAAAGGGAAAGTTGGCACTTAGATTAGAGAATCCATTGTACCAAGCTCCAGCTTGCTCGTTTACAACAACCATCCATTAGGGTCCTGTTCTTCTCCAGAAGTCCAGTATTTCCTCTATAGATAGGTTGCTCACCTGCACAGGGTCTATAATTGCTTGACCCAAGGTAGAAAGTCTGATCCTAGCTAATGCCGGGCATTCAGATAATATGTGAGACGACGTCTCGTTATTCGTCTCACACAGTCTGCACATAGGTGAGACTTTGTTTCCTATTTTATGCTGATGATAATTCAAAAGCCCATGTCCTGTAAAGAGTCGGACAATGGTTCTAACTCTGATCTTATCGAGTTTTAGGAGATCGCTCGCTCACCTCTTGTTGGGCACTAAACCCAATAGAGCCTTCGCTTGCCTTCCCACCCCAATGCCCGCCCAATACTTTTCATGTTTCCTTTGACCCCATCTTTCAATGGTTCCCTTAACCAGACACGGCATTAATGCCACTGCTGGTTCAGGACCTAAAAGTACCGTTTCAGAACCTATTTTTGCCAAAACGTCCACCCTTTCATTGCCCCTGATTCCCGAGTGGCCCGGTACCCAGATCAACGAAAGTTTATTTACTGAACCTAACTCGTCTAGTACGCTACGGCATTCCCAGACAAGTTTCGATTCTATTGTGGGATTCTTTAGAGCCCTTAGGGCCGCCTGACTATCCACACAAATACTAATCCTTTTGCCCCTTGTCCCTTTTTGAATGGACATTTGGGCACAAGTTAAAATCGCGCAGACCTCGGTCTGCCAGACCGTGGCATATTGTCATAGTGACTCAGCCACTTTAATGCAGCCAGTTTTTCAATATATTCCGAAGCCTGCACCGCAATCCATCTTGGAGCCGTCCGTGTACCACACCTCGTCCCCAAGTGGAAACTCCTTCTTCCAGTCTTATCTGGAAGGTATTATTATCTTGAAGCGAGGTTTAAATTTCACCCTCTTGATCATCCTATCTTGCACCATACTTAATTCTGGAATTGATAGGATTGAACGTGGGAGATTGGTGTGTTTACCACTTGCCTTCCACTTTCCCTGCGCGTTTAGCCTGCTCATAGTAAGGGCCGCCTTTTTCACCGCAGTAATATATAGAGGTACTTCGGCCAGTATGAATCCTAATGCCGCTGTAGGCGTGGTCCTCATGGCGCCTGTAATACCCCTAAAAATCATTGCTTGAAGTTGGTCCAGTTTCTCTTTGACCGTGATCAATTGAGTCCTAGACCACCAAACCACCACCGTGTGAAGAAACCTGGGTTTTAGAATCATCTGATAGAGCCAATTGACCATATTGGGTCTTAGTCCCCACGATGACCCTATCGCCCTTCTACACGCCCAGAACGCAGTACAGAATTTCCTATACTGATAATCGAAATGTTCTTTCCAACTCAGCTTTTTATCCAGCTTTTTTCCAACGCCTTTAATATAAAGGAGGTTAGACTAATTGGTCTGAAGTCCTTTACAGCAGTATACCCTGTGCGACCGGCCTTCGGGATAAATACCACCCTCGTCCTTTTACAGGGTTCAGGTGTATAACTAAGAGCAATACATGCTCTCACGATTTTACACAGGGGTAATCTAATACAATTCAATCCTCTTTGTAAAAGGACCGGATATATACCGCCCCCCCTGAGGCTTTAAAAGGTTTGAAAGAGCCTATTGCCCAATCAATACCCTCTGGAATCACAACTCTGGCTGCAAGTTTCCAGTGTTCCCGGTTTCTTCGGGCTCTACGTGGACCCCCGCCAGAGTCATGTAACGTTCTCTCCTCAAAGTCCGGCAAGGTAGCTTCCATAAGATTCTTTAAGCAGTCTTTTTTATCCTGAGCATATTGCCCATTAGATAACTTAATGGTAGATAGTTTTGCCAAAGGGTCTTTAGCCATAACTTTATGAAGTCTTGATGCCTCAGGTACTCTTTCGATTCCTTCGCAAAAACTCCTCCAGCTATTACCCCGTGCTTTATCTACCTCTTTCTTATAAGAATTACGAGCTGCATGGTAATTATCCCATGCTTGCTGATTCTTACGTTTCTTGGCTTTATTAAAAAGCTTTCATACTGTTTGCCTGTGACCCTCCAAACAGGAGGTCCACCACGTATTACTCCTGTTGGTGTCCACCTTTTTGGCTACACAGTTTCTCTCAAAGGAGCCGACAACCGAATCTCGCAGATATTCCGCTGCGAGTTCTAACTCTTCATACGTTCCGTACGAGGTAGGGAAGTGATCCATGGAGACCCTGAGGTCCTCAGTAAATGAGTCCCAATTAGTACTCCTAGGGTCACGTCTCCACTTATGTTCCCGATCTTTCGATTCCAGCCTGAATGTGATAAGTCTGTGGTCCGAAAGTGAATCTTCGTCAGATACCCTCCAGTCCCTCACACCACCCACACAGACTTGGAGCAGATCGTAATATCCAATACCTCCCTCCTATTAACAGTAACGAAGGTTGGCTCATTTCCCTGATTTAAAATTTCTAAATCTGTATCTATCAGAAAATCTAGTAGATTTCTGCCCCTGTCGTTAATGTCAGTGCTACCCCAAACTACATGGTGCACATTGGCATCACAACCTATTATCAAAGGGAGACGTTGCTGTTGACAAAATTCTACCAACTTTTCCACCTCTTTTGGTGGTGCAGGTTCTCCCTCCGAACCCGGAAAATAAGCGGAAGCTACTATAATCTCCCTTTTAATTCCGTTCGTCTCTGAATACTTAGCCTTTACAACAGCCAAGTCTCTAGTTGTCAATTCCAACAAAGGAAAAGCGTCTAGACATTTATAGATCAGACAAGCCCTTGGAACCGGTTCATGTGGTGAGCAAACTAGCTCTCCGCATCCATTTAGACCTCTGATTCTCCCCTTGAAAATCCAAGGTTCTTGAACAAAGGCTAAAGCTGTCTGCATCTTTGTCAAGCTCTTGGCTAAAATCGTTAAAGCGCCTTTACAATGATGCAAATTGATCTGCGTACATTGAATCCCGGAAGCAGCCATTTTAAGGCTGATTCACGGTCTCCTCAGCCGCGTCCCTACCCTGAGCACTTTGCTCAGCAGCTGCGTCTGTCCCTGGCCTCGGCACTCTTAGAGTGATTTGGCCAAGTCCAAAGCACAGTTTACACTGCCGAGCCTGAAGAACCCCTATGTCGCTCTCCGGTACTCCTAAAGCGAGAGTCCAGCCCCCAGCCGAAGCTTGGTCCATCCTTCCCTCGCCACACGAATACACCCTCCAATTGGATGTATCCATCCCGGTATTTTGTCTTCCGAGGTTACTAAGAATTGAAGCCTGGTTACCCTTGGACCGGGTACCCAGGCAACAACTCTACATGCCCTTAACCACACGGAAAAAAAAGTACATGAAATTTTAGTTGACTCGGTATTTGACTTTTGGATACGACACAAAATACTAGAAACAGTCTAGTACTTTTGCATGAGAGTTTCAAAAGCAGTCAATGAAAATATTTAGTACCTTGCTTGAGAATTACATTGACTTTCAAAAAAATTATATATTTCTGTAAAATAAAAAATATAATTTCCACTTGTTCACAGTGAATAGTAAAACCACGCATAAAATTTTGATGGTCATTTTAGTTGGCCTATGAAATACACAAATACAATTTTAAAAAACTTTTTTCTTGAATTTCTGTCTTACAGAAACTTAAAATAATGTAATTAAAATTTTTTAAAAAATTTCTAAGTTTATTTGTGCGTGACAATGGCCAACTAAAATGTCCATCAAAATTGTATGCGTGGTTATACTATCCGGCGGCTCATATTTGGATAATTAATCACACAAACAAAGAACAATTATTATTGTATCACTTTTCGAAGTTTATCAACACTTATGAACTTACCTATAACACACACATATATTCGCGTATAACTTAAATATAAACACACACTTAACACTTAAAAGTACGTATCGAAATGTTCTTATATACTACATACTGAAATTTTTTACGACTTGAGAGACATGCTATTTCACTAAAAACTGAGAATTACATAACATTCTGTTTTGTTAGAAACACAACATAAAAAATATTTTTTTGAAAGTCAATTCATGAAGACAAATATATATTAACACTATTTGATTTTCTTAAAATAATAGTATATTCACATCTGAAATAACCACAAATGGAAACAGACGATCAGCTGTCATTTACCTTGGATAGAATCGCGCAACACACACTGCGCATGCTCTACCGAATTTTCAAGCGCAGTCAACTAATCTTTCACGTACTTTATAAAACTGAACAAATGACTTTTTGTTATAAGTTAAAAAAAACTGTGGCCCATACTAGTACTAGAATAATTCTAGGACTTTCTTATATTTTCTAATAAAAAGTATATGATACCGCCTTGTATTTTGTGTCCTATACAAAAGTCAAGCACTTTCAAGGAAAGATTCACGTACTTTTTTTTCCGTGCACAAGCGGCAGAAAAGCGTCAAGAGTTGAATATAGTTTTTGTAATTTTGTAAGGACACTTAAAGTATCAAAAGAAAGTATTTTTGTTTTTACAAACATAAGAACAGCCCTATAACTTCTTTTATCTGAAAAAACAAGAATACTTTTCTTCATATTATAAATCTTCTTACAGAATTAGAAAATATTTTTTTTAAAGTTGTTAGTAAGTAAGAAACATTTACTGAAAATTTTATAAAAAAATTTCGTACATTTTTTTGAGATATATTATTTTCAAAAATTAAAAAAAAAATTTAAACCTCGAAAAGCCAAAATGTTTTAAAAAGCGATTTTTGGCTTTTTACTGGTATGTAGGGGAAAGTCGGGTATATGTTCGGTTGTATTTATTTCGTATTAATTGGTTTGTTATTAACTGAAATATTTAACAATTATGAAAATGATGGATCCAATCATTAATTTTATGCCTATTTTATGGATAAAACGAACTCTTAACCTACAACGCTGTTGAACTTACCCGCACATCAGACCACTTCGACAGATTTACCATCAATACTATAATTATGAATTAATCAATGTTTTTATTAGTAAATGATTTAAAGAACTGTATTATTTTTTTCCAAGGTTGTCTTTTTACTTTAAAATGCTTTGTTTGCTTAAAATCTGACATTGTGTAACTTACTTTTTTATCGATATATATCGGATTAATTCAGGATTCACTGGGTTATTATTAGTCCGGATTTCGGACTAATAACGGATACAATAGTTATAAAAAAAACTGTATTGATTTTAAACTTAATTCAGGGCGAAAATATCCACAATAAACCGTACTATTGCGAACAATTTATTAGTTTTTGTTTTAATATTATAATTAATACTGACGTGTTAGTTTTTTGGCATTTCTTTTTGTGGCACTTCATAAATTCTATTATGAATTTGAACTCCCATTCGAGCGTAGTATAGTGGTTATAGCATATTCGATTTAACGTTAGATAGGTGCACATTTACAGAAGTTATTATTTTTTCATAAATATTTTGATCTCTAAGCATTCAATTTAATTTATACGTTTTTTTTATAAACGAAAGGATAACAATTTTAGCATTACGTGAAAGAGTTTATTAAATACAGTTTTCTAACAATTTTGTTAAATTTTTAATGACACATCGAAAAAATGATTCATTAAAATATACACGGAGAAACTTTAGTTTAGAAAATTTTATATTATAATACTGAATTTTACAAAAAGCGAATATCAAACGAGGATGTAACGGTATTTTTGTAAAGTTTACTATTTAAATTATATAATTCTAAGTAAGTTTCCTCAATATCGGAAAAAATGATATATAATAATTATGGATTCATATTTTAAAACAGTATCAAATTTCAATATCTGACTGACCTAATCTGTCTCTTTATATACCTTGTCTATTTATCGCATACTCACCATTAAATTTTATACAAACTAATATTTTTCAAGCAAAACATGTGTCAAATGTCAAAGATGTAGCAAAAACCTTGTTATTTTATTATTATATAATCTCATATATAACGAAATGTTTTTTTATTATTATAATATTTTTCTGAATGTGATTCTTACTATCTTTACGATTTCTTTTTTAAATTAAAAGAATAAGAAGTTATGAATAACTTTTTGAGGTTATGTCAGAATGTTGTAGGTTTCCAAGTTTAATTTTTTCTGACTTATTATATTGTCTGGTACGTATATTCAGGCACATACTGCATGGAAACGCGTCACAACTGTTATGTACCTAATTAAATAAATATAGGCCTATTTGCCACAAAAAAAGAAAATCTTGACTCTACTACCCAGATAACACAAAAACTTCCAGGAAGTTGCCAGGAAGTTTCCCAAGGCAACTTCGGAAGTTACCTTCGGTAACTTCCTGGCGACTTCCCTGACATACAACAATGTCCGCCTTTTTGTAATTTCCTTTGGTAACTTCCTGGCAACTTCCTGGAAACTTCTTAGAAATTACCAAAGGAAGTTTCTAAGAAATTATCTAGAAATTACCAAAGGAAGTTTCTTGGAAATTACCAAAGGAAGTTTCTCGGAAATTATCCAGAAATTTCCAAAACTAATTTAAATTATTTGTAAAAAAATTTATTGTTTAAAAAACTTTAAAAAAGTAAGAGATCATCATATTTTTCATTTACCTAAAATAAAAGATTGTATTAAATGAAAAAAAAATGTAATAAAGTTAAATGTGCGAGTGGGTGAGCAGACTCGAACCTTCGTATAGCCTGACGGATGGGTATACCGTAAGGTCTCAAGTGGCCTGCTGGGATAGTGCTTTAACGCACTCAACCAAATTGCCATTTGTATACATTTTTGAAAATATAATATACACATTATCTATTGCATACTTTCTACTAGGTATCTTTATTTTCTGTTTTACCAACTATAGTAACAGTTGTTTTAGCAGGTGAGGTTATGTTATAGTTAAACGTTTACTTTACATGTCAATATACAATATAATTTAATATTGTAGTGTCAATTTTATAATTGTTTATTTATTATTACGTGAAAGTGAATATTTATTTTTGAATTAATGTTTTGGGGTGTTGGTGTTTGTGAATAATAAAGAAAAAATTGCGTTCTTATTTTAATTATCTTTATCATTATTATATATTATCATTTTTTTAAATTTCTGAAATTAAATTAATGTTTATATTAATTAGAATTAAAAAATGTGTGTAATGAACAGATGTAAATAGGCGACTCAAGAAAATGCACCTATCGCCGCAAAAGAGAATTTTCAAGAATCATGTTAAAAAATAAAATTACAAAATAATAATAAGAAATTTGAATTTTTCCATTATTTTTATTTAATTATCGTTTACAAATAACAAAATTTTTCGACAAAAATTCAATTATTATCAAAAAATTTTCCCAATTCAATAATTTTTAATATTTACTATTTTCAAAAAATTTTTGATACAATTTTACGAAAACATTCAATTATTTTTATAAATAATTATAAAATTTCATTTAGGAATTCAATTATTTGCATTGTAGAATTTTAAATTTTAATACAATTTTAAATAAATACCTTGAAAAATACAATTATTCTTAAAAATTTCATTAAAACTTGACCAAAGAATTTAATATTAAAAATCATTCAATTATTCAATAAAATAATAAAATTTGATGCAATAATTCAAATATTTTCTTAATTAACTTTTTATTTATCGCAGAAAATCAATTATTTTCCAAATTTTTAGTAATTCTGCAAAAGAATTCAATTGACTTGTTAAAAATTTATTATTCCAATAAAATCAATTATTTTAAGGAATTTTAATAAAATTATTTTCGAAAGTTCAATTATCTTCATAAATATTGTAGAGATTCAACAAGACATATTAATCTTCGCGCTACCGGCTGGTCACCCGGGGTAGCCAGGTAATGCATAATGTTGTATATTTGCTCGACTTTTGTATCAATTGAATCGACATTTGAACTCGCTGAACAAAATCTTATCTACTTTTAAAAAATACAAAAATACATTTTTTACATTTCTTCTTGTTTATTTATAACAACTAAAAAAGTATGTATACGACAATACAGAAAATTGACCAAGTGTTTTTTTTTATATATTGCAAAATAATACAAAAAAAGCATTAAACTTATACAGTGAAATTGTTTTATATCAATAAATACAATATATTTTAATGTTACAATACATCTTTTATTTGTTTAAACCAATTATTGTTGTTATTTATCAACTTTTCCCAAAATGTATAAATTAAGATTGTTAAAAATAATTATGTATTTATTCAAAGAAAATTATTTTTTAAAAAATGATAATAATTGAATTTCTGCAAAGATTTTTGTTATTTATGAAGATAATTGAACTTTCGAAAATAATTTTATTAAAATTCCTTAAAATAATTGATTTTATTGGAATAATAAATTTTTAACAAGTCAATTGAATTCTTTTGCAGAATTACTAAAAATTTGGAAAATAATTGATTTTCTGCGATAAATAAAAAGTTAATTAAGAAAATATTTGAATTATTGCATCAAATTTTATTATTTTATTGAATAATTGAATGATTTTTAATATTAAATTCTTTGGTCAAGTTTTAATGAAATTTTTAAGAATAATTGTATTTTTCAAGGTATTTATTTAAAATTGTATTAAAATTTAAAATTCTACAATGCAAATAATTGAATTCCTAAATGAAATTTTATAATTATTTATAAAAATAATTGAATGTTTTCGTAAAATTGTATCAAAAATTTTTTGAAAATAGTAAATATTAAAAATTATTGAATTGGGAAAATTTTTTGAAAATAATTGAAATATTGTAAAGAATTTTATTTTAATTTTTGATAATAATTGAATTTTTGTCGAAAAATTTTGTTATTTGTAAACGATAATTAAATAAAAATAATGGAAAAATTCAAATTTCTTATTATTATTTTGTAATTTTATTTTTTAACATGATTCTTGAAAATTCTCTTTTGCGGCGATAGGTGCATTTTCTTGAGTCGCCTATTTACATCTGTTCATTACACACATTTTTTAATTCTAATTAATATAAACATTAATTTAATTTCAGAAATTTAAAAAAATGATAATATATAATAATGATAAAGATAATTAAAATAAGAACGCAATTTTTTCTTTATTATTCACAAACACCAACACCCCAAAACATTAATTCAAAAATAAATATTCACTTTCACGTAATAATAAATAAACAATTATAAAATTGACACTACAATATTAAATTATATTGTATATTGACATGTAAAGTAAACGTTTAACTATAACATAACCTCACCTGCTAAAACAACTGTTACTATAGTTGGTAAAACAGAAAATAAAGATACCTAGTAGAAAGTATGCAATAGATAATGTGTATATTATATTTTCAAAAATGTATACAAATGGCAATTTGGTTGAGTGCGTTAAAGCACTATCCCAGCAGGCCACTTGAGACCTTACGGTATACCCATCCGTCAGGCTATACGAAGGTTCGAGTCTGCTCACCCACTCGCACATTTAACTTTATTACATTTTTTTTCATTTAATACAATCTTTTATTTTAGGTAAATGAAAAATATGATGATCTCTTACTTTTTTAAAGTTTTTTAAACAATAAATTTTTTTACAAATAATTTAAATTAGTTTTGGAAATTTCTGGATAATTTCCGAGAAACTTCCTTTGGTAATTTCCAAGAAACTTCCTTTGGTAATTTCTAGATAATTTCTTAGAAACTTCCTTTGGTAATTTCTAAGAAGTTTCCAGGAAGTTGCCAGGAAGTTACCAAAGGAAATTACAAAAAGGCGGACATTGTTGTATGTCAGGGAAGTCGCCAGGAAGTTACCGAAGGTAACTTCCGAAGTTGCCTTGGGAAACTTCCTGGCAACTTCCTGGAAGTTTTTGTGTTATCTGGGTATGTATGGCTTAAAATGGAAGGAGTATACACTTCATATATTTTTGAACTGAATAAACATAACACTAAATTTTTTTTTATTTTCATAAAATGATAAAATACAGCAAATAATGGTACCTAAAGGGGTTACGCCACCCTGAACGCATGAAAATCGGATGGTTTTTTTAGGAATTTTTTGACGAAACTGTTTGAGGTAGGACTTCTTTACATTTGTTGATGCTTTAATACATATATTAAGCTTTATAAATATTAAAAAAAATGTTTCTAATTAAAAATGGCGGAGATATAAGTATAGGCGTGGATCAATTTTTCCGGAGCACTCCTTGATGGTGTACGTGATTGGCAGTTCAGTTTTTGTCTGAAACAAGTAAAACAATATTTTTCCTTAAAAAGTGATAAATTTTAAACAGAGTGACGAAGCCATTTAAAAAAAAATTTTACGCAAATAGAAGCATTTCAAAAATTGACTTTTTTGGGCTAAAAGTACCGTATAAAAAATTAGATAAAAAATTTTCAAATTATTCAATCGAAAAAATTCCAAGTCACTCTGTGGAAAATCTATTTAGGAAGATGTATATTAACCACTTCGGTGGCGTGGCGTTCCAATTGGCGTTCCACGTCCCTGGCCAAAAGTGGCGAAAATAGCGAAATGGCGTTCCAAATGTTTCTAGATTTTTTAAGAGTATAATTAATTTTAATCTACTGCAATACTATATTTCTATGTTTTCAATATCAGGGAACAAAAAAATAACAATGAAAATTTGTTTTTAAAAGATTTTCATTGTTTTTTTGGACGTTGCAAAATGTCATTTTTAATACTTTTCTACGAATGGCGTTCCACTTTCGCTCAAATATTGATAAATAAACTCAAGATCTTTCTGTGGGAAATAATATTTATTTATATCTTAGAATCTCTGAATCGTAAAATTGTGTTATAGAATCATTTGTAAATTGTTGTAAACAATTTGTATAAACAAATTGTTAATAAAGATGATGCGTTTAATGAATTTTAATAAAAATTGTTACTCGGGGGTTTATGGGGTCGCTGATAACGAATCCGATGTCAGTTTTTAAAAATTCAATATGGCGGATTCAATATGGCGGACTAGTTTATAAAAAATTGATTGAATTCGCTTGAAACGTTTTACTCCGGGCTTTTTGGGGTCGCTGATTACGAATCCAATGTCAGTTTTGCAAAATTCAAAATGGCGGATTAAATATGGCGGACGAGTTTATAAAAAATTAATTTAATTCGCTTGAAACATTTTACTCGGGGGTTTTTGGGATCCCTGATTACGAATCCGATGTCAGTTTTGAAAAATTCAAAATAGGGGATCCAATATGGCGGACGAGTTTATAAAAAATTAAGTAAATTCGCTTGAGACGTTTTACTCGGGTTTACTGAAGGGTTTGTGGTCAATGGTTATGCGCCTAGCTAAAGCACCTTTTGCAAAACGGTTTATCGCATTTATTACATAGCCATGGAGTGTCCGTTCTAATTTTTTTTAAACAAATTTCGCTTTTCAAGCGCTTGCTTTTAGTATGTTTAGTATGTCTGAGAAGCAGGTTACCACTGCGTTGCGCGGGAGTTGATTCAATTTCATGTCTTTCGTATTTGGCATATACCTATGATTCGTTCGAACAAATGTCTAATGACGTTTTATTCCTCATATAATTTTGCGAACAAAAAAAATATCTGTATTAGTTATCTATGAGCAGGGTAGGAGAGCGTGGGGTAATAGGAGCTTTTAAATTGCATGTACTTAGAATCCCTAAATTTCGCTGCAATTCCAATAAAATCTTCGACAACCTTTGTTTCTGTCATTCGAAAAGAAATGATCACATTTTTGGCGTGCTCTGGGTAGAGAACATTTTTTCTATCGAATGCATGTTGGTCGTTGAAATATAAGCAAAAAAAAAACCTTGGCTCATTTTTGCTGCAGCTCATAATAAGTTACTTTCCTGAATCATTTTAACTATTGCTTTTCATGTTAAACTCATATTAAATTCCTAATCAGCATCTCTAAAAACCCCTGAGTAAAACGATTCAAGCTAATTCAATAAATTTTTTATAAACTCGTCCGCCATATTGGATCCGCTATTTTGAATTTTTCATAACTGACATCGGATTCGTAATCAGCGATCCCAAAAACCCTCTAGAAAAATGTTTTAAGCGAATTCAATCAATTTTTTATAAACTCGTCCGCCATATTGGATCCGCCATTTTGAATTTTTCAAAACTGACATCGGATTCGTAATCAGGGATCCCAAAAACCCCCGAGTAAAATGTTTCAAGCGAATTCAATTAATTTTGCTTCCTCATAAGGAAGCTTTGCATTCGTGACGATTTTCAATTTTTCAAAACATGGTTATATGGACTCATTTTCATCTAGGATATATGTATATTAAATTCTGAGCCAATCTCCAGATGTATGTGTGTGTGTGTATGTATGTGTGTGTATGTATGTGTGTGTGTATGTCACAAAAAATTGTGTACAAATTTTCTGTAACAAATTTTAATGGATTGCCCTGAAATTTTGCAGGTTTATTGCAGTCATTAATACCTAAAATCTGACACAAGGATTTTCAAATTTATTCACAAAAATTTTTTTATACAATTTTTTCAAAATTAAAAAAAAAATTTTGTATTTTTTTAAATAACTTTTTTATTTCTTAATATTTTCATAAATTATTCTCAAAATTACATTCCTTACAAGAAAACGAATCGATTGATATATACAAAGTGCACATTTCATCAAAATTTATAAAATTAATCAATATTTTTCTTTTTCACAAAAAATTCAAATTTTGCGTTTTTTAAATATTACCTTAACATATTAAAATTAAATTAAGCAATTGGTTTATGATATTTTGAGGAAGCGAAATGGTCATAAAATGAACAACTTGTTTTATAAACTCGTCCGCTATATTTAATCCGCCATTTTAAATTTTGCAAAACTGACATTGGATTCGTAATCAGCGACCCCAGAAAGCCCGGAGTAAAACGTTTCAAGCGAATTTTATCAATTTTTTATAAACTAGTCCGCCATATTGAATCCGCCATATTAAATTTTTAAAAACTGACATCGGATTCGTTATTAGCGACCCCATAAACACCCGAGTATCAATTTTTATTAAAATTCATTGAACGCATCGTCTTTATTAACAATTTGTTTACACAATTTGTTTATAACAATTTACAAATGATTCTATAACACAATTCGACGATTCAGAGATTCTAAGATATAAATAAATATTATTTCCCACAGAAAGATCTTGAGTTTATTTATCAATATTTAAGCAAAAGTGGAACGCCATTTGTAGAAAAGTATTAAAAATGACATTTTGCAACGTCCAAAAAAACAATGAAAATCTTAAAAAAACAAATTTTCATTGTTATTTTTTTGTTCCCTGATATTGAAAACATAGAAATATATTGTTGCAGTAGATTAAAATTAATTATACTCTTAAAAAATCTAGAAAAATTTGGAACGCCATTTCGCTATTTTCGCCACTTTTGGCCAGGGACGTGGAACGCCAATTGGAACGCCACGCCACCGAAGTGGTTAATTTTCATGTCAATCGGCTGAATAGTTTTTGAGTATGTGTACACCGTCTCGAAAATTGTAATTTCGAAAAAAGCTCAAAAGATGAAAAAATGTACTTTAGTGTATTATAACTTGAAATTTTTGAACTCACTATTTACTCAGCAATTTCTCGGTCAACTTCTTCTCACATTCGCTGTGCATTTGGTCCGATTTTTATTCTCTCGAACCTTTTCTACCCGGGCACACAGTTTTCGACATTTTTATTTTTTATTAAAATTTTCCTGTAAAACTCAACAATTTTTACTCTGCAGCTCGGAGCCAAAGAATGACAAGTTTCGTAATATCTTTTGAAACGAATTTCTATTTCATTGGAAGGGATACAATGAAAAGGACCCTTCTTAAATCATGAAAGGGCCCCCAAGACCATTTGAAAATGGAAAGTCGTTAAGGAAGCGCCAGATGGCTTCTAGCAGCTCTCGGCGCGTCCCCACCGCGTTGACTTCTAATGATCATAACTTTCGTAATTAGTGATACATTGTCTTAGAAGACATCTCAAAATATTCGTTAGAATATAGACTTTGAAATTAAGCAAAAAAAATTAATTTTTTTTAAATATCAAGGTGGCGTAACCCCTTAACCTTAAGGAAATGTTAATTTTTTAATTACATTTGTCTAATTTCTTTATATCTCAAAAAATTGAACGTTTTTCATATTTTTCTGTAGAATTTAAATAATTTGTTTACAACTTGGTACTTTTTGCATTTGAATAAAAACATTCAATTAAAAAATTTAGTTGAATTAAAAAAACGTTTGGTTAACTGTATAGCAATGTATTTATTTGGTTCATTCAACAAAAATTTGGTTGTTGCGAATATGCTTTTTTCTACACGGAAAGAAATCTGCTAGTATAATACCATTGTGTGGCCAATAGACTTATTCCATCGGACCCCCACCATTACTTTTTTGTCTGAGTAGATGCTATTAGTCCATTGCTGCATAGTATTATTCTACGCAGAGATAGACTAATTCTATGGCTCAGGCCGTAAAATTAGTGGTGGCGTCTGCTGGCAAAAGTCTATTGTCTGCCCAATGGTATTAACACGAGCAGATTTCTTTCCGTGTAAGTGTAAAAAAGCATGAAGTAGAAAAAGGAGACCTCACGCACAGATAGACACGGAGAAAAAAAAGGATAATTAAATGTACCCTGAGGAGTGTAAAACTTGGTAAACTTTAAGTGTCAACTATAAAACAATACTCTGTTGTTTGTGAATTACTATTTATATATGTAGTTACTTTTTAATGTAGTTTTTAACTTTTCAGTGATTAAAAGTGTTTCATAATTCATTTAGTCTTTTTAGTAATAATTCTTTAAAAAATGTTTCTTCAAAAGAAAATTAATTAAAATATTGATCAATTTAATTAATTTAAATTTCGTTTGAATAGAGTTTAATATTCTATAACATCCTCAAAAATAAACAATAAATAAAAAATAACCCATATTTTTAAACGTCAAAATATTTTTATCGATGTTTATATTTTAGCTGCATTTGCAGTTAAGTACTTTAATTAACAAACTAGTCAGTTAAAATTTCCTGGAGTGTAAAACAAATGAGGGTCCCGATCAAATAACTCGACCGACGCTGGAAGATACGCGCTAATGTCAGTCGGGTAGCAGTGACAGGCCCAGAGGCGCTAACTAAATTTATTGACCTAATGTCCCTTTTAACTTACCAAGTCACATATGTGTAACTTTCATGAAAGAAAAAATATAGTAAAGTGTAAGTAATATTATGAATAATATTAGAATGACTAAATAAATTTTTAATTTTCAAAATTTTGAAAATAATTGAATTTTTGAAATAAATTTTACAGGCAATATTAGAAATTATTGAATTTTTTAGATTAAATGACTTTTAGAATTATTATTCTTAAAAGAATTGAGTGTTTGCAAATACTAACTAAATATTTGAATTTTTTCAACGGATTTATGCAAATTTCAGAGAATAGTTGAATTCTTTCGTGAAATTTTATTAAAATTGTGTTCAAAATATTGTGTTATTGATATATATTATTCGAAAGTTTAAATTTTCAAAATATTGTTCTTTACTTGGAGAGTAGTGTGATCAGAATTTTTTTTTTTTCATTGCATATCTTTTACTTATATTGAACTTTAACTTTTAAAGCGCCAACCTAGATTTGGTTTAAATTAGTTAATTAATTTAATTAATTTTTTGGTATTGTTACATGTTTAACTATTAGATTTAAGTGTACTATGTACAAAAGGGCCTGTCCCGTTAATAATTAAATAAATAAAATAATTTAATTTTTACAAAGAATTTTACTATTTGTAAAAGTAATTGAATTCTTGTGGAGAATTATTTTAAAAATTTTGAAAATATATATTTATATATTATATATTTATATATTTTTAGAGTCGCTGAAACCGACTATGACCTTGAAAATTTTTTTTCATATCCTATTTTCTTGCTACCAACAACTTACACCTGCTCCCGGGGGTTGGAGATTCAGTTTAAATAAAAGTCGATTGGGTGTCTGTTCTTATATTTTATGGGTCGCTGAAAATAAAAAAGACTACTTCCTGGTAACTTCTAGGAAGTTTCTTTAAGAAGCTTCCTATGCTATGTGGGTAAAAACACAGGCATACAAAAAAAGTTTTCCCACACATTTCCACGCGGGATTCTAGTCCAAATTTCAATTTTTAAGAAATTTCCTTAATTCCATATGAAATATATTATTTACAAAATTTGTATAAATTTCGTAAAACTGATTTGTAAACAAATGAATTTTAAAATTCTCAAAAAACTTTTTTTTTAAATTATTAAAAATAATTTATTCCTATGGGAAAATAATAATTATTAAATATTTATTTAGAAAAGAAGTTATTGATGTTGCCGAATAATTTTACAATTAAAGATATTCGTAATTAAATGTAATGAAACATTTTTTGAAGTATCTAATTTTTTAGAGTGAATCAGAATATTTTTCGAGGGTTAGAGAAGAAGTCAAAATTTCGTTAAGCTATTATTAGTTTTTTATTATAAAAAAGGAAAATATTTTGCAGGATATACATTTTTTAATTGTTCAAAATGTTTGTAATAAAAAAAATGAGATAACTTTATCTACCGTTAAACATGGTCTTACGTCTCCTTATTCTACTTCGTGTTAATTCTACAAAAAATATTCGATTACAATGTGCCTATGTGGGTGATTTTCCGCAAACTAATATTTATCTAACGAATTTTAACTTCATATTAATTAATTAACGATCTGCTTCATATAAATTATATTTGGGACCTACAAAAAAGTTGTTTATTTTGACCCATATCGATGTAATGACATGAAACACTCCTAAAATGTCACTACCGTTTTATGTCCCCTATCCAGTTTTTATAACTTTCCGTCTGTTTTTAGAAAACAATTATAGAAAAAGCAGAAACCTGCTAGTATAATCATGAATATAATTAGACTCACTGCATTTATACGTACTATTTTGCATCAAAAGAACATAACAAATAAATGTAAATAAAATAATACAGGTTTTAAAGCCGTATTAAAGTATAGTGTAAAAAATTTAGTAAAGTGAAAAATTGTCGTTGTCACAAATTATGGTGTCACTAACGTGGTATTATGTTTTCAGAAGTAAGAATTTTTTATATCAAAGTTATTTTTTTCTGAGACAGACATAGATAGCAACATTGTAAATTATTTTGGAAACTTTTTGAAAATAAAATGGTTATGATTAACACAAAACAAACTAAAAATGTCACTACATGTAAAAGTAATAGTTAACAATTGAGGGGCTGGATGCTATAATGTGTTACGCGCCATGTTAAGTAAATGACGCGTAACACATTATAGCATCCGGCCCCTCAATTTTAGTTAACAAGTAATTAGCTTGCATGTAATTTTTAATAAAATTTAAAAAAAATTGTAAACAATTGAAAATTCTTAGGTTTTTATCGAGAGAAATGTTGAAAAATTATTCTTCTTGAATTTAAACCAAAAAACATTAAAATCCATTAAAAATTCTAGGCTATAAACATTTTTGAAAAATTAATTGAAAAAAATCCCACTTTGAGGAAAATCTTCTGTACATTATGAGGTATAATTAAATTAAAAAAAATAAAAAGAAATCGGGTCCAAAGTTTAAAAAAATTAATTTGTTAATAAAAAAATTTTTTTTAAATAAAATTTTAAAAGAAAAATTTTTTTAAACATTGCTAAAAAGTTGAAAAAAAACTAAAACTTTCATTCTTTGACAAATTTTTTCTAAACTCAATATTTTTAGACTTATAGGCTACTGAAAATTGGTCTATTTTTACAACTCAAAAATTTCGAAAATTTATAACTCAAAAATTTGGCCTCCAAAAAGAAAATAAAAAAAATACGTACCTGTATATTTTCAATACAGAATAGAAAAAAAATATTTTTGCTCGATTTTAAGATGTCATAGGTAAATCTCACGTGGATTTGCCCATATGTATGTTTATATGTTAGTAAGTAGCAACAATAATTTGTTTAAAAATTGTTTAAATAATAATTCAATTTTTACTCTTTACTTATTACACTGGGTTACAAAAAAATGGTCATGTCGTGTTTATTTAAAATTTATTGTGTTTATTGAAAGTTTAGGTATCACTGAATAAGAATATAACAGAAAAAAAAATTTCATTCGGTCATTCCTATGAAAACCGAGTTTAAAGTGTCAGAAAACCGTATTTTTACCACTTTTTGAGACAGTGTAACGAGAAAACGTAACATGATAAAAATCTATAAAAGAGCTCAAATAACATCTTAAATCTTCAACTTTAAAGCTCAGAACTGAAAATTACTTTAATAATCACTGAAAATCTGCAGTCGCTATTTGAAATTATAAAAAAAGCTGGGTTAGGTAGCACTTGGTAAAACTCGATTTCCCTAAAGGGATTCGGTTGCAACTTGTTACTTGAGGTTTTTTTAATTTCCTAATGACGAATTGGAACTTAGATTTAAAAATTTTTAAATAGCAGACTCAATTTTTGAAAATTGTCAACGTAAATTTTGAAAAATTGATTACATTCATTATTTTAAAGCCGCCATTTTGTAATTTCTTAATGTAAGTTTTTTAATTCGTCATTAGCAACCTCAAAAAACCTCAAGTAACAAGTTGCAACCGAATTCGGTTAGGGAAATCGATTTTTACCAATTGCTTCGTGTTCTAGCTTTTTTGACAATTTCAGGTAGCGACTGCTTGATTAAGGAGGTTTTCAATGACTATTTAAGTACTTTTCAGTTCTAAGCCTTAAAGTTGAAGGTTTAAGATTTTAATTAAGCTCTTGTAGAGATTTTTATCATTTTGCGTTTTCTTGTTACGTTGCCTCAAAAAGTGCTAAAAATACGTCATTTTGACACTTCAATCTCGTTTTTTATGGAAATGACTGAATGAAAAATTTTTTTCTTGTATATTCTTATTCGACACCTGAACATTCAATAAACACAGAAAATTTTTAATAAACACGACATGACTATTTTTTTGTAACCCAGTGTTATCATAGTGTTCAGTAAATTGGAAAATTAGAAAAAAACTGCAACTTTCTAGGTCCATTCTGTAAAAAGTTGATAAATAACAATTGTATGTGATTTAAATAAAAATAATTATTATTTCTGCCAAATGTACTTTTTGATGCAAAATCCTTAAAAGTGAAACATTTCTTACTTTATAAGTGCAAAATGTTATACAATGTTTCTTTAAACATTCTGATGTAACCACCGTGGATATATATTTTACTGACAAACTATTTTATACGGACACTATACGGTGGCAGAACTAATCGACTATTTCTAGAATATCTTTGAAAATTTTACATTTGTAGTAGAATTACTTTTACTACACTGAGAGAAGAAAAGCATAATACGTACTGTGACAGACACCGGCTGTGTAAAATGCGTGTCAGTTCCCGTTCTTAATTTTATTTAGTTGGTGTCATTCATAGTTCAGATACTATACTCAAGAAGCGCGGCGGCAGTACGAACTAATTAGTACAGGATCTGTTTCATAGCGACCGACAGATACTGTACTTCTAAACAGTAGCATTTGAAGAACAACATCTGTACCTCAAGCCAAAGACACAACACCTATCACACAGTGCGGCACTGCTGCTGCGTTCAATTAGAGTACAGATGCTGAACTTTTACATTTCAGAATCTGTGCTTTTCTTCTCTCAGTGTACTTATTCTACTAAGAAATACAAGTCAAATACAGTTGTTATCATTTTTTATTCGAAAGTTTAAAAAAAATCTAGCATCGGAAATATCACAGTTTGCGGAAAATCACCCATGTACGTTTAAATACGTTAATTGGATTTTTGTTAAGTGTTTGATTGAAAAATTAATATTTTTTTGTCGTTAGGGAGACATTTTTTTTAGAATTTTATGAGTTTTTGAAAATGAAAATGAATAAATATTTGTTATTTTTTTAAGTTAAAGATATTTTTAATAAAATATAACTTGTATTTAAAAAAATTATATAATCGAAAATGCCAAAAAAAATACTTTTACTTAGTTCTAGAATATTGTATAATTAATATGATAAAATAATGTAAAAATATTACAAAATTAAATTATGAAACAATTTTTAGGGATTGTTTGCTTTCATAAAATATAAAAATGGAGTTGCTTTACGATAGGTTCGACTTTAATAGTCATCATAATAAAAGTTGTGTTCGTATAATTTGTGCTGATAGACAATATACAATGATTGTACAATATACAATAGTATATTAGAAATAACTGCAGTGCTGTAAGTATTGTTTTGATCTTCATTTGTGTACATCGATGTCTTCTTCTGACGAACATGTTGCACTCATATGTTTTCATGAGTGCAACACGTTTGTCTGAGGAAGGCATCAATGTACACAAGTGTACAAGGTAAACTCTGAAAAAGTGACCTAAAAAAGCCAAGTTTCTTTGGAGAATGAAAATGATCTAAAAAAAGGTTCTTCCAAAAGAAATTTGTTTCGATCATTTCTTTCTTGAATTATTTTCAATCGCGTTCCACTTATTTCTTCAGTTTATGGTGCGTCCAGAGTAACACGTAATATTAAATTGTTCTTATGATGGTGATATTACCGAGAATATTATTATTATTATATTAAAATAGTATACGGCTATATTGTTACAGTAATATTCCAGTTATAGTAACATTACTGTAATATTACACATTTTTTTAAAAATGTACCATAGTGTAAATTTAATGGTGAAAAATTTAAGACTTTTCTTTTTTATTTATTAGATATATACGTATTTTGTTGTAATTTTTGGTTGGAGGACGAAAGTTCCAAAAGAAAAAAGTTCCAATAATTCTTTGTTCCAAAAGATCAAAAATTATATTCAAGTTCAAAATTCAAATTTAGAAACTATGCTGTATTCATGGCATACTACTTTTTGTTTACATGTTGCTATGGACATTTGATGCGTATGCAGTTTTTTAATTCATTTGTTGTCTTACTTCGTTCTGACGTTTTAATCTGTTTTTTAATATTTTTTATTTTATTAATTAAATTTTTAATTTACTTATTCAATAATGGGAGAAGTATTCATAACTGGAAGGACCAGGTATTTAGAAATTGATGGATACCTATACGTACGACATTCCCCGGGCAATGGTATTGTGTATTATCGTTGTAAAAGAAAAAATGAATATTCAGCCAGAGCTACAATTTTGGGCCATTATGGTATTACTGGCAGAGATGAAGTTCGAAAGGGTCCTACAGAATCTCCACATACAGACGCTTCTGACAGAGAAGAGTGCGAAGCTTTGAAAATTGTTGGTACAAACATCGGTCGTAACATAATTTTCTAATTTTTTTTGATATTTTTTATATATTTTTTTATTTTATATTACTTTACATTTATATTACCATATTTTTATATGGTTTCTACATGTGTTATATTTTTTATAATATATATTATAGTTAAATATTTCTTTCTAAATACATTTACATTGACACTTGAGTATTATTCGTTTTGGAACTTCTTTAAATTGGAACTTTTATATATTGGACCTTCTTTGTTTTGGATATTTTGTACATTGGAACTTTTTTATTTTGGACATTTTGAACATTGGAACTTTTTTATATTAGACATTTTGTACATTGGAACTTTTCGATTGGAACTTCTGGTTTGGAAGTTTTAAATTGGAACTTTTGTCCTACAATCGTAATTTTTATTTATTTAACCGTGTAATATTACCACCTGTCGGACATTTTAAGATAACTGTAATATTTGGTTTATGTTGACATTCATTAATCATTTATTATTGTAATTGTAATATTTTCCATTTTTATTATTATTGTTCATCATTATTATTAGTTACATTATCCTTATTATTGTTGTAACAAAACACAAAGCTCAATGATGTTAGATGTACATTTGACCGCATTTTTATTGGAAAGTATTGTGTGCATCTCAAGTGATACATAAGTGCATATTTATATTATCATTACTATTATTATTATTGTTATTATTATTACTATTATTATTATTTACCAACACATTTGTGTATTACTTGTTCTCCTTCCTTTCCCTCAGGATGATTGATGCTATGGTGTACCGTGCTACTTTGTCGTTTTTGATGTTAGTTGCCAAACTATTTTCTAGAAATGGCTTTCATTTTTTATTTTATGAATTTTCTAACAATACATTTTTCTTTGTTCTTTCAACATGGTCGTCGACTCTGCAGACAGAAAGCTGTTCGTGGGTATGCTCAGTAAGCAACAAACAGAAGACGATGTCCGACAATTATTTTCTGCCTTTGGTACTATAGAGGAGTGTACCATCCTTCGTGGACCTGACGGAACAAGTAAAGGTAAGTCACTTAACATTTTAATAATTTATTTTTTCCAATACAGAATCAATTTCAATTTCAAAAAAAAAATTTCCTTCTCTTGATTTCCTTGAAATGGAAGTTTCTTAAACTTTTTTTGAAAAAATCTCTATCCTTTCAGAGTATGAAAAATATTGTTAAAAATTTTAACTATTCATTAAGAGCATGTGAAAACAGCTACCTTTAACCCGGCAAGAAGGAGAATATGAAAAGGAATTAATTGGCATAGAAAAAACTGACAATCCAATGCTTTTGAATGCCAATAAATTCCGTTTCTTTTCTCAATTCCATTTAATGACATAAGTAGGTTATGACTCGTTCCCGTTTTAATAGAAACAAACTTGTGAGTAAAATCAATGCCAACCAATGCTGTTCGTGGTTCTACAAACTTTAATGTAATGGATACCCACATAGCACAAAAATTTCCAGGAAACTTCCAGGAAGTTTCCCGTGACAACCTTCGGAAGTTATCCTTAGTAACTTCCTGGAAATTTCCAGAAAATACAGTAATGTCCGCAGATTAGAAGCTTCCCATAGAAACTTCCTGGCAACTTCCTGGAAGTTACCAAGGGTAACTTCCGAAGGTTGCCACGGGATATTGTTGCTATGTGGGTTATTGTATGTATGCACGGAAAAATGTTTGAGACAGTATCTGTACCTTTCGGTACATTTGTTATCCCTGTCTAAAAATTTTAGTATTCAATTCACTTCACACTTATTATTTCCTATTGTTTTCATATGAAGTGAAGTTAATCGTTGGATACTTTTTTTGAAAGGTATAGCATGTGCACCTTACATTTTTCCGTGTGTTTTAATTAATATATTGACAATTAAATTATTAAATATTTGTAGACATGACTGTTGTGAATGCCATTGAATGCAGTTTCTTTATTTACTGCTTTTAATGCCTCCTTATCTTTACTAATGCATTCAAAAGTATTTTCTATCCATTTCAAAACCATCCTTCTTACTGGGAATTGATACATGTATGTATCGTAGATGGCTACAAATACTTCTCTCATGCACGACCCGTCTCGCACACGGTATAAGTATCTGTCCCATGAACAGAAACTTTTACATTCTTCTCTTAATTGATAATATTAATAAGCAATTGATTACAGATAATAATATATAAGTCCAATTTTTTGGGAATTTAACCCATTAATGCCCAAATGACAAAAATTTTTACTTGGAATTCAATACACGATTTGAAGTATTTATAGACAATAAATTTCAGCAACAACACAAAATCCAATATGGCGGAATTTTTTTAAACCCAAAAAATAAGTACATTTTTTTTAAATATATTTTTTTATAGCTAAAAATTTTTTTTAAACCTTTCCTAAGTATGCTATTGGTGGGCAAAATAGTTGTACTTTCAAAATATAATATAGAGAAATTCTGATTTCAAGATGGCGGAATCAAAATTTTGAAAAAGTAAATGCATTTTAATAAAAAAAATCAACATTTACACTAATATTCAAAAAGTTTGCAAATTCGATTCAAAATGAATACTCAGGGTATTTCGGGGTCGCTAATGACGAATTCGATGTCTGTTTTTTAAATTTCAAAATGGCGAATCCAATATGGCGGACATTTAAAAAAAAATTTGGATTCGCTTGAAACTTGTCCCTCGGGGGTTTTCGTGGTCGCTGATGACGATTCCGATGTCAGCTTTTTAAAATTCAAAATGTCTGATCCAATATGGCATCCCAATCAGCACATGAGCTTGCCACAAACTTGTAGAACAAACTTGTAGCAAGTTTGCCAAATAAGCTTGTCCAAAACTTGCCACTCAAGCTTGCAGCAATCTTATATCATAATCTTGTAGCAAGACTGCAGTGCAAGCTTGCAGCAATAGGACATTTTGTTACTTGCCACAAACTTTTAACGAGCTTGCTCTGTAAGCTTGCATACATTGCATAGCAAGCTTAATCCAAGTTTGTGGCAAGCTTATGTGCTGATTGGGATATCGTGCAGATCCACTTTACCCATGAACTTATTGAACGATCGCAAAAACATGAGAAGGTTAATTATTAAATTAATAATTGTTATGTGGAGAGAATAATATATTAAAGGTAAAAAATAGGAATAAATTTTATTGGGATCTCGTGTTGTTTTAATCATAAAAGTAAAAAAAAAATTACAAATGCCGTTTTATAGAACAGATATAAAGGGAGCAAAAATTGAAATTCTATTGAAATTTACTAACGCATTTCACCTTTACAATATGTTCCATAAAATTTTTCCACATGGGATCTTCATTTTTTCAATAAAAGAAAGAAAGAAGTTTTACAAGGAACAATAATTATTATCGATTAAAATAATTAAATTTGGAAAAAAAATATTGATGTTTCGTAAGTTCTTATTTAATATTTAAATGTTCCTTTGTTTAAATATTTCTGCGTTTATTAGTTTCTCGAGTTCTCCCCAGATGGTTGTGGCTTTTTCTGAAACTCGAAAGTGACATTGATCTCTGTAGGTATAAGAGGAAGACTGTATTCATAAATTTTTTTCGCAAAATATATTTTGTGAATGTTCTTCTTCAAGTCACGATAATCCTCTCGAAAAATAATTTTTATTCGGTTTTGATTTATAGTTTACGTTGTATTTTCAATCGTAATTTGCTTATAAACTATATTTGAGTCATAAATTATTTCCAAAATTAATTGTTTTAACTAATAATTACTGTTTTTTATAAAACTTCAATTTTTCCTTTCAGAATTACTTATTTTAATTTATAATAATAATAATAACTTATAAAAGTTTAAATAATCGAAATTAATATGATCAATAATAATTTAAAAGTGGTAATACTTAGACATTTAATTTTATAATTTTGGTTAACTGTCCTATATACAATGTAAAAATATCATAAGAAGTATAATCTGGATTATATCACATATAATCCATTTTTCTCCGTGTTGAAATATATCATTTTAAATATTTTTAAATTTTTTTAAAATTTTTTTGTAAAATTATTAGAAAGTAGATGAAAAATGCTTTAAATTTATTATAGATACATTAAAATCGATAAAGTTTTATAAAAGTTATATGGTTTTGAAAATGGCAGCGATACTTAAAATGTCAAAAGTTTAACCCCCACTACTTCCCCCACAGCACCGAAACTTTCCTAAAAATTTATTAAATATTTACTTGCAATATTCGGAATATGTAATTGCAATGTTTAGTAAAAATTGTGTAAAGATTTATATGTCCCGATTAAATAAGTGTTTAGTGTGAACATTTCCTGAAGATTTTCGCCTAATTATAATTATAATTATAATTAGGCGAAGATTTCATTGAAATGTTCAGGAAAGTTTCGCGCTAAACACTTATTTAATAGGGAACATATAAATCTTTACACAATTTTCACTAAACTTTTCAGTTAAATATGCCGAATATTGCAAGTAAATATTTAATAAATATTTAGGAAAATTTCGGTGCTGTGGGGGTTTCTACATTTTTTTTTAAAGAGCTGATATTTTACAAATTTTTTACTTACATATAGGACAACAATTTCCCAAAATACCAAGTCAATCCCAAGCTTTAAATTTGGGCTGAGACGTTTTTGAGAAATAACGCCTCATATATGCGTTTACTTTTAAAATAACAACTTTCTTAATTTTATCAAGATAAGTCTCTCAACACAAAAAATTGGACTCATTTCTATTGCAACTCAAAGTGATTCTATGTTAAAGAACATAGAATGTGGCGCTATCTACGAGGTTCATTTTTGTTGCAGCTCATAATGAGTCATTTTTTTGAGTTCAGTTTTTTTCTGTGAATAGATAACGAAACGGAAGTCATAATTTTTGAATTCATACACGGACGATTTTGTTTTGCTTTCTGATACCATTAGTGAATTGGTCAGAAAATTGAAGGTATAATATTCCTATTTTCAGCTCAACAGTCTTATAGTAAATATTAATAAAACAAAAATTATGATTGTTTTGAAATAGAGAAATTCTTTGACTAAAAAGTTTAAATCTTTTAAGTTCGGCGATAATAAATTTGAAGTTGTTAATAAGTATGTGTATTTGGCAGCAACGAAAGTAGAGTCTACATTGAATGAGCAGACGTGGCCGTGAACGTTGACGTGCTGACGTCTCAAGGCTTGAAACAATTTTTTGTATTAATTAATTATTTAATATATTCTTTGTTCATTTAATCAAACTATTTATGAAATTATTCAATTATATCAATTAGAAATTTTATATTTCAATTAAAATAGTGTTTCTTTAATTTTCTATTAATATAGATTTTACTTAATTAATTCAATGAAAAGACAAAAAAAATAATGACTTATACTCAACAGTTAAAATTTAAACAATACGAACGTATAGATAGCAATAAATAATATTTAAATGATATAGAATATAGGGTAAGGCTTTCTGAAGTGTGCTCATGATTTTCGAAGAATATTTTAATTTCATTCAAACACTATATTTTAAAAGTAAATAATGATAAGAACAACACCTGAAAACAGTTTTAAAAAAAATTGCTTTTTAAAAAGTTATTAACAATTTAATTTTTTAATACCTTTTTTGAAAAAAATTAATTACTCGAAAACTAATCGACAGAATTCGATAAAATTTTAACTACTTATTTAAAAAATCTTTCATTCTAAAACTCTAAATCTAGTTTTAAATTATCGTGTAATTTGTTTAAATAATAAAAAAATTTTATAAACAAATGAAAATTTAAGCATGTTCTTAATGAGATAATTAAATTTTCTTTTCAGCATTTTGTTCTGTGTAAAATGTAGAACTATTTCCAAAAAAAAATTTTAGGGCCCGCATTTTATTTACAAAATAAAGCTATTTTTGTTATGCGCTGTAACAAAGATATGGCGCGTGCAGTTTCGCGGGCGGCCGCACTGCCGCATTAGCTATGCGTTGAACTCAGCGTTGAATTGTTTCAACTTACAACTGAATGAACTTATTATAAACAATAAACTAAATAAATAAAACTCATTTAACATTTTTCGTATAAATGTCGTTCAAATCGAAGTTTTCATCTGCAGAGAATAATTTGCACATGATTTTATTTTCTGTAGGCACAAAGCAATTATATTGACGTGTATTTTTAATTGTCACTGAGTTATGCAAGCGTGGTCGCAATAATTTTTCATGATCATCATGTTCTTTTTTTGAACAGAAATCAAAACTTACGTTTTTAAAGAAAACTCTCGCCCACTCAAAAAGATTTCGTGGTGTAATTAAATAATTTGCATTAACGCGTTGTAGGCTAACTTTATATGCGTTTCGTTTTACTGTTCCGCCAATCCCATCGCAAGCTCCTTTGCCATGGGACGTAGCGAAAAAGTGCCATTCCGCATTAATATTGAAATCATTTTCGTGAAATAATAAATTTGTAAAATTAAATTTATTTTTATACTGGGATCCAGCACCATCTGAAAAATAAATCATTTTTTTGACACGATCACTGCCGTGTAATTTTTTTAAGTAGGCAATGAGTTTTGTGTTAAATAAATGGACAGCTATATTATTGTGCTGCACACTTTCTGATATCGTGACATAATTGTGATGTTTTATTTTACTACCTTCTTTATAATATACAACGTATGTATGGAGAGTCGCTTGCTTATTAGCCCAATGTTGTGCTTGAATTGCATCTTGTACATGAAAAGTGTAATTTTCGGAAAAATCTAAGGTAACTACAAATTCACCATCAGCTAAATTCTCTTTTAGTTCATTGAAATAAGTACTTTGCGACTTCATAATAAAATCATGTTTTACAAGGCAAGATAGATCGTTCGTAAAATTTTTTATAAATAAATCGCTTGATTCAGTAATCTCGAGAAGTTCACACCTATAAACACAAAAAATATTTATGTAGATTCTTTTTATGAATTAAAAAACGTTGTTAGGATAATAGGAAGTAGAAACACGTTAAACAATTAAATATGGAGAAGTTTTATGAAAGTGACACACTATAACATAATTATTGCACCAAAAAAATAAAATCTCAAAGAGAAAAAAATTCCGCTTAAAATTATTTTTACTTTTTAGTTTTAATATACGAATACACTAATTTTAAGTTTGCTTTTTAGACTGAAATTATTTCTGTAAAATTAAAACAAATTTATACTAGAAAGAAGATTTTTAAGTTGTTTTTTGTTTTTCTGAATGTAGCTTCAAACTGTTTAAAAAGTGACATTTAATAGAAAATATAAAAGGAAAATCCTCTCAATTAAGAAGGAAAAATTTAGTGCCTAAATGTAAGACGAAAAAATGCTGCAAAAGAAGAGGAATCTTCTATGTTTGAGAACATTTTTTATATAAAACTAATTTAATTCTAAGTTTTCTTGTATTCATTTTAAAAATAAAGACTTTAGTGATGAATATAAGTTTTACTCTCACAAGAAATTCTAAATATAATTATTTTCCAAATAAATTTTTTGTATTAATAAGCAACAAGATTGTGATTTTATAAAGCAAAGTAATTTTAATTTCAACTCCAAAGTAGTATTGAAAGACTATTCAGAAAGAATTATAGTTTTACCTGTCGGTTGTAGTCCATTGGCTGAATTTTAATTCTGATATTTTGTTTTTTTTAAACAAAGATTTTAATTTTTCCGAAGCATGTGCTATTCCGGGACATTCCTTACACTTTAACCACTTCGGTGGCGTGGCGTTCCAATTGGCGTTCCACGTCCCTGGCCAAAAGTGGCGAAAATAGCGAAATGGCGTTCCAAATTTTTCTAGATTTTTTAAGAGTATAATTAATTTTAATCTACTGCAATACTATATTTCTATGTTTTCAATATCAGGGAACAAAAAAATAACAATGAAAATTTGTTTTTTAAAGATTTTCATTGTTTTTTTGGACGTTGCAAAATGTCATTTTTAATACTTTTCTACGAATGGCGTTCCACTTTCGCTCAAATATTGATAAATAAACTCAAGATCTTTCTGTGGGAAATAATATTTATTTATATCTTAGAATCTATGAATCGTCGAATTGTGTTATAGAATCATTTGTAAATTGTTATAAACAAATTGTATAAACAAATTGTTAATAAAGACGATGTGTTCAATGAATTTTAATAAAAATTGATACTCGGGGGTTAATGGGGTCGCTAATAACGAATCCGATGTCAGTTTTTAAAAATTCAATATGGCGGATTCAATATGGCGGACTAGTTTATAAAAAATTGATTGAATTCGCTTGAAACGTTTTACTCCGGGCTTTTTGGGGTCGCTGATTACAAATCCAATGTCAGTTTTGCAAAATTCAAAATGGCGGATTAAATATGGCGGACGAGTTTATAAAAAATTAATTTAATTCGCTTGAAACATTTTACTCGGGGGTTTTTGGGGTCGCTGATTACGAATCCAATGTCAGTTTTGCAAAATTCAAAATGGCGGATTAAATATGGCGGACGAGTTTATAAAAAATTAATTTAATTCGCTTGAAACATTTTACTCGGGGGTTTTTGGGATCCCTGATTACGAATCCGATGTCAGTTTTGAAAAATTCAAAATAGGGGATCCAATATGGCGGACGAGTTTATAAAAAATTAAGTAAATTCGCTTGAGACGTTTTACTCGGGTTTACTGAAGGGTTTGTGGTCAATGGTTATGCGCCTAGCTAAAGCACCTTTTGCAAAACGGTTTATCGCATTTATTACATAGCCATGGAGTGTCCGTTCTAATTTTTTTAAAACAAATTTCGCTTTTCAAGCGCTTGCTTTTAGTATGTTTAGTATGTCTGAGAAACAGGTTACCACTGCGTTGCGCGGGAGTTGATTCAATTTCATGTCTTTCGTATTTGGCATATACCTATGATTCGTTCGAACAAATGTCTAATGACGTTTTATTCCTCATATAATTTTGCGAACAAAAAAAATAACTGTATTAGTTATCTATGAGCAGGGTAGGAGAGCGTGGGGTAATAGGAGCTTTTAAATTGCATGTACTTAGAATCCCTAAATTTCGCTGCAATTCCAATAAAATCTTCGACAACCTTTGTTTCTGTCATTCGAAAAGAAATGATCACATTTTTGGCGTGCTCTGGGTAGAGAACATTTTTTCTATCGAATGCATGTTGGTCGTTGAAATATAAGCAAAAAAAAACCTTGGCTCATTTTTGCTGCAGCTCATAATAAGTTACTTTCCTGAATCATTTTAACTATTGCTTTTCATGTTAAACTCATATTAAATTCCTAATCAGCATCTCTAAAAACCCCTGAGTAAAACGATTCAAGCTAATTCAATAAATTTTTTATAAACTCGTCCGCCATATTGGATCCGCTATTTTGAATTTTTCATAACTGACATCGGATTCGTAATCAGCGATCCCAAAAACCCTCTAGAAAAATGTTTTAAGCGAATTCAATCAATTTTTTATAAACTCGTCCGCCATATTGGATCCGCCATTTTGAATTTTTCAAAACTGACATCGGATTCGTAATCAGGGATCCCAAAAACCCCCGAGTAAAATGTTTCAAGCGAATTCAATTAATTTTGCTTCCTCATAAGGAAGCTTTGCATTCGTGACGATTTTCAATTTTTCAAAACATGGTTATATGGACTCATTTTCATCTAGGATATATGTATATTAAATTCTGAGCAAATCTCCAGATGTATGTGTGTGTGTGTATGTATGTGTGTGTGTATGTCACAAAAAATTGTGTACAAATTTTCTGTAACAAATTTTAATGGATTGCCCTGAAATTTTGCAGGTTTATTGCAGTCATTAATACCTAAAATCTGACCCAAGGATTTTCAAATTTATTCACAAAAATTTTTTTATACAATTTTTTCAAAATTAAAAAAAAAATTTTGTATTTTTTTAAATAACTTTTTTATTTCTTAATATTTTCATAAATTATTCTCAAAATTACATTCCTTACAAGAAAACGAATCGATTGATATATACAAAGTGCACATTTCATCAAAATTTATAAAATTAGTCAATATTTTTCTTTTTCACAAAAAATTCAAATTTTGCGTTTTTTAAATATTACCTTAACATATTAAAATTAAATTAAGCAATTGGTTTATGATATTTTGAGGAAGCGAAATGGTCATAAAATGAACAACTTGTTTTATAAACTCGTCCGCTATATTTAATCCGCCATTTTAAATTTTGCAAAACTGACATTGGATTCGTAATCAGCGACCCCATTTGTTGTAAAACTGTAACAAATTTGCCGTAAGGTTTAAAGTCGCTTACTATGTACGCGACATTCGTCTTAACGGCAAATGTGACTTACTAGGTTTTTACTTTGGGCAGTAGAGATTTCTAATAAGCATAACACAACAGAATTAATTCTTAAATGTAATTCATGTGGTGGTAAAGAAGGTGGAGAGAGTGTATTCAAATATTCTGGTAATAAAGCTTCAGTAAATTTTCCATTATCACAATTTTCAGTAGAATAAATAATTTTATATATTTTTTCGCCTTTACTGTCTAAGAGATTCACCATCCTCTTATTAATATCATCGACATCAACATTTCTTAGTGCTAAAATTGCACAAATTGACAAGTCCTTAAATTTTTTCTGTTGTATCAAATGACAGTACATTCCTTTAGCAATATCTATATTCCCTTGTTGAATAATGTGATCTGATAATTCGATGTTATCATCTATATTATTTAATTCACCATTACCAACTTTAAGTAGAAAATCTACAAATTCCGTTTCCTCTAGTAAAGCTCTCATATTTTCTGTTAATGTATATTTTCTGAAATAAATCCGCTATTTTGAATTTTGGAAAACTAAGCTTATATTCGTAATCGGCGACCCCAAAAAACCCCGAGTAACAAATTTCAAGCAAAATTAACTATTTTTGAAATTTATTGTCCGCCATATTAGATCCGCCATTTTGAATTTTGGAAAACTAAGGTTATATTCGTAATCAGCGACCCCGAAAACCCCCGAGTAACAAGTTTTAAGCAAAATTAACTTTTTTTTTAAATTTCCTCTATTTGTTTATAATTTTGTTTAAACAAAGTAACTTTAGTCTCCACTTTGTGGCAGCTATTTAAAAATTTAATATCCAAATTAGTTCTATGTTGTACTCCTACTATTTGTGACGCGATATTTCTATCAGTAGAAGGTTTATTGAAGGGTTAAGCTATTAAAAAATTGAAAAAACTAAAAAAAAATTCTTAAAAAATCGTGTTTTTTGCTTTAAAAATGTTGTGTAAATTGTTGATTTAACATTTTTAAGTTTTTTGAGTACGCCATTCGAAAGAGGGATTCAAGATACATAAGAAAAGTGTATTTTAAAATTATTCTTGGTGCTTTTTAAGATTAAAATATGTTCTTAAACATTATGTACAAATTTTGTACATCCCATCCTTAATGGGTAAGGGGTTACGGGTAACAGTCTTGAGGATTATCTTGTTTTCAGGAAAAAATTTAATTTTTTTTAATTACTCGGATTATTATAATATCATTCCTCATTATTTAAAATTATTTAACTCACTTTTTTAACAGTGAGTTGTCCCATTCACTGGTAATAAAATGAAGAAAAACATTATCAAAAATTTAATGATTAGAAAATAATTGTTCTTTCGTCGTAAGTATTTCTCATTTAAGTAATTTGTTTATATATAAAGACATATTTTTATTTAGGTTATACATACAATAAGTACGTGTTTCCTGAATAGAGTGTTGCGGCGAGAGTATATCCACCAATATAACTTCTCCAGATCTCTCCATTATAAGGCGGATTTGCTAGTTATGAAACTTCAAGTGATGAAACGTGTTTGAAAGTTTTGGTCTAATGAGCTTAAGACGAGGGATGTACCCCTGGAGATGTACAGAATAAAATATTACGTTTTATTATAAGCAAACACTCACATAAAACATATATAAAGCATTGTTTGATATATTTTTCCTTTTCTCACCAAAACTAGTATAAAAATAAAAGTATATTAAGCAAAAATCTGCTCGCGTTTCGCGCGGAGAGCTCGAAAGTTTCAGCGCGCCTCGGGGCGCGCGAATATCGGCCGTCGGGCTTCGCGCTCTGTGTGTTGTTTCGTGCAAATAGCTCGCGATGTATTCTTCAACTGTTCGTTATTTGAGTTCTTCTTCCTGTTTCAAATTATATGTTTCACAAAACATTTTTTTTCTTAAAGTTACATTACAATGTAATCCTTAAGGATTACATTCTCATCACAGGTTTTTGCTGATGATTGCGAGATTGAGTAGACTTAAATGTAGAAGAATAGGGTCGGTTTTGGAATAGTTTCGTTTTTGACTTATAATGTGTGTCCTTGTAGATATTAAGCAAACATATGTATATGTATTTAAAGCTAGGGACCTTAGCTAACTACTCGTGAAGAAACTATATTGATTCCGTTGACTAGAAAATTTTGATTAAAAATTCAATAAATTGGTCATTTTTCTTACAAAGAAAATTTTGGTTCGATTGTGGACATTCTTGAAAAATCTATTAAAAATTCAAAAAAATTAATTAAGCTTCTAATTTTGGCATTACTTGCTCCCCATCTCAAGGCATATAAGATATCTCACACTCAACCTGAACTGTCCAGTTACTACAATTACTATAACTGCGAAAAATGTACGGACATTAAAGTCTCATTATATTAATTTCCGTGCTGGACCACGAAACTTTTAAAATTTATAAAACACTGTAAAATGTTGTAAGGAATTACTTACAATTATATCGGCAACGATATTTCACGATTTGTCAAAAATAAGAGTGGTGTCCACAACCGAATCAATTTGGATGCCCACAACCAAATTTGATGATCATTGTAAAACATCATGAAGAAAATTTTGCTTTTAATCATTTTTGTGATACTTGGTATTGGATCATAAAATATAACATATTTACTGTGTAAATACGCTTTAAACTTATCATTTTAATTAATTCACTTGGATTTGTTGAACATTTAACAACGTTTAAAAATACATTTTCGTTATATTCAACTTGTCGAAAAATTAATTTACATATAGTAAAAAGCGCAGTTGTCTAATCACTTTTGTATTCGCATAGAAAACTACGTTAGGTCATAACATATACGTGATATTTGCCAGATTAGACAAATCCTATTTCTGTCAAAAGTTCTGCGTGGGTATCAACAACCGAACCTCTTCCCTTATATTTTGATGTCGATGAGTAAAATTGTGAAATTATATTTAATTACTAACTCTTTTAGCAGAAACATGATTTGCTGAAGATGCTATAATATTCTAAAAGTATTAAAATCCAGAAGAGACTAATGAATACATTTTCTTATGAATTAAATTGCAATATGGGGGGAAGGGTTGACCACAAATAATTCAAATTATTGTTTACAAAATTGGATATTATTAAAAATGTGTAATTTAAAAATTTTAAATTATACAAATATTTTGATTTAAAAGAATGAATAGTTTCGTGTAATTAGTGTGTGTTTAATTAATTTATTGTAAAAGCATTTTGAGATATTAATTATTTTTAAGAATGTTGTATTGTTCCGTTATGCACGAAAAAACTTTTTTTAAGAGTTATTACTAAATTTATTCAAGAACTCAGGATATGGGAAAAATTTAGAACTTCTTTTAGAAAAGTTCAATATTCAATATTCATTAAACCAGTTCAGGACTTTTCAAGAAAAATCAACAAATAGTCCAGAAATTTACTACAGTTATCCCCGAACAGCTTAAAATAATATTTCAATCTATGGTTTTGTAGCATTTCTTGTTTTATTTCCATATCCTGAGTTCTTGAAAAAGGTTCTAAATAACTCTTGAACAAAGTTTCTCCGTATAATGCAAAAAAATAACAAAATTTTTTAAAAAACAGTTAAAACTGTTCTTTTGTTTAATTATAAACTACAGATTTTTAGAAAAGTTTTAAGATTTTAGAAAATCAATAAAATTTTTTTTAACAGAACAGTTGGTCAAGACCAAAAAATTTTCAAGAAAAAATGTGGTGAAAAAAGTTTTGGCCTTATTCTAACGTAATATAATATAAAATTAAAAATTCAGTAACGGGGTTGGATTTCTATGCAAGACACGTTCTTTTAAAAAAAATCGAAATAAGAATTTTTTGCTTAAAATTTGTCAATTTTGAGATAAACTAGCCCAAAGACTTGAAAAAAAATTAACTTTCTATGAAAAAATTTTGTAGAGAAAAGTTATTTGTTTTTTTTCTAATCTAAAGTAATATAAAATAACAAATTCTGAAATTTGAAAAAATTGAGTTTGCAAAATGTTGAAACTACTGTAGTGTAGTAGTTCTCATCACTCATGTGATGAGAATGTAACAAGGGTATCATCATAAACAAATTGAGATGCCTTTATTCCCATGTTACTTACAATATTTTTTATTCCTAATGCACAAAAGTATTGATTTTAGATAGCAGACGACAAGAAATAAAAGTCAGTCACGTGTTCGACTTTTATTCCCTGTCATCTGAAATCGCCACTTTTGTGCATTAGGAATAAAAATACTTTTAAATGCCGTGTGTCTTTTTTTGAAAGTTCAAATTGGCTGTCGAATATGGTGAACATGTCAAAAAGGCATACGATTTGCGTGAAAACTCGGGGGTTTTTATGATCGCTAATTACACATCTGAAATCAGATTTAAAAAATTCAAATACTGAAAATTTAAATATGGTGTTCAAAGTTGAAAACATTGTTGATTTTTATTAGACTTCATATGTGGGTACTTTTTTGGGTAGCTGAATACAAATCTGAAGTAAGATTTAAGAAACTTAATATGGAAGACAACTTTTAAAAAAATCTAAAGAGGAATTGAACGCGGATCCTAAGTACCCTGCAAGAAACATCCTTCTTTTGAAATGGATAAAAACATTTCAATCCTCAAAACGTTTCATGGTTACACGAGAGGTTATCTGTAAAGTTTGTAACGTTACCTCGTAAGCTTGCAGTAAATATGAGATGATTTTAAAATTTCCGCCTTATAGTAAGCTTACGCATAAGACCCATAGTATGGATACAACTGACAGTCATGGTTAGGTTACGCTTAAAACATGTAGTAAGGGTACAACATGAAGTAGTATAAGGAGACCGTACGACCATGCAAATTTTGTATTGAAATTATTTGTCATAGTGTATTAGTATTAATAAATAATTTATTCAATCATCAAAAGCAAGTCACCAACAATAAACCGTTATTATCAACTAGGTCCCGTAGCATAGTGGTAAGAGTGTAGAATAGCGGACACTAAATGCCAAGCAAATTATAAAATTTAGAGAGAATTTCAAATAAATGACAACAGCCTCACTCCTAGTCCATTAAATCATTGTGACAGTGTTAAGTACCTTGGAGTCCTTATTGACGACAGGCTAAAGTATAAAAAACATATTTTAGAAGCAATCAAAAAGCCAAAAAGACCTTCTTTAATTTAAAAAGTTTATTCTACACGCGGAAAGTGGATCCCAGGGTAAAACTACTCTGTTACATAATGCTTATCCGTCCAATATTGGTCTATGCGTGACAAATCTGGTATAGAGTCTCTCCTCATACCATGGAAAAAATGAGGGCCTTTGAACGCACCTGTCTGAGGGCTTACCTCGGTATGCATCGTGACCCTTCAACAAATTATTTAACAATGATTTAAAAACAAAAAACATATATTAAAGCAAAAATTTATAGAATTGATTATTTTATATTAAAATTAACTAGAAATCATATTTCGAATGCAATCAAAAATCTCGAAGGGTTACCTGCCTGTCGAGGCATTCCCTATTCTAGACAAAGAAGGTTTCATTTAAAATGATTGTAATGTACCCATAATTTACCATATTTCAAGACATATGTATAGCAAAAAGATCATCTATAATAAACATGATTTAATTAGAGATAACACAATAAAAATAGTGCTCTCAAGGTCTCTGTCTCATAGAGATAAAAATGATAACACTACGAAGAACGCGACATGGTATGTGTGGCTGCGGGAGAATGGGTGAGCACGGTCCCCCCTCCTCCTCTCCCTTCTCGCTTTTTCTCCAAACTTCTTTCCTCTTTTCTCTCTCTGTTTATCTTTTTTCTTGCTTATCCGCACGCAAAAGAATAGTGCTGGATGTATATTTTAGATTTGACTATTTTCACTTGGTAATAAATCGTTTTTTTCTTGTCAAAACATCCTATTTGCGTAAAAGAGAGTTATAGATAGATTTGCGGCGAAGAAGGTATGTAACCCCGTAAACATATGTAGAAAGAGTACATTTATTCAATGAACTAAATTATGCACCCGAACCGAAAGTTGAGATCAGGAACATTTGATAGTGGTATTGTAATATTATTTCAATATCAAATATTTGAAAAACTTTAATAAAAATGTAATTCCCCCCAAAAATGAGCGATTTTTCATATTTATTTTTAGATTTTTCATTACATTTTTATTAAAATAATGTACATTACATCAGATAATACATGGCCTTCGTGTCCTAATTTTGTGAAAGAAATGTTAATGTGTTGAAAATTACTGCGGTAAAGTTCATAACAACATGATTCTGATGGATTTTTTGTTACATAATCTTTATGTATGTCAGTGATGGTCAATTCATTTTACAGGTAACGTCTATTTGGTGCGTGATTACGACCATAGTGAAAAATTGTTGGATTGAAAGACTCAATGTGATTACGAATATTCTCTTGCAATATTTCATATTTTAGATTCTTTGATTTTCCTCAACGATCTTCGACATTCGGTATTTACGTAAAGGGATCCATTGTTCCCAGATATTTCAGGAATTATTTTCTAACTCTTGGATACGGTGTAACAACACTGAACTAACGACGATTATTCAATGGTAATCAATGAATGTTTGATAGAAATTCGGGGACTGTATTAAAAAAAGCTATAAATAGTCTAATAGTCTTTATTTCATTACTTTCCCATGTAAAGTTAAAGGCACTGGCCGCAACTGTTTCTGAAAGTTTCGGGAACTCGTCAAGGAATCTTGTTGCGCAGAAATCCAGTGCGCACCAGTCTCAACAAGTCTCACAACCAGTAATACATGCGTGCTTTCATATTTATTTAATGCTGAGGTATTTAATTTGCCTGGTTAGCTCAGCTGGGTAAGACGCCGGACTTCTATCCTTGGGTACGCGAGTTCTGTTTTAGCCGCAGCCGTCGATTTCTCTCTAATATGGTTTTTTCTATTTCAGAAATTTAATAAAAATTGTAGTTGACCTTCAAAGATAAAAGTGTATCTATGTGCACGCGCACGTGTCAAGTAGGGGAAGCAGAATATATTTTGTCTTGCATTCGTCTAACTTTTTGATTTTCTTGAACAGTTCCTGACTTTTTCAAGAACAGTTTGCCGTTCTTATAGTAAATGACATATTTAAACAAGGCAACGTTTAGTTGTCTGTGAACTACGCGTCGTATTCAAAAGTTACGAACGAAGTTCCTGAATAATCGGCGAACTTTTTTTTCCGTGTAGTACTTGATAATTTTAATTGCTACAAAAGCTTTGATTAAAAGGTTCAAAAGTTGACGTTAAAGCTATTTGATTTTACAATCGTGAGGGGTTTATACGCATAAATTACACAGGCACACAAAAAAAAGTTGTCTGTTTTTTTAACCAGACATACATATCTTATAGTATGTTTGCCCGCTGAAAACGAATCTGAAGTCAAAATTGCTCAATCACCCTCTGTTTTTTTTAAATCGAGAAAACTACCCGTAACTTCTAATTTTAAAGTAAAAAAATTGAATAAAAGATTTCTCTTTAAAACAAGACAATAAATTTATCTACTTCTGCTACAACAACTCAGAAACAATGTCAACATTGCTTAACCCATTAACGCCCAACTCGTAAAAATTTTTTGGTCATTTTCAAACTAAGTAATTATAAATAAAACGGTAGACAATTTAAACCAGAGGTACCTTTTCTAAAGGTTTTGGATGTGCTCTTTCCGATTCCGGTGTCAAAAATAAATTTCGTCCAAACCAAAAATAAGTAGAATTAAAAATTTCAAGATGGCGGACCAATATGGCGTCAAATCTAAAGTATAATTTGAAATTTTTTGGCAATATTGATCAAATTGCCCAACAGTCAATGGATTTTCCTAAATTTTGTTACTCGGGGGTTTTTGGGGTCGGTGATTACGAATATACACTTCATTTTAAAAAATTCAAAACAGCGGATCCAATATGGCTGACGAGTTTTACAAAAATTCGTAATCAACGACCCCAAAAACCTCCGAGTAACAAGTTTCAAGTGAATTTAATGAATTTTTGTAAAACTCGTCCGCCATATTAAATCCGACATTTTGAATGTTTAAAAATAAAGTTTATATTCGTAAAAAGCGACCCTGAAACCCCCGAGTAACAAGTTTCAAGTGAATTCGATGAATTTTTGTAAAACTCGTCCGCCATATTAAATCCGCCATTATTAATTTTTAAAAATGAAGTCTATATTCGTAATCAGCGACCCCAAAAACCCTCAAGCAACAAGTTTCAAGCGAATTTGATTAATTTTAAAAAATAAGTCCGCCATATTATCTCTGCCATTTTTAATTTTGAAAATTGATATCAGATTCGTAGTTAGAGATCACGAAAACCCGGATTAACCAGTTTAAATAAATGCGAGGAATTTTTAAAAATTTCTGTCTGCCATATTAGATCTGCCATTTTGAATTTTTGAAAATAAAGTTTATATTCGTAATCACCGACCCCAAAAACCCCCAAGTAACAAATTTTAGGCAAATCCATTGACTTTTGGGCAATTTGACCAATATTGCCAAAAATTTTCAAATTATATTTTAGATCTGACGCCATATTGGTCCGCCATCTTGAAATTTTAAATTCTACATTACATTTCTTGAAAATGTATAATTTTTATGCACCGATGGTTGAAAATAGAATTTTATTCTTCCACTTTTTCGAGGTGAAAAAAATGTCAAACTTGAAAAAATGAAAATTTTTTAATGTTTCTTGACATTAAAACCCCCATATTTCATTTTGGTTTGGACGAAATTTATTTTTGACAACCGAAATCGGAAAGAGCACATCCAAAACCTTTAGAAAATGTACCACTGGTTGAAATTGTCTACCGTTTTATTTATAATTGTGTAAGACTCCGTCAGAAAATATGCGATTTGCATGGGGTGTTTGGATTAGGCTGTAATTTGGTGAAATTGTAGTATTGGATACTAGAAACTACTGTACCAAATTTTTTTTTTAAATTTTGAAATTTGTTGAAGTTACTCCATTTTGAATTTTTTTGTTATAATTTTTTTAAATATTAATATTTCCAAAAGTTTTCGTTGAAATTTAATAAAATTTGGAAGACTTCTACTTGCAATCATGTTTCTTCTGACTATCACAGAACAAAAAAAAATTTTTTTGTCCAAAAAAAGTCAAAAAAAATTTTTTGAAAGTGTTTTGCCCGAGCGGGACCGATTTTTGAATTTTCTTGTCAATTAATAAAATATTCCTTATAATTTCACCTTTCATTTAAAAAAAGAAATCGATGGAGACTTTAATAGTTTTCGAGATATTGCAATTTTTGTGGAAGCGCGACCACGTTACAGTGCCAGCGCTGTGTTAGTGTCCGGGATGCCTCGAACAGTAGGATTCTTACACTTTACTGTTCAAAATTGTCTAGAGTCTACAAATTTTATCCGATTTTAATTTTCTTGGTCTTAAATAAAATATGATAAATTTTCTAAGAGTATCCCCGAAACACGTTGTTTTAATTTTTAATTGTTTATATGTTTTTTGTTACTCAAAGTTAACAATTCACAAGAATTTTGAAAAAAATCGTATTTATTTTTTATTTTCATTTCTCATGATCGAAATCAATTTAAATTAGTCTAATATGACCACTCGATAAATAATAATGCATAATCCAGTTTATTCAAATATTTTCGTTAATTAACAAATAGATAACTCTGGTCTTTCTTTAAAAAAAATTACTCTATATCGCTTGAAATTTGTTACTCGGGAGTTTTTGGAGTCACTGATTACGAATATGATGTTATTTTTCCAAAATACAAAATGGCGGATTCAATATGGCGGACAAATTTTTAAAAATGACTCCACATTGCTTGAAAATTGTTACTCGGAGGTTTTTGGGGTCACTAATTACGAATATGATGTTATTTTTCTAAAATTCAAAATGGCGGATTTAATATGGCGGACGAATTTTGTAAAAGTGACTCCACATTGCTTCAAATGTTATGGTCCGTTTTCCGGCGAATAATTCGCCGTTGCTTGACTCTTGCCGCCTGGAGGTGGACATATAAGACTCTTTTCTTTTTTTGCTTTATTTTTGCTTTTGAATTTTAGAAAAATAACATCATATTCGTAATTAGTGACCCCAAAAATCTCCGAGTAACAAATTTCAAGCAATATAGAGTCACTTTTAAAAAAGTTGTCCGCCATATTGGATCCGCCGTTTTGAATTTTAGAAAAATAACATCATATTCGTATTCAGTGACTTAAAAAACCCCCGAGTAACGAGTTTTAGTCGATTTCGGTGACTCAAAAAAGTTGGAGCACTATGTTTATGTGAGTCATTTTTGCTTCCTCGTGAGGAAGCTTTGTAGTCGTTTAATTTACAAAATTTTTAAAAATCCTTTTGACAAATTTTCTTCTATATGGGACTATGTTATATAAGACCCTGAACAATTGTCCGGATGTATGTATGTGTGTATGTGTGTGTGTATGTGTGTGTGTGTGTGGATCCCGTTTTTTGTGAACACGATAACTCGAAGAGGTTTCAACGAATTCGGCTGAAAATTGCTAGGAATATTTATCATAAAAATATCTCGAAATGGATTGATGGACATTAAAAAATCGAATAAAAAAAATTTTTTTTTTACTTTTTTCAAAAAAATTTTTTTAAATTGAATATTGAAGTTAATATACAATAAAATCTTCTTCTTTACATCAAGACGAATCGATTGGTATATATAAAGTATAAATTGTATGAGAGTTTATAGAGGTAATGACAATTAAAGCAAAAAAATTACCTTTTTTTATCAAAAATTTAGTTCTTTCATCAAAATTATATTCCAGTACAATAAGATTTTCTCATTTTTTTCAATAATCTTATCCGTTGCATTAAAACGGATCGATTGGTAGATATAAAGTATATATATTTTATTTGAATTTATAGAATTAAACATAATTGAAACCAAAAATTCGCACTTTTATTAGAAATTTATTTCCTTATTAAAAATTATGTTGCTTTATAATAAAATGTTAATCTAGACTTAAAAACAAACTAAAAATCTTCATTGTATCAAGACGAATCGATTGATGTATAAAAAGAATATATTTTATTAGCATTAATAGAATTAAATAAAATGAAAAAATATACTTTAAAGCAAATTTTTTGCTTATCGTAAAGAGGAAACAAAATGTTCATGTAATGAACATCTTAATTAACAACTTGTTTTAGTTTTTGCCGCCATATTGTCGTCCGCCATTTTGAAAAAAATTGGCCTCTTTAGGGTTTTGTAACTGAGTGTCCATGGACGCGATATTTTGATGTTTTGAGAGCACCCATTTGCATTTTTCTGGTGAAAATACGGATGAAAATAAATTTTTTTCTTGAAAAATCGTATTTTTTAAATAAATTGTTTATAACTTTTAAACAATTTGTTATAAACAAATTTTAACATCAGATTCTGAAAGAGGAGTACATTTTACGTTAAAAATATTATGTGGCAATTTTTTTTATATCCATTTGTTGAAATAAACCAGGGGTGCTATTCTGTAACTTCACTTCACTTTCACATCACTTTCACTTCACTTTCACTCTACTTTTACTTCACAAGTTAAATTAGAGTGAAAGTGAATGTGAAGTGAAAGTAGAGTGAAAGTGAATGCGACGTGAAAGTAAATGTGAAGTAAAAGTAGAGTGAATGTGAAATAACAGTAAAGTTAATGCGATGTGAAAGTAGAGTGAAAGTGAAGTGAAAGTGAAGTGAAAGTGAAGTGAAAGTGAAGTGAAAGTGAAGTGAAAGTGAAGTTACAGAATAGCACCCCAGATCCTCAAAGTCCATTAAAATTTTTCGTCCGTCTAGGCGTTAATGGGTTAAAAAAGTAATTGGATTTGCTTGAAAATCATTTTTTCATTTTATTTTTTTAATATATTAATAAATCTAGATATACACTCAAATCTCGCTATAACGAGAAGTTTGGGAGTCAAGTCTCCCTCCATTACGAGCGCAAGAGGAGAAATGATAAATCTCCACTTTTACGATTCTTCATTCATTTTTTTAGTGTTTACAATTTACATAATGTCAAAATTACAAACGTAACCTAGTTTAATTTGAACTTTAATATACAAAAAATTTATATAAGCTAAAATTTTGAAAATGTTCGACTGATTGATATAATTTCAAATACGAAGTGACTTTTTTATTTTTATTTTATATAAATAAAATTGATTTTAACCAAATTTGAACCAACTGAATGTGCATTTGTTTATAAATAGTGGGGACAATCGGCAGGAAATTTTTCTCGCTATACCGAGAGACAGAGCCCTCGTTATAGTGAAGGTCGTTATAGCGAGATTTGAGTGTATTATGCGATTTGTACCAATAAAAAAACGCAGCGCACTTAAATTATAAGCGTACAAATTCAAAGGCTGATTATTCACAATTTTCTCATCTTCGAATGGAATGTAAGGTTAAATCAAAACTATGTTACAATAATTATATGTCTAGTCTCGAGAACTCAATTACTTATAATCCCAAATGTTTTTGGAATTTTGTAAACAAGTTTCAAGGAACGTCTAGAATTCCGAATGAAATATTATATGGTCAAAATATAGTGAGAACCAATGTAGAAATTACAAATTGTTTCAAGTCTTATTATAACAATTTGTCACATCTCAATAGATATAATTTTAACTAAACTAAAGTCAATAGATGTTAAAAAAGGGGTAGGACCTGATGAAATTCCCCCTTCTATCTGCAAATCGTGCTGCTTAGCATTTGTTGAAACACTTTACATTTTATTTAATTGGTCTCTTTCTTGTAGGGTCTTTCCGAAAATATAGAAACGTGGCATTGTTGTTCCTGTGCATAAAGTCGAAAACAAGAAAGATGTGACCAATCATCGCCCAATAACCTTGTTAGTACTATTGCAAAAATATTTGAGAGTATAGTTCATGATGTACAGGTACAGATATGTACAGGTAGAGTCATTAATTCTTGATGAGTATCACGGTTTCATGAGACGTAGGTCGGTTTTATCAAATCTAACGATTTTTTCAACTTATGTACTTGAGAGTTTAGATAGGGGGTCACAAGTTGATGTTATTTATACTGATTGTGACAAAGCGTTTGAAAAGGTAGATCATGGCAATCACTGGTAAAGCTCAGAGCCCTTGGTTTCTCAGACAATTTAATTGAGTGGATTTCAGGCTATCTTAAAAATAGAACATTAGTGGTTCGAGTTGAGTAAGAATACTCTGATGTTTTATGTTTAAACTTCGGAAGTCCCTCAGGGTTCAAACTTGGGGCCGTTACTATTTGTTCTGTTTATAAATGATATAAATTGTGTTTTTAAATTTAGTTAGTTTCTGTTGTTTGCGGATGATTTGAAATTATATTTGTCAATAACTAATGAAAGTGATTACATGCAGTTACAATATGATTTAAATCAGCTGCAATTGTGGTGTAAAAAGAATAAATTATTTTTAAATTTGAATAAATGTAAAGTTATAGCATTTTCTACTTCTTCCACATCCATAAAGCAGAATTATCTTATTGATGGCATGGTATTTTCAAGAGTACTAACGGTGTGTGACCTTGGAATATAGATTAATAGTTTATTTTCTTTCACGGACTACATTCTAAACACAAATAATAAAGCAACAAGGGTTTTGGGCTTTGTCATTAGAGATGCTAGAAATTTCCGCAATATTAGTGTGTTAAGAATATTGTATTTTGCGCTTGTCAGGTCTATTCTAGAGTATGCGTCAACATTGTGGAGACCTTATCACGATTATCTTATTGCTAGTATTAAACGCGTACAAAATAGATTTCTTCGTTTTATAGCTATACAAAACAATGTACCATTTAATTATTCTGATCATGATTATACAACTTTAAGGGCTATGTTTAATGTTACCTGGCGATCTCAGCGATTTTTATATGTAGATTTATTATTTATGTTTTAAGTTGTAAATGGTGTAATCAATTGTTCAGGTTTGTTAAGTCTCTTTGGATTCTATGTACCTCGTAGACCAAGTAGACATTCACAATTATTACGAATTCCTATTATTAGAACTGATTATCAGGGTAATTCTGTTGTAAATAGATTACGTAAATTAACTAATCACTATAATACTAAAATTGACTTTTTTAGTGTTCTACTTAATAAATTCACAGTGGAATTCCGAAGAATTGTATTTAATGATAACAATAATATTATATATATATATTATATTGGGGCAGAAAAATGTTCACGGAATGAACAACTTGTTAACATTTGTTTTCATTTTTAAATTCATTTCAATTTTACCATTGTGTTAAGTGTCAAAATTTGTGAAGTGTCCCATTGTTTTTCGATGGACGTGTATTTTTTATGATTATAACATTTTTCTATTCTATATGACATAGAAAAAACGCAAGTCGCGCGGTTTTGCGAAATTTTTTATTTTTAAATAGTTAATAATTTATTGGAATGAATTTTAAAATGAATTATTTTCCACTGTTCTGTAAGAGGAATTAAATTGATTTTTGATATGAATAATAATAATTTTCTTTATAGAAATTTCGTTTTTTTAACATTTAACTCCAGCATAGGGCTAAATGTTAAATTCTCTTTCTAGTCTGCGTAAAAGAAGTAATTTTGTTAATAAAACATCTATGTTTATTAAACAATAACTTTAGAACAATTACAGAGTTAATAAATTAAAATTTAAAAAATATTAGTATATTTTACGTAAGTAGTCTTGTTTTTTGACAGAGTACTTGCCTTATGCCAAACAAATGATTTTAAAACAAATAAACCCAAGAAAACGAAAAAGGTAAAATAGGAAAAATATACTCAACATTTATCCCCAGGGTACGTTTTTGGCATTATCCACAAAAATACAATATCTGACTAAAAATATTTAGCAAATACCTTTAAATTTATCTTCACGGGACCCAAGAAAGGAGCTAAAAATTATGATGAGAATACATTCAAAAAATATATTTTAAAATTAAAATGTTTTGTTACGTAAAAATTTATTAATGTAGGGTCAAATACACTTCATGTTATGGATACCGTAAAAATGAACAGAATATCACATAACTTTGGGCATTTATTTAGAGTGATAACACCCTTCTATAATCGAAATTGGAATGCTTTAACTATTTCCGTACGAAATGTAATGGATTTTAACTGTTTTCATAGTTTAACACTTAGCCCCAGTCTCCCATATGTTTACAAGTTTTAAAGAAGTATTTTTCATTTTTTACGAAGGATTTCCGGAGCTGACGACAACAATATTCCGCTTCATAAATAAAGCACATACATGGTAAACGGGTGATCAATATTGAATGTGATGAAAGTAAACCGGTTGCGCGCGACCCTTCACGAATGTGGCCGTTTGTGTAATTTAATGCCTGGTAAATACAGCACGGAAGTAGTTTTGCGCCGTAATCTAGATAAAGCGGCCAGTCCGGCACACCCTTTTAAATACGTGTGCGCCCCGTCAATTATCCAAGGACAAAAAAAGAGTAAAAAATAGATAAACATGATTTTAGATCAATAATTTTAGATAGATAATAGTATCTTTGCTTTTTAGAAACAAAAATTAGTAATATTTTTAATTATGAGAAAGGCAAACTCACAACCATACTTTAATGATATTTTTGAAAAACAAAGTCAGATATAAGCTTGTAATGTAAAACATAAATGTTACTTAATCTTACAAACGAGCCCAGATATAAAATTTACCTTGGTACTATACCGCCCTGATAAAGAAAATCAAGATCCTATGCGTACGAACGCATGACGCTGTCAGCTTTTTCAAAATTCTTTTGTTGTTTAACTTGAAATTAAAAGGGCATTAAAAAATAATTCTTTTATATACTTGGCGTCAAAATCAATCTATGTGTATAAGACATCTACACAGACAAAAGTAGATATTAAAAATTGTAATATATTAGATATTAAGGAAAGATGCTAATGCATATCGTCTAGAGGTTGTAGTTTAATACCTCAGATGTTAAAAAGTATAATCTGTAAATATGAGGTTCTGTTTAAACAAGTCTTTTCTAATATCTGTAGATATTTTTGAACATTTTAGATACTGACCATTAATATCTAGATAATAAAGCTTAAAATCTATTTTTCTCAGTGTATTAAAGATCCCTAGTGAGAAATAAAAGGTGTAACCGACGTCTAAGAAGTTGACGGGAGACTTAGCTCTGGATTTGGTCTAGAAATGTTAAATATAGATGTCAAAGTTGTTTGATTTTAAATATATTTGTATTTGTCATCCAGTCGCTAAGTGTAATTTTACACACATTTTATAAAATTTGATATTATCTACATGTTTTCAAGTAAACGAAACAAAGAAAATTATTGGATCAGTATAGATTTCACTATATTGACAATGTGGAGTAGCAAGTTAAAGTACGATAATGCATCTAATGGCAACTTTTACTAATGTCAAAAATTTTGGTAGAAAATATTCTAATAAATATTCTAAAATATTCTAAAATACCAATTAGTTACTCGGAGATTTTTTAGGTTGCTGATTACGAATCTGAGGTTATTATCTAAAAATTCAAAATGCCGGATCCTATATGGCGGACATCAAAGTAAAAAATTTAGTGCATTTAATTGAAATATTATATATAAGGGTTTTTGAGGTCGCTGATTACAAATCTAAAGTCAGTTTTGAAAAATTAAAAATGGCGGATCCAACATGGCGGACACCAATGTTTAAAAATTAATATGTTATATAGGAAATTAAGATTTAAGGGTTTTTAGGGTCGCTGATTACAAATCTAAAATCAGTTTTTAAAAATTTAAAATGGCGGATCCAATACGGCGGACATCAAAGTTAAAAATGTAGTGGATTGTATTAAAACATTTTTATATAGGGGGTTTCGGGGTCGCTGATTACAAATATAAAGTCAGTTTTGAAAAATTTAAAATGGCGGATCCAATACGGCGGACATCAAAGTTAAAAATGTAGTGGATTGTATTAAAACATTGTATATAGGGGGTTTCGGGGTCGCTGATTACAAATATAAAGTCGCGTGTCAGTCGATTTAAAGACAGATATTTCAAAAACAGCCGAAAACTGACAAGAATCTTTTACGTCTTCTAAGAGTTGACATCTTCATAAATATTTCTCAATAAATAATATCTCGGCAGAGGTCGGCAGGCTTAAGTTATAATATCTTAAATTTTGTAATAAACAAATACTGTAAATTCAAACCTTAATTGGTGCTTTTTAAATACCAGATTTAAAAATAGAGGAATATGTATTACAATACCTAACAGACAGTAAAACTAACTGCAAAATTCATTTAAACATTACTTGAATAATAAACCTGTGAAGCAGCAATAAAAACAATTTTTATTTAATGAAATATTTTTAATCAAACAAAACAGATATCATACAAAATGTCCGACAACTGTCTATTTACAGTACACGGAAAAAATTTTGAGATGTCAGCTGTACATGGTGTGTCAAAATTGCTTTTACATTCTTTCTGCACGCCATCTGTGCCAGTTTTGCGTACCTGCCGTACATTATGTACAGCGTTTGTGCCAAACATTACATCTGCTGTCTCGTAAAAGTACCGCAGCGGTACATAATGAAATGTACTACTGCCGTCACTGACTTTATGCATCTGACGTAACAGAATTTTTTCCGTGTAGATAGATATTTTAGATGTCGATTATGGAAAACTGGGGCTAAGTGTTAAACTGTGTAAACAGTTTAAAATCATCACATTTCGTACAGAAATAGTTAAAGCATTGCAATTTCAATTATAGTGTTAGTGTTGTGTTAGTGTTATCACACTAAATAAACGTCCAAAGTTATGTGACATTCTGTTCATTTTTACGGTGTTTATAACATGAAGCATATTTGACCTGCGGCTAAATATAATTAAAGATTATTCATTTGACATTAGGCAAGTACGCGTGCAAAAAACGAGACAGTTAAAGTTAAATAAACCCAAAACTGTTTTTTGTTTGAAATTAGTATTTATTAACTCTATAACTGTTCTAAAGCTATCGTTAAATAAACATATATTTTTATTAACTATATTATAAACACAGTCGAACCTGGATAAGTGGAACCTGAAAGGACCAAAATTTTCGTTCCACTTACAGAGGTATTCCATTTATCCAGTTTCCCACTTAACCATTTTTTCATGCTGTTTCGATTGAAAATAAGCATTTAAACGAAAAAAAATTTTGACCCAAAAAATCAAAATTAAAAATAAATTTTAATTTTTGGGAAAAAGGTCCCATTTTTTTAAACGAAAGCTGAGGTTTTTTTCTTAAAAATATATGAAAAAGTTGGACAAGAATGTTTCAACATTGAAAGACCGAGGTTTCTACTCACCGGAGCGCTTTAAACCCTGTTTTTAGCTCTGTTTAGGAGAAAATTCATTTTTTCAATGTTTAAACATTTTAGTCTTTTTTTTTCATATATAGGAAAAAATCTCAGCTTTCATTTTAAAACATGGGACTTTTTCCCCTAAAAATTAAAATTTATTAAAAATTTTGATTTTTTTGGGTCAAAAATTTTTGTTTAATGCCTATTTTCAATCGAAAGAGCATGAAAAAACCTTTTCAAAATGTTATTTGACAAATTTTTATGATTAATAATTTAAGAGTACAAAATTATCGAAATAATCATTGTACTGAAAAACCCAAAAATTTAACCCCCTCCCCCTCGGAAAATATTGGACTAGGTAAAAAAATATTTTCACGAAAAATTACTATCTATTAGTACTACAAAAGCCCCAAGTTTTGCTACGATTGGAGAAAAATTTTTCTCCACCTGGATCACTTGACATGGAATGCCTCATATCGATACCTTCATGTATTACAATTCTATCTTACGGTGAATGTTAATACAGTCCTATCTTACGGTAACGTTCTATACAGTTCTATCTTGAAGTGACGGTTTATACCATTCTATCTCAAAATTTTCAATTTTTCATTTTTTTGCTCAAATTATAGGGTAAAATATTTTGTATTAGATGGTAACACCTAAAATAGTTATATTAATTGGGACATTTATAAAAAACAGTAATTGGAAATAATAACTATTTTTATCTTTCAAGTAAACGTGTTCTATCTTTCTTTTGTTTTTGTATCTGTCAAAAAAAATATACTCATGTGATTGAAATAATCGTGTTAGAAAAGCAAAAAAGAACAAAAAGTAAAAAATGGATATCCCTTTGGATTTAAGTATGCCACCAGGTTAAAAATTCTTTACTGAATAATACTAAAAATATATAAATTTATAAAGTGATTATTTTATCTGTTAATTTCGCGTTATTTTAACCTTTCTTACACCAGGAGAGTCTTGTTCTGACGTAGAAATTGAGATAGTTGAGTGTTTACATCTTAGCAAAATTGATGAAATTCTTATTGAAAAAGTGGATTCGTGTTCTTCTCAGTCACCTGTTCAACCTGGCGAATTATCTGATAATTATGTTTCTAAAAAAATGGTATGCTGATTTAACTGTAATTATTTTCATTTTCAACCTAAAATTAAAATTTAAAAATGAAAAATCATTTAATTTAACTCCACTAGAAATTTTTAACATTTTTTCAATGCTTGGACCCTGAAGTAAATTAAATTGAACATCAAATTTGCAATGAAACGGAAGTTATTATAATTACTGATGATACTACTGTTACAAATAATTTGAATAATTGTGAAAATAGTAAATGCACTTTAAGTCGTAAAAGAAAATCGCACCCTGAAACTTGGGAAGTAAATAAATGCAAAAAAGCTTTGAATTCAGGATAGGAGCACACAAATCGAAAGGGAAAGTTAATTTCAGCTCGGAAAATGGGGACTGGGTGTGATGAATCGTGCAAATTATGTTGTCATCAAAAAATCAGTACTCAAAATAGGCATATACTTTTTACTAATTATTGGAAAATGGGCGAACATCTCACTCAATGGAATTATATATGTAAGCATGTTGAAAATCGTATACCTGCACAACGAACAACTGATGCTGAGAATTGTCGAAAGCAGTGGAGCAACAGTTACTTTTTCAATATTAATGGCGAACATGTTAAAGTTTGCGAACAATGTTCCTCCAAACACTTGGAATTTCAAAAACTACGGTTTACACTGCCCTCAAAAAATATACTCAAAATTCTTATATTACTTCTGACGGGAGAGGTAAACATGCTAAGACAAATGTCAGTGAAATGGAAAAGAAAAAACAAAACATAAGAGACCACATAAATATGTTTCCTACTGTTGCATCACATTACACTAGAGAGAGCGAAGCAAAAGGAAATATTTAGAGCAGGGGTTAAGTATTAGGCATATGCATAGGCTTTATAAAGTCTGGATGATAGAAGAACGGAAGGATCAAGAAATTTCGTCTGAAAGATTTTATCGAGATTTATTTAATTTTGAATTTAACTTTGGTTTCTTTCAACCCAAAAGTGATCAGTGTGATAGATGCAACATTTATAAAACTGCTAATACGACCGAGAAAGCAAAATTACAAGAAAATTATGAGAATCATTTACGAGATAAAACAGTCGTTCGAGAATTGAAAGATTCTGACAAGAAGGCTGCTAAAGAAAAAAATTCTTCAATTTCGTTTGCTTGCTTCGACTTGCAAAAAGTTCTTACTACTCCGAAAGCCGAAAGTGGAATTTTTTACTATAAACGAAAACTGTCTTTGTATAATTTCACAGTATATGACGGAGGTTCTCACGAAGCTTACTGTTACGTTTGGGATCAAAGTACTGCAAAGAGACGTTCAAATGAAAGAGCCTCGGCAAAAAATGCCCCTTTTTCGTACCTCGAATTTTGAAACTTTTTTTATGCCAAATGGTTGCATATTATGACCCAATAATCCCTGCAAAATTTTAAGATGAGCATGTGCCCCCTTTCCGAAATACAGGGGGTCAAAGGGGGCCATGTCCAAAAATAGAATATGCAATATAATCGAATAATAATGTTAAAAAAAATCAGACAAAATGGTTCCCTTAAGATTTTCGTCTGCTGATTACGAATCTAAAGTCCGTTTTTAAAAATTCAAAATGGCGGACCCAATATGGGGGACGACATTTTTAAAAATCGATCCAATTTACTTAAAAATCGTTACTCGGGGGTTTTTGGGGTCTCTGATTACGAATATGATGTCCGTTTTTAAAAATTTAAAATAGCGGATCCAATATGGCGGACGACATTTTTGAAAATCGATCCAATTGATTTGAAACATGTTACTCGAGGGTTTTTGGGGTCGCTGATTACGAATGTGATGTCCGTTTTCAAAAATTCAAAATGTCGGATCTAATATAACGAATAAAGGCAAGGTTTAAGGCTAAATTCAGCTTGCAAAGGCCAGATGTAATAATTTTGAAACCATCTAAAGTAAGATGTAATATTCCAATCAACAAAGATAAGGGATTAGAATCCAACCAATGAAGGCAAGATGTAATCAACAACCCGATCAGCAAAGATAAGAGATAATAATCCAACCCACAAAGGTAAGATGAAGTTATCCAACCTATGAAGGCAAGATGTAATCGACAAGCCGATCAACAAAGATAAGGGATTAGAAGCTGTGTAAGCTCAACAAAATATATTTACTAATAAAAAATGGTTAGTGCTTTTTCAATGTTAGTCCACCTTTATATTCGTAATCAGCGACCCCAAAAACCCCCGAGTAACAAGTTTCAAATCAATTGGATCGATTTTCAAAAATGTCGTCCGCCATATTGGATCCGCCATTTTGAATTTTTAAAAACGGACATCATATTCGTAATCAGAGACCCCAAAAACCTCCGAGTAACAAGTTTCAAGTCAATTAGATCGATTTTCAAAAATGTCGTCCGCCATATTGGATCCGCCATTTTGAATTTTTGAAAACGGACGTCATATTCGTAATCAGCGACCCCAAAAACCCCCGAGTAACGATTTTTAAGTAAATTGGATCGATTTTTAAAAATGTCGTCCCCCATATTGGGTCCGCCATTTTGAATTTTTAAAAACGGACTTTAGATTCGTAATCAGCAGACGAAAATCTTAAGGGAACCATTTTGTCTGATTTTTTTTAACATTATTATTCGATTATATTGCATATTCTATTTTTGGACATGGCCCCCTTTGACCCCCTGTATTTCGGAAAGGGGGCACATGCTCATCTTAAAATTTTGCAGGGATTATTGGGTCATAATATGCAACCATTTGGCATAAAAAAAGTTTCAAAATTCGAGGTACGAAAAAGGGGCATTTTTTGCATGGGGCTTGCCGAGGCTCTTTCCAGTTGTCTGCTAAATTACATTGACGTCCAATGTCAAAAAAAGGATATTAAGGAATTTAAATTTTATTCAGATAATTGTAGTGGACAAAATAAAAATCGATTTTTGTTTGCAATATACTTATATGCAACTGTCAAGTTCAATGTGAGCATTACCCATCGATTTCTGGAACGTGGTCACACGCAAAATGAGGGTGACAGTGTTCATAGTTGCATCGAAAGGGCCAGTAAGGGTAAAGAATTGTTTATTCCTGAGCATTGGTACCAAGTAATTGAAAATGCTAAAGTAGAAGGCAAAAAAATATAAAGTAGAAAGAGTAACACAAGATCTAATATTCGATTTTCGACCTCTGGTTGATGAAAATCTATGGAAGAAGGACACTGATGGAAAAAATGTAGCATGGCAAAAAGTTAAAGAAGTCTCAACAAATTTTAAATCACCCGATACTCTTTATTGCAAGTACATCTTTGAACAAGATTTCGTAACTGTAAAAGTTATAGGAGAGTCAGCCCAACCGAAAAGAAAACTACACCGAGGTATTTTATTAAAAAAGCAATTAAATTTATTATTCTATTTAATATTAAAAACATATATTTTAGATAATTATACTTGTTTGAATAATTAATTAATCTAATATTTCTTTATTATATACGCAGGATTCAACCCAAACCAGCTTATTCAGCAACTTTGCCTGTAGGTGCAGCAAAACTGAAAGATTTACTTTCTTTGTGTAAAGATTTAAGGGTATGTCCAAGTTGTGAAATGTAAACAAAGCAAAATGTAAACAAACAAATCACTAAAATCACATTTTTTATTCATATTTTTCTCTCACAAAAATTAGCATTAGAAAATTTTTTTTTACAAAAATGAAAAAATAAAGTGTCAAAGTTTCCAAAAAAAATCATTTTTGAGTGCGATAAATAAATAGCAATTAGTAAAATAATTAATTAAAATGACCTGTAAAATAGCATTTTTGACGCGTCGCGAAAAATAAACAATTTGAGTATATCAACAGCACTGACGATGAAGAAGTCACATATCAGCGATTGGACCTTCAACATGTGGAAAGGGAAATTTTTCCCTTTCCTCCATGAAATTACAAGGAGAAAGGGTAAAAACTTCTTCATCGTCCGTGCGGTTGATATAGTCAAACACTTAAATTTTTCGCGATGTCAGACGATTGCTCTCCGCGCACGCGCAGACCGTGCCAAGAAAGCATTGACAACACTATGCAGAAAGACACATTTTGTTTTACTCTAAAACTCACTTATTTTCACATACTTTCAGGTATACTAGGTATAGATACCAAATTCAACACTTCAATTTACCATTTTCAAAAAAAAACTGTAAATTTCTATTCATTTACGAAAATGTGATGGTCGAAAAAATTCTCAATATTCGGTCTTCTACTGCTGCTTTTTTTCGACCATCACATTTTCGTAAGTGAATAGAAATTTACAGTTTTTTTATGAAAATGGTAAATTGAAGTGTTGAATTTGGTATCTATACCTAGTATACCTGAAAGTATGTGAAAATAAGTGAGTTTCAGTCTAAAACAAAATGTGTCTTTCTGCATAGTGTTGTCAATGCTTTCTTAGCGCGCTCTGCGCGTGCGCGGAGAGCAATCGTCTGACATCGCGAAAAATTTAAGTGTTTGACTATATCAACCGCACGGACGATGAAGAAGTTTTTACCCTTTCTCCTTGTAATTTCATGGAGGAAAGGGAAAAATTTCCCTTTCCACATGTTGAAGGTCCAATCGCTGATATGTGACTTCTTCATCGTCAGTGCTGTTGATATACTCAAATTGTTTATTTTTCGCGACGCGTCAAAAATGCTATTTTACAGGTCATTTTAATTAATTATTTTACTAATTGCTATTTATTTATCGCACTCAAAAATGATTTTTTTTGGAAACTTTGACACTCTAATTTATCATTTTTGTAAAAAAAAGTTTTCTAATGCTAATTTTTGTGAGAGACAAATATGTATAAAAAATGTGATTTTAGTAATTTGTTTGTTTACATTTTGCTTTGTTTACATTTCACAACTTGGACATGCCCTTAAGCATTCCTTCCACTTATCATTATTTCTATGAATTCTTAAAGACTTAAAGTGAAATTGAAGTTAACGAAATGGAAAATTCAGATTCGGAGTGAATTTTTCGAAAATTTCGGAATAAAGTCGGAATTTTTTATTCCGGCTAATATTACAGATACTTATTATTATAATTATATTGTAATTTATAATCTTGTTATCCTTTGTGAAATATATAATAAAATACAAGTATAATATAATCCTTGAAATATATTCTTATTAATTCTACGTAGGAGTGACGTTTTCAACGTTTATTAAAGTATAAATGTAGATTTTTATATTATTTTATTATTATTCTATAATAATTATTATTATTCTATAATAATAATACTTAACTATAATACTTAAATGATTGAAAACTTCATTGTCACTGACATTATTTTCAAAATACTATGTAATTGTTTTGATGTGTTTAAAACATCTCGGTCTAGCAGATTTACCAATAGTGGAAGTTTTTTAGTGCCAGACATATTTGCACAAAAGGTAGCGTAACTCTTTCCTTACTCATTTTGCCACCATGATACTCTATATTTTTAAAAGTAAATGTTTTTTTCTGGTAGACCCTTGAAAAAAAGACCTGTTTCATCTTCATTAAAAATATCATTGCTTGAATATTTTTAAAGTAATTTGGGTAAGTCTTCCATCCCCTGGCTGCACAATTTGAAATCTACTACATTACTTTCTCAACAAATTCGTTTACAAACAATATCATTTTAATATTTGAATCCTTCAATCCAACCATTATTTCCTGAGAAATCTACTATACCTAAAGAAAATAATTTACTTATAATTTGAACTTACAGTCCTTGTGATATAAATTAAATAAAATAAATACCTAAGTCACTAGAAAACTTTTTTGCTTTTTCTTTTAGGATATTGACACTTTTTGGAATGTTTTTGTAATGATAGTGCTTCATCCACTTATAACTAGTCATTCTTCCAAAATCGAATATTCGGGCTTTTTAAATCGTTTTGCTATACCACTTATGAAGGTACATAAATGAAAAGTTCCATTTATAGAAGACACGTTCCACATACAGAGGTACATTAATAAAAAGTTCCAATTATGGAGGGAATGTTCCACTCATAAAGGTAAATTTAAGAAACTGTTCCACTTATGGAGGCCTTATTTCAAAAAATCAATTCCACTTATAGAGGTACGTTTTCCCACTTATAGAGGTTTTTTTCGATATTTAGCATTGCTGGTGCAAGGGATCGCAAAAAAGTTCCACTTAAAGAGGATTCCCACTTATCCAGGGACCAATTATCCAGGCTTGACTGTAATAGAATGAATGAATAGGCTAATCATTTAAAACTCCTCCCTGAATTCCAAAATGGGTTTAGAAAAGGTCTTAGTTGTGTAGACAATACAGTTGTATAGACGCTAAATACAATAATCCTAATTTGAATTAGGGAAGAAGAAGGGAAATTATTTGTCTATTTTGTGGATTTCCGTAATGCATTTCCTTCTATTTCACATAAAATATTATGGGAAAAAAATTATATAATTGGTTTAAGTAATAAAATAATTAAAATTTTAATAGATTCTTATACAAAAGCAAATATCTCTGTTTAGAACTTTCAAGGGACTTCTGAGACAATAAAGGTAACAAAAGAAGTACTTCAGCGAGAAGTTTTTAGCCCTTTATTGTTTTACCTTTTTTAGCTGATTTTGAAGAATTTTTAAAAGCCGAGAGAGACAGAGGTATTTCTCTTAACCATTTGATAAAAATTATAGTTTTAGCCTACGCTGACGATATTGTTTTATCAGCAGACTCACCAGTTCAGATGAATAAAATTTTAACATCGAAAAGATTCAAACTTATTTTTTTAAAAGGGTCCTCAATGTACCACAAAATACCCCCAACTATGCAATTACATTGGAAATAGAAGAATATATATTGTCCCCAAATATTTTCAAAAAAGTGCTAAATATGGTGCATAGAATTTTGAGAATGGGAAATATACTATACCCGAAGATATGTTTCGATAGAATGGTCCAGTTGTAAAAAAAATAATGTCAATATTAAGAGAAAACCGAAATTTTAACTTTGTGTTGCTATGAATTTCTTTTTACTATTTTAATTATCACTCTCTATACTTGAGTTAGTTAAAAATAACTGATTTTCAGTAAAGCATATCTGATTGTCAGTTAAAAATAACAACTATTTCTGTATGTTTATTTAACTAATTAAATTATTATTAAATAAGAATGACTAATTAACCTTAATAAGATTAATTAGTTAGTAGCTCACATTCTTTTATTATATACTATAATATAGTAAACATTCATAATAATAATAATAATTTGTAATATAATAAAAGGTTGGTAAAATTTTACCAATGTGTAGAATGTCAGTTATTTATTGTTAATTAAGCCAGTGATTTTTAACTGATTCAAATTTAGAGAGTACAATTAAAATATATTTGTTCTTGCTTTACGAATATTTATATTTCATTTATTGTGGACCTTATAATGCAAATATTTTACTTCTGCACACTTTTTGAAACTATTTTATTAACAACTTGCATTTCAATTGGTTACTTAATGTATCTATTGGACACAAGTATTTTATGCCTACAAATTAAAAACCCAGAAATCTGCAAATGTATTATATAACAACTTTTAAGAATTTCCCAAACACAGAATAAGTGCGTAAAGCGGTAAAATAATCCTGAACCACAGGCTTTTTGAATGCAATTTTTCTCTAAACCTAGATTCTCAGATCTCCGAGACGGTCGAGCGGTTAAAGCATTTTTTGAGTGTTCCCTACAACATCAAGACCTGCGTTACGATATATGGTTAGGTGCTCGAATCCCTGCATTTAGGAATTTTCTTAATGTAATTATGAGGTACTGCTTTAATAAAAAATAAAATACTGTAGTTTAAGTAGTTCATACAATTTTTTTTGTAATTCAAGTAGTTCTTTTAGCTTCAAATAAAAACTTTGTAATTAAAAAAAGTAAAAAATAAACAATTTAAAACATTTGAATTTATCTTAATTTTGGTTGTTTGCAATTTATTTTAACCACTTCGGTGGCGTGGCGTTCCAATTAGCGTTCCACGTCCCTGGCCAAAAGTGGCGAAAATAGCAAAATGGCGTTCCAAATTTTTCTAGATTTTTTAAGAGTATAATTAATTTTAATATACTGCAACAATATATTTCTATGTTTTCAATATCAGGGAACAAAAAAATAACAATGAAAATTTGTTTTTTTAAGATTTTCATTGTTTTTTTGGACGTTGCAAAATGTCATTTTTAATACTTTTCTACGAATGGCGTTCCACTTTCGCTCAAATATTGATAAATAAACTCAAGATCTTTCTGTGGGAAATAATATTTATTTATACTAGCGTCGTTGTCCTCGCTCGCTAACGCTCGCTCGGAAGACATTTTACTTGTTTATTTCCACTTGTATAAATTTATTAAATAGCATCTTTATTGATTTTATATATATTAAAAAAATTTTAATTTATATATATATATATATGTGTGTGTGTTATGTATTCATGTGTAAATATATACATGTGTATGTAAATAATAATTTTTTTTTTTTAATTATTTATGTTTGTTTTGAAATATTTGTTATTCAACATTTATTTTTTCATAAAAGATTGAATTATTTTAAATATTGATATTTTATTTTTCTACTTGTAGTTAATTTTAAAGTACTAATTTTCTAATCATAAAATAAAAATATTTTTACTTACATATATAAATATTGCCTATATTTTGTAAGTCTGAAGATATTAAGTTTAGAAAAAAGTTGGCAATAAATGAAAGTTTTATTTTTATTTTGACTTTTAAGTAATGTAAAAAAAAAATTTTTGAATAAACAAATTAATTTTTTTTAACTGTCGGTTATATTATATTAATATAAACTGATTTAGAACATGTGCAGCACCAGAATCTAAAAATAAACGTTTATTTTAAAAGGAAAACTTAATTTGTTTATAAAAAAACTGTTTACATTTCTTAAAAGTCGAAATAAATCTAAAACTTTTATTCTTTGACAACTTTTTCCTAAACTCAATATTTTCGGACTTATAAGCTACTGAATATAGGTCTACAATTGAGGCTTCACTGAGAAAAAAAATTAATTTGATTCAAACAAATTTTGTTTAAATCAAACTTAAAATATCTTTGCTATACAGTCAAACATATTTAAGTTTTATTCAAACATATTTTCTGGTTCAGTTTAAGAGATTATATATTGAAATCAAACATAAATTGTGATTGATTTTAAATTATATGTAGTTAACTTTTAAGTTTGATTCAAACATAAAATTTTTAAACATAATTTTTGTTTAAACCGTAACAGAAAATATGTTTGAATTAAATATAATTATTCAAACAAATAATACTTTTGAATCAATGCAGTAGATATTTTCTATATATTGAGATTAAACTTACAAATTAATTTCATTTAAACAAAATCGTCTAACATTATTTTTGTGTTTCATTTAAGTATAATGTTTTCTCAGTGTTCCAATTTAAGAACCAGTCGGATGTTAAAATTAAATGTTAAATTAAAATTTTGTTAATAAAATTAATAAATGTTATTAAAAGTCGAGTAATATTTAAAATGTCTCGAGCAATTAATATTTTGAGCGAAGCAACTTTTATTATATATCAGAGCAACTATTACTACTTTGTATAGATTTTTAGTTTTTACTAAAAAAAATATTTTTTTATAAAAGTTATGTCAAATTGAATTTTTTGCAAGTTTTTAAACAAAATTTTATTTTTCCTAAATGAATGAATCGATTTAAATGAATCAAGTGGGGATATAATAAAGGAGATAAAATAATTATACTTTTGTTTAGAATTAGAGACTTCTTAAAAAATTTATTTTTGAATAATTATGTATTTAATTTTATGAAAAAATAATTTTTTTAATGTTCTGCTTCTTTAAAATTTTTTTTTAAATTTCAACATAAAATTAAAACTATAAGAAATCAAAATTCGTTGAAAAGATTTATGAGCAACAATTTTTAAAAAGTTACAATCAAAATTATATTGCAACAGACATGAAAGTTTGATGTTTTTCTGAATTAAAACATTGTTTGCATCTATGAAATAAACAAAATACTGTCGAGTTAACATTTATATAACCATAATATTGATTAAAAACTAAGTATAGTCATGTTGCACTATACATTTTGATTTCTTATAGTTTTAATTATGTTAATATTTTTATCAAATTTTTAAAAGATTCAGAAAATTAAAAAAAAAAATTTGTTTATAACAAATTTGTTAAATAATTATTCAAAAATAAACTCTTTAAAAAGTCTCTAATTCTAAATAAAAGTATATCTTATCCCCTTAATATTCAAGCTTCATTTATTTCAATCGGTTTATTCATTTAGAAGAAATAAAATTTTGTTTAAAAAGTTGTAAAAAAATTCATTTAGCAATAACTATTATAAAAAAAATAACATTTTTACTGAGAAAACAATATATTTAAATCAAACATAATTATCTTAGTCATACAGTAAACCAAAAATTATGTTTGATTTAAACATAATAATTTTGATTCAATGCATAGTAATTTTCGTTCGGTAGAAATTAAAATTAATTCAATAACAAAATATGTTTAAATTAAACATATATTTTTAGTTCAAAAAATTTTTTGATTTTTTTCTCAGTATTTAAACGGAGTCAGATATATAAATTTATTTATTTAGTTAAATAATTAAACAAACAATATATATATGTATGTAGAAAGGTCAATACCAGGTCCGAAAAATATACGTAGACGTCATTACCGGGTCATTTTTGACTTTTCGGGTCCGACCTGATAGTGCCACTATAAGATAGTAATAAATAAATTTTTTAATAAAAAAAATATCCTTCCTCCATAATACTTTATTAAAAAAATTTATTAATTTATTAATCTTATTAATCCTTCCTTTAGAAGGACCTGGTATTGACCTTTTTACATACATACACAGAGAAAAATGGATTATAAGTGATATAATTCAGATTATACTTTTTATGATATTTTAAATTGTATATAGGATAGTTAACCAGAATTATAAAATTAAATATCTAAGTATTACCATTTTCAAATTATTGATCATATTAATTTAGATTATAAAACTTGCATCAATATAATTGGTCTTTACGTTTTTAAATAAATAAAATTTTGACAAATTAGAACTAACCCTTAAATTAAAAAATTAATTTACTATTTAATTGCCTAATAATAAAATTTAAAAAAATAAAAATTTGAATTTGTTGTTGCTAATAATTAATTAATTAAATAAATTGATCAATCCCTAAATTTATTTATTCGTAAATTTCTGGTAATTTCATTTTTTTAAATCTACAAAATTATTAAAATTATTTAAAAAATTATTATTAATATTGTTACCAATTCAATAATAATTGATAAATTAATCATAAATAAATTTACAAAGAAATAAATTCTTACTAATCACAAAATTTACACTTTGTAAGTAAATAAAAATACTTTGAAGAAATGGTTAAAAATAATCTTCTCTTATAATATTTAAATTAAAAATGGTTATAATCAATATAATAAGCTAATAGTAAATAAATGCATAATGCTATAATTGTTTTTAGATTTATAAAAATGCAATTATTAGAAATTTACAAACCTGGAAAATTAAAATAGCAGCACATATGTAAAAAAGTTCGATCACAACAAATTTTCAAAACGACTTTAACCTCATAATATGACAATTTGAAAAAAACATGTTGCTATAGTAATAATCTAAAATTATAATTTGATTCGATTTTGGAGTATAAAATGTATAATTTATTGTGAACACCAGAAATAATTCTAAAACATTGAAAGGTTGTAAATAGATTATAGAGGGTATTAATCAGATTATATTCAGTATGATCTTTTTTTCTATATTCCTAATTGTATAATCCATTTTTCTCCGTGTACATATTATATACGAATTTTGTATATATTATATATTGTGTACTTTACAAACATATATATATATATACACTACCGGCAGAAACTGTCAGCACAAACGACGGGCGAGCTACGAAAAGTTGCTGCCGAAATTAAATTACCATATTTTATTATTGAAAAATGATAGAAACTTGGACATTTTTAAGATATTTCAAAAACTACTGAACGGATTTTCCATTTTCAAGGCTCAAATAAAAGCTGAGACTTTAAAGATTATGTTGCTAAAATTTAAAATTTTTCTAGCATGTGCAGCCACACAAACATGGTGCAGAAAAATAGAAAAATTAATCAATTTTTTTCAAAATCTCTTAGGTGATAAAATCTCTAAAAATATAAAATAATTTTTATTTATATATCAAACGACGGAGAATTTAATTAGCTTTCGAATAATCCAAGAACCAAGTTTCTATCATTCTTCAATAATAAAATATGGTTATTTAATTTCAGCAGCAACTTTTCGTAGCTCGCTTGTAGTTCGTACCGACAATTACAATATACAAAATTCTTTTTATTACATTTTCGAAAAAGCCAAAACAATATTTTTTGGGTACATTATATGTGTGAGTATACATGTGTATGTATTGTGTGTATAAGTGTGAGTATACATGTGTATGTATTGTGTGCATGTGTGCGAGTATACATGTGTATGTATTGTGTTCATATGTGTGAGTATACATGTGTGTGTATTGTGTGCATATGTGCGAGTATACATGTGTATGTATTAAGTGTATATGTGTAAGTATACATGTGTATGTATTGTGTGTATATGTGTGAGCATACATGTGTATGTATTGTGTGCATAGATGTGTTTATGTACATTTGTATATATGTTGCCGATGGATGAACCGATGTATATCTATATATGTTGCCGGCCGACGAATCCGACGAAACGACGAAACGACGAAACGACTAGGAAACATTTTAATATTATAGAAGATCTTAGAATCTCTGAATCGTCGAATTGTGTTATAGAATCATTTGTAAATTGTTATAAACAAATTGTGTAAACAAATTGTTAATAAAGACGATGCGTTCAATGAATTTTAATAAAAATTGATACTCGGAGGTTTATGGGGTCGCTAATAACGAATCCGATGTCAGTTTTTAAAAATTCAATATGGCGGATTCAATATGGCGGACGAGTTTATAAAAAATTAATTGAATTCGCTAAAAACATTTTACTCGGGGTTTTTTGGGGTCGCTGGTTACGAATTCAATGTCAGTTTTGCAAAAATCAAAATGGCGCATTAAATATGGCGGACGAGTTTATAAAAAATTAATTGAATTCGCTTAAAACATTTTACTCGGGGGTTTTTAGGATCCCTGATTACGAATCCGATGTCAGTTTTGCAAAATACAAAATGGCGCATTAAATATGGCGGACGAGTTTATAAAAAATTAATTGAATTCGCTTAAAACATTTTACTCGGGGGTTTTTGGGATCGCTGATTACGAATCCGATGTCTGTTTTGAAAAATTCAAAATAGAGGATCCAATATGGCGGACGAGTTTATAAAAAATTGATTAAATTAGCTTGAATCGATTTACTCAGGGGTTTTTAGAGATGCTGATTAGGAATTTAATATGAGTTTAACATGAAAAGCAAAAGTTAAAATGATTCAGGAAAGTAACTTATTATGAGATGCAACAAAAATTAGCCAAGGTTTTTTTGCTTATATTTTAACGACCAACCTGCATTCGATAGAGAAAATGTTCTCTACCCAGAGCACGCCAAAAATGTGATCATTTCTTTTCGAATGACAGAAACAAAGGTTGTCGAAGATTTTATTGGAATTGCAGCGAAATTTAGGGATTCTAAGTACATGAAATTTAAAAGCTCCCCTTACCCCACGCTCTCCTACCATGCTTATAGATAACTAATACAGTAAAATACAGTAAAACGTTTCAAGCTAATTTAATCAATTTTTTATAAACTCATCCGCCATATTGGATCCCCTATTTTGAATTTTTTAAAACTGACATCGGATTCGTAATCAGCGATCCCAAAAACCCCCGAGTAAAATGTTTTAAGCGAATTCAAATAATTTTTTATAAACTCGTCCGCCATATTTAATGCGCCATTTTGATTTTTGCAAAACTGACATTGAATTCGTAACCAGCGACCCCAAAAAGCCCCGAGTAAAACGTTTCAAGCGAATTCAATCAATTTTTTATAAACTAGTACGCCATATTGGATCCGCCATATTGAATTTTTAAAAACTGACATCGGATTCGTTATGAGCGACCCCATAAACCACCGAGTATCAATTTTTATTAAAATTCATTGAACATTGTTCATTGTTCTTTATTAACAATTTGTTTATAACAATTTACAAATGATTTTATAACACAATTCGACGATTCAGAGATTCTAAGATATAAATAAATATTATTTCCCACTGAAAGATCTTGAGTTTATTTATCAATATTTGAGCGAAAGTGGAACGCCATTCGTAGAAAAGTATTAAAAATGACATTTTGTAACGTCCAAAAAAACAATGAAAATCTTAAAAAAACAAGTTTTCATTGTTATTTTTTTGTTCCCTGATATTGAAAACATAGAAATATATTGTTGCAGTATATTAAAATTAATTATACTCTTAAAAAATCTACAAAAATTTGGAACGCCATTTCGCTATTTTCGCCACTTTTGTCCAGGGACGTGGAACGCCAATTGGAACGCCACGCCACCGAAGTGGTTAACATAATATTATCCATTTAAAAAATTACTATTTTATTAATTGCAAAACGTAAAAATATTATTATTGTATATAAATTAAATATATTTAACATGATTATAACCATTTTGCGGGATTGTATTAGAAAATCATTATTAAGGATTCCATTTATTTCGAGCAATTTAATTTTTCTTAATTAATCAATTGTGTGCAATTTGTCGGGGAAATCAAGAAATTGAAGGGAAATGTCAGAGACAGTAGAATTGGTCAGGGAAATCAGGGAAAAGTCGAGGATTTTTATTAGAGGTGTGCAAAAATTTAATCGATAGAAAATTCGATTTGAAATAGCCAATCAGAGTTGCTATAATTTTTCTCGAATAAAATTCCCTGACTTTTCCATGTTTTCCAAGTCTCAAATAAAAATGAAAAGTAATTAATTATAAAGCAAAATTTATTAAAACATAGCATAATTTATTGTTTTAGTAATTATTTATAGAAAAATAACTTATTTTTAAACATTTTTCCGCCCGTGTGGAAAAATTTAATGAAAGTCTGGTGTCTACAAAGAGACTAGACAGTTATAGTGTAGCCCGTCTAATCCAGCCTGTCTTGCCATCGGCTAAGGAGCACCTTAATAGACCTCGTTGAGTCCGTATATCTAGACGGTCTTTTCAAACTCAGAGCAGTGACTTGCAAGACGCAATAAGTTATGACAGTTTACAGTTGGCGTGCATAACATTCAGTTGTTATTACACATGGTCGAATTTTAACCAAATTTTATAAATGATATATTTTTAAAACTTCACAATCCAATTATGTTGTAAATTTCCTTCTTTTTAAATAGTGGAGGTAAGTATCGTATTGTAATTACAAAACATAACCTAAAATAAATAATTGACAAAATGAAATAGTAAAATTACCCGTGTGGAAAAATAAAGAATAAGAAACCTAAGTCAAATATGTCCGTCTAGTACGGTGTTATTAAGACCGTCTAGATTTAGTCTAGAATGTTCTATGCGCATGCGTCGATGTGTGCCCACCTGTTAAGTACCATGGCGCCTAATGACGTCGCATTGTTTGGCGTCGTTAGGTCAGTCAGCGTACGGTACATTTTCTTTGTGATTTTTAGTATTCGTTGTTTCCTGTATAATTTAATTTTAAATATGCACTAAAAAAAATAAATTTTAATGTGTTTCTATGTGTTTTGATTACTCGGCTGAAGCTAGCACTCGTACTCAGCGTCAATGTTTAGGCGTCATCTATCAATATGCCTCTCCTTCAAATTTAGTAATACTTAATAATTTAAAAAACCATCGAGTACTGTTGTTTTAGAATCAATATCCACTTAATAGCAAATATAGTAAGTTTCTATTTATTAATTTCATTAATTAGTGGTTGACGCCTAAAGATTGGTGCTGAATACAACTGCTAGTTCCATCCGGCTGTTTTGATTTGCAGTAAATTTTATTTTACAAAAAAAATACTATCTTCAATGCCAAGGATTGGAAGGGGCACAAAGACTTACGCTTAAAGAAAGTTGATGTGAAAAATACAGAAAGTTAAAATATTTTTTTATGCTTTTTACGTAAAAAAAGTCATTTAAATTATTTCAAAAACAATTAAGTCTTATCATTCTAAGAATAGTTATCATAACATACAATGAGAAATTTTGAATAGACGTAGATTAGAATTTACTAGCACTGCTGATCAGACCAGATACGCTGGTCTATTCTAGACGATAGCGTGGAAGTTTCGTTTCAATTCTGAACAGCCGCTCGACAAGACTGTCTGTCCTTGGTCTAGAAGGACGTTAGGCGGTCTCTTAAGCGGTTGGTCAGCGCCCTAAAATTTTTCCACACGGGCGTTAGCAAAAATACAATATTTAGAAATGTTGTTTTTTAACAACACATATATTATGCTTTTTATTATAGTATTTTAAAAATACTTAATTTATGATATGAGATCGATGTAAAATTTGGTGTGTTTAAAATACACTATTACAGTCTGTTTTATTAACAAGATTTAAAAAATAAAAGTCAGTAATTATCTACTTTACTTTCAGGACGTTCCAAATGGCATTCCACGTGCCGAGGCCCAGACTGTCAAAAACACCGAAATGGCGTTCCTAAAAAAACTCTTTTTTTAAAGAGTGTACACCACATTTAACTATTGTATAGCAATATTTTTATAGTTCAGACATCTGGAAACAAAATTATCACAATAAAAATTTTAGTTTTTATGATTTTCAACGTTTTTTCGAACGTTCAAATCGGCTATTTTCAATAATTCCCAGCAAATGGCGTTCTGGTGATTTTTTGAAAATTTTATATATTGCCCTCCAAAATTCAATTAAGTCCCAAGATGAAGCTTTGATTGCGTTTTTAAACGAATTGTGGACACTATGCAAACGACATACGCCTAAATCAAGTAATTCTCGATGATTAGTTCACTTAAATATTTCGTTAAATCCTTAAAAACTTTCTTATTTACATTTGGCCAATCCATAGCAAGTTGTAACAGACGTTTTAAATCACATGATTTTAAATTTTTCAAAATGGAATTTAATAAATCTGTCACCGCCGTATGTCCCAAGAAAGAAAATGTTAAATACTTGGATTTTGCTATGTTGAGAGTGTCGTCCCAGCATTGAATTATAATATTAACAGTTATCAGTATATTGTAATCAGTATTTTGAAAAAATGGACCTAACCCGTGAACTATAACATAAGAAATTTTAGCCCGATCCAATTTCATCGTGTTTAAAATTTCGCTTTTAGGACACATAGGTTTTAACAACTTTGACAGTTTTTCCTGAGGCTGAGAGTGACAAGTGTGCGGATACTGTGTTTAAGCAATATTTAAGCTCTGCACAGTGAGTCTCGATAAAGTTCAACACAAAAGTCTTGCCACTAAAAATTTTTTTACAGATATTTGTTCACTCGTGAAATTAGAATATTTTCATTCGCCTTAAATGAAAATCACCTGTCGAGGGTTTTCAAAATAAACTCGATTTTTCTCTTTTTTTGTAGGTTAATTGCGCTGTTATTTCATAAAAAATTGAGATATTAAATTTATTTTTTGTTATTTCACTCCTTTAAGGTCTTGTGAACAATTTTCCATAGACGCAGATTCATTTTTGTTATTAATTGTGGTTAAATTTTTAAAAATCCTCAAAAAATCTTGTTTCTTTGCAATTTTTGTGTTATTTCTTAAAATAAAATAAAATAAAAATAAAGTGAAACTAAGGAGCCAATTTCACTGTTTAAAAGTACTCTAATTATTGAACACTTGTAGTAAATTTAATAATTTTTCTTATTTTAAAGATAGGAATACGTAATTTAAATCACATTACAATAGTAAGCCAGTTTCTACATTTATTTTAAGAAATAACACAAAAATCGCAAAAAACAAGATTTTTTGAGGATTTTTAAAAATGTAACCACAATTAATAACAAAAAAAAATCTTCGTCTATGGGAAATTGTTCACAAGACCTTAAAGGATTGAAATAACAAAAAATAAATTTAATATCTCAATTTTTTATGAAATAACAGCGCAATTAACCTACAAAAAAAAGAAAAATCGAGTTTATTTTAAAAACCCTCGACAGATGATTTTCATTTTAGGCGAAAAATATTCTAATTTTACGTGTGAACAAATATTTGTAAAAAAAATTTTAGAAGTAAGACTTTTGGGTTGAACTTTATCGAGACTCACCGTGTCTGCTTTTACAACTTCTTCTTTTATTTGAAAAATCTCCTTTTTTTGTAAATGGAATTTTTTGTTATTTCACACCTAAATAAATTTTGAGTCAACGAAACCGTTTAGCTTAATAATATTACAAGAATCCCACTAGTTTGTATTATTTTTTAATATTAAATACGATATGTAACCTTTTGATTTTCTATGACTTCTGGAGAAAAAAGTACGCGAGAAAGTTTTATCAAGGATAAACTTCAAGCGACAAAGTTGTTCCTTATAGTATGGAGAAGTTTTTCCTACAATTTCAGACTGTTTAGTTAAAAACTGTAGAAATTATAAACATTTATATTCAAGCATGCATTCTACAGAAAGCAAGTAACCTAACAAATAAAATGAGACCAAAACATTGAACGAAGTAAAATATACAATATTGGAAATCAAATAATAAACGGAAAAAATGTATTTATTTCTTTTTATTTAATTCTAAATTTTTTACTTTAAAATAATTTCATTTTTGTCGTAAAATCATTTCGTTCCAATTTTAATTAAAAATTGCAAAAAATAATTTTAGAAAACAATATTTAAAAATAGAAAAAGTTTGATTCAAACTTTTATTTTCAAAAAATCGGTAAAATATTGCTGTTTTACAAAAAATAAAAAAAATTAAATTCATTGAAAAAATAATACTGTAAAATATTTTTATTTTTGTCGCAAAATCATTTCGTTTTTGAAACACCAAATTAAAAAAAAATAATTTACATTTATTTATAAATTATCTAACAGTTTTAAAACAAATTTATATTGATTAAATACCTAATTGTCTTGAGAAAAAAAGAACTTTTAATTAAATATTTACAATATTTAATTAATCGTTCGTTAAAGTAAAATAAATTATTTTAAAGTAAAAAATTTAGAATTAAATAAAAAGAAAAAAATACATTTTTTCCGTTTATTATTTGATTTCCAATATTGTATATTTTACTTCGTTCAATGTTTTGGTCTCATTTTATTTGCTAGGTTACTTACTTTCTGTAGAATGCATGCTTGAATATAAATGTTTATAATTTCTAAAGTTTTTAACTAAACAGTCTGAAATTGTAGGAAAAACTTCTCCATACTATAAGGAACAATTTTGTCGCTTGAAGTTTATCCTTGATAAAACTTTCTCGCGTACTTTTTTCTCCAGAAGTCATAGAAAATCAAAAGGTTACATATCGTATTTAATATTAAAAAATAATACAAACTAGTGGGATTCTTGTAATATTATTAAGCTAAACGGTTTCGTTGACTCAAAATTTATTTAGGTGTGAAATAACAAAAAATTCCATTTACAAAAAAAGGAGATATCGTGAATAATGTTTCAAAAAGTTATTGATTTTAGGTTATAAAAATTTTGCAGTTTTTAATTTTTTTTGAAAAAACTGTTGAAAATTAAGGAAAATAATATTAAGAAAACTTGTGCGTTGTGTAATTCTCTACACGTTTATATATTTCTTTTTCTTTTTCGAAAAAATTTATTTTTCAGATAATTTTCACGTTATCTCGTTGTAGTGGGGGATCAGTCCGAGCGCCTCGTCCGTTATTGCATCTGTCCCCTCAAATGTCTGCCTTTATACCCTTGTTCCTTAATATACTATTTCAGTTTAGACTAAAAATGCAAACATTAGAAAGAAAAAAGAAACTTAAGTGCAAATAACTTTTTTCAAATAAAAGAAGAAGTTGTAAAAGCAGACACGGTGAGTCTCGATAAAGTTCAACCCAAAAGTCTTACTTCTAAAATTTTTTTTACAAATATTTGTTCACACGTAAAATTAGAATATTTTTCGCCTAAAATGAAAATCATCTGTCGAGGGTTTTTAAAATAAACTCGATTTTTCTTTTTTTTGTAGGTTAATTGCGCTGTTATTTCATAAAAAATTGAGATATTAAATTTATTTTTTGTTATTTCAATCCTTTAAGGTCTTGTGAACAATTTCCCATAGACGAAGATTTTTTTTTGTTATTAATTGTGGTTACATTTTTAAAAATCCTCAAAAAATCTTGTTTTTTGCGATTTTTGTGTTATTTCTTAAAATAAATGTAGAAACTGGCTTACTATTGTAATGTGATTTAAATTACGTATTCCTATCTTTAAAATAAGAAAAATTATTAAATTTACTACAAGTGTTCAATAATTAGAGTACTTTTAAACAGTGAAATTGGCTCCTTAGTTTCACTTTATTTTTATTTTATTTTATTTTAAGAAATAACACAAAAATTGCAAAGAAACAAGATTTTTTGAGGATTTTTAAAAATTTAACCACAATTAATAACAAAAATGAATCTGCGTCTATGGAAAATTGTTCACAAGACCTTAAAGGAGTGAAATAACAAAAAATAAATTTAATATCTCAATTTTTTATGAAATAACAGCGCAATTAACCTACAAAAAAAGAGAAAAATCGAGTTTATTTTGAAAACCCTCGACAGGTGATTTTCATTTAAGGCGAATGAAAATATTCTAATTTCACGAGTGAACAAATATCTGTAAAAAAATTTTTAGTGGCAAGACTTTTGTGTTGAACTTTATCGAGACTCACTGTGCAGAGCTTAAATATTGCTTAAACACAGTATCCGCACACTTGTCACTCTCAGCCTCAGGAAAAACTGTCAAAGTTGTTAAAACCTATGTGTCCTAAAAGCGAAATTTTAAACACGATGAAATTGGATCGGGCTAAAATTTCTTATGTTATAGTTCACGGGTTAGGTCCATTTTTTCAAAATACTGATTACAATATACTGATAACTGTTAATATTATAATTCAATGCTGGGACGACACTCTCAACATAGCAAAATCCAAGTATTTAACATTTTCTTTCTTGGGACATACGGCGGTGACAGATTTATTAAATTCCATTTTGAAAAATTTAAAATCATGTGATTTAAAACGTCTGTTACAACTTGCTATGGATTGGCCAAATGTAAATAAGAAAGTTTTTAAGGATTTAACGAAATATTTAAGTGAACTAATCATCGAGAATTACTTGATTTAGGCGTATGTCGTTTGCATAGTGTCCACAATTCGTTTAAAAACGCAATCAAAGCTTCATCTTGGGACTTAATTGAATTTTGGAGGGCAATATATAAAATTTTCAAAAAATCACTTGTTCGACTTATATGAAAATGGCGGCCGTTTCCTCCCATAGGCAAAAACAACGCATGGGATCAAGTGATATATTTGCACATGGAAGAAAATGGACGCTATTTTCATATGGTCGAACAAATGAGTGACTTTACTTCCTGTCGTCAGCTATCTAAAAGCGTCATTTTTGCGAATGTGGGATAAAAATGTATTTTCTTCAACAGTTTCTGTATTTTCATTATTGTCATCAATATTATTGCTGATCGGTCCTAAAAAATAATTGTTAAATATCAAAACATAATTCTTAAAAATTTTACTTTAATAATCAAGTTGTTATTGGATTAATAAAATTACATGTATCGACTTTTTTGACAAAATTAGTAATACTTTAAGAGATAGTTTAAGTCGTTAACGCCTATCGATGTTTTCTTCCTTAACTATGACTGACTACAGAACTTTTTCCCATGTTACTGAGAGAAAAACTTTTTTTACAAATTGTACAGTAACAAGAATGTATATTTATTAAATTATCTTTTCAAGGAAAGCTAAAAAATTAATCCATTCCATTTGATTACGTACACAGTACACAATTCACATTATCATATTTGTAAATTTAGGCCAGGTCAGGTTAAATTAGCGGAACCAACAAACTAAAGGTTTATTTACTCCCATCAACTATTACCAATATCAGAGCTGCGAATAGCCTTAACCGTGACACAACCTTTAATGAATCATGCGTATATTATTGACCGCTCACAGGTCAATAAAGTACCCTTTATCTCCCTAGGGCAATAATTTACATTATATTTAAAATATATTTTCCATATATTACAACTCATCCAAGAAAAAAAGTAATTTTATTAGTCATGTAAAAAGAATAACAATGAAACGAGAATACGACAACCTTTTAAAATCATCAACCGTTAGAAAGGAAGGAAGACGACAAACCCCGACAAGTTTGGTGTGCAACAAACTTTCGATACTTTTACCAACTATCGTGCCTACAACACCAGTGGAAAATATCGATAATATAGAAAAGAATGCAGAAACATTTCTTGCGCCTTTAACTAACACAAGAAGAAATTAATTTTAGCGTAGGTACAATTTTCGGGTACACTGCTGTTATGAAAAATCCTATATAAAGAGGAAGCAGTTTAGTTAGACTAGAGAGTAATTTTTTGGGAATCTACCAGTGTACATCTCTTTAGTAACTTTTTAAAAGTTATCCTGTAAACATCGTTCTAGTATAGAGAGAAAAATTCGTTTAAGATATGATCGTACAAGTGAATTATATTTTTAAATCTTGAATTTTGAAACGAAGTTCGACTCAACTTTCCACAAATTCATCAATTTTAAATTTCAACTATACTATTTTGCAAAATATTAATTTGTAAATTTAATCTTAGTATCTGTTAAAGAAGAAAATAATGAAAATTAATTGTTTTTTTTAAGATGTTATTTCGACTCAAACTAAACGTGTCCTTCGGGCGAAAAACGTAAAAGGTTGTGGATCCCCTCTCTACTTAACTATTATTCAGTTAATAGGTTAAGATCCTTATTCTTAAAAAAAGGAAAAGGATATATAATTTTTAGGTTATGAAAATTATAAACCAATTAAGATGAAAATAACAATAATTATATTTTATCCGAGAAATTGACTAAATGTTGTTTCTTTTCACGACGAAATTATAAATTTATTTCGCGGATTCTTTATTCTTTAAATTCTTTTCTTTGGGTCAGAATTTCTCAAACGGATCACTTTAAAAAAAATATTTTTTATTTTCATCCAAAATAATTTTTTTTACTCCTGGTAGAGTAAAATAAGACCCTAAAAATTATAGACCAAAAAAAAATTTTTTATTAATGTTATTAACAATTTAGTTTTTTTGTAGTCTTAAATTTAAAAAATTTTTTCTCGAAATCCAGTTGACCGATTTTAAAAATTCAAAAGGGGTTTTCTTCTTCTTGAAACAAAGTATTTAAAAATAATTTTTGTTTTTAAAAAAATTAATTTTTAACTGTTTTTTATATAATTTGTTTATAAATTGTTAATAACAAATTGTGTTCTGGGCCTCCTAGAAAAAAAATAAAAATTGTATTGTATTGCCAATATCCCCCTGAGAAAAAAAACGTTTTGAAAAAAAATGTACATCAATTACAAAAAAAGTTATTAAATAATTAGTGTCGCGGTGCAGAACGATAAATGACTCGCAAGCACGGCTCTCATGGCACCTGTGTGCACTGGCGCTACACTATAAGTTTGTGCAAATTCTAACAGTCTCAATATTTAAGGAAAAAGTAATACAGTTTAATTATTCGTATATTTATATACCTAATAAAATAACAATATAATTATATATAGAGTTTAACGTCTTGTATCGCTTTGTACTGCCGCGGTTATTATTTACTAACTTTTTTCATAATTAACGTGGGCAGATCACAATTTGTTATTAACATTTTATAAACAAATTATTTTAAAAACTATTAAAAATAAATTTGTTTAGACACTAAAATTATTCTTAAATACTTTGTATTATAAAGAAGAAAATCCGATTTATTATTTTTAAATAGGTCAACATTATTTCAAGAAAATTTTTTTTATTTAAGTCAACAAAAGACTAAATTGCCAAGAATATTAACAAAAATTTTGTTGTTCTAGAATTTTTAAGGTTTTTTTTGTACTTAACGAGGAGTAAAAAAAAATTATTTTCGGACTTTTTATAACAACGACGGTGAACGAAATAATTTCAGATTCGAAATTTGAAAAACTTTAATGATTAACTATTTTACTAATGAGTTTTCATTTATTATTATTTTCGAAAAGTTTTTTTAAAATTCTTATCAAAAATTCAATTGTTTTTATAAATAATAAAATTGTTCGGAATACTTCAAGTACTTTTATAAACAATACACCGAAAAAAATAAAATCTCAAAGTGAGAAGAAAATTTCGCTTAACAGTTATTTTTACATTTTATTTTCAATATACGAAGATTCATCAACTAAAAAAGAAATTTTTTTTAAATTTGAAAGTTTTTTAACTAAAAGATGAATTTTAATTTTTCTTCATTGATTGAAATTATTCCTCTGAAATTAAAACAAATTTACATTAAAAAGAAGATTTTTAAGTTTCTTTTGTATTTCTGAACACAGCTTTAAATTGGTTAAAAAATGATATTTAATAACAAAATATAAAAAAAAATCCTCTCAATTTGAAAAGAAAAATTTAATGCCCAAACATAAGAGGAAAAAATGCTGCAAAAGAAGAGGAATCGTAAAAAATTAAAAATATTTTTTTGGGTGTAAAATTCACAGAAGAAATCTAACTATTTTCAATATAATTTTAATAAAATTCTTTGAAATGATTAAATTATTTTTCTAAATAGTAAAAATATTTGTAAGAATTTAATTTTTTGATAGGAATTCAATTATTTTTAATACATTTTATTAAAATTTCTCGAAATGATTCATTTATTTCATTGTAATAAAATTTTTCTAAAAAATTTAATTAGGTACTATTGTAAAAAATTTAATAAATTGATTTTCAAGATCAATTTTTAATTTAAAATTATTTTAAAAAATTTTTAATAAAATATTCATAAAATTACATTATTTATGGGCCAAAAATTAGTGAAACCGGCCACTTGGAAAATTTTTGTCTCCAATTTTTAAGTTATCTATGATTTTTGGTAGATATATGAGTACACTTTTTCCCCCTGTAATATTTTTCAAAAAAAAATTATTTTGGAAGTAATCAGGTGTTAAAGTTTTGGGTCATTTTATTTTCATTTTATTATTACTTTGAAACAAAATAAAGATAATTAAGTGAATTTTTTTTAAATTAAAGCTTAAAGTCTATAATTCAAGGATTAAATAAAGCGATTGCTAAAAAATGAAAATTTATAATTGTTTTTAACAATTATTTTAAACAATTGCAAATTGAAGAATGTTCTCAATGTTTTTGAAAGATTAAATTACGATGTATTGATGCGCAAAACTCCAAGCATTGAAATAAAAAAAGAAAAATAAGTAACCTCCAATATTATAGAAATTATGTAGATTTTTTTGACAAAATGCAGGCAAAAATCCACTTTTAATCTTAAAAATCCGCTTGAAAGCGTGAAGTCTCTAACAAAACAAAATACGATCTTTTTTATTCGTCTGCAATTTTATCTTTTTCCAGTAATTCGAGTCGAATTTAGCCTGCATTTTGTCAAAAAAATCTACATAATTTCTATAATATTGGAGGTTACTGATTTTTCTTTTTTTTATTTCAATGCTTGGAGTTTTACGCATCAATACATCGTAATTTAATCTTTCAAAAACATTAAGAACATTCTTCAATTTGCAATTGTTTAAAATAACTGTTAAAAACAATTATAAATTTTCATTTTTTTAGCAATTGCTTTATTTAATCCTTGAGGCATAGACTTTAAGCTTTAATTAAAAAAAAATTCACTTAATTATCTTTATTTGTTTCAAAGTAATAATAAAATGAAAATAAAATGACCCAAAACTTTAACACCTGATTACTTCTAATATAATATATTTTTTTTATAAAATATTTCAGGGGGAAAAAGTGTACTCATATATCTACCAAAAATCATAGATAACTTAAAAATTGGAGACAAAAATTTTCCAAGTGGCCGGTTTCACTAATTTTGGCCCTTATAAAATTTTGAATTAAATTTATTTTAAAAAACAGCAATATACATTACTACAAATAAACACGATTACTTTGAATATCAAAACAAATTTTATTAAATTAAATTATATTTTCAAAAATTCAGTTAAAATTATTTATAAACTTATTTAAAAATAATAAATCAGATTTTCTTCATATAATACAAAGTATTTAAAAATAATTTTAGTGTCTAAACAAATTTATTTTTAATAGTTTTTAAAATAATTTGTTTATAAAATGTTAATAACAAATTGTGATCTGCCCTTGTTAATTATGAAAAAAGTTAGTAAATAATAACCGCGGCAGTACAAAGCGATACAAGACGTTAAACTCTATATATAATTATATTGTTATTTTATTAGGTATATTGTAATATTAGTATTTTTTAAACAAAATGTTATATAAATATACGAATAATTAAACTGTATTACTTTTTCCTTAAATATTGAGACTGTTAGAATTTGCACAAACTTATAGTGTAGCGCCAGTGCACACAGGTGCCATGAGAGCCGTGCTTGCGAGTCATTTATCGTTCTGCACCGCGACACTAATTATTTAATAACTTTTTTTGTAATTGATGTACATTTTTTCTCAAAACGTTTTTTTTTCTCAGGGGGATATTGGCAATACAATACAATTTTTATTTTTTTTCTAGGAGGCCCAGAACACAATTTGTTATTAACAATTTATAAACAAATTATATAAAAAACAGTTAAAAATTAATTTTTTTAAAAACAAAAATTATTTTTAAATACTTTGTTTCAAGAAGAAGAAAACCCCTTTTGAATTTTTAAAATCGGTCAACTGGATTTCGAGAAAAAATTTTTTAAATTTAAGACTACAAAAAAACTAAATTGTTAATAACATTAACAAAAAATTTCTTTTTGGTCTATAATTTTCAGGGTCTTTCTTTTACTCTACCAGGATTAAAAAAATTATTTTGGATGAAAATAAAAAATATTTTTTTTAAAGTGATCCGTTTGAGAAATTCTGACCCCTTTTTAACTCTTTTATTTTTTAATTATTTTACAGATCAAAATTATCTTTTCAATTATATCGCTTTATTTATTTTTTATTATTTTAATCATATATTTTTTCAATTCAACCTTCTTTTTCATTATTATTATTTATTTATATTTTTTCTCAATTAAATTCACTTTTTTTAACAAACATCTTATTAAATTCTTTAAACTTCTAAGATTATTTCACATCAACACGGCTAACTTGCCGGACTTAAACTTCAGGCTTCTATTACCTAGACAGAAGACTACAGGCTTAATTGCCAGGGCTAGCTGTCGGCTACACGGCCTAAACTCAACTGCCCAGATTTCTTTGTGTCAATCAATTTTATTAAAAGACGATTTAATGGGGAAATCGTATGTTAAGTTTATTGCACTTGACTGTTGCCAAGCCAATTCTTCAAGCTTACAGATTTAGGTAGTGACGTGATCCGAGTCCAGTGACTTGGATTCACCACTCCTTATATAGAGCAATTTACTTTATTTTAATATTTTCTAACTATTTATCAAAAAGGTTAATAAACTGTTTGTCAATGAAATGGAATTTATTAAGAAATATGGTATTGTTTTCTTTAGGTTTTTCACCCCGAAAATTTCGAAACGCGAAGGAATGTTAAATTCAATTAAATCTCTTATTTAAAAAAGAATTAGATTTCTATCTAATTGAAATTCATTGGATTAAAATTATCAAAGCGAAGAATGTCCCTTGTGTGAAGTTACAAAGGGTTGTTTTGTATAAATTAGTGTTTTAAAGTTTGTTAACAAAATTTCATGTTGTGTAATTTGTTGTTTATAATTTTGATTTTCAGGGATTGTTAATAATTATTTATAATATAAAAAGTTACGGAGTTCGGCCGTAACAGTATCAAATAATTAAACAACAATTTTCTAACATTCAACAATCTCCTCTCCTATATATTATTATTATATTATTATAATATTAACATATTCGTCGTCGTTTGGTCGTCCGTCGTTCGTGTAACTCCGTACTTCATCAATCGGTAGTTCGACTTTTATCATTCATTCATCGTATTGTTTATATACTCACTCATTGTACATACATACACGCATGTCAGGCATGCGCAATAGTGTTGTGTCATTGTCAGACATTTGCAGTACTGTTCTGTCATTGTCAGACATGCGCAGTAGTGTTCTGCCATTATCAGACATGCGCAATAATGTTCTGTCAATGAAAGGCATGCGCAATAGTTTTCTACCAAGCTCAGACGTGCGCAGTAGTGTTTTTTCAATTTTAGGCATGAGCAATAGTGTTCTGTTAACCACTTCGGTGGCGTGGCGTTCCAATTGGCGTTCCACGTCCCTGGCCAAAAGTGGCGAAAATAGCGAAATGGCGTTCCAAATTTTTCTAGATTTTTTAAGAGTATAATTAATTTTAATCTACTGCAACAATATATTTCTATGTTTTCAATATCAGGGAACAAAAAAATAACAATGAAAATTTGTTTTTTTAAGATTTTCATTGTTTTTTTGGACGTTGCAAAATGTCATTTTTAATACTTTTCTACGAATGGTCGCTAATAACGAATCCGATGTCAGTTTTTAAAAATTCAATATGGCGGATTCAATATGGCGGACGAGTTTATAAAAAATGAATTGAATTCGCTAAAAACATTTTACTCGGGGGTTTTTGGGATCGCTGATTACAAATCCGATGTCAGTTATGAAAAATTCGAAATAGCGGATCCAATATGGCGGACGAGTTTATAAAAAATTTATTGAATTAGCTTGAATCGTTTTACTCAGGGGTTTTTAGAGATGCTGATTAGGAATTTAATATGAGTTTAACATGAAAAGCAATAGTTAAAATGATTCAGGAAAGTAACTTATTATGAGCTGCAGCAAAAATGAGCCAAGGTTTTTTTTTGCTTATATTTCAACGACCAACATGCATTCGATAGAGAAAATGTTCTCTACCCAGAGCACGCCAAAAATGTGATCATTTCTTTTCGAATGACAGAAACAAAGGTTGTCGAAGATTTTATTGGAATTGCAGCGAAATTTAGAGATTCTAAGTACATGCAATTTAAAAGCTCCTATTACCCCACGCTCTCCTACCCTGCTTATAGATAACTAATACAGTTATTTTTTTTGTTCGCAAAATTATATGAGGAATAAAACGTCATTAGACATTTGTTCGAACGAATCATAGGTATATGCCAAATACGAAAGACATGAAATTGAATCAACTCCCGCGCAACGCAGTGGTAACCTGTTTCTCAGAAATATTAAACATACTAAAAACAAGCGCTTGAAAAGCGAAATTTGTTTAAAAAAAATTAGAACGGACACTCCATGGCTATGTAATAAATGCGATAAACCGTTTTGCAAAAGGTGCTTTAGCTAGGCGCATAACCATTGACCACAAACCCTTCAGTAAACACGAGTAAAACGTTTCAAGCGAATTTACTTAATTTTTTATAAACTCGTCCGCCATATTGGATCCCCTATTTTGAATTTTTCAAAACTGACATCGGATTCGTAATCAGGGATCCCAAAAACCCCCGAGTAAAATGTTTCAAGCAAATTAAATTAATTTTTTATAAACTCGTCCGACATATTGGATCCGCCATTTTGAATTTTTCAAAACTGACATCGGATTCGTTATTAGCGACCCCATAAACCCCCGAGTATCAATTTTTATTAAAATTCATTGAACACATCGTCTTTATTAACAATTTGTTTATACAATTTGTTTATAACAATTTACAAATGATTCTATAACACAATTCGACGATTCAGAGATTCTAAGATATAAATAAATATTATTTCCCACAGAAAGATCTTGAGTTTATTTATCAATATTTGAGCGAAAGTGGAACGCCATTCGTAGAAAAGTATTAAAAATGACATTTTGCAACGTCCAAAAAAACAATGAAAATCTTTAAAAAACAAATTTTCATTGTTATTTTTTTGTTCCCTGATATTGAAAACATAGAAATATAGTATTGCAGTAGATTAAAATTAATTATACTCTTAAAAAATCTAGAAAAATTTGGAACGCCATTTCGCTATTTTTGCCACTTTTGGCCAGGGACGTGGAACGCCAATTGGAACGCCACGCCACCGAAGTGGTTAATGTCAGACATGCGCAGTAGTGTTCTGCCAATGTCAGGCATGGGCAGTAGTGTTCTGTCACTGCACACAACACATACACATGTTTATTCACACATATACACTCAATACGTACACATGTATACTCACACATAAGTAGAGTCTACAATAAGCACGTTCATGTTGATCGTGCTCATTGTAGACTCTACTATATACCCACAATACGTCCACATGTATAGTCAAACATAAACATTCAATATATACACATGTATACTCACACATATGCACACAAACCTCGCTTAAGTACAGTGGTGTTTACATTTATCCCGAATTTTAAAAAAATTTCAAAATCTCGGGGTAAATGTAAACAGTCACTTTTAGACGATTCGGGTGCATTAATATTTTTTTGTACCTTATAAAATTTTTCTAGGGAAGTAAAGTAACAAATTCATGCAAAAATATCATTCCATTTTACCTTTTAAGAGGGGAGCCTTCTTTAGAAGGCTTAAAAATAGCGCTATTTTAAAAATTTTTTTAGGAAGGAGAAAAATAACTTAGACCTCCGGACTTTTTGAAATGTTTTTGTACATATTTAAAGCATTTGTGAAAAATTTTTTGACATGAAATATTAAAAAATAGATAAGTTAAAATTAATTGTTGATAGTGGTGCACATTTGGACTTAAAAAACGGTGGGCACGATAGAGACCGCAATTCTTGTTTGAAACATAAAAATAAAGAAAAACTTTAAAGTTTACATATGTAGTTTCTATTAGAACTAAAAAAAATCCAAAGAAATAGTGAAATTCGATAATTTTGAGTGATAAAAACAGAAAAATCATTTTTTTGAAAAAATATAATGACTTCAACTGGCTCTCAAAATTGTTAAAAAAAAATTTTTTTATTTTTTTTTAGTTCAAGTAGAAGAGGGATTAATACTGAGTAAAACAAGCCATCATTCATTAAAAACGGTCCAGCGTTTTCTGTCAATCCTGCCCACGAGTTAGTAAATTTCGTAAAAAGTGAAATTCGAGAAAACGCGCTTTAACTTTCGCGCTACCGACGGGCCACCCGGCGGGTGGCCAAGCAATTATGGATGTTATAAATCTGCTCGAATTTTGCATAAAAAGATCGCTAATGTTTTTGGTGAAAAATATATATTCCGTTTACACCCCAAATAATCCTAAAATTTTTAAAAAGAAAATAAAAAAAACTTTATTTATTATTTACATAGAAATGTATATTCACACAACACATACTCATGTATAAATATATATTATACCGATGGTAAATCACAGTGGTGAGACTCTGTGGCTTGCGATCACCGAGGTTAAGCACCATTCAATGCGGTTAGTACTTGGATGGGTGACCTCCTTGGTGCCCGCTATAGCCCGGTGTTTTTCTCACTACTTTCGTGATTTATCAAGCGGGAGGTTTGACGTCAAGGTAACAAGAATGTCATATTACACACAGAAAATTTCTTTATTAATGATTACAATAGTCTATATTACAGCTCGGATATGTGACCACTTTTTGTAAGTATTACGAAAACTATGTAATTTATTAAGAATTTAGTAGGAGCTAGTACTATAGTTACTTTAATGAATCCAAACACTGTATTAATAGTGTTGAAATTTATTTTTAGGAACTATTAATAATTTAGATGTACACGTTCAGAAAGGCGACTGTACTCATTCACGCAGAGTCTTCTTATGATTACAATAGTCTACGTTAAAAGAAAATCTTGGATTCTATTCACATTTGCAGCAGTCTAAGGGAATCAGTGATATAGACTGTCGTAGCAATTACAACAGGACTATTGTAAAATAAGGTGACCGGCTGCCTGGTCTTCTTATTTTACTATAGTTTTTTCTGATTACAAATGACTGTTGTAAAGTAAAAAAAGAAAAATTTCAACTAAAATAAATTTTTTTTGTAATTCATAAAGTAAAGTACGTAAGTTACCTAATTAGTGAAATTTACAATAATTCGTTCATTACGTAATTTAAGTTATTTACGTAGGTGTAACTTACGTTATTTACGTAACTTATGTTATTTACGTAATTTAAGTTACGTTATTCACGTAACTAACGTAAGTTGTGTAAATTATACAACAATTTATGCAGACAAGAAATCTTGTACCTTCGGTGCATGTGTTAGAAACAAAATGTTCACTATAGAAATGTAATAAAAAATAGATCTTACAATATTAAAGACTAACATTGAACAATAATTGTATTAATTATTGAGAACGAAGTGATTTTTTTTACATTTAAGGTGTATTAGTCTTTCTCGCAAGCGGTGAATTTTCATAGCAGTTAGTATATAAGGAAGTTTATGTCATGTATAAATATGTGTAAATAGCGATCGTTATTGTGTTATGCGTTTTAGTATTTAAGTTAGATAAGTTTAATTTAAGTTTAGTAAAATTGTCTAGCTTAATAGTATAATTAATCTTGAAGTTGGGAGTCTTGGGAGAGTGAAATTAATGTGCAATATATGATTAGACGTCATGAATTACAAAAAAATTTTATTTTAGTTGAAATTTTTCTTTTTTTTCTTTACAATAGTCATTTGTAATCAGAACTAAAGCAATAGAAGTCTTTACAAAGAACTATAGTAAAATAAGAAGGCTAGGCAGTCGGTCACCTTATTTTACAATAGTCCTGTTGTAAAGGCTATTACAGTCTGTATCACTGATTCCCTTAGATTGCTGCAAAAGTAGATAGAATCCAAGATTTCCTTTTAACGCAGACTATTGTAATCAGTCACATTTACTTTGTGCTCACTTATAATTAATTCGTATTTATTTCAAATAAATTTTTAATGAGTACGTTCGACTTACAGCATTATATCAAAGAAGCTACTTTAGGCATTACGAAATGTGGTCACATATCCGAGCAGTACTGTTCTACTATTGTAATCATTAACAGAAAATTTTTCTCCGTCTATTACTCAGTGTTTTATAGAGATCATTTAGGTCACTTATAACGTATCTGGTGTCACATTTTCGAAATTCAAAATGTGCAGGTATAATGCACTTTGAAAAGAAGAGAATTAGTTTAATAAAAAAGTCTGATGATAGAAACTACTTTTTCTTATGTTTAATATAGAGTAAATTTTCTCTCAAAAGTTTCGGTAATTCTTTAGTTGTTGCTGAAAGAGTTTTAAAAATCAAACGGTCTAAAATTTTCTGAAAATGAAGTAGAAAAGAAAGAAGAGTGGGCGTAAGATGTTGGTAAATGAAGAGCCTTCAAGTTGTGGAAATAAAGGACTCGAATTTCTCGAAAGTTTGATAGCCGAACCCCAAAGCTCATACCCTCTTAGTCCAGAACTATGTTTGTTCATTGAACAGCAACGAACAACAAACACTGGGCAAACCGCTTGCTAAAACTTCTTCTAGTGTAAGGATGGGATTTGAGTACTTTACCCGAGAGATCGACTCTTTACCCTCCTATCCCTTTTCTACTGAATAAATCAATAATTCTGTCAGACTTTCCATTCGTATATTTGATTACTCGGCAAACATGTCGAAGTTTATAACTTTGTAGCACCGACTTCAAAACACATTCACGTTTAATTCTTTTATTAAAACATAATAATTCCTCTCTATTATTAGATTCTGACTTTGTCATAGAAAAGTTATTAAAGCTGATTGACCTATGTGGAAAGTCCCCTACTTTTTTCATTTCAAATCGGGCTGTATAATTGGGACCCGATTTTGTAGTTAACTCATACCCACTTTAGCTCCTACTAGGCACAGAAACCTATTAAAACAGTTATGGCAATAGACCATGAACCTCCTTTTAGCTTTTACAGAATTTTTTCACGTAGATTACAGAAAGAAGCGAACATGATAGAGATAGAGATTTTAATTTTCCTAATTTAATGTTTCTTACAAAAATCCTTTTTTTACTTTTACAGATTTAATATTTCCCAAAAAAGACTTTTTTACACTGCCATACTTTGCTGTACTTTCCCGTTCTTTGCCGAACTCCGAATATTCAGTTTTTTAATTTTCTGATAATATATTTCCCGAAAAGCCCTTTTATACTTTCCCATACCTTGCTGTACTTTCCCATACTTTGCCTCAATTCTAAAATTCAGATCATTAATTTTCTAAAGAAATATTTCAAAAAAAACTATTATTTTATTCTTCTATACTTTGTTGTACTTTTCAGTATTTTGTCGGACTCCAAAAATTGTGATTCTTAATCACAATTTTTTGTGTCTGATTAAACATTTTCCAAAATCCCTTTTTTTACTCTCCCATACTTTACAGTACTTTCCCTAACTTTTTCGAATTTAAAAAATAGAGATTTTTAATTTTTCGATTAAATGTTCCCCGAAAAGCCCTTTTTGACTCTTCCAAGTGCGAAAACCAACGCGGCCCAGTATTGTCAAAACTGGCACCGAGTTGGACGTCGGCGACCAACAACCGGCAGCCACTAATGACCCAAGATTGATACTGTTTCTTCGCCCAATATCTAGCGGGGGTAGAGTATGGAATTCCACAGTCAAAAATATTGATACATTATGTAAATAAATATAGTGTTTTGGAGACATTTAAGTATTACGTAAGAATATTTTTATGATTTTAGCCCCTCTCCCTCGTAAGATTTTTAACAAGGATTAGCGCCATTTTTTTTTCTAATGAAAGTAAGCAATAGCTAGACCTCATCTTCTTAAATGCTTAAGTAATACTTGAATGGTCCCTTTAAATCAATTATTATGAAAACATAAATTTAAATTTGTGCATTCAAAAAAAGATTTGTAGTTTAATATGTAATAAATTCTATCATTCTACTGATTAATTCATGTTTTTAAGGGGTTACATACCTTTTTGACAGCAAAACGTGTAGAAAAATTTTTCGGTTCTAGCACACTGAACAAATTTTAGGCGATTGGCTGTACTGGTTCTCTTAAAACACCGGAACAAGTGTTTTTCTTCTGACCAGCACGTCAGACGTCCTTTTTATAAACACTACACTTAAGTAGAGTCTACAATGAGCACGATCGACGTGGACGTGGACGCGACGTGCTGACGTCACCCATTTGAATAGCATGGGTGACGTCAGCACGTCACGTCCACGTCCACGTCGATCGTGCTCATTGTAGACTCTACTTTACTTTTTCTGTTCAACCGCCGTGCGAATAACTATTTTTCTAGTCCACAGAACAACGAATGCGATGAAAAAGTACGTCTACTATCTAGAAATTAGTACGTCTGACGTGTTCGTCGAAAGGGAAATTAGTTGTTCTGGAATCAGTACAGCCAACCGCATAACATTTTTTTAGTGTAAGGCGCTAAAAAACCAGTCTACTTACTAACGAGGCGCTGAAATAGCTGTCTGGTCATGGTGCTAATCAAATAAGTGACGTTTGAACCACGCATTGGTATAGACTGAATGAGCTAATCAGATCTAATTAGTAATGCTAATATATAAAATTGTAGGTTGGATTTCATTTTTTTAATTTCAATACAGTACCGGACAGAATTGTCAGTACACTTACAAAATTCGTATTAAAAACTTGCCTCTCATTTTTTGATAATATTTCAGTTAAAAATAATTCTAGAAAATTTTCAAAGTAACCATTGGAAAGCTTAAAAAATTTCGCGTAAAATGAGCTAAAGTTCAAAAGTATTCGTTAAATAGAAACTGAATTAGAGTCTGAGAAATACTGTCTAATTTTCTGATTTTTGAAAATTCCATTATCCAAATTCAAGTTCAGGATTACTCTAAGCAAGGTTAAAATAAATTAAAATTCATCTATAATAAAGCTTTAAATTCAATTTTCTAAAAATTTTAAAAGTAAAAAATTTAAAAGTAGCTTAAATAATATTAAGCGGCTTCAAGAAAGATCTGTACGACCGACTAGCAAGCCATCATTCAAGCAAAATAGTCTCATCGCTCCTCGTTTCCAGGAATGATAAGGACGCCTAATCAAAAACGGGCTTTATTACTATAAATTAATTATAAATTATTACCATTTATTTTAAAAGATGTGTTTTGGTGTTGACCAGAATAAATTGTAGTGAAAAACGTAAAATAGTGTTTGTTTTCGCTGGTATTTATTTAGAGAATTTCAATATTCGAGCTTTCGTCTTTCCATGTAAGACGTCATCAGGTTATATCAAATCAACCTAAAAGATTTTTTTACAAATTAATAAAGAAACAAAAAATAAAAAACAAAAATTAAAAAACATAATCATTTTCTCCTTATAAAGAGATCACAGAAAGAGTTCTCACCATGTCAGCATAAAACAAAAAAGTCGCACCCAGCTGAAAAAGTTCTATAGAATTTCACTAGAATCATTCTATAGAATCGTTCTATATGAATTCTAGTGAATATTCTATAGAATTTCACTAGATTGATTGTATAGAATTTCTACATAAATACTATTAAATTTTAGTGATTTTTAATTAGAAAAACTTTAAATTTGTAAAATAATAATTTTCAACAAATTTTAGGCCAAAATAATTGTTTATATCCTTTAAATATATAAAATTCATTGAACTTCGTAATCATACGTAACTATAATGTTAAAAAAATTATTTCACGAAATTTATTTTGGCCTAAAATTTGTTGAAAAATATTATTTCACAAATTTAAAGTCTTTGTAATTAAAAATCACTAAAATTTAATAGTGTTTATGTAGAAATTCTATAGAATCATTCTAGTGAAATTCTATAGAATATTCACTAGAATTCATATAGAACGATTCTATAGAATGATTCTAGTGAAATTCTATAGAACTTTTTCAGCTGGGCAGACACACAAAAATAAAACATAATGTCAAAACGCATATAGAAAAACATACACATTATACCGAAGTCACAAATCTTTAAAAAATTAACCATACAAAACTTTTTTACTAATTTAAAACCAATTATAAGGTCATATCGGATATTAGATTAAAATATAAATCACTAAGGTTATTTATGTCGGTTCGTTTGTTTACAGAATTCCTAAATTTGACAATATAAAACATTTCTTTAAAAAGTCGTTTCCTGAGATTACTCAAGTAGCACGCTGTATCACCTGAATGTCATGGCGATATCTATCGGGAATATTCCTGTGATATTGAGGAAGTATCATAATATCCGCTTTTTTTAATATCCCTGTGACATTCCTGTGATATTGAGGGGATATTGCTGTGACATCGAGAATTTCATCACGCGAAATACATGTCAAAATGTCGTCAACATATCTGCGATAAAAAACATACTGAAAGTTAATTCTTTTTAAAACATCAAACTCTAATTTTTGCATAACGAGGTCAGCTATGGCACCCGATAAGGGGGATCCCATAGGTGTTCCAAAAATCTGCCTATAGTATTTGCCTTGGAAAATACAGTATGCATTGTCTAAACAAAACTCAAGCAGTTCCAAAAAATATGTATCATCAATTCCAGTATGTTCTCTAATTTCCCTCCCAGCTTAAAATCCCCGTACAGGATCCTCTCGGGAGCCTGTACAGGTCCTGTGCAGGATCCCATACAGGATCCCGTACTGGTCCTGTACAGGATTCTATACGGAATTTTGGGACAGCGTTCCTGTGAAGGTTCCGATGCAGGAACCTTAGTTATCAAAGATTTCTGTAAAGGTTCCTGTACAGGAACACTTGCAGGATCCAGTACAGGAAACTTTGTAAAGGTTCCTATACAAGAACCTTTGCAGGATCCAGTACAGGAAACTTTGTAAAGGTTCCTATACAAGAACCTTTGCAGTTTTGTAAACTGCAGGTACTTAAGTGTAAAGGATCCTGTAGGGAACCCGTAAAGGACCCTACACGGATTCCTCAATTAATTTATTTATATTTTTAACTCCTGCGCAGTAGTTTTCTATGAGTTTCTCGAATGCGCAATACATTTTTCTGTCCAACATTGATATAGGAGCCTAACATATTAAAATGTGAAGTCTATGTATATCAAATGTTGCTTAACATATAAAAACTTTAAAAAATTAAAAAGTTTCCTGTACAGGACCCAGCACGTGTTCCTGTACAGGAACATTTGATAGCTAAGGTTCCTGCATCGGAACCTGCATAATCATGTCCGTAAAATTTAAAAAATTAAAATTAAAATAAATATAAGAATTAGTTAGGGGGAAATCGTTAGTTATTATATAAAAACATTTCGTTGCCGCAGAGTCTGGATTTCTAAGGGCTCCCTATAGTAAGGGCCGTCAAAAGTTATGTCAAAATTGACCTATTTTTTTACCTATAGGTCAAAAAGAGGATAAATAACGGCCTCACATTACGTCAAAATGTATGCCTAATTTGACCTATTTTTCGACCTATAGGTCCAAAACTTATGTCAAAATTGACATATTTTTTTACCTATAGGTCAAAAACAGAATAAATAACGGCCTCACATTACATCAAAATCCATGTTTAATTTGATCTTTTTTTTACCTATATGTTAAAAAGTGGTCCCTGTGTAGGTCCTTACATTATGTCAAAATACATGTTTAATTTTACCTATTTTTTGAGCTACGGGTTTTAAAAGAAACCTTAATGTGGGCCTCACATTACATCAAAATCCATGTTTAATTTGATCTTTTTTTACCTATATGTTAAAAAGTGGTCCCTGTGTAGGTCCTTACATTATGTCAAAATACATGTTTAATTTTACCTATTTTTTGAGCTACGGGTTTTAAAAGAAACCTTAATGTGGGCCATCACATTACGTCAAAATTTGATCTGTGTTTTACCTACAGGTTAGAGCTTGCCCTTTCAAATAGGCGCGTTAAATAAGACGTCAAAGCCTATGCCAAAGGCAATTTTTTTACTTGCAGGCCGTTATGTTACTTTAAAATTGTCTCTTTTTTCACTATTTTTTAAACTTAAATCTTGTTTTATTTTTGGTGAAAGTGTTGCCAAAGGGACTACCAGGCTTTGTAGTTGTTCTTGTTGTGTTTTCTTATAAATTGATTAACATTTACGGATTTGTTTAGTGTTTTAACAATTTCTGTAGTTATACACGTGGGTGAACTGTAGCGAATTTAGTATAGTGTGATGACTCTTTCAGTGTGTATTCTGAGATAAGATGATCTACAAACTGTTTGCCTTCTAAATCACATGTTTCCTTTTTTTATCTACTCTATTAAAATACTACTACAGTTTTTCTTACACCGTTTTTGATCATGGCTAGTAATTAGAAAGATAAACCAGACTCTTTTCTCGCAATTAAAATATGTGCTTACGGTAAATGCAAAAAACCTATTGGGGACAGTGCTGTAGTGAAGTGTTCTGGATGTCAAACTATTTTTCATAAGGACTGTTCCTTGAAATCGAAGAGAAACTCGGATGGCAGTTTTTCTAAGTGTTGTGGTTCGATATCGAATTCACCTGTTGACGGTCAGAGAATGATATCTTTTAATATGGCTGATCTTCAAACAACTATCGCACAGGTGGTGGGTTCTCAGATAACACTGGCTCTGAGAAATCATCGAGCAGAGATGAAAACTGGCTTTCAAGAAATTCAATCTTCTGTGAATGCTTTATCAAATAAGGTTGATGATATTTCGGACAAATTTACTTCTATAGAAAATCGTATGGATATGGTGGAGGATAGGATCGACGGAATGAAAAATGTTATTCATAACATAAGTGATGATACTTCTTCTGATATCAATCTAAATAAAGTGACTGACATTTGTATGGCAGAATTATTCGAACGCGAAACACGTAAGAAGAATGTGATTTTTTTAATCTTCCAGAGAGCTGCTCTGATAATGCTGCATCTAAAACACCTCAAAATTCAGGCACTGACAAAATGAATGATCTCCTTAAAACGTTTACTGGAAATCTTGATCTTGGTGAAATAACTTGTTTTCGTTTGGGTAAAAAACACAGGTACTAGCCCGACCTTTAAAAATCAAATTTCAATCGGAACAAGTTGCTGCTCAAGTGTTCAAAATCTTTATCAAGAAACGCAAGGACATTCAAAAGTCAACAATGATACACAATCTCACGCTTACTCCAGATCGTACACCAATGCAGCAGAGGTAATACAAGAACATGAAGAAACAACTAGAGGAACCAGTTTCGAATGGAGAGACAAAACCTACAAATTGTAAACCGAAACAACATTTCACACATAATTACAAAAACAACGAATATGTAAATATATATTATCAGAATATTAGAGGTATTAACACTAAACTTAATTCCCTTATTAAATCATCAGATGTTTATAACTATGACATTGTTGCATTCACTGAAACCTGGTTAAAACCAGATTTGTCTTCATCTGCATTTTTTAATGTTGACTTGTTTAATATCTTCAGAAATGATAGAGAGGGTAGAAGTAGCGGTGGTATTCTTATCGCTATTGAAACCAAATTTTCTTCTATAAAAATTGATTTTGATAATTTTATATTTTTAAAAACGATCAATATTGTTGATGTAAAAATTTATTTGGAGGACTTTGTTTTGATTTTGATTATTGTTTATATTCCACCGGCTTTGCCTGTTGATTTTTATGAAGAACTATTTAATTTTTTTATGTATTTACCAAATATTTTCTCACAAAATCATTATTATTTGGGACTTTAATTTACCCAGTTACAAACTCTATTGTGAATATAACACATTAGTTGATTAGAAAATTTTGTTACTAAACTTGTTTACTCAAAAACTCCAACTGAAACAAGTAAACTTTATTTTCAATTCTTTAAATAGACTTCTGGACTTAGTTTTTGTTAATTTCGATGTAATTATTGACAAATGCCTTGATCCTATTTTCTTAGAAGATCAACATCATCCAACATTGGTTATTTCTCTCGAATTATTACACACGATGAAAAAGAAGATATTCCAATAAATTCTTATTCTAATAGATTTAACTGGAAACTATGTAATTGGAACCTATTATATATTCAGCTATTTGATGTTGATTGGTCAGTGTTAAATAATTATAACAATGTTAATGAATCATATGCTATTTTTAATGAAATATTATGCAATGCAATTTCTGAGTCCACTCCGAAGTTCAATAATTATTTTTCTAGTAATTATGCTGCTTGGTTTACTTCTAATATTGTTAGAGATATCAAATTGAAAGAAAAATATAGAATGAAAATATATTTCTACTCATAGTGTGTATTATCAAGATCTGTACAAAAAGTTTCGTAGTAGCATTAAAGAGCGAATTCATTCTGCGTATACTAACTATATTAAGCATGTGGAAGATAATATTACTTTGTCTCCGTCTGTGTTTTGGAATCACATGAATAGACTGAAACGGGAATCTAGAATTCCTGGAATTATGATTTGTAATGATACAATACTTGATACTCCGACTACTTGTTAATGCATTTACTGATTATTTTAATAGTGTATATGATGGCAAATCTGTTATCTTTTACCCAGCATATTTATGATCTTTTGAATGATTATTCTCAAATTGATGTTATCTATACTGACCTATCTAAGGCATTTGATAAAGTTAATCATGATATATTGCTTCAAAAATGATTATCTCTTGACCTACCTCATAAACTACCGTCAACAGGGGTAATTATGGAATAAAAAACGCGATTTTTTGAGTTTCTTCTTCACTAAAAATCTAAAATGTACAAAAAAATTGTATTAGCTATTCAAATATTGTGAACATTCCTCTAAAGATTTCCTTCAAGTTCCATTTACAAAAAAAAATTTTTGACGGAGTTATTTAAACATAAATATTGCTCCATAATTGCCTTGCATCTGGGGCAATTGTAGAACAAATTATTATAATTCATTATAAAAGCAGATATAACAAATTTTCTTTGTGTGTATATTAAGAAAACTTTATTTAGTACTGCAGAGTAAAATAATAATAGATAATAATAGTAAATTAAACGCTAATTTAATTCCAAGAAATTAGTAGATTTTTACACTTTCTTGAAATAACCTTTCCACTTTTTCGATTTTTAATAATTATTTTCTCGTTGCTAATGACAATAAAAATAAAAACATCTGAGTAACTTTGTAGGCAAAATATTAAACTATTATTTAAAACAAGAACCAAATTAAAATAATTTACCACACAAATTTTACATAAAAAAGAATTACTCGTTCTATATTTACCCCTGATGTTCCATAATTACCCCGGTTGACGGTAATTCAATTAATTGATTCTTACTTATCAAATCGACCTAATATGGTTCAGTATAGTGGTTTTGCTTCTGCACCTTTTACGCCTTCATCTGGGGTGCCTGATTTGCGAGGGGGACGTCTTTCATTAACTATGAGTACTCCATTGACGGTGTGAAACTTAAAAGAGTTAATAAAATTAAAGATCTTGGCGTTACTTTCTTGCCTAATTTGTCTTTCAAGGATCATATTTCAGATGTTGTTAATAGTGCTAGTAGGACACTTGGATTCTTGAAGAGATCATGCAGGGAATTTACCAACAGGTCAACTCTGAATGTTTTATTTCAAACATTTATTGTCTCTAAATTAATGTATGCGTCAGTGGTTTGGTCTCCACATTTCCAAAAATATATTGACCTAATTGAGGATTGTCATAAACAGTTTTTAGAATTTTTAGCGTATAAAGAAGATTCAATTTATCCTCCAAGAGGTACAGAATTCAAAGTACTACAAGCAAGATTTGAAGTGTGGACGCTAAAGAACAGACGCGAATTTGCTCATATAATGTTAACATATAAACTAATTAAAGGACTGATTGATTGTCCTTCCGTACTTGAATTATTATCTTTTCGGGTACCTCAATATACATCGCGTAATCAGCCACCTTTCTACATTCTATCAGTTCTCAATAGATACTCCCCTTTATTTCGTATGTGTACCTACACAAATGAGATGTATGTAAAGAATTTTCATGAGAATATTGATTTGTTTTCTATGACACTATATGAATTTATTTCTGCTACTCACAAGTATTGTATGGAAGTACTACAATGATTTCACTGTCTGCGTTAACCATAAATTCATTGCCAATTATTTTGTAGCTCTATTATTGGTTTTACTGTTGGGGTTTCTTAATAAATAAATTATTATCTATAAATAGAAGTAAATATAAAATTAGGGGATTGGCGTGCGAAGCGCGCAGGGGGGCCGAGCCCCCCTAGTATATATATAAATTTAAATAAAAACGTATCTTCCCACATAGCACAAAAACTTCAAGGAAATTTCCCGTGGGAACCTTCGAAAGTTACCCTTTGTAACTTCCTGTAAATTTCCAGGAAATACAATAATGTCTGCTGGTTAGTAGCTTTACATGGAAACTTCCTGGAAGTTTCCAAAAATCCTCAAAGATATAATGAAATATGTAATATATAAATAAGCCCTGTGAAGTCAAGTGACGATTTAGTTGAGCGAATAAAGCGCTATGCCAACAGCACACTTTTGAGGCTTATAATGTTTCGAGTCCCTTATTTAAATAATAATTTCACTAAAAAATTTTTTAATATTTTTTGGAAAATTCCAGGAAGTTACCAGGAAGTTTCCATGGGAAGCATCTAACCTGCTGACATTATTGTATTTTCTGAAAATTTCCAGGAGTTACCAAGGGTAACTTCAGAAGGTTTCCACGGGAAACTTCCTAGAAGTTTCCTAGAAGTTTTCTTGCTATGTGGGTTTGTAAAAATTAGTTTTTAATTATTTATATAATATGTGAGAATTTTTTTGTTAAAAGAAAAGGTAGATATTGTGAAAAATAAAAATTAATCCTTCGATTAAGTACTAGATAATCTTTCAATAAAAGTAAATCCGTTTCGATTTTTAATTTCGGACTAATCAGATTTTCATAGTGTTGGTCACCGCAAAACTGTTTTTTCGAAGGACGTTACTTTAACGGTACATAACTTTGGAACTTCTTAATATGTTTAACTTCTTTTTTTCTTAACTCAAATCTACACTACCGGTCAAAATTGAGAGACCACTCATTTTCAGATGATAGAAAAACATTTTAAAACAAAAATTGTATGGAACCTAAAATTTTTTTTATTTTTATTTTTTGGAAGATGTTAAAATTTTAAAGAGAACAAGATGTTTTAGAAGTCATTTGGCCAATATTTAATTTAGATATTTTTAAAAAATCGTCATTTTCAATGTTTTACAAAAATTTGAATAACTTCTAAAATAATGAACGCTTTTTAATGATCTTAGGCTTATTTTAAAGGTCATTTGTTACACTATAAAAATTACTTCAAGTCATTAACGTGTAATTTTTTCCCTAGAAAATGCAGGCCATCAAACTTTGACCAAAGAATTCAAAAAATTTGGAACATTCTTATTAACAGAAATATAATTTTTTAAATTCAAACGTATTTTTTTATTAAATTTTCTTAAAAAATCTACACCATATGATGTTTTAAATATTTTTGAGAATAGTTTTTAGTACAGAAAAATTGTTCCAAATTTTTTGAATTTTTTTGGTCCAAGTTTGACGGCCTGCATTTTCTAGGGAAAAAATTACACGTTAATGCCTATAAGTAATTTTTATAGTGTAACAAATGACCTTAAAAATAAGCATAAGATCATTAAAAAGCGTTCATTATTTTAGAAGTTATTCAAATTTTTGTAAAACATTGAAAATGACGATTGTTTAAAAATATCTAAATTAAATATTGACTTCTAAAACATCTTGTTCTTTTTAAAATTTTAACATCTTTCAAAAAATAAAAATAAAAAATTTTAGGTTCCATACAATTTTTGTTTTAAAATGTTTTTCAATCATCTGAAAATGGGTGGTCTCTTAATTTTGACCGGTAGTGTAAATAATGTACTTTTAGAAAAAAATCGATTTTTAAAAAATATTTAATGGTTTACAAGAAAAAAATTCTTGAAAAAATGTCTATTTTTTAACGTTACAACTGCGATTGCCCCTTAAGTGTATTTTATTGTGGTGCGTTTTAATAATTTCTAATTTAATGCAAAATTTAAAACCATTTATCAATTAAAAATAAGCAAAAAGTATTTTGACAATTCTCACATATTACATATTTAAAAATAATTTTTTAAGAGTTACGTTTTTATTTATGTATAAATATTTTTTAATTTATCAAATTCTAGTTAACTAATTTATTTTTAATATAGAGTTATTTATAAATTTATTATATAAATATTAACATTTAGTTTAATTACATGTTAAATAAATTTTACGAAATACTTAAATAGTTATTAAATATTAATTATACTAAATTAAATTTATAATATGTTTTTGTAAAAAATAACTTTAAAATTTGTTACAATTTTACTTATATTTAAAAAATATAGTTTATAATTAATTATTATTTAGTAATAGCTATTAGTAATAATAATTAATATTTAATAATAAGTAAATACTAATAAATAATAGTAATTAATAATAAATTATAACAATTTATAATTAATTTATAATAATAAAGCCCATTTTTGATTAGGCGTCCTTTTCGTTCCTCGATACGATGCGCGATGCGACTGTTTCGCTTGAATGATGGCTTGCTAGTTGGTCATACAGATCTTTTTTAAATCTCTAATATCTTTAAAACCACTTAATATTTTTGAAGCTCCTTAGTCTACTTTTAAAGATGAGATTTGAAGCTTTATTATAGGTGAATTTTTTTTTCGAACCTTGTTTAGAGTAATCCTGAACTTGAATTTGGATAATGGAATTTTCAAAAATCAGAAAATTAGACAGTATTTCTCAAACTCTAATTTAGTTTCTATTTCACGAATACTTTTGAACTTTAGCTCATTTTACGCGAAATTTTATAAGCTTTTCAATAGTTACTTTGAAAATTTTCTAGACTTACTTTTAACTGAAATATTATCAAAAAATGAGAGGCATGCTTTTAATACAAATTTTGTAAGTGGTCTGACAATTCTGGCCAGTACTGTAAGAACAAAAGCAAAATATTTTGTGAATGTATACATTTATTTTTCAACTAACATTTTATTGCTTCATAGAAACAAGTATTTAAATACATATTTTATCACAAGTATATTGCTAAAATAGTGAATCAAATTTGACATTCATTACATATTCCAGAACATTTTTGTTATTGAAGGAAACTACAAGATTTTAAATATTTCTAAAGTTACGATGGAAAATGCAAAAGTTACATGCCACGGACCTGACATTTTTCCACGGTCCTGACATGTGTGTCACAGTTAAAACACGTAAAGAAATGAAAAATCGAATAAATATTTTCTTTTCAATGTTCGCACTTTAAAATAATACCAGTAGAAGTCAAAAAATCACGATAACGTTAACATGTGTTAACGTGAAAATTTCAAAACTAAATTTAAAAAAAACGTATGCCACGGACCTGACAATTTAACCCTATTTTCTTAATTTTAACTATGATAATGTTAATGTTAATGAACTGAATATTAAGTATCTTCAAGAAGAAACTTCTATTAAGTGATTTATGAAGTGAGTGGCAAAAAATAATAATTATATTAGTCATTTATCTATGGGGACATGCAAATATGACAGTTATTTGAAAATCACCCATATATTATAGCTGAAGTTTTTTTAAGCATATTTTTCAGGTTTCTGGTTAGAATGTTGTATGTATCGATAAACGGCTGCAGAGTTTGTTTCTGAAGATAATATTGATAATCTACCTATAACTAACAAATGTCTTGTGCGCTTAGTTACTAATTTTTTTATTATATTTATAAGAACGGGAGATATTCAATTGTTTCAAAAAATTCAAAAATAAAAAATTTTTAAATTTTACATTAAAAAAAAAAATGCTTTTAAACTTTGTATAATTGAGTATAACATGTTATTTAGTCACATTCTAGAATAGATTTGCCAAAAAAAATGTCCTATAACTAAGATGTAAGTATAAACATAATTTTAAAAAAATTCAAAAAATCGCAAATATCCAAATTTGATATTTTTTAATGAACTGCTTTTAAACTATCTATAATTAAGTATTACATGTTATTTAGTCACATTTTAGCATAATTTTGCAAAAAATAGCATCCTATAACTAAGATTTGAGTATAAAAATGTTTTGAAAAAATTTTTTAAATTGCAAATTCTCAAAGTTTACATTTTTCAATAAATTACTTTTAAACTCTGCATAATTGAATAATACATGTTATTTAGACAAATTTTATCATAATTTTACACAAAAAATAGTATGACTAAGATGTAAGTACAAAAATATTTTAAATTTAAAAAAATCGAAAAATTATAATTGTTATTAATTACTATCAAGCTTAATTCAGTAGTATTTTTGGGGTCTTTGATTAAGATTGTGGCGTCAAAATAATGCAATTCATAATTATTTATCCAATTCATTCAATTTTCTTTAATTAAATTATTCATTTAATATTATTTTTTTAATCAAATTTAAATATACTTGATTTTTAGTTTTAGCCATAAATAAATCTGCAGATGGCTACAAAAATTGATTTATTTTATGAAAATACTCTTTTTTAAGAAGATATGATATACAAAAATATGTTATATACCAGTACCAGTCTTTGACGGGTTTTAGTTTCTTCAAAATACATTTAACAAAGTATCTACCAATTGCGCGGGGAAACCGATAAATAGCCGCGGAAATGTAATTTGACCAAGAAAAATCGGTAATTTTCTTACCAAATTAAAAAAGTTTTATTATATTAATTTGTTTTTGAAAACTGCTTTATATTTTAATTTTTTATTGATCTAATATTTATGACAACAGATCCGAGGCAAAATTTAAGCCCTACTTTTAGCTTAAACATATACTTTATTTAGGTTTTAGCAATCGTAATGCATGGTCTAATTGCGACACAATTATTTATAATTAGACTCTATTTTGACTCCAAATGCTGGTGTAAATTTTGGATTAAGTTTTAATACATAAATTGAATTACTACAAACACATAAAGTACTGAAAGTTGACAAATACTATTCCTGAATAACAAATTTTGATACAAAAAAATCTATCACCGATTCAAATTGTAATATTTTCCTAACGAAATAGTTAATGGTTACTAATTTTTTAACTAGTTATTTTTTTACTAGTTTTTCCCAGCAAAATTTAATTCCCGGTGGGTAGAAACCCTGTCAAATATATTAGCAGAAACTTTAACCCGTCAAAGACGGGTCCGACAGCTAGTGTTTAAATAATTTCGTAATCCAAATTTAAAACATTCACTTATTGAAAAATTCTTAATTGTTATTATTTTTATTTTCAAAAATGTTTATATAATTCTTCTCAAGAATTCACTTATTTCTATGAATAATAATTTTTTTTCGGAAATTTTCCAGAATGGTAGATAAAAAATAATTAATGTAGTTTTTTATATTGAACAAAAAATTAAAATATTCAATTTTATAAACTTATTTTAACACTTCGAAATAATTATTTTACTATGAAGAAAGAAGAAATGTATTTCTTCATGAGTATTTGTTGCCTTCCCAAAAAAAATTTGTTTATTATAATGAAGCAAAATGATAATGAATTGAACAACTTGTTTTATTGAAATTGAATCTGGGTGTTAGATATGTCATAATCAGGAGCCCCCGACAAAAAACCAAATTCTGTCATCGCAAACTCAGGCTATTTCCACACGGGTTTTTGTTCTGAAACATTAATTAATAAATAATGAATTAAATATTTTACAAACAAATAAACTTTTCTTAATTTTGGGCTTACCATCGTAAAGATTAATAAATTACGCATACATCAAGCATAATCTTAACTGTTTTTTAAAAATAATTGTTAAATGTATAAATAAATAAGAATCAATTATTTATTTATTTTATAATATTTTATGAAAAATAGTTAAAATTAAGCTTTTTGCATACGGAATTTGTTCAGGTTTCGATGGTAAGCCCAAAATTAAGAAAAGTTGTTTGTTCTTAAATTTTTCGTTCTTTGGCAATTTTGCTTCCTTGTGTAAAAAATATTGTGATACAAAAGTTTTTTTAATTCGATTTTTTGACATATTTTTATGTTAATTGCCCTCACAAATTTAAAAATCACATTTTTAATAAATGGAATTCCGTTTGTGTGTGTGTAAACATTACATTTTACTAAATTAGCACCTCCGACGGCCGCAAGCGGCCGTCTACGGTGCTAGTTTTTGTATGTCCATTTTCCAAGTCCATTAATCCTTTTAATTCAAATAATATATCAAAATATTCAATATTTAAAATCTCATAATTTATATTACTGTTATTATGAATTAAAATTTAGGTTATATATACATTATTTTATAATCTATTTTAAATATTAATATTTATTTTTAAATTAAAAATTTGTAATTGTATATTTTATTAAGAAAAATTCAAATGTATCAATAATATTTTATTATACAGACTTTAATTCTTTTACTTAAAGTGAAATTGTTTTTTAATTAATGTAATTTTAATAATTTTCGTTTTCATTAATTTGACTTATTTATTAAGTATCTCGGACGTTAAAGATTATTTAATTAATTAATTAATAATTTGCTTTTTATAAAATTAAAAGGATATGTTTTTTTATTGCTACTATTAATAATAATAATACTTTAAAATATATTTTAATTTTCAATATTTATATTTACTACAAATAAAATATTTTTACTGTCTATACGCTTGATGTAGTGTGTAGTTACTTATATGGTTTTGTTGTGGTATATCACATTTCAATATCATTTAATTTTTTAATCGAATATTTCTCTAAAAACAATATTTTTTGTCACTTTAGTTTCTCGCTGATCTCCCAAATATATTTTGAGCGAATCCCAAGAACGCACACGTGATAATGCAACGTACAGTTGACCATGATTAAAAACATCTCCTCTTAGATCTATCCCTATTCTGTCAAAAGTTTGTCCTTGTGATTTATTGATAGTCATTGCAAAAGCTATCTTAATTGGAAATTGTCTTCGTCCGAATTCAAATGGGTATTTATCATCACTGAATAAAGTTATTCTATTAATGAATACTATTTGACCGCATTTATCTCCTGTTAAAATTTACATTTTAATAAATGATTTTTCAATTCTAAAATTTGAAGTCGTGTTCCATTACACAAACCTTCATTTATAGATAAATTTCTAATCAGCATAACAACTGTGTTGATTCTTAATCGTAGTTTATGTGGTGGTAAATTTGAAGGATTTAGCGTTTCTAAGTATTCAGGCAAAAGAGCTTCGCCAATTTCATCGTTATCGCAGTTTTTGACAGTATTAATACTCGTATAAATTTTTTCTGTTGAAGCATCTAATAATTCAACCACTGACTTATTGATATCATCGACGTCAACATTTTGAGCTGATAGTATTGCTGTTGTTGTAGATTTGTCAAATTTTTTGTTTCTGATTATATCTTCATAGATATCTTCGCCAATTTCTGTGCCTAAAGGAGCTATACAATAATCTGGTAATTTTAAATCATTTTCATTATGGTTAGCTGTTCCATTTCCGACTTCTAATAAAAAGGATTAAAATTCTTTTTCATGTGGTAATGCGCGCATATTTTCTGTTAAAGAAAATTGAAAAAAGCAGGCCATACATTGCTGTACTTAATACATAGATTCACTAATTCGCTGCGAATAGCATTTTGTTTGACTGGTAGCAATTGGCGAAAATCACCTCCAAGTATCATTATTTTTCCTCCGAATGGTTTATCATTATTCATTATGTCTCTCAAAGTGCGATCTACTAATTGTAACGCATGTCTTGGCGCCATTGGCGCTTCATCCCAAAAAAATACATCAATACTTTTTAAGTATTGTGCTTCTTTAGATTGTGTTTTAATAGTCGGAGATGAATCACTGTAAATTGCAATTGGCAATTTGAAAGTTTTATGAACAGTTTTCCCATGAGGCAATAAAGTAGCTGCAATGCCAGTGAATGCCATAGTACAAACATTTTTGCATTTACTTTGCAATAAGTGAATCAGAGTTGTGTAAACAAATGTTTTTCCTGATCCACCAACTCCATTAATGAAAAAACAACTGTACTTATTATTATTAGTTGTTTGTTCTTCATTTACTGTTTCCAAAACAATATCGACAATATCATCATCATCTTCAATTAGTCCCAATGCTAAACATGTTGAAACAAAAGTGTCATGCATTATGCCATCAACTGTTTTTAAATTTTCGAAACTGGTAGCTCCTTTCTGAGTTATTAATAATAATCTTAAGTGGAATAATTCAGTTTGTGATGGACTTATAGAATACATACGACCAAAAGTGTTAAAATGCTGTTTGCGCAATTTCCAAGAAAAGGCAGTACCTGTATTTTTTTTGTCAAATGCATATTGCGATGGTATTTCAGAATAGGTGTAATTTCTAGCATTTGGATCACGTTCATTTAAAGCAAAATATTCAGTAAGTTCAGTTGCTCTTCTTAAAGCAGATCTGACTGAATTCTGATCATCCATATCATCTACTAATACTGTTTGTTGATTTGGCATGTGAATAGGAAGTCGATAAACTGAATGACTTTTACCATGCAAATTATGACTCAATAGACGGCTACATGCTTCGGGTGGACTAACATAGCGACTGTCGACATAATTTTTTATTTCATCGTGTTCAAGAATGCCTACTTCTTGATTTTCGTTGTTTTGTGGTTCTTGAATTATAACAGAAGCAGCATCGTGTCCTTTGTAAATGTATTTATACAGGTATTTTACCGCTTTAATGCTAGTAACAACTTCAACGTTAATATGACAATTTAGTCGTAACAAAAGCTCTTTATTATGCGGTACAACATGTCGATTATCATATTGAAAACCGTCACGACGAATGTGGCTTTCTGTTTGTCGACGTCTGTAATGCGGATAACCATCCTCATCCATATTTGTTTCTTCGTTGAAGTCTTTTGGATAATTTTTTGTACATTTGCCATCTTTATCCAAACACCAATCTCCACAAGGGCCGTGAATCATATTAGCATTAATTATCTCATAAAACGTTGATTTTCTGTTCGGGATGGAATTTCTGCTGAAATATACTTATCTACAACTTCCGGTGTTGTTATTTTTGAATTTGGTTTTAAATTAAGTAGCAAATGAACATGCGGTAGCCCACGTTTTTGGTATTCCACCACGTAAACGTATGCTTGCACTTCACCAAATATTTTTTCTTTTACAATTATATAACTGAGTTCTTCTTTTTTCAATTCAAAAACACGAACTACTAAATCTGGCCTATCAGAAGCAGTTTGTCCATCTAAAAGATTTTCTATTATTTCTTTCCATTTTGGATTGCAGGTCATTGTAATGAATAAATCAGGTTTACCAAATTTTCGTACTATGGTCATTGCATCCTGATAATTTTGTTGCATGTTTCGTGGCGATCCAGAATGTGTAGAAGGAAGAATAACTATTTCTCCAACACGATTGTTATTATTATCTGCAGTTTTTTCTAAATGTTGAAGCAAATTTTCATACGTATCAGCTCTTAATTGTTTCTGATTCTTTCTCACAAAGTTCAATTTATCTTTTTCTACTTTTACGTAGTTGTCTACAGTCCACTGTTGAAACAAACGACGTCCCTTCAAAATATAATTTGGCTCATCTCGAATTGCCATTCGATCTTTAATGTAAGCATTTCTAGTCACTCTACGTGTACTGTTAACCATTTTCATACTATCATACCAACCTCTACTTCCGTAAGGGTAGAATAATGGATAAGTCCATGGTTCAACATTAGCATCCATTGAGCTAACGTACTGTAAATGCTTTGTGTTTTTGTTACGTATTGTGACGTAGGATTCTGGTATTTCTCCATCTGCAGTAGTAGAAAAAATTGCTGCAACTTCATTTACTCTTTGAAAATTGTAACGTCTTCTATCTTGTCCATTTTTCAATGTAAATAACAATTGTAATTCGGGTTCTACATCATTGTATTCTCTTGTCATTAAATCTAATTTATCTTTCATCATTTGATAAGATTTAGCGAAAATATTGTTAATTTTCATTGTATTGTGAATAGCTGATAAGATTTCTGCATTTAACGTAGAATTCATATTGTTCATTCTATGATCTGTTGCTTCATTGCTATCAATAATAAAAAGTTGGCCAAAAGATGGCAATTCATCATTAGCGGGATAAAAAGATGTATTAATTTGATAGTAAATTTGTCCTTGGATTTTAAAGCAAAAAGGTCCTGGTCGCCTGTTATTAAATTTTACTAAATTGGCATTGAAAGAAGCAAATGAAAATGAATTATTACATTTACGTATGTTATCATAGAAATGATTCGATAATGTATGAGTACCGTCGAATAATTCCTTTAAAATCTCAGGTGGATCAGGTAATGATGGAATAATTACCTTACCATGACTGCAGCAATCATTAAAAGAATTCCCTTTATTACTTACTCTTTCTCCTTTAAAATGCTTAGCTTTACGGTGAGTACATAAAACATTCATACTTCCGAGATAATGCTCAGAAATGTTATTCACGTTATTATCGTAATTAATAACGTTATGTACATGACTCAAATTTGGACGAATCGAATTTGTCTGTAAACTTGTGTCCAATTCATGTACATATCTCATTTTTGGATTTTCACGTGTTTCAATTACATTCTCAATATTTTTAGGCGCTTTTCTTTTTCGAGTTTTTTTTTGTTTGTTTGCATCCATTTTAGTCTTAAAAATTTCAAAACTGTTAAAAGCTGTTTGTATTCACTCTAAAATTAACTGTTTTTGGTCTAGTTTCTTTTGGTCAGATTTCTTTTTGTCTAGTTTTCCAATTATTAGAATCTTATTAATGAATACTTTAATTATAAAAACACTTTTTTTACTTCTAAATTAAATAAATATAATATAAATGAAATATTACAGATAGGTTTACACATATGTAAAGTATTTTTTTATTGAACAAAATATTATAACTCTTTGTCACATTCTATATTATTAAGTATATAATATATTACGTATCCATAAAGTAAAATAAAAGTACTAAATTTATTTTCCAGATTTATAAATATATTTAAAATGTCTCTTCTTCATATAAATGTTAATAATTTTTAAATCTTAGTCCTCAAATCTCATTATCTCAAATCTCATTAATAATGAGATTGTAGTAGACTTCCTGAAATATAAATATTTATTGATTAATTATTAACTAAAGCAAACTAAATTTTTGTTGATTCCTTTGTTTATGTTGTAATGTTGCTTATTTTACAATGTGGTGAGGGATTCCTTCTAAACGTGTGTACAGTCGTAATTAACAAAAATATTTTTGTTATTATTACTTTACACTGTAAAAAAAGTTAGTGTAAAATAACACGAAACTTGTAATTTCACACATCAAAATTATAGGCTGTACGTAGTAAATTTATTTCGTTCCAAAAGTAATTTTACTATTGACAGTACAAATATTACAAATAAAACGTTTTATATAGAAAAGAATATTCAATAATGAATAATTTATTATAAATTTTACTAAATGAAAGTTAATTTTAATGGTTATTATGTGAGAATTGTCATTTGTTTGAATATCTCGAAATTGACACAATCACAATGCATTATTATTTGAAGAAAATGTATATTAGTGTCTAACTATTGTTCGACTATACCTGCTTTTATCCTATATTATTAATAATAGATACAACGTACATACAAAATTAAAGCTATTATATAGTTACCTTTATTAAACGTAAGGAAGTAATTTAATAAACACTGCGGTTTATTGTGAAGATCGTGGAATTGTGCACAGTGCTCCGCAATGTAAGTGTTTTTTAAACAATATATATGTATATATAAAACGTAAGTATGAAATATAAAATTAATTATTATTAACTAACTTTTTACCCTCCGTCACACACCTAGGGAGAGATTCCCTCTACGGTTTCAGTATTTGTTAAATAACTTTTGTTTTCTTCATTGCAAAATAAAATCAGTTTCTATACCTTCCGACAATTCACTCCTCAACATATTTCTAAAAAACATTTAGTTTACTAAACATAATTAATATTTAATTATAAAGCTTCAAAGCTAGAAAAAACTCGAAAAACTGAGGTTATGTTTTATTTTTTAAATAAAAAAATCAAGTTTTCAAAACATTTTTTGTTCCACTGTTGGTTAATAACGAAAATATATTATTATAATATAATTAAAATGAATTGTTTAATAATTTTTTTGCTTATTTGTTAATGTTACATTATTTTTACATGTCAAGTGGAATTCGAATTCGCATCGAAGATGCGCATTCATGTAATTAATTTTTATTTTTGAGACCGAAAATTAATTTTATTAATTTTATAATTTAGAATAATTTACTACAATATTTGTAAGTTTGTGTTAAAACTAAATTTTTGTTGATTCCTTTGTTTATGTTGTAATGTTGCTTATTTTACAATGTGGTGAGGGATTCCTTCTAAACGTGTGTACAGTCGTAATTTTTTTGGGGCGCATGATTATTCCCCAAATTTCAATTTTCTAATATGAGCATTTCCATGTCAAGTGATCAAGGTGGAGAAAATTTTTTCTCCAATCGTAGCAAAACTTGGGGCTTTTGTAGTACTCATAGATAGTAATTTTTCGTGAAAATATTTTTTTACCTAGTCCAATATTTTCCGAGGGGGAGAGGGTTAAATTTTTGTGTTTTTCAGTACAATGCTTATTTCAATAATTTTTTACTCTTAAACAATTAAACATACAAATTTGACAAAGTACATTTTGGAAAGGTTTCTTCATCCTCTTTCGATTGGAAATAAGCATTTTGAAAAAAAAAATTTTTGACCCAAAAAAATCCAATCCAAATTAAAAATAAATTTCAATTTTTGAGGAAGATGGATACGATTTTTTTAAAACGAAAGCTGAGGTTTTTTTCTTAAAAGGACATATAAATGATAAAATGGGACTAGAATGTTTAAACATTGAAAAAAAGAATTTTCTCCAAAACGGAGCTAAAACCCGGGTTTCGAGCGCTCCTGGGAGTTAAAAATTCTTTTTTTCAATGTTTAAACATTCTAGTCCCACTTTATCATTTATATGTCCTTTTAGGAAAAAACCTCAGCTTTCGTTTTAAAAAAAAATCGTATCCATCTCCCTCAAAAATTGAAATTTATTTTTAATTATGATTTTTTTGGGTCAAAAATTTTTTTTTCAAAAATGCTTATTTCCAATCGAAAGAGCATGAAAAAACCTTTCCAAAATGTACTTTGTCAAATTTATATGTTTAATTCCTTAAGAGTAAAAAATTATTGAAATAAACATTACACAAAAAGACCCCTTGATCACTTGACGTGGAATCGCTCATATACAAAACATAGAAATTTTTATCATCGAAACTTCATTTCGCATAATTTTCAGATTTCGAAATTTCATTTAACATAATTTTTAATTTATCGAATTATCTTTTTATCCTAAGATGACATTTCGAAGATTTGAAGGTTATGTCACATGATAATTTGAGTAAATGCGTTTTATGTCACTTGAAAAGTCGAGTAAATGAAAATTATGACAAATAAAATTTCGATAAATGAAATTTATGTAACATAATATTTAGAAGGTTTGAAAATTATGTCAAATGGCAATTCGGAGGATTAATAATTATGAAAAATAGTCATTCGAAAAAAACAAAATTTATGTCAAAAAATTTTTCGACATATTAAAAATTATATTAAAAAACAATTCGACTATTTAAATATTAGGATAAAAAATAATTCGATAAATTAAAAATTATGTTAAATGAAATTTCGAAATCTGAAAATTATGGGAAATGAAGTTTTGATGATAAAAATTTCCATGTTTTGTATATTAGAAAATTGAAATTTGGGGAATAATCATGCGCCCCAATTTTTTTTCATGTGTGTGAAAGAGAGTTAAGAAAAAAAATTATAATTACCTTCAGCTTAACTGCGTGCAAGCACAAAAAATAATTTATTTTTTATTATTTATATTATTTATCTCCACTGTAAAGATTGTTGCGCCTGAGAACAATAAGTTAAGTGATGACGAAGTTCATGTTCAAAGTAGACATTAATTTTCAAACTCATCCACAGTGAGCGCAGACTTTTAGGGTGTAAATATGAGCGAACATATATTTCTATCTCTCTCACACTTATGACTATTGAAGAGAGGCCTTTAGGTTGAGTCCACAATGATACCTTAAAAGGAACGTAATCATAGGTAACAATGCGTTACATTTACGTTTCATTCAATGTACTATTGTATACTCAACTTTAGAGAGAACTTTATTGAAATTTGACAATCATGTAAACTTTACAGCTTACCGGTCACGTTCTCATTTTCAATTCAAAAAGTCATTTCTCTTTTGACTTTGCTTTCAGTCGGTCGTCACAATATATACATCTTCGCGCTTTTTCTTTCAATACAACAGATTCAACATGGAAATTAACGATTTCGACTTTACTTCGGACGAAGAACTCCATTATTTACAACCCGGCGATAATACTGTGTGAGTATTTAATGTAAAAATAATATATGTACAAATAATTACTTATTTACAGTAATATTATTTTTTTTAAGTAGTATTAGCTCGCGGTAGATTAATATGCGTCCCAAAGCGGGTAAATGTATATTGCGCACAAATAAAATTAATTTTGAATAATTGTCCCTTTATCATATGAAAGAATTTTGATACAATGTTATTAATAATTCAAAATTAATTTTTTTAACGTATGGTCCTTTCCGCCTTGCCACGATACATATATATTAAACTTTCTTATTTTAAATATGCACACATAATATTATTTATTATTATAAAATAATATAGTTAATAAACTTACATATTTGTATATATATTTCTTCTGTTATTTATTTTTTAATAAAATGCTTTTTTTTAATAAAATAATTTATTCCTTTCATTGCAGTGTGGTAACCGGAGTTATCATAAAAGTGGAGCCTGCTATTGTTAAAAGAAATTCACAAAAATTTGACATGATGAAGAATACGGATAAAGATAAGGAAGATGACAACACACCGTTGCGGTGCATTTTTAGCAACATGTCAGACACGAGGCTTAGGGTTCTTTTTTGGGGTGAAAAGAAAAAAGAGTTTGATGGAAAACTGCTACATAAGGTGAGGAATAAGAAATTCTAATTAAGAAATTTTTATTTGTACTTTTTTGTCAGTTAAAAAAATTAACTTTTTATTATCCCTTTTACAATTACTACTAAAATTCCTTTAGTTTTCTTTGATTTTTTTAATATAATATTAAATTCATTTTATAATAATTTTAAATATAATTTAACTCATAATTTTTAATTAAAAAATATTTTTTAAATGATCAATTTTTGTCAACTTTTTAAAAAATAATAGTCTTTTTCTAGTAATTGAATTTTTGCAAGAAAGTTTATATTTTTAATATAAAAATAATAATAATTAAATTCTTTAGAAGATTTTTATTACTTTCTCTATAAAAAAATCATGTAATTGGATTTTTAAATATTTGATTATAAAATTATTATTTAGAAATTCATATATTAGAAAAAAGAGAAATTTGTAAATTTTTAGTATATATAACTTACAATTTTATTTTAAATATTCATATTAAATTTGATTTTATATTCATATTCATCATTAGTAAGTAAATAAAACACTTTTATATAATACTTTTCATACGACTTTTGACGAAAATCAAACGTGTCAAATATATAAAAATATTTATTTTTGTTTTCTATTATGTTTTGATTAACTCTAAGTCGATTACATGGAACGTTTATTTTAGTTTTTCGTAGAATAAAATTTTAATTGAATACTTGTATAGTTCGTCAAATATATATTTTCAAAATGTAGCTGTTTTCTTATTTTAGGAATAAAAACATGTCTAAATTTTTTTCATGTTTATGAAATGTTAGATTATTAAAAAAAATAAAAATCATACATAGGTAGAAGTTAACTTAAATATGTTTAATTTTTAAAATTCGTTTTAGAAATGAAAAACACCTGTTTTTTTAAATAAAAATTTTTTTTTTATTAATTGATAATGATTATAAAAACGAGTGTAAAATCTCTGAATATATATTATTGGATTGCTTATTCCTTTTACTTTTTATTAAAACAGATTATCAAAATTTCTTCCGGGCAAGTTGTCCTTTCTAATCCGCAATACTACAGGGAGCACGAGGGACTCAGTCATAAAGAAATAGCAGTTCAAAGCTACACGAAGGTTGAAATCTTAGGTGATTTATCAACTTTTGAAGAAACAAACATTCCAAAAATCGAGTTGCATCAAATTGGAGATTTCATTGGGGAATTTGTAAGATTTACAAAATTTTTCTATTATATTTATTTATTAAATCATTGAATTATTTACATGAATTCAGAATTTTTTTAAAAATTAAAAATAATAGAATAATTAATTTATTATTAGAAATTCATTCTTGTCAGAGATAGAAAAATGTTTGAAGATTTTATTTTTAAAAATTCGTTGTTTTATAGTTTATTTCATTAAAATTTTCAAAAATAATTTGAATCTTGTGATGAATATTGTTGTTATTTTTATGGAAAAATTAATTAAATTTCTGTGAAAAATTTTGTTGTTTTATCAAGTTAATTGCGTTAAAAAATTTTAAATATTAAAATAATAATTATTATTAAAAAATTCATTTTTGTCAGAGATAGAAAAATGTTTCAATGTTTTTTATTTACAAAAAAAATTTATTTACAAAAAAAAATTCGTGATAGTTTTATAGTTTATTTTAAATTTTATTAAGAAATTTTTAAGAATAATTGAATTCTTGTAATGAATATTGTTATGTTTTATGGAAAAAAAGAATTAAATTTCTGTGAATAATTTTGTTGTTTTTATACTAAAATTCAAATTTTTTTTTTATATATTCTAAAAATTTAATTTTTTTCACTACCTTCAATAAAAATCCTTGACGTTTCCTTGATTTCTTTGACCAATTTTACTTTCCCTGACTTTTTCCTAAATTCACTAATTTTCCTGATTTCCTCGATTTGTGGCATCCTTGAAGAAGAATGCTGAAATTACACTGAAAAAAATATATTTATGGTACTGCCATAAATTTAGCCAATTCTGACATATTATATTGGTAGATATGATACTGCCATACAGTATTGCTGTTTTAACCATACGCAGTGTAGAACAGCAATATGTATTTGAGAGACAATAATATGTATGCGGAGAACACGAATACTGTATTTTAAGGACAGCAATACGGTATTGCTGTTTCAGCTATACATCCTAACCATACTTGTATGTCAAAATTAACATTATCATTTTTTTCAGTGTACATTTTTGACTGATTGAAGTGTTATTTAAGAAGAAATTTTTTTCTGTTTTTAGGTAGATGTAACAGGATACATTAAAAATAAATTAAAATTGATAGTTGTTAAAAATTCGAGCTATGGAACTGCTGCTATTACTGATTGCGTTCACAAAGTTCTCATAAACGTAACCTCCTACGATGGATCGTCAAAATTCACTGAAAGAGATCACGTTTAATTAAAAGGAAAAGTACGCAAAAATGAGAATAACACAATTATTTTACAAATAAGCAATTTGAATGACATCATCCTCGTCGACGATAAAGCAAAAACCGAAACAGAAATGAAAAAAGGATTTAAACCGATTGTGCCGGGTGAACTGAAACCGAAGTCTATTGAAGAGAAAATTCCGTCTACTCAACTGAGGAAAAAGGCACCAGAGAGTAGACCAGATTGTGGAACAATTCCTGCAAAGGTACATTTTATCCATTTTTCAATAATTTATTATTATTTTATTATAATATGTAAAAGGCAAAATTAAAAGAAACTAACGATTTGAAGAAACAATTTGAAGAATCAATTTTTTTAAATATAATTCTGATAGAAAAGAAACTTGTTTCTATCATAATCATTAATTAATTAAAAAAATTGATTCTTTCAAACAGTAAGTCCCTTTAACCAGTTTTCCCTGTTTACATATAAATAATAATAATTTTTAACAATAATGAATAATACAGGGTGTCCACATGTCGACCAAGTCAGGGAAATTCAAGGAAACAAATTTTTTGTCAATAAAGTCAGGGAAATGTCGGAAAAAATTTTTTGTCAAGAAAAATAAGAAAATAAAGAATTTTTTCGACTTATTTTCAAAAATTGCGATATTTTCAGCTTTTTCAAACATTGCAACAACAAAAATTCAAATATTTCTATAATAAAATTGCAACAAAAATAAAAAATTACAAATATTTTCTATAATAAAAAAATGTTGAGTTGAAATTTTATAAAATTTAATAAAAAATAATTAATTTATTTCAAGTAGTCATTTATAATTTTTGATAATCAAATTCTAAAGAGTTTTTATTGAAAATAATTAAAATATCCAAAATTTTAATGAAAAATCTTTAAAGGTAAATTTAAAAATGAAAATTAGCTTCAAATTTTTTAACATTCAATATTTTCAGTATTATCTATTAATTATTTCTAAAAAAATCAAATATATATACATAAATAATATTTTATAATTTTTTTTAACAATTTGGGAAAACAATCAAGTTCAAAAAAAATTTAACTATTTTTAAAAAAATTACATTAAAATATTTTTCAAAACTAATTATCATAATTGTTTTATAACAATTTTTTAAGATTCAGTTACCTTCCAACAATGTAATTTAATTCTTTAATTAATTAAATTAATTGATTGAGATATTAAATTTAGTTGAAAAAAATTGTAAAAAATAATTAAATTCAGGAATGGTTTAATTGTAATTTTTAGAAATTAGTAAAATTCATAAATTTTACCCATTTTTCCGTAAACATTAATATTTTTCCCTCTAAAAATAATTTTGTCAGCGAAAGTAATTTTAATGTCAGTAAATTCTCAGGGAAATTGATAAAGTGCAACTTGTGACCAACCTGATAATAATAATTTTAAAACTGAAATTATCATGCTTTCCAGATTTTGAAAGCAAATAATAATATGTAATCTTTATCTGTTATATTTTATATATATATATATATATATATATATATATATATAAAATAATAATTATTATTATTCTTTTCAGAATGGGAAACTGTCATCCAGCATGGACGATGAAACATCCGAAATGGAAAAGTTAATAAATAATTTGTAATCTTTAAAAATCTTGGTTTTTAACTAATTTCAAATTTAGAGATGTTAAAAAATTTTTTTAACTATAATTTTAATTAACAAAATAACACAAAGCGAATTAATCGCAAAAATTTTTATTATACATTAAATATATTATATTTAAAAGGAAAAAGATAATTTTAAAAAAATATATTTTTGTATAAAAATAGATTACATTTTTTTACTTAAAAAAAATAAATAATATTTTTAGGCGAATTAATCGCTTTAATAAATATATTATTAATAATAATAAACATGTTATCATCGTTGTACAACAATTTTTAATAAATAAATGAGACATTTAAAATGTTTTTTTTCTTTTCCACAAAATGTTCATATTCTTTTTCTAAATATAATAAATATTCAAATCTTTCAATTAATAATTTGTTTATTTACTATATTAAATTTAAATTATTATTCAGAAATCTCGCTTTATAATAATTATTACTTAGACTAATTAAATAAATATAATAATTTTCTGATAAAATCTTCCTGATAAGTTAATGTACATTGTAAATTATATTTAAAATATTTTTCTATATGAAATTAACTATAGACTTTATATTAAAAAAAAGGAAAATAAATTAAGAAATGTATTATTATATAGATTTTATTTTTTAAAATTAAATATATTATTGTAATATAAAAAAACTTGTTATATATAAAGTTTTCAAATTTAAATATTAATTATTATTAAAATTTGAAATTTAAACATTGTCATTTGTATTATATTATATGTATGAAAAAATTTTCATCTCATTTTTCAATCTGTAAGAAACAATTTTTCTAATAAAAAGGTTGTATTGAAAAGTCCAATCATAAGGTTATGTTACTTATATTGAAAAAATGTTGAAAACACTTTCTATTAAGATTTTACATGCTCATTGCCTATTCCTTAATTTTAACAGTTTTTCGATATATTCGACCTTTTCTCGCAATGTCTTTTTTAAGAAAGGATATATCGAGAGTACGAAGAGCATTAGGGATGAATTTATTTATTCATCCCATGTCACACATTATGCCATACATTAGCGCAATTTTTTCTATAGGTGGTAAAAAAAAGTCTGGACCCCCTCAATCCCTGTTCGCATTAAGTTTTAGTAAAAGCAGAAATTTATGTAAATGTTTATATCACTGAATTGGTAAGGACATAAACAATTTAATTATTGCAATTTAAAATTTAAAAAATAAAAGTAGAAAGTTTTTTATATTGATTTTTTGACCTGTGTACACTACCTGCAGAATTTATTGAGTTTAAGAACGTAATGTTAAAATCTTAACGAAAATAAAAAGGTGATTATCAGAGTCCGTTCAAATTTGTTCCAATTTTAACTACTGCCATTCGAAAGAGCATCAAAAAAGGAGTCAGAAAGTGTTTCAGACATAACATCAGGGGCGGCGGCAAGGGGTAAAAAGTACAATTGAATATGTAATTTAAAGTTTTTCAATGTTTAACGATAGTTTTACTAGTCTCCAATAAAATTTGTTCCAATCTTACCTATCTTACCACTTCACTTTGGTTTAAGCGCTTTAAATAGAAGTGGTATTATTATTTAAAATCATTCTACAGAAATGACTAGAAGTTAATTTGATAATAGTAAGAACTTATTTTTGATTTGCGACGGTACCTATGCTAGGAACCAAAAAAGCACTAATAATGAGTACCAAAGAAAATCCTACTCAGGCTAAAAAAGACTCTTCTTTGTAAACCATTTACCATCTGTTCCACTGATGGTTTAATAGTAGAAATGTTAGGACCGTATTCAGCAAATGTGAATGATGCAGAAATTCTTAAAAATGTGTTAGAAGATCCAAATGGTATATCTAAGTTTCTAAAAGAGGGCGATACTTTGTTTTGGATAAAGGTTTCCGTGATGTAGTAAGTGATTTAGAAAAAAGAAATTTAAGGTTTTAATGCCCTCTTTGAAGGGGAAGCGGAAACAATTAACAACCGAGGAATCAAATCAATCGCATTTTGTTACGAAAATTCGTTGGGCTGTCGAATCCCAGCACGGTATGATAAAAGAAAAGTATCACCTTCTTGACCACAAGATTGATAACAAGTTGCTACCAAAAATCGGAGTTTACTTTAGAATTGCGTCTTTATTAAATAATATGTTTGGAAAACGACTAGAGTCCGATGTAGATACTTTTAATGAAGTTGTAGAGAGAATGAAATGAAGAAAAAATCTTGACAATGCCATAGCCATTGAAGCAGAGGACAAAGGGTGGTATCGACGTAAACTACCTTTCCAAACTATTACATCTACTGATGAACTTGATTTCTCTGAAATGACCGAAAATGATTAAAAAATATTTATTTACGAGTTCCTATCAGCTTTCTTAAGCAGTTTCTTACTTGGCAGAAATACTTGACAAAGACGGAAACTTAAAAATGGAATTTTTCAAAAATGACAAAAATGTACTCAAAGTAAAAGTTTAATCACGACATATTTCAAGTAAGGTTTATAGATGTTTCTTGAGATATAAATCAAATACTGTTGGTGTTGCTGGTATCACTAAATATGCTTATGAATGCGCAAATGGTCGTAGAACAGTTGGTTGTTGCTCTCATATAGCCTCGATTATATATTACTTGTCTCCTGCAAGATATTTAGCAAAAGTTATAAAACCAGCCGAAATATTGAGCTATTTATTTAACCGCAATAATCATGTTGCTGTAATAGAAACTGATAGCGAAGAAGATTAAGCTTTGAATTTATTTATTATTACTTTTTAAGCACTTCAAAGTAGTTAACAAGTCAAAGATGGGGTCAAGCTTGTCACTCAGTAATTTTTAGGGACTCTGATGCCGAATATAATATTACTTTTTAAAAATTTTAAACAGCAGATGCAGTATGGTAGAAGATTTGCGCATAATTTATATAATTTATTTAATTATTAAAATCTTAATATTAACATTTAAATTTAATTTTAAAAAAACATTACAAACAAAATTTTTAAATTAAAAAAGAAAAAAATTAAAAAAAAATAAAACAGAAAAAAGTAAAAATATAAAAAGGAGTACAAAATCCTATCGTTGCAGCCTCCACGTGGAATGATGCGCTATCTACAATTTTAATTTTTTTAACTATGTGGTACCCAATTAAAAAAATTGAGAAAATTGTTTCTTAAAAGTTCACATTTTGGAGAATATTTTGTAAAAATTCCAAAGTAGTATCTAAAAAAAACTCAAAAAAATTTTTTTAGGGGTTTTTTTAGCACAATTTCGAAATTTTTTTTTTCAAAACTCCTCTTATTACTTTATAAAACATGTTAAAATCGATCCAATGGTTTTCGAGAAAAATCAAATTTTTGATTTTCATTTCCCCCTCCATAACTCTTACAAAAATGAATTTTTTGAAAAAAATAATTGGTGAAAAATTTTATCTTAATGCTGCCAACATGAAACAAAAATTTCAAATTTTTTTGAGCGGGGGCAGATTTTGCATGCTTACTCCGCTAGGCCCTTTATTTAATAATTCAAAAATTTACAGCATGAGATATTGTAGAGTAATTTAAAGATAAACAAATCTTTATTCTGACAGGTTTATAAAATTTAAAATTTTACAAAGGAAAGTACAATTGGAACTATTGGATAGATGTATTTGTGTTTTACGAAATGTCAAGTACTTAAACAATCGTTTCTGAATTTTTTTCAAGGTGTTTATAGTATTAATAATATTTTATTTCATATAATTTGGTCAGAAATAAATTGCGATAAATCAAATTAATTGAACAAAGTATCAATTAACCATCCTAAATTCTAAGGTGCTTCGAATTCCATAATTTGAACATTACACAGGTCAACAAAAAAAGGCTTACTTTTTTATGAGATATGATAGTGGTTTCCGAAGTATTTTTTGACGCTGAACACGATCCCGGGTCCAACAATTGGCCATCACGTCAGGATTTTGAGAAATGTGGGGGTAAAGACCCCCAAAAAACGTGTTTTTGAGCGTTTTCAATATTTTTTTCTCCTAAACCTTACTTTAATGGATTTTTAAAAATTGTCTTGGATTCGTTTGAAAATTGTTACTCGGGGGTTTTTGGGGTCGCTGATTACGAATCCGACATTAGTTTTAAAAAATTCAAAATGGCGGATTCAAAAACCCCCGAGTAATATTTTTAAGCGAATCCGATCAATTATAAATTTTGACATCCACCATCTTGGATCCACCATTTTTAATTTTTGAAAACTAATATCGGATTAGTAATCAGCGATCCCAAAATCCCCCGACTAACAATTTTCAAACGAATCCAAGACAATTTTAAAAAATCCATTAAAGCAACCCAAAAATACACATTTTTGGTAACTTCAACCTAATTTTTTAAAAAAAATTTAAACATTTTTTTTGGTTTTACAGATATGGGTCTTGTAGTGGACAATTCAAGCTTCAATTTCAGTCTATGTAGAAGTTTCTGTCACTTAAGGTTTAGGAGAAAAAATAATGAAAACGCTAAAAAACAAGTTTTTTTGGGTCTTTACCCCCACTTTTCTCAAAATCCTGACGTGATGGCCAATTTTTGGACCTGGGATCGTGTTCAGCGTCAAAAATTACTTCGGAAACCACTATCATATCTCATAAAAAAGTAAGCCTTTTTTTGTTGACCTGTGATATTAGTAAATTCTGCTTTATTTAAATATTTTTTTAGTATAATTTTATAGTAAGCGAGATTAGGGAATTGTGGGACACCTTCTTTTTTAATCCGTTGAATGTTTCCTACCCAACGTTGATTCGTGACATAAGATGACCCAATCTGTTTCAGTCCCAAAGGTGGGTCGTGAAAGTTTTAGCAGAAAATAGATATTTTTTATTTAAATTATAAAATAAATTCTTCTTGATCATTATTTACATACTATAAGTGTCAATGATACTAGAAAAAGTAATAAATAAATAATTGTTTATTTAAAAGATTTTGAAGGACATTTTGTGGCATTAAAATAAATAGTTTTGCCAAACAGCGAAGGGGTAAGTAACATTTATAATTTTGATCATACAATTTTTTTTAAAATTTTTTTCGTCCAAAGTGAATTTTTCATTTCATTTAAGTTTACAGCGCTTCATAATTATCTACAAACCGTAAGCAACTACCTTGAAAATTGCATTTAAATATTTATTTTGGACGTTAATATTTTTATTGTTTTTACAATTATTTTCAAGAATTAATTATGGAAGATATTTTCTTAATAATTATTGTGTGGCATTTGTCTTCAACATGAAATTTTGTATCCAATTAATAAGAATAGTGTGTTTTTATAAAATGAAACATTTGGGGAATTGTGGAACACGTTTTTTGGGGACGTATTTTTTGTTTGTTTTTGGCGATTTAATTGTCCAATGCAGTTACATATTATTAAAAGATGCTCATTACATGAACATTTTGCTTCCTCTTTACGATAAGCAAAAAATTTGCTTTAAAGTGAATTTTTTCATTTTATTTAATTCTATTAATGCTAATAAAATATATTCTTTTTATACATAAATCGATTCGTCTTGATGTAATGAAGATTTTTAGTTTGTTTTTAAGTCTAGATTAACATTTTATTATAAAGCAACATAATTTTTAAGAAGGAAATAAATTTCTAATAAAAGTGCGAATTTTTGGTTTTAATTATGTTTAATTCTATAAATTCAAATAAAATATATACTTTATATATACCAATCGATCCGTTTTAATGCAACGGATAAGATTATTGAAAAAAATGAGTAAAATCTTATTGTACTGGAATATAATTTTGATGAAAGAACTAAATTTTTGATAAAAAAAGGTAATTTTTTTGCTTTAATTGTCATTACCTCTATAAACTCTCATACAATTTATACTTTATATATACCAATCGATTCGTCTTGATGCAAAGAAGAAGATTTTATTGTATATTAACTTCAATATTCAATTAAAAAAATTTTTTGAAAAAAATTTTTTTTTTGAAAAAAGTAAAAAAAAATTTTTTTTTAATAGATTTTTTAATGTCCATCAATCTATTTCGAGATATTTTTATGATAAATATTCCTAGCAATTTTTAGCCGAATTCGTTGAAACCTCTTCGAGTTATCATGTTCACAAAAAACGGGATCCACACACACACACACACACACATACATACATCCGGACAATTGTTCAGGGTCTTATATAACATAGTCCTATATAGAAGAAAATTTGTCAAAAGGATTTTTAAAAATTTTGTAAATTAAACGACTACAAAGCTTCCTCACGAGGAAGCAAAATTATTCATAGCTATAGGATTTTACCAAAAACAATTATATTCATTCCGATTCATGCGGTAGAAGAAACGTACGTTTGAATAAAATGTGAAAATAATTTAATTTCTTTGTGTACACCTATAAACTATATACCTATGCACATCCCTGGAAAGGTAGAAAGTAGGCGTGGTATAAGTAGTTAAATTTGAAACAAATTTGAACGGACTCTGATAATCGCCTTTTTATTTTCGTTAAGGTTTTAACGTTACGTTCATTAACTCAATTAGATAACATGTGTGTTTCAATTTTTGTGAAAGTTTGCATAAATGGTTTTTGAAATATATGGCTTTTAAGAAAGATGGTATATATCCAAATAGAGGTTGCGACTACTTATTGTTATGCTAGCGTTTTGGTTTCATAACGTTATCTGAACCGCATTTAATAACTGCGGTCACCTTTTTGTTTAAAATTATTACGTCTCAAGTTGATTGTCTGTACATATTAGGCGAAATTTTTTTTTAAAGTTTAAAGGTTGTCTTCTCGAAATGTTGAACCTTTTTACCAATTGAATAAGCAGAATATTGTTTTTTTGACTTCACCTATTGTATTTACGTGTTACCATGTTAACAGAATGTTTAACAATATGCGTCCGGATGTGGATCTGTTTTTCTCTAAGCAGTCAGCATTTTTGCGATGTTTGGTACAATGCACTGAAGATTTGCAATAATACGTCAAAATTAAAATTAATTTTGTTTTTTTTCTCTATAGACACTTTTTGTATATCTTTAGTAACACATTTATGGTTTTTTGACCTCGGGGACATTGTAAATAAATAAATTTAAAGTGCAATATTAAACAAAATATCTAAAATTAGACGGGAAAAAAGTCAAAACAAATTTAGATTTCATTTTGTATAGTACATTCACAAAGTAATAATAAGGAGACTTCACTCTATGTGCGACCTGTGGAAAATATGTGCGCACTTTAGGGAACACGATGATCAAGATTTTAGAGCGTGGCAGAAATGGCGTTCTTTGCGGGAAACGCTGGAAACAAGAATCATTTATCACTTTTTGGAATTCAAAAAAGAAGAATTTTCTGTCAAGAAACATCCATTTTTAAATGGCATTTTAATTAACTTCAAATGTTTCTGAACTTCACAGAAAGTTAAATTTATCTCTTGAGTGACAACGATGTTGTTGCAAATTTGTGACATAACCTTAGAAACAAATCATTTTTAGAAAATGTTTATACAATCATGTTAGAATACAGATCAAAATTTATTCTTTTAATACTAACCCTGGCGGAAAAGTCGGACGAATGCCGGATCAACCAACCGTCAAGGATCCGCGCCGATTGATGTGGAGAGTCAATGCCGGTACAGGCAGTCTGTACCGATTCGGGTGTTAATGTCTGCTGCCACGGTACAAAGACGGATTCGACCGCCGGATCAAAATTTATACTGTGTTATAATGGCTGTGCGTCCGGCTCGGTACAGATTTCATGCCGCCGAACAACCGGCGTTGTACTGGCATTCGTCCGTCTGACAACCCGAGCGATACAGACATTCTACCGACTGCGGACTAATTTCCTTTATGTTCTTATTATTAAGATTTCAATTAATAATAATATGCTAAGAATATGGTTATTGTCATTGTTTTTCTAAAACAATTGAATGTTTTCTAAAATAATTTTTTTAATTAACACAATATTTAGAATTTTCAGATATAGATTTTTTACAATGCAAAAATTTAGCTATAGTCTTATTGTTTCAATAAAAATTAATAAATTAAAATGAATAAAATAATAATTATAGTAATAAAAATTTTTAATCTATTATGTTGTAAAAAATTTTTGTAGGATAATTGTTTAAAGTTTAAATATTAAAAAAAGAATTAACAATACAAGAATATAAAATTTAATTGTAAAAATTAATTAATTTGAAAAATATATTTTAATTATATTTTTATTTATTAATTAACAAATAAATTAAAGAATTAAATTTTTTTGTTATAATCAAATTTTTTAAATATTTATAAATAAAGTATACAGATAATTATTTATAAATATAAAAAAATGAATAATAAAAATAATAAATAAATATAATAATAATAGAATAATTAAAAAAATTAAAATTTAAAAATATAGTTTTAAAACACAAGATTTATTTACATAATATTCATAAAATGCTAAAATATTCCAAAGTATTTGTAAAATTATTATTTATTGTTGTATATAAGTTGCAAAAATTGTTTGCTTCGTAGCGGTATTGCATATCGACATTATTATGCTCAGATCCGCATGCGAGCGAATAGCGTAGTGGACGGGCGAATGCCAGTAGAACGCCGGTCCGCCGAAGCGAGTCGCCTTTGAAAGAATATTTGGCCCGCCGCGGTTGCTAGAGCGGACGAATGCCGGTACAACGCCGGATGTTCGGCGGCATCAAATTTGTACCGAGCCGGACGCACAGCCACTACAACACATTGTCATGTTCCAGTAGAAAGCCTGCACCGATCCGGTTGTCACGCGGACGAATGTCAGTACAGTCTTACCGACGTCTATACAGGCGCGGTACGATGCCAGTGGTAAATTTCCGCCTGGGAATGTATATAAAATATATAGTTACAGTTATCGTATTTATATTTTCCTTCAAAAAACTCCTATTTAACTCATATTCAGAAAACGTTTCATAATTAGTGTAGCCTTTGAAAACACAAATATTGTATACACAACAAAGAAGTAGATTAGATTAGATTGATTTATTTGTATATAATATATAGTTATTGTTACAAAGTAGTTAGTCTAAACGACTTTCAGCTTTTTCAGACAGATATATAGGCAATTCCACGTGAGATTTTAGTCGACCTCAACAATCTGTTATAACATTTTCTAGGTAGACGATCGTTTGATATTTTTAAAATTCGACTTCACCACAGCAACACACGTTTTATCACAAGGAATCTCACTAGAAGAGAACCAGTTTCCAACAAAACATAGTTAGTGGGGGTGTTTTTTAGCCAGTTATATAACATTTTTAGAAATTTTTTCTGAACAGTTTCAATTTTATCGAAATATCGCAAAGCCCACAGTTCAGAGTCATACAATACTACGGAGTTAACCGTTGTTCCAAATAAGGTTTTTACTACTTCCCAAGATTCGTTTTTAGATTTATAAAGTATATTTCCTAGTTTTCCTGATGCTGCGATTCCTTTACTAGTAAAATAGTCCGCTGATACTGCAAATTTACCGGAAGTGAAAAACGGGGCGCTTAAATAAGTATAAGTGTTTGCATATTCCAGGGGCTCTTTTCCACAAAAAAGTCGGTATCATTCTCTACACGTGATAAAAAAAGCCAAAAACAGGATTTTTGAAACTTTGAGTCCATTTTTCTGAAAATCTCAACGTGATGGCCACTTTTGTAGGTCATATCCGTGTTCAGCGATAAAAATTCTATAAGAATATAAATGTCTGATCTTTGAATCAGAGAAAAAGTAACTTTTTGTCGACCAGTGTAATTTATTTAAAATATTCTTATAAGTGTTTTTGGTTTCTGGGTAGCTCCATGCCTAAAAAATCAAAGTTGTACCCTAGTTCTTCGATTTTGTTGAAACATCAAAATTTTGAAGTGGAATACATACCAGTAAAAAGCCTAAATTCGATGTTGAAAAATTTTGGATTTACGAGGTTTTTAAATTTTCAGGGAATGCTTATTGTTTACAGACAATTTAAGAAAATTTTTTTTTCAACAAATTATTTAAAAAATAATTTTTAAATAAACAATTTTTTGAAAAGTGACATTTTTATTTTTTTTAATAATAATGACTTGATTCCCATTTATTTCACGAGTATATTAAAAAAAATCGATGGAAGGTCTGAAACTTTAGGAGATATTGAATTTTTTCTCCTCGCGTGCAACCATAAAAAGCGCATTTTCCGGCTATACTCTACATACAAACTAATGTTCAAAATCAACTATAAATCGTAAATTTTAACCGAATTCAATTTTTCTTTTTGAATAAATTCAGGCTATAAATTTGCAAGAATACTGTGCATTTTCTAAATTTCTATTTGTTTAAACAAATTATTATTATTGTTGTTAGTAACTAACTTCTTACATATTGTACCTAGAGAGGTGTATTTTTTCTAATTTTGCAATTTACTGGACCTAACATAAATACCGATGCAAATTTAAAACATAATTATTATTGTTTAAGCAAGATTTAAACAAATTATTATTGTTAATTACTAACTATTTACAGAATAGTTTATTTATTAACTAATAATAAAAACGAATGGAAAAAAATACATTTTATTGATTAAATCTATTATTTTATTTTCATCATAACTTATAATTGTTTTTTCTGACTGGATTTTGAATTATATTCATATTTAATGTAATTTGAAATAATTTTGATAAATAACTTTGTTACGCTATAAAGGAATAACTAGCAGGGGTATCTGAAGATCTTGTGTCTTTTAACAATGAAAAATCAAAAATACAAAAAATTATCTGTAACATTGAGGTTTTCCCTATTTTAGCATTAAAATAACCCGTTATAATTAATTTGACATTTTCTGAATTATTCTCCGTTAGATCAGTTAAGAGATCGCCTAGGGATGCTATACAAAATTCGTTAAACACATTCGTAGGAAAATATAGGTTACCAATAATGAAATTCTCCTTTCCAAGCATAACCCTTGTAAATAACCAAATATTGGAACTATCTAAAATGTAGGCCTGAGTTAAACTTTGTCTCTTTACTAACGTGGCAAGACCTCCGCTGGCTCTTCCTCTGCGTTTCTCCTTAAGTGCACAGCTAGAAAATATCTCGTTACCCACGTTTCCGCCAAACATATAATATTATTGTTAACCAAGTGCTGCAACTAAAATTTACTCAGATGAAAAAACTCCTCCAACCACTCATGTTCCAGAAAGAAATGTTTACATCCCTGGGCCTCTGCGTATAACTTCTGTTAGATAGTCATTCAGGTTCTTCCTGTTCACTCCATTCCTCGGATATCAAGTCTGGTTCAGTTGCATTCTTCAGTAGATAATTTTTTATAAAACCTTAATCTTTTTTGTTAAATAGTTGAATTAGTTGTATTTAATATCTCGGAGCTGCCTGGTATTGCGTTATTTTCCTCATTTTTTGCACGCGTTATATTACACTTTGCAAGTATGTTCTTAGGCATCAGTTTTTAAATTTCATCTAATTTATAAAATTTATCGTTTATTTTTATATTATCATTGACCATTTTTGTTGCTATACCGTTAGATTTTAATACTTTTATTAGAGGTTTACATTGAAGTTGTTTGTTCAGAGTTTGTTTATGCAGATCGACATTGATAAAAATATTTGTTCCTCTTAAATATGACCGTTTACTCAGGATGTTATTTTTTATTAATTCAGAATTCAGTTTAAACAACACTGGTCATGCATTTCAATTCGGGTTTTTATTTCTTAATCTTCTTATTTGGTCTATGGATGTATCATCAATAGAGATATTTAGTTTCTCCTTAATCGAAGTAATTACTTTGTTACTGTTAATCAATTATCCGAATTAAATCTCTCGAAAATAAATTTCTTGAGTAAGCACTAGATTTCGTTATCAAAATAAAGGTGAAAGAATTTAATCAATTATCCGAATCAAATCAAGCATTATCATGAAATAATCCAGGGAGGTATAGTATATATCAAGGAGCTCGGAGAATCTTGGGGTGCATGTAGCTCAGTGGTCAGAGCAGTCTACCGGCAATAGAAAGGTCGTGGGCTCGTATCCCACCATGCTCACCAATTTTTTCTAAGTTCTTTGATAATTTTGAAATTATTAATTAATTTCGAAAAAATGATTTTCAGAAAAAGCAGGTTTCTGTATTAGGATCGCTGCGCTGTCGATACATATGAAAAGTATATTGTATTTTCATAACGAAATTTAGTGCTTACTCAATAAATTTATTTTCGAGAGATTTGATTCGGATAATTAATTAAATTTTTTTCACCTTTAATATTAATACTACCAAATGATAAATTCACTTTCTTTAATGAAATATTTATTGTTACAAAAAATCTACCAGCCCATTATATTTAAATTATTTGTATTTTTAAACATTTATAAATAATGTTTTTATCATTTTAGTTAAGAAGTTAAAAAATTGTTTATTTTATATAATTATAAAAAATGTCATTTAAGAATTCATAAAATTTTCAAAAAATATTCAGTTCAATATTATATTAACTACTGTTAATAGTCAACTTTTTATTTAGTTAACATTAAAAAAGAAATCTTGAACAAAACGTTAACCACTTCACTGGCAGGGCGTTCCAAATGGCGTTCCACGCGACGAGGCCCAGAGCCCCAGACTGGCAAAAACACCGAAATGGCGTTCTTAAAAAAACTCTTTTTTTAAAGAGTGTACACCACATTTAACTATTGCAAAGCAAAATTTCTACAGTTCAGACATCAGGGAACAAAATTATCACAATAAAAATTTTAGTTTTTGTGATTTTCAACGTTTTTCCGAACGTTCAAATCGGCTATTTTTAATAATTTTCAACAAATGGCGTTCCACTTATTTACACAATAAAATTTGTATTTTTTATTTAAAAAAATATTTATATACAATATTATAATATAATAATATATATAAATATGACATATATAAATAACTACTATTTATTATTATGAATGGTAATATTATATTAAATCGGGCAAAAATATTTTTTTTCTATACTGTATTGAAAATAAACCGATACGTGTTTTTTATCTTCTTTTTGAAGGCTAAATTTTTTAGTTATGAATTTTCGAAATATTTTATTTATAAACATAGACCAATTTTCAGTAGCTTATAAGTCTGAAAATATTGAGTTTAGAAAAAAGTTGTCAAAGAATGAAAAACTTTTAGAGCCATGGTTCTTAACGATTTCGTAAGTTAAAAATTTGGTTGGTATCCATCCCTATAGAGCTTATATCGCTCTTTCAGAATCTGAAGTTCAAATTTAAAAAATCTTTAATTTGTACTTGTATTTTGAAAAACTAATATCAGATTCGTAATTAGCAACTGCAAAAACCTTTAAGTAACAAATTTCAACAAGATCTAACGATTATTTAAACTTCCGAGCGCCATATTGGAACCGCCATTTTGAATTTTTAAAAACTAATATCAGATTCGTGATTAGCAACCGCAAAAACCCCCAAGGATCAAATATCAACAAAATCTAACGATTTTTTTAATTTACGATCGCTATATTGGATCCGCCATTTTGAATTTTGAAAAACTAATATCAGATTCATAATAAGCAACCTCAAAAACCCTAAATACAAAGTGACAAGATTATCCAAATTTTTTTTAAATTTGTACACTAGACTTAGATGTTTATTTTAAAAAAATGTCTTCTATTGCCATTTTGAAATTTTTAAACGTACATTTGGTTTTTGCGGACGCGATATTTGCAGTTTTTGCGCATGCATTCTTACTTGCTACCTTAAAAATTCATTTTTCCAAAAAAAGTAAAAAAATTTCAGTTTTTTGTCGAAAAAATGTTCACAACTTTCTCAAATTAAAGTTTTTTAAATTTGAACTTCAGTTTCTGAAAGAGCGATAAAAACTATAGGGATGGATACCTATCAAATTTATAATTTTCGAAATCGTTAACCACTTCGGTGGCGTGGCGTTCCAATTGGCGTTCCACGTCCCTGGCCAAAAGTGGCAAAAATAGCGAAATGGCGTTCCAAATTTTTCTCGATTTTTTAAGAGTATAATTAATTTTAATCTACTGCAATACTATATTTCTATGTTTTCAATATCAGGGAACAAAAAAATAACAATGAAAATTTGTTTTTTAAAGATTTTCATTGTTTTTTTGGACGTTGCAAAATGTCATTTTTAATACTTTTCTACAAATGGCGTTCCACTTTCGCTCAAATATTGATAAATAAACTCAAGATCTTTCTGTGGGAAATAATATTTATTTATATCTTAGAATCTCTGAATCGTCGAATTGTGTTATAGAATCATTTGTAAATTGTTATAAACAAATTGTATAAACAAATTGTTAATAAAGACGATGTGTTCAATGAATTTTAATAAAAATTGATACTCGGGGGTTTATGGGGTCGCTAATAACGAATCCGATGTCAGTTTTTAAAAATTCAATATGGCGGATTCAATATGGCGGACTAGTTTATAAAAAATTGATTGAATTCGCTTAAAACGTTTTACTCCGGGCTTTTTGGGGTCGCTGATTACAAATCCAATGACAGTTTTGCAAAAATCAAAATGGCGGATTAAATATGGCGGACGAGTTTATAAAAAATTAATTGAATTCGCTTGAAACATTTTACTTGGGGGTTTTTGGGATCCTTGATTACGAATCCGATGTCAGTTTTGAAAAATTCAAAATGGCGGATCCAATATGGCGGACGAGTTTATAAAAAATTAATTTAATTCGCTTGAAACATTTTACTCGGGGGTTTTTGGGATCCCTGATTACGAATCCGATGTCAGTTTTAAAAAATTCAAAATAGGGGATCCAATATGGCGGACGAGTTTATAAAAAATTAAGTAAATTCGCTTGAAACGTTTTACTCGGGTTTACTGAAGGGTTTGTGGTCAATGGTTATGCGCCTAGCTAAAGCACCTTTTGCAAAACGGTTTATCGCATTTATTACATAGCCATGGAGTGTCCGTTCTAATTTTTTTAAAACAAATTTCGCTTTTCAAGCGCTTGCTTTTAGTATGTTTAGTATGTCTGAGAAACAGGTTACCACTGCGTTGCGCGGGAGTTGATTCAATTTCATGTCTTTCGTATTTGGCATATACCTATGATTCGTTCGAACAAATGTCTAATGACGTTTTATTCCTCATATAATTTTGCGAACAAAAAAAATAACTGTATTAGTTATCTATAAGCAGGGTAGGAGAGCGTGGGGTAATAGGAGCTTTTAAATTGCATGTACTTAGAATCTCTAAATTTCGCTGCAATTCCAATAAAATCTTCGACAACCTTTGTTTCTGTCATTCGAAAAGAAATGATCACATTTTTGGCGTGCTCTGGGTAGAGAACATTTTCTCTATCGAATGCATGTTGGTCGTTGAAATATAAGCAAAAAAAAACCTTGGCTCATTTTTGCTGCAGCTCATAATAAGTTACTTTCCTGAATCATTTTAACTATTGCTTTTCATGTTAAACTTATATTAAATTCCTAATCAGCATCTCTAAAAACCCCTGGGTAAAACGATTCAAGCTAATTCAATAAATTTTTTATAAACTCGTCCGCCATATTGGATCCGCTATTTTGAATTTTTCATAACTGACATCGGATTCGTAATGAGCGATCCCAAAAACCCTCTAGTAAAATGTTTTAAGCGAATTCAATCAATTTTTTATAAACTCGTCCGCCATATTGGATCCGCCATTTTGAATTTTTCAAAACTGACATCGGATTCGTAATCAGGGATCCCAAAAACCCCCGAGTAAAATGTTTCAAGCGAATTCAATTAATTTTGCTTCCTCATAAGGAAGCTTTGCATTCGTGACGATTTTCAATTTTTCAAAACATGGTTATATGGACTCATTTTCATCTAGGATATATGTATATTAAATTCTGAGCAAATCTCCAGATGTATGTGTGTGTGTATGTGTGTGTATGTGTGTGTGTGTATGTCACAAAAAAATTGTGTACAAATTATCTGTAACAAATTTTAATGGATTGCCCTGAAATTTTGCAGGTTTATTGCAGTCATTAATACCTAAAATCTGACACAAGGATTTTCAAATTTATTCACAAAAATTTTTTTATACAATTTTTTCAAAATTAAAAAAAAAATTTTGTATTTTTTTAAATAACTTTTTTATTTCTTAATATTTTCATAAATTATTCTCAAAATTACATTCCTTACAAGAAAACGAATCGATTGATATATACAAAGTGCACATTTCATCAAAATTTATAAAATTAATCAATATTTTTCTTTTTCACAAAAAATTCAAATTTTGCGTTTTTTTAAATATTACCTTAACATATTAAAATTAAATTAAGCAATTGGTTTATGATATTTTGAGGAAGCGAAATGGTCATAAAATGAACAACTTGTTTTATAAACTCGTCCGCCATATTTAATCCGCCATTTTAAATTTTGCAAAACTGACATTGGATTCGTAATCAGCGACCCCAAAAAGCCCGGAGTAAAACGTTTCAAGCGAATTTTATCAATTTTTTATAAACTAGTCCGCCATATTGAATCCGCCATATTGAATTTTTAAAAACTGACATCGGATAACAATTTACAAATGATTCTATAACACAATTCGACGATTCAGAGATTCTAAGATATAAATAAATATTATTTCCCACAGAAAGATCTTGAGTTTATTTATCAATATTTGAGCGAAAGTGGAACGCCATTCGTAGAAAAGTATTAAAAATGACATTTTGCAACGTCCAAAAAAACAATAAAAATCTTAAAAAAAACAAATTTTCATTGTTATTTTTTTGTTCCCTGATATTGAAAACATAGAAATATATTGTTGCAGTAGATTAAAATTAATTATACTCTTAAAAAATCTAGAAAAATTTGGAACGCCATTTCGCTATTTTCGCCACTTTTGGCCAGGGACGTGGAGCGCCAATTGGAACGCCACGCCATCGAAGTGGTTAATAACGATGGCTCTAAAAGTTGAGTAAAAGATGTGTCCTTCCCGACGTCAAAGGGTTAACAAATAGTTAACTTTGGTTCGTCTACATAAAAAACCTTGTTTTTCATTTAATATATTGTAATTTAGATTCATTTAATGAATATAACTCCTTTGTTAAAATAATTTTAAATTGTTATAAACAAAAATAATTAATGAATTTTAGTTAACAAATGATCTACTTGTATGTCATTTTTTTAAAAGTTTTAAAACCTTTAGTTTGAATAACCAAAATTAATAATTTTTTAATTATTTTTGATTATCACAATTAAAATTTTTTTAAGAAAAAGAGTTATATTCATTAAATGAATCTAAAGTACAATATATTTAATTAAAGGCAACGTTTTTTATGGTCGTGAACAAAAGTTAACTATTTGTTAATTAATATTGTTTATAACAATTTACATAAATTAGTTTATGATTTTCTATTTAACTAGAGATTATATTATAGTAATTTAAACTGATTAAAGACATGAGTAGTAGCGGAATAAAAAAAAGAAAGTTCATTTTTAAAGCAAAGTAAACCTATGTATACAATTAATTTGTGAACTTTAATTGTAAAAAATTATAAAAAATTGAATATTCTTAGGTTTGTATAGAGGGAAATGTTGAAAAATTCTTCTTCTTGAATTTAAAAAAAAATTCAAATCCATTAAAAATTCTATGCTGTAGACATTTTTGAAAAATTTATTGTAAAAAAATCCCACTATGAGGCATGCACGTGATTTTTGAAAAATGTTTTTAACTCAATAAACTCATCAGGCCTACTCCATTTCTTTTTAGAAAATCTTCTGTACATTATAACATATAAATAAATTTAAAAAAATAAAAAAAATGGGGTCTAAAGTTAAAAAAAACTAATTTGTTATAAAAAAAGAATATATTTTTAATAAAAAATAAAAAATATAAATTTTTTTAAAACATTTTTAAAAAGTTGAAAGAAAACTAAAACTTTCATTCCTTGACAACTTTTTTCTAATCTCAATATTTTCAAGTAATTATGGAACAAAAAACGAGATTTTTTGAGTTTCTTCTTCACTAAAAATCTAAAATGTACAAAAAAATTTTATTAGCTATTCAAATATATTGTGAACATTCCTCTAAAGATTTCCTTCAAGTTTCATTTACAAAAAAAAAATTTTTGACGGAGTTATTTAAACATAAATATTGCTCCATAATTGCCTTGCATTTGGGGCAATTGTAGATCAAATTATTATAATTCATTATAAAAGCAAGTATGACATATTTTCTTTGTGTGTATATTAAGAAACTTTATTTAGTACTGCAGAGTAAAATAATAATAGATAATATTAGTAAATTAAACGCGAATTTAATTTTAAGAAATTAGTAGATTTTAACACTTTCTTGAAATAACCTTTCCACTTTTTCGATTTTTAATAATTATTTTCTCTTTGCCAATGACAATAAAAATAAAAACATCTGAGTAACTTTGTAGGCAAAATATTAAACTATTATTTAAAACAAGAACAAAATTAAAATAATTTACCACACAAATTTTACATAAAAAAGAATTACTCGTTCCATATTTACCCCTGATGTTCCATAATTACCCCGGTTGACGGTATTAAAAATTTTTAAATATCTTTTTTCATACAATCTTCTGTCATAAAAGCTTCACAAAAATTCAAAGACTCATGAGTCTTTGAATTTTTTTTAAAAACCAACTTTGATTTTTTTGAGTAAATTGGTCCCATAAGTCTCATTTAAAAGAATCTGCTATTCAATTAAGAAATTTGATTTGCTTGTCCGTTTCGACTACTCCAATAATGTTCCTTAAATCACTCTTCGTCTTATTCAAGCCGGGAATTGGAATCTTTACGTTGTGAATCATAAATTTTATCTAATGCTATTTTTATCCTTTTTGCCTGCTTCTGTAGTGTGAGTGCTGCTTCTTGTTTAGCAGAAATAGTTGTTTTTGTCTTATGTTAATAGATTCTTCCGTTGATGATCTTCCAATTACATCGTCATCTTTTTTTGAATCGTTATTTATCAGCCTGTTGTAAATATAATCCTCAGTTTAAATTCTTTTTATTACTTCACTCGTCAACTTCAAAGAACGATTTTTCATAAATTGTATGAATTTTAAACCTTCTGCCTAATTTACAGATTCATTATATTTCATTCATACTGGTATCATTTTCTCTACGTACTGATTCGCTCTGTCAATAGATCCAGGATCTGTTGTTCCAACAGGAACAGCTTTGGATGTTCCTTGGGTTCCCATGCATAATTTTTAGATCGGGACACAATGATTTTAGTTCCGTAATTATCCGATTTACGAATTCGCGGCATTGTGTGACTGGAGGATGACAGATGCCCCGCAAGTGAGGTCGAATACATCAAAACAGTAAATGAACGTTAATAAGGTGAAAACTGTATACAAGAGCGAACACACATTTTCAAATGAAATATTAGAACCTTAAAAACTCTCATATACTTCAGAGGAGTTATTTTCGCAATTTTAAATAATATTATTGGAGAAGCAATTCTTATTTTAAAAGTGAAATTTAGTTAATTTAACTTTAGAAATGAAATAAAAGGAAAGTAATTTTAAAGAAAAATAAAAAATAAAAATGTTTTGAAATAAAAAGGACATGTTGAATGGAGAAATGGAATCAACAAAGTCGATGAAGCGCTGGTAAAGTAAAATAATTTCTATTCAACATTTAACTATTACTGAAAATTAAATGTTATTTTAAAATAATTTTAAATAAAATGTTAATACCTTTTCTGCGCGTTTTGATGACAGAGGTAATAGAATAACAAAGTTTTTAAGGTGGTTTTGGTACACTATTACCATCTGCCTGTGACTGACAATACACGAGATTGACCCAAGGAGCATCCATAAACCACATGGCCTGTTTTAGGGATGAGGGGGTACGATAGACCTCATAGGGGAAGGAGAGGTTTGAATCTGAGCTAAGTAGCTTTGCATTTTTAATTCACACATAATTAATAATAGAAATAATAATAAATCAATTAATTAATATAAATGTTATTTCCTCTCGTCATAACAAATTTAAATGATTGTCTTATTTTATCCTTTCAAAATTCAGATTACTGAATCAGTATATAAAGCAACAAGGCGACAAAGGGAGTAATTTGTTTCCGTGCTACTTACGATGTTTTTTATTCCTAATACACAAAAGAGTCGACTTCAGATATAAGACGGCAAAGATGTAAGATGAAAACATTTTTAGTTTTTTAAGCAAGCTTAAAATTAAAATATGTGATTCCTTAGTATATTTTAATGGCAGAGAACCTTTCTGCAAATAATCGGTAATGGAGACTGGGGAGTTGTAGGCAACCTTCAATATTTAATAATATTTAAAAGTGTAACCATACACGTTTTTTACACATTACCTATAGGCCGTAAACAAAAACCACATGAAAAATTGTATTCAAATATTTATTTTTAGCGTTCATGTTTTTATAAGGATTATCAAGAATTACTTAAGGATTTTTAGGTGACTGATAATTTTAAGAAACTGACTATGATATTTGTTGGGTTATACCGCTTACTGATAAAAAAAATTTAAACATTTCAAAATGAAAATTTTTTGTGTAAGATATGAAGCTTTGAAAAAGTGTGTCCCATTATAGCCCAATCTCCCTTAGTTTTTGACTGCATCTATTTTGGTTTAACCCAATAAAAAATTCTATTTTATAGATTATTTTTACAAAAGAGATTGGTTTACAAACTAAGCATTGTTTTCGTTTTACTTTTTTTTAAACAGCAGATGTTAAAGTTTAACTTATAAAAACCATTGTAACTTTTTTAAATACAGTCAACTCTCGATAAGACAAAGCGCGATAACTCAAATTTTTCGATAAGTCAAAGTAATTCTTGGGTCCCGATTATTCCTTATAGGCATTGCGTGTTAATTTTATTCGATAACTCAAATTTTGATAACTCAAACTTTTCGATAAGTCAAAGTATTTCTTGGATCCCGATTGTCGGATTACCTCTCGATAAGTCAAATTTCTGTTATTCATACTATAAGTAAATAAACACTTTCACATGAGTCACGCTTTATAGTCATTCAATTTATTCATTATCTGTATTTTTCTCTAATCTGACGATCCTAGATGAATTCTTCCATTTACGAGGATGAGTAAAATGAAAAATTTTGTGAAAAAAGTATCAATATAAAAAACATCCAATTGATTACAAATATAAAAAACATTATTATATATATGATATTATCACTCGGTTGTTTTAAATATTAAACATTGAATTTAACGATCATTCCGAGTCAGGTGTATAAAATAAAACAACAACAGTTGTTTAACGTTTCGACAGCACGGCTGCCCTCTTCAGAAACTATTATTTATTTAACAAAAGAAAAGAATAATAATAAAATTAAAATACATTCTTAAAAATATAAAATTAATTATAAACTTATTTTTAAACAATTTTTACCGAAAAATAGAACAAAATTTAAAAACGTTCCACAAGAACGTTATAGTCGTGGCGATTACAATTGGACACTGGTGAATAAATAAAATGTGTATAATTTTCGAAGTATAAGTAACTGACGTGAGGTGAATGACCGTGTCAGTAAAAAAAATTCAAGAAATGTCAAGGTAAATCAAATTAGATGAAGAATATTTCATTTATAAAGTGATTATAGCAATTATTAAGATTTGGTACATCTTCCTTTTTATTAACCGGATTTTTTTGTAAATTAATGTGGATCATTTCTGATATTAAACGTTTTTTGTAGTTTACTTCTTTGTCTAATATAAGAAAATTGTTCCAATCAAATTTGTGTCTAAAAAAATCATTCCATCGTTATATTCAATGTTTAATGATTACAAATATATATTTTTTAATTTTTGTTATAATTTCAGGGTTCCGATCAAATAACTCGACCAACGCTCGGAAACACTCGCTAATGCCAGTCGGGTAGCAGTGACAGGCCCAAAGGCACTCACTGCTACCCGACTGACATTAGCGAGTGTCTCCGAGCGTCGGTCGAGTTATTTGATTGGGACCCTCAATTAATAACAGAATCTCCAAACATAGAAAAATATTTAAACATTTCCAAATAGCAACAATAAGGTCTACAAAGTTTTTTTTAGATATCGAAGTGGTTTCCCATGTATTTTTGTGCGCAGAATACGATCCCGGTCTCAAAAATTGTGTATCATGGCAGGATTTTGAGAAAAGTGGGGATAAACGCCCAAAAAACGACTTTCTGACGGTTTTTGGTATTTTTTTCTCACAAACCTCATGTGCTAAAGAATTCTATTTCATCTCAAGTTAAAGCTTTATTCGTGCACTTCAAGACCCATATGCGTAAGATCAAAATAATGTAAAAGATTTTAAGAAAAGTGTGGGCAAAGACCCTCAAAAATGTACTATTGAGGGATTTGAGTATTTTTTTTCCTTAACCTGACGTGCTGGAAACTTTATTATAGTATTAAATTAAAGCTTGAATTCACATGCTAGGCCATTTTGAAGTCCAAAATCGTCTACAGCGCATAAAAATACATTTTCCATTTTCTTTATTTTGGTATTGTGGATCTTAAAGTGTACGATTTAATCATTAATTTAAAACTACATAGAAGTTTCCAGAACTTAAGGTTAAAGAGAAAAAATACTTAAATTCCTCAATAGTTCATTTTTGGGCGTCTTTACCCCCACTTTTCTCAAAATATTTTACATTTTTTTTATCTTACGCATCAAGGGGTGGTCCGAACCAGACCCCTATATTTTTGCATTGTATTTGTTTATTCTCTTCTTTCTCATTGTTCACATAAAGTGATGATAGGTTTTATGTATTTACTATTATTTTTTAGGAATATAGAAAATATTGTACTAGCAATCACAGTACTTATTACTAAACTTTAATTCTCTTTTTGTTAAATATTTTACTCATTGTCAGTTCTTGACAACGCGATATAACTTATGATAAGGTGTACTTCTTAACATCTTTAAAACAGTTTAAGGACAAACAACAAATTAATAACAAAATTCGTATATATTTTATTAGAAATAGGGCTAAAATTAAAACATGCAAAAGCGTTGCTGCTATTACATTGGAGACACCGTTCATCAATTTGTTTATTATCTTTTACAAAAAATGCCTTAAAATTCATTTAAATAAAGAAATACTATTATTTGTAGGCTGTTAATTTTTTTTAATTACTATCAGAATTTGATATCATAATTACTTTTGAGATTTCCTCTCAAAAAACCTACCTAGAAACAGACTCTCCTACTTATCAAGAATAGAACTAAAAATATTGGGTCAACATTTCTAAGCGACGTTCCCATAGGGCGAACATAATTAATGTTGAGTCTAAGTTTTCTTAACATTGACCAGAAATATTTTAAAGTTTTTATATACCATATGGTTATTTACTCATAAGTTAAACACGAAATGAAAACAACACGAAAATATTTAATATACATATTAAAAATACATTTTTCTTACTCTGTAATTTTTTATAATGTACAAAAATATATTTTTTATTTGTTTCAGGCTGCGCATTTGTTAAATTTTCTTCGCACCAAGAAGCACAAGCGGCAATTAATTCTCTTCACGGTAGCCAAACAATGCCGGTGAGTATATAATTGTTTCTTTAAAACAGTATAGATATACTGTTTTAAATATACCCTTCCCTAGTCACTTAGAAAACAATTTGTATTGAAAAAAGAGCAATATAAATAATATTTTGCAAAGTCAAAAATGTGTTGCACAAAAAAACAAGTCAGAGGAATTTATATACACTTATTAATAAGTGAATTGTTTATATGTATACTCTGTGTGAAATTTCTCTTATTACAGGTGTATATTTACTTATTGAAAGAGAAAACGACTTATAACTTACAAATGAGCGATTCCATCTCAAGTGATCAAGGTGGAGAAAAATTTTTCTCCAATCGTAGCAAAACTTGGGGCTTTTGTAGTACTCATAGATAGTAATTTTTCGTGAAAATATTTTCTTACCTAGTCCAATATTTTCCGAGGGGGAGGGGGTTAAATTTTTGTGTTTTTCAGTACAATGGTTATTTCAATAATTTTTTACTCTTAAACAATTAAACATACAAATTTGACAAAGTACATTTTGGAAAGGTTTTTTCATCCTCTTTCGATTGGAAATAAGCATTTAAAAAAAAAATTTTTTGACCAAAAAAAATCAAAATTAAAAATAAATTTCAATTTTTGAGGGAGATGGATACAATTTTTTTTTTTTTTTTTAAACGAAAGCTGAGATTTTTTCCTAAAAGGACATATAAATGATAAAGTGGGACTAGAACGTTTAAACATTGAAAAAAAGAGTTTTCTACTCGCCGGAGCGCTCTAAATCCGATTTTTAGCTCCGTTTTGGAGAAAATTCTTTTTTTCAATGTTTAAACATTCTAGTCCCACTGTATCATTTATATGTCCTTTAAGGAAAAAATCTCAGCTTTCGTTTAAAAAAAAAAAAAAAAAATGTATCCATCTCCCTCAAAAATTGAAATTTATTTTTAATTTTGATTTTTTTTGGTCAAAAAATTTTTTTTTTAAATGCTTATTTCCAATCGAAAGAGGATGAAAAAACCTTTCCAAAATGTACTTTGTCAAATTTGTATGTTTAATTGTTTAAGAGTAAAAAATTATTGAAATAACCATTGTACTGAAAAACACAAAAATTTAACCCCCTCCCCCTCGGAAAATATTGGACTAGGTAAAAAAATATTTTCACGAAAAATTACTATCTATGAGTACTACAAAAGCCCCAAGTTTTGCTACGATTGGAGAAAAATTTTTCTCCACCTTGATCACTTGAGATGGAATCGCTCAAATATGTCACGTAAAGTCTTTACGTCCAAAATAAAGTTTTCTTGAAAAACGTTCTGAAAGTTAAGAAACCGATATTAATACTTCTGCATATTAAAATGGCTTAAAATTCGTTACTCGGGAGTTTTTGGGGTCGCTAATTACGAATCTGACATCTGAATTCCAAAATTCAAAATGGAGGATACAATATGGCGCCAAAAAAATGTAAAAAGCAAATAGATTCGATTGAAACAGTTTGCTAGCTTAACAGATTTACTCGGTACATGATGATCGGAGGTGTTTGGAGTTGCTGATTACGAATCTAGCATCATATTTTAAAAATTCAATATGGCGGACAAAAATTTAAATATTATTGAAATTTGCCTGAAATTCATTACTTGCGGGTTTTGTGGTTGTTGATTACGAATCTGACATTAAATTTTTAAAATTAAAAATGGCGGATATGATAGGTTGCAATTTAAAAATTGATAGGATTTGCTTTAAACTTTTTACTAAGATTTATAATAATTTTCAATTTTCATCAATATTAAATTGTCAAATGTATTAACGGTTAGCCCTTTAAATAAAAATTTAAAAATAAAAGATTTGTTAAAAATTTGTCTTCAAAAAATTAATTTATTACTAAAAAATATTATCGTCAAATTGATGTCAAATCGACGTCAATTTTGAATTAAAAAGTTGGAGAAAGTGTTAGATAAAATTTCATTAATTACAGTAATCAAATTGAGGAGAAATTAAAGATCACTATCGTTATTCTTTCGTTAATTCCTGTAATCAATATGACGAAAAACCGTTTCAAATCGCTTAATTTTCAGTTATAAAAGTACTGTTATTAAAATAATTGAATTATAAATTAAAATAATTAACATGCTTAAAATATCTAGGCTCAAACATGTTTTGCGTATACTTATTTCCTGAGCGAATTTACACTACAAATTTGAATTTTTTTTTTAATTGATTTTTTGCAGAATCTATTTATTGCTTTCATTTTTTTTGCTTTATAAAAATCATGTTGGCGATAGAGGAAATGTAATGTTAAGAAGGATTCAACTTAAAAGTTAACTTCCTGGAAGCTTCCCATAGAAACTTCCTGGAAGTTACTAGGAAGTTTCCAAAAATCCTCAAAGATATAATGAAATATATAATATATAAATCAGCCCTGTGAAGTCAAGTGATTTGGTTTCGCGATTTGGTCGAGCGCATAAAGCGTTATTCCAGCAGCACACTTTTAAGGCCTATGGTTGTTCGAGTCTCTTTTTTATATAATTTCAGTAAAAAAATTTTATTTAATTTTTGGAAACTTCCAGGAAGTTTCTATGGGAAGCTTCAAACCTGTGGACATTATTGTTTTTTTGGAAATTTTCAGGAAGTTACCAAGAGTAACTGTTACAAACCGGAAAATTTTTTATTTATTAAATTGAGAAAATCTAAGGAAAATTTAGACATCAAAATTTAATGTGTAAGAAATCTTATGTGTTAAACGATGAAAGAAATTCTACCTTGCGCCTGCGGAGGTTCGTTGGAGGTATCCAAGCTGCCAGGGTCGGATGACCCTGTTTTTATTTTATGGGTTCGTTATTCTCTTTTATAAGAATTTGCCAAGCAACATCCTTTTTGAATTTTTAAAATTGAGTAGTTTGAGAATTTTTCATGAAAAGAAAAATTATAAGACAATATGAAGACAATTTATTATTATTGTAAACAGAAGAGGTTACAGAAAAGTTACAAAGAAAAAAAAATCATAAAATGGAACGATACAATTTACTTACACGATCTTCTTCTACAAATTAATCCTATAGCGATCTTATCCTACCGCTGAGTTTTGAGATGCTCGGCGGGCGAAAATTTTCTTAAACTTCTGCTAGGCCTCTCAAATTTGGGCGGTCTGAGCACTACACACGCACAAATCAACTCACGATTTGAGGGAGGGAAATTTAAATTCGACACGCATGCACGCACTGAATTAAATTTCAATTCTTACTGAAATTTTAGTCTGTGAATTTTTTAAATTTTATACGTGATTTTAATTATTAACATTTATTCAAATTTAAAATTTAAGACTTTGAAATAACGAAAATAATTAATTTTGTTCGGGCTTCACCTTCGTGAAGCTTTTACCTTTTTATTTATATTCGTCTGTCTAAAAGCTGGACACTATCTTGTAGTGGTCTTTCGAAATGAGGGTCGATTAACAGACGGGCGCGTCCCGGCGTTTTGCACTCCGTTGATGCCTCCACGAGGAGCTTACTAAGTGAGCAAAAGTTGTACTGCCAATTTTGAAAACGTTAATTGCTCCTCTAGTCCTTGCTTCTAAATCTGGGGGAAGATTTTGGATTAGAAGAAGTGGTTGTGGTAGTAGAAGTAATTTTAAAGAGTGCATCAATTTTAAATTAAATAATTTGGAGATAAAATAATTCCTTTATTATTTCTTTGAGCTTTAAAAGAAATAATATCAGCCTGAATCATGCACGTGCGTTTGGTTTTCGATTTATAATAATTATATAGGTGCATACATACATAAACATGCATACATACATACCCATAACCCATGCAAAATATTCCGAATATCCCCAGACATCCAATCACAACTTTCGTGATATCCCGGTGACTACAGTTTTATAAAAAAATACTTTTAATGTATAAAGAAAATTACGATAGTATACGTAATATCCTAGGATATCCAAGTGTGATTCCTATAGTATTTAACCGAAAAGAAGGCGAATATCCTAGGATACTAAAACGATGTTTCTATGATATCTAAATTAAATATATATAGGATATCCCAGGATACTCAACGTTATTTCTACAATATCCGAACTTTTAAAATAAAGCGGATATCCAAGGATATCTCAGGACAAATCTCAAGATATCCAGACCAAAATATATAGAATATCTCAGGATACTCGGCGTTATTTTTACAATATCCGAATTTTAAAATAAAGGGGATATCCCAGGATATCTCAGGATACTCGGCGTTATTTTTACAATATCCGAATTTTAAAATAAAGGGGATATCCAAGGCTATCCCAGGATACTCCACGTTATTTTTACAATAGCCGAATTTTAAAGTAAAGGGGATATCCAAGGATATCCCAGGATACTCGATGTTATTTTTACAATAGCCGAATTTTAAAGTAAAGGGGATATCCAAGGATATGAAAATTTAAAAAAATTATTTTAATGAGTTCCCGAAAATCATAATTATTAAGTAATAAATTTAATTTAAGTTAAATTCTATGTTAGGTTACATCGTAACAGTAATTTGCAAAGGTTCCCACAGGAAACTTCCTGTAAGTTTCCTGGAAGTTTTTGTGCTATGTGGGTACGTTTTCATACTAATTATTCAATATGAAAATTACTAACTTGTAGTTTAAATATAATTTTTATTAAAAGTTATCAATGAATATGCTGCAAATAAATTTTAAATTAAAGTTTACTATTTATATTAACCAAAACATTTGTAAATTTTAAATTAGATGAAGAATATTTAATTTATAAAGTGATTATAGCAATTATTAAGATTTGGTACATCTTCCTTTTTATTAACCGGATTTTTTTGTAAATTAATGTGGATCATTTCTGATATTAAACGTTTTTTGTAGTTTACTTCTTTGTCTAATATAAGAAAGTTGTTCCAATCAAATTTGTGTCTAAAAAAATCATTGTGAGTAGCAATTACATTAAAAGTTGAATTTTTATGTTCCATAATACGAACACCTACCATTCTTTTTGATTGACCCACATAACATGCAGAGCAATTTTCACAGTTAATTTTATAAACAGTATTAGTGTTTTCAGATTTTACATTATTATCCTTGCCATTTTTAACAAAATTATGATTCATGTTCTTATTTTTGCAAGGAATTGATAAAAAAGCATAATTATTCAGAATTGAGGCAGTTTTTTCAAAAAGGTTCGGAACATAGAGTAGGAGAACTTTCGGTGACCTCGTGTAAAATATGACGTTATTGTCAATAGGATATTGAGAATTAGATTCTATAAAAGAAATACGTTTCATTATATGCTTATTTATAAATTCTAATGGATAATTATTTTTTGATAAAATTTTTTTTACATACTCTATATTTTTTGAGTGAAACTGGTTGTCAGAGAGTTTTATAGCTCTATCAATTAAGTTAAAAATAATAGCAATTTTTTGACTCATAGGATGTTTAGAATGGTAATTAATGGTTCGTCCAGAAAATGTAGGTTTTTTATACCAATCAGTAATGAGCTGATTTCTTTCGTTAACAATAATAAGAACATCCAAAAAATTAATACTATTATTTTTTTGTATTTCAAAAGTAAACTGTAATCTTTCGTCATAATTATTAAAAATATTAATCATTTTGTCAATTTTATCTTTTTGTATGCAAGTAATTATATCATCGACGTATCTATAGAAAAAAGTAGTTTAAAAGATAATTGAGCATTACAATGAGTCTCAAGATCTTCTATGACCATATCAGCAAAAAGACCAGAAATTGATGATCCCATGGGCGTACCATAAATTTGCTGGTAGTATTTATCATTGAATTTAAAAAAAGTATTATCGAAAAGAAATTGACATATGTTAAGTAATTCATCTAAATCAATATTAAAATTTTGAGATATTGTTCTATAACGTTTTATGATAGAATCACGTACATGTCCAGAACTAACGTTAGTAAACAAAGATGAAACGTCAAGACTAATTAAAATATCGTCATCGAAAATAATAAAATGTTTAATTTTTTCAATAAAATCAAAACCGTTTCGTACATAAGATTTTGGTTTCATAATAGATTTATCAAGTTTTTCGAACAATTGTTTGGATAAAAAGGATGTTGGAGAACCAATTGTTGACACAACAGGTCTTAAAGGATTATCCTTTTTGTGGATTTTCGGTAATCCGTAAATCTGTAGAAGGGTTGTGTTAGTTAAGGTCAATTCAATATCATTATATCTTCTGTTTAAAAGTCCATTGTTATTTCAATGTTTTAAAATATTAGAAGTATTATTTCTTAATTTCTGTATTGGATTTCTATTAATAATTTTATATGTTTTTCTATCTGATAGTAAAGTTTCAAGTTTTTTTGTATATTCCAATCTATCCAACGCAACCGTGACATTTCCCTTGTCCGCAGTAGTAAAAATAATATTTTTGTGTTCTTTAACAAATAACTTTGTGTCATTTAACATTTTAGCGAAAATTCTATCCTTGACATTAATGTGACTTGATTTTTTAAGATTTCAATCATAATTTCGAAAATTAATAATCAATTTGTTTCTTATATCATTCGAAATGTCATCATTTCGAATGATTTCAATTTTTAAATATTTCTGTCTAAAAAGTATGTTAATCGAATGTTGAAAAATAGATATCTGTTAAGCGAATTTACCCTACACGAGCGAAATTAGCCTTTCTTATGATACTGAGGCTAATTTAGATGTAAATTCAAAATTTTGTTTTTATTACCTTAATCTTTCTCTTGATTTACTTAAATATTGTAAAGGATCGTTTGTTCAACAAACAAAATTAATGTTTCAGTATTATTGTACGTAGCAAGATCATGATGAATGCAACTAACAACACAGTTTGGAGCTTTTCCAATGTCGTCTTTTTCATCCATCAAATAATTAAACTAAAAGAAACAAAAAATATAAAAATGAACTATTTAACAGCTTTAATAGATTTCATAATGATTTACAACCAATCATGATCTGCAACTTTTTTTTTCATTTGTAATTCCGAATACCGCCCATAGTAATGAACTGTTTGCGCAAAATCAAATGATACAACTGTCGGTGCTTCATCATTATTTTTACAAAATTCTTGATAATACTTTCTATGATTTTTGGCTTTATGAAAATGGTCTACAAATATATTCAGTTTCTGTTCGCGTACTTCATCAGTACAATTTTTTAGTTGAGAAATTGACAATAAGTTTTCTGTGTAAAAATAATGTTTATTTTACTTTATTATAAATAAAGAAATCGTTTACTGCCACTAGAAGTAGCTTCAGACATGGAGAATAATTCCAAACATCCATAAAAATGTTTCTAATAACAAATTTGCTTTTTAAAATTATGAAAATATAAAACTAGAATATTTTATCTATATTCAATATTGTAACGGTTCGTTTGTCTTATGAGAAGGAAATTCTAATTTTGGATGACCCGGGTGAAGAATGAAAAAACTAATTGTTGTAAATAGTTGTCTTTTTTTATTAACCACTTCGGTGGCGTGGCGTTCCAATTGGCGTTCCACGTCCCTGGTCAAAAGTGGCGAAAATAGCGAAATGGCGTTCCAAATTTTTCTAGATTTTTTAAAAGTATAATTAATTTTAATCTACTGCAACAATATATTTCTATGTTTTCAATATCAGGGAACAAAAAAATAACAATGAAAATTTGTTTTTTAAAGATTTTCATTGTTTTTTTGGACGTTGCAAAATGTCATTTTTAATACTTTTCTACGAATGGCGTTCCACTTTCGCTCAAATATTGATAAATAAACTCAAGATCTTTCTGTGGGAAATAATATTTATTTATATCTTAGAATCTCTGAATCGTCGAATTGTGTTATAGAATCATTTGTAAATTGTTATAAACAAATTGTTAATAAAGAATAATGAACAAGGTTCAATTAATTTTAATAAAAATTGATACTCGGGGGTTTATGGGGTCGCTATTAACGAATCCGATGTCAGTTTTTAAAAATTCAATATGGCGGATCCAATATGGCGTACTAGTTTATAAAAAATTGATTGAATTCGCTTAAAACGTTTTACTCGGGGCTTTTTGGGGTCGCTGGTTACGAATTCAATGTCAGTTTTGCAAAATTCAAAATGGCGCATTAAATATGGCGGACGAGTTTATAAAAAATTAATTGAATTCGCTTAAAACATTTTACTCGGGGGTTTTTGGGATCGCTGATTACGAATCCGATGTCAGTATTGAAAAATTCAAAATAGGGGATCCAATATGGCGGACGAGTTTATAAAAAATTGATTAAATTAGCTTGAAACGTTTTACTCGGGTTTACTAAAGGGTTTGTGGTCAATAGTTATGCGCCTAGTTAAAACACCTTTTGCAAAACGGTTAATCGCATTTATTACATAGCCATGGAGTGTCCGTTCTAATTTTTTTAAAACAAATTTCGCTTTTCAAGCGCTTGCTTTTAGTATGTTTAGTATGTCTGAGAAACAGGTTACCACTGCGTTGCGCGGGAGTTGATTCAATTTCATGTATTTCGTATTTGGCATATACCTACGATTAGTTCGAACAAATGTCTAATGACGTTTTTTTCCTCATATAATTTTGCAACCAAAAAAAATAACTATTAGTTATCTATAAGCAGGGTAGGAGAGCGTGGGGTAAAGGGAGCTTTTAAATATCATGTACTTAGAATCCCTAAACTTCGCTGCAATTCCAATAAAATCTTCGACAACCTTTGTTTCTGTCATTCGAAAAGAAATGATCACATTTTTGGCGTGCTCTGGGTAGAGAACATTTTCTCTATCGAATGCAGGTTGGTCGTTGAAATATAAGCAAAAAAAACCTTGGCTCATTTTTGTTGCAGCTCATAATAAGTTACTTTCCTGAATCATTTTAACTTTTGCTTTTCATGTTAAACTCATATTAAATTCCTAATCAGCATCTCTAAAAACCCCTGAGTAAATCGATTCAAGCTAATTTAATCAGATTTTTATAAACTCGTCCGCCATATTGGATCCCCTATTTTGAATTTTTCAAAACTGACATCGGATTCGTAATCAGATATCCCAAAAACCCTCTAGTAAAATGTTTTAAGCGAATTCAATTAATTTTTTATAAACTCGTCCGCCATATTGGATCCGCCATTTTGAATTTATCAAAACTGATATCAGATTCGTAATCAGGGATCCCAAAAACCCCCGTGTAAAATGTTTTAAGCGAATTCAATTAATTTTTTATAAACTCGTCCGCCATATTTAATGCGCCATTTTGAATTTTGCAAAACTGACATTGAATTCGTAACCAGCGTCCCTAAAAAGCCCCGAGTAAAACGTTTCAAGCGAATTCAATCAATTTTGCTTCCTCATAAGGAAACTTTGCATTCGTGACGAGTTTGAATTTTTCAAAACATGGTTATATGGACTCATTTTCATCTAGGATATATGTATATTAAATTCTGAGCAAATGTCCAGATGTATGTGTGTATGTGTGTGTATGTATGTGTGTGTATGTCACAAAAAATTGTGTACAAATTATCTCAAACAAATTTTAATAGATTGTCCTGAAATTTTGCAGGTTTATTACAGTCATTAATACCTAAGATCTGACACAAGGATTTTCAAATTTATCCACAAAATTTTTTTTTATACAGTTTTTTTAAAATTAAAAAAAAAATTTGTATTTTTTTAAATAACTTTTTTATTTCTTAATATTTTCATAAATTATTCTCAAAATTACATTTCTTACAAGAAAACGAATCGATTGATATATACAAAGTGCATATTTCATTAAAATTTATAAAATTAAACAATATTTTTCTTTTTCACAAAAATTCAAATTTTGCGTTTTTTGAAATATTACCTTAACATATTAAAATTAAATTAAGCATTTTCGTTTTTGATATTTTGAGGAAGCGAAATGGTCAAGAAATGAACAACTTGTTTTATAAACTAGTACGCCATATTGGATCCGCCATATTGAATTTTTAAAAACTGACATCGGATTCGTTAATAGCGACCCCATAAACCCCCGAGTATCAATTTTTATTAAAATTCATTGAACATTGTTCATTGTTCTTCATTAACAATTTGTTTATACAATTTGTTTATAACAATTTACAAATGATTCTATAACACAATTCGACGATTCAGAGATTCTAAGATATAAATAAATATTATTTCCCACAGAAAGATCTTGAGTTTATTTATCTATATTTGAGCGAAAGTGGAACGCCATTCGTAGAAAAGTATTAAAAATGACATTTTGCAACGTCCAAAAAAACAATGAAAATCTTAAAAAAACAAATTTTCATTGTTATTTTTTTGTTCCCTGATATTGAAAACATAGAAATATATTGTTGCAGTAGATTAAAATTAATTATACTCTTAAAAAATCTAGAAAAATTTGGAACGCCATTTCGCTATTTTCGCCACTTTTGGCCAGGGACGTGGAACGCCAATTGGAACGCCACGCCACCGAAGTGGTTGGTCTTCTTGGCGACGATCCCGGTACTCACAATAATATTTCTTAATTAATATCCACCTCGTCGAAAATTGACAATCTGGCCACCGCGAAATCGCAGGTAAGTAATAAAAAAGTAAACATGTGATTCAAAATAAGCTTAATACTTTTCTTAAATAAATAGGTTTCCACGATGAGAGGCAAGAATGGAAACGGTCGAGGAGAGCCAACTTCACTCCAGTAGATCGCTGAGCAGGAGCCGCTTCTCGTGGTAGCGAAAGGGTAAAAAAAAGGAAATCAAAATTCGAATGATGCTTGGAAAGAAATAAAAAATCGCGAAATAAGAATCTTAGGTTTAGTAACAAAATGAAGCAAAATAAATAATTATTTATTAATATAAAGGTTTGTTAAGTGAGTCGCGGGCCGCGAGATTCCAAGCTGGCGGTGAGAAAACTAAAAAATGATAATTAACAAAAATAACCGTTATTTGTCAAGATCACGAGAGAAAATCGTAGTTCGCGGCAAGAAACCTAAAAATAATAATTAACTAAAATAATCGTTATTTGTCAAGATCGCAAAAAAAAGCCGTAGCTTACGAATTGAAAACTAAAAAATAGTAATTAACGATAAAGGCCGTCACTTGGTAAGATCGCGAGAAAAAACCGTAGCTCGCGAGCCCTTTTTTAAAGAAAAGAAACGTTTCACCGTAGCCGAACTCGAACTCACGTCGGTGGGACTCTAAGAACGAGATGACTACGAGTGTTGAGCCGATTATTTTTAATATGTCGTTTGATTTCTGAAAGGGACAACTATCTAAGGAACGACGGCCGAGATGGCGCTCACCATGGTAAAGTGGGAACTTACTCAACAGCCGAGGTGGAATACGTCGAGGTTGGATCGAAAGGATGCTACACCAATGGCGTTAAGTCAGCGGCTGCTTGACAAATAGTTCGACAGCTCTACCAAAAAGGAGAGTTACTCTCCCAAAACTAAAATAGAGCTGTGCGTTTCTTTTTAACGCAACAGTTCATCGCATTGGGCGAACACTTCTGCCAACAGTTTTTCAGTGTAGGTAAGGATGAGCTTGGAGAGATAACTTTAACAGCCTTCCCAACGCCAAGGCGGCAGACTCAGGAGAGACCATTTTATGTACCACTGTCTTTTTTTAGGAAAACCCGGTATGACAACCTGGAGGCGACTTTAACAGTAGAGCACCGCAATCGAACGCGTTGTAGGTCGAACAGCACCGCAGGATGGATGGACTGCTTTCTTTCTCTCACAGCTCACTGCATGCCTCATTAATTATTTATTTATTTGTTTAATGACCTAGGTCAATACAAAGAGGTTGCCGCAGATTATTAACTTGACACATTATAAAAATTCCATTTTTTCACTTATCACCTTAACAAATGAATACAGATTCATCACATTATTTTCCTGTGTACATTCCATCATACTCATAAACACATCTTTAACCACAGTTTCATTCTGATTTATACATATGTATTTTTCTCTTTCTTCAGACAAAAAAGGGCATTCAATGAAAGTATGATGACAAAGATCAGTAGTGGCCAATCCACATCCACCACAAGTTCCATTGACTTTTAGTTTAAATTTTTTCTTATTAATAGTAAAAACAATTTAAAAATTATTTATAACTCTAATTTGTGCTAAAACTCTTATATACTCAAGGGGAAGGTTGAGCTGAATATATTTTTGTGGACCTTTATATCTTACTAATTGCGGTAGGATTTGGAGTGAACTGGACTCATACAATTTTTTTAAATCATCCACATACATATAGTTTTCGTACTTGTCTATGAAAAATTTTTTTTTTGCTTGTATTTGAGTAATATTTAAGTTTTCCCATTCCTCAGTCTCGTTTATAAAAACAAATAATCTTCCCACTTGTTCACGCCAATTAAACTTATTTTTGTTTCTGTCATTTCCTGCTAAATTTTTTAAGCGTATAAAACTTAATTTGGGGTATCTAGTATCATTCATTAACAATATTTTTTCAATTAGATTAAGGGTGTTTTTAAAGACTGATACAGATAAATTCGGAACTCCAGTTTCCAATCTCACTGCATATCCTGGGGTATTCATTGGCAAAAATAAAATTTTTTTAAAAAATAATGTTTGAATTTTTTCAATTTCTTCCAAATATCTTAAACCCCATATTTGAATTGCGTATGAGACGTTACTTACAAGTAGGCTTTTAAATAATTTATTAACTGGATGCCATGATTTTAAATTTAACCGATGAATTAGTGAAACTGTAGCTCCCACAGCCATTTTCGCCCTAGTGATAGAATTATTAGTTGCCCTCCAAAAAACTGCTGAGTTGGAAAAAATAACTCCCAAATATTCATAACTTGGTACAATATCGATCACCTGATTTTCGTCATACCTGAAGGGTCCATATTTATTACTATGCGAGTGACCGCCCTTTCTAAAAATAACTATTTGCGTTTTTTTATATTTATTTCTAATTTATTTAACTCGCTTGTGAGAAAGTATTCCACCTATGTTTTAGAGTAGAACTACCCGACTAATAATTGGCTCGGTATAAAGCTTATTAGTCTAGCGACATTATTGATCATAGGTAACTTGTAATAGAAATTACGTGAAAATAAAAGAGATTTCTTACACCTAACTTTGGTATTTTATTAACATTAGGTATCCCGTACTTATAACCTTACATTGCCCCCCCCCCTTTTGACTTGACATTTGATTTTAAGTCGGAACATTATTATTATTAATGTCTAAGGTCGCTATCAACGCCTTCTCATGCGGACTAATGATCAACTCAATTGCTTCAGGCTCCTTGTCGTCGTTAAATAATTCTCTACACTTATTCTCCACTTCTTGTTTCTTCTTAAGGACTGCTTGGACCATAGATGGTACCACCGCTCTAATTCTTAGCTTATTACTCGACCTCACGTCTGGCTTGATGGCTTTTTTACATGACTCCTTTTCAATTGGCTTCTTTTTTCTCAGACTCTCGACGATTTTAACATAAATGTACTTTTCTTTTTAGTTTAAAATTTGTTTGTAATATTCTCATATTTTTCGTTTATTGTAAAATCTTAATATTTTAAATATCAAATAAATAAACAACATTTTATTTTTTATGTCCGTCACATTGAATTCCCCTTTTAAAAAATCTGATGTTAGATTCGTAATCAGCGACCCCAAAAACTCCCAAGTATTAAATTTTAGGCAAATTTAAATAATTTTTAAATGTTTGTCCGTCATATTGCATCCGACATTTTAAATTTTGATAATCTGATGTCAGATTCGTAAACAGCAACCACAAAAACCTCCGAGCAACATCTACCGAGTAAATCTGTTAGACCAGCAAACTATTTCAGGCGTATCTATTTTCGACATAGCACAAAAACTTTCAGGAAACTTCCAGGAAGTTTCCCGTGGCAAGCTTCGGATGTTACCCTTGGTAACTTTCTTGAAATTTTCAGGAAATACAATAATGTCCCCAGGTTAGAAGTTTCCCATGGAAACTTCCTGGTAACTTCTTATAGAAACTTCCTAGAAGTTACGAGAAAGTTGCAAATTTTGCATTCTTTTAAAATAAAAAGTGGGTTTAATTACAAAAAATTATCTTTACAACTACAACACACACGAGGGTAAGGCGAACTTGAACTCTAAGTCACATAGGATAACCCTCAAAGTGAGCTGCTGGGATAGCGCTTTATGCACTCAACCAAATCGCCACTTGACTTTACAGGGTTAATTTACATGTTATATATTTTATTATATCTTTGAGGAAACAAATTTCTACTTAAGATACATTCTTTTGAATTAAATTTTACGATATTTTGACAATTTAAACATTTTTCAATTAAATAAATTCAAAAATTGAATTTATATTTTATTTCACCTAAAGTCGTTGCGGACTACTTTTAAGAAAAATCCCATAATTTGTACAAATAATGATTAATGTCTATATCATTTACTTTCGATAATTATTTTCAAAAAATGTTTTAATTTATGTTATAATTTTTTAATTAAGTTATACAGAAAAAAGGGTAACATCCGAAGCTTGCCACGGGAAACTTCCTGGAAGTTTCCTGAAAGTTTTTGTGCTATGTGGGTTGTTGCCAAAAAAAATAATGAATTTAACATTTTTCTACCATCAGGAATGCTAAAAATATTTGAAGATAATGCAAATCTTTTCAACAGTCTGTAAGCAGAGCTGTCAGGTGGTCTATATTAAGGAAATCGTGGAGGACCTTACAATCAAATTGAATTTGTTCCTGAGAGAGTTGACCCGTAGTTGACAAAAAATGGCGTATTTACCATGTAGAGAAATGTTATTATAAAAAATTTACAACGTAAATCCATCATTTAGAAAGCAAGATGTCGTTGCAGCAGAACTGAACATAAATTAAATTTAAGTACCCGAAATTGAACTAAGAAGCAGTCACATCCTCGAGTATCATTGTCTTTAGAACTTCAAATCTTTCACATTTAGTTTACAAATACATTATAATGCACATTTGTTTATACAACTGTTATGGTAATTATTGAAACTCAAACATTTTATAAATACATTAAGATCCACGTTTTTTAATTTTTTTTTCCAACTTAATAAATATGTAGATATTTATTTTTAGAAAGTTATTGCTCGTAAACACATCTACTTATTTAATTTTCTTGATAATCGTTCAAGATATGTGCTATTGGATTAGTATTTTTTACATTGATTATAGTAAATATTTCTGTAGTTCAATTTGGGGTGTAACCTTTTTCAAAAATATGTTTAACTTTACTTTAACGTCTAAGGGGCAAAAAATGTAAGAGAATGTCTTTAAAATAGTAAATTAGCAATTAAATCAATGTATAATAAAGGTAAAGGTCAACAAAATTTTAAAGGAAATTGTTATTTCTGTAAAAAGCCTGGACATTCTATACAAGAATATTTTAATTAATCAGGGAAGAAACACATATAGAAATGATAAAAGCAGTAATTGAAGGAGAAATTTGGGTTGTAGACTCTAGAGCAACAAGCCATATGGTACGCAATAAAGATTTTTTCAAAAAATTACATACTAGTAAAAAGGACTGTTCGTCTTACGGATAAAAGGGTTCCAATATAAAAGGAATGCGATCGGGAGTCACAAAATGGACTTCAAATAAAGTTCAAACAAAGAAAATTTTTTCGAAATGGCAATACATGATATTCCCTACGTGATTTCCCTAGCTTTAGTTCTAATTTATTGTAAGTAAAAAAATTGGCAAGGGGTGGTTACAAAATACAATTTCAAGAGGATTATTGCAATATTTCAAAGGTTGCTAAATCTATCTTGCCACGTTGTCTCCAGATTTGTATGAAATTCAAAAGTGTGATCAAATAAAAGTGATAGAAGCGTTCGCGTCGAGTAAAGTTGCAATAAAAGATTAACAATATGAAGATTTTAAACATGCTTGGCACCGAAGATTTGTACATCGAAACCCATCAGCAATTAAATTATTAACAGGGAAGGATCTCGCTTTAGGTATACAATTTAAGGACTGTGGTGCAAAAATAGTGTGTGAATATTGTATTCAAGGAAAAATGGCACGCAAACTGTTTAAAAAAGAATCTCCACATTAGACAAAAGCAATCATATTTATACGGATGTTTGTGGCTCTATGTAAACAGAAACACCAGGTTAAAAATAAGTGTATTTTAACAATCATTGATGATTTTTCTTGATTTTCGAAAGTTTATTTAATGAAAAATAAATATGAGGTTGGAATTCGCATGTAATATACAGGACCATATTCATTCTAGCAAAATGGTGTTGCTGAAAGAAAAAAAAAAGATAGACTATGGTACGGAAAAAACCAGATGTTGGAAACGTACACGTTTTTGGATGTGAGGCATACGCTCTTATTTTGTTAGTTATTCCGAAAAGTCAAAAGCATTCAGACTGCTTGATATGAAGACAAATAAAACCAAGACTAGAAGAGGTGTTATTTTTCTTAATACATTTTACAAAAATGAAAATTCAAATGGAACTACTGTAGTCGACATTCCTTTAAAAATCAACGAAAATAATCAAAATCAAGAATTCCGAATTCCTAACTAAAAAACTCGTTTAAACTTATGGAACAGCTCTAGAGCGTACAAATGTAATTTCTAATGCCATATATCATTTATTTGAGCAAGCAAAGTAAGAGTTTAATGATGTAGAAATTGATAAAAATAAAAATGTATCTCTTACAAGTTTAATGAAAACCTTAACAAATGCACATAGTTTTTTTTATATTTGTATTCCTCTTAGCATGATTTTTGGTTGTGCTGAAGATTATAAAAAAGTCATTATTAATGCTAAACATAAGCTGATTTTAATCAGATCAAGAACTTACGCAGTTTTGCAAGTAGCCCCTTTAGAAGTGTTTGAAATTATTAGTGAAAAAATTGAATAGTTACTGCCATACATAAAATTATCAGATGATGAAATAACTTAAATTATTATAATATATTAAAAAATATACATGTGTCAAAATTTGTGAAGTGAGCCATCATTTTTGGATAGGTGAGTATTTTTTATAATTTTAACTTTTTTCTACTCTATACGATGAAACAAAAATACAAGTCGAACAGTTTTGCGAAATTTTAATTTTTACAATAGTTATTGTTAATAACATTTTTTTGTATTAATTTCGAAATTATTAATCATCTATCGTTCTACAAAAGAAATCAATTTGATTTTTGGAATAGATAATAAGGAATTATACTACTTTTGATTAATATTTGTTATTACATAAAATTTTAAAAATTGTGAAAATTATAAACAATTTATTTAAACAATTAAAAATATTTTTATGTTCTCCCAAGATTTTAAAAAACTTTTTTATTGAATATTACTCCTTTTTTAATCACGAATATTCACAAAAAAAGAAAAGTAAGTATTCTTAATTTGGTAAAAAGTTATTCAGGTTTTTCTCTGAGCGCGCATAGTGGGGCGAAATAATTTTTTTTGGAAAAGTCAATATAGAGACCACAATTTTCAATAAAATTTCAAATATTTTTTTTTAATTTAAGGCGAGTTAATTCCCCATCAAAACAATGAGAGACATTTAAAAAAAATTTATTTTTATTTATTTAACAATAAAAAAGGAAAAAAAAACTTTTCTATTTAACATTGTCATTTTGTAAAAAATTAAAAATTTCTTTGGGTTTAGTCATTCTTGATACAGAAATTTCTAAAAAAGAAGACAAAAATTCGCTAACTAAATAAAAAAAAAGATTTAAATGTTATAAACAATTAAATGATCAATAGCCTTATTTATCAAATTTTATGCCATTAAGACACTAAACTTTTATTTATGACAGGAAATGATAATAAAATAATATCTTTTATAATTCTTAACTATTTGATAAATAGTTGACAATTGTTTATAACAATTTTATAAACAAATGAATAAATTTTCCATTTTTTGATAGTTAAATACTTAATGTTTTTTTACTTTATCAACCACACGTATTCTGTCAATAGTTTTATTAAATATTTTTTTTGTAAAATCAAGCATACTTTAATTTCATAGTTTAGTATACTACAATTTTGCCCTGAAATAAATTCTGGTTTAATAATATTGTAGTATACTAAACTAAAAAATTAAACTATTCTTGATTTTACAAAAAGATAAAAAATGCGTAAACATTGAATTTTTAAAATTTTATGTAATAACAAATATTAATCAAAAGTAGTATAATTCCTTATTATCCATTCCAAAAATCAAATTGATTTTTTTTGTAGAACGATAGATAATTATTAATTTCGAAATTAATACAAAAAAATGTTATTAACAATAACTATTGTAAAAATTAAAATTTCGCAAAACTGTTCGACTTGTATTTTTATTTCATCGTATAGAGTAGAAAAAAGTTAAAATTATAAAAAATACTCACCTATCCAAAAATAATGGCTCACTTCACAAATTTTGACACACATCTATTTTTGGTTAAAAAATAATTTTTATGGTATTTGTTGAAATGCTAGTAATGTACCGTACGTTTATTTAAATAAAATTTTAGAAAGTCTATTTAAAGAGGCAAAGAAAATTTATGTTAAAGGCTCTAAGAAGGAAAAATGGGTAAAAGCTTAATCTCTTGGGAGTTCCAGGGAACATACCGAATATTTGAAAAAAATTTTAGTCACAATAAATTAATTCTAAAAGAGACCGGAGCAATAAATCAAATACATTATTATAAACAAGTAGATGGGAAATATTCCTTAGATAAGAATTTAATAAATAATACTTTCAATGGAGAAAATAATTCCAAGAAATAAATAAATGTCAAATTACACATGTGTAAAAAAATCCATTAAAAATTCTATGAAGTATAATGGCATAGGGTAGAGTGGGGAAATATCCCATTACATTAATTGTAGGTAACTTTATTGTACTAAAATTATATATCACAGAAAATTAGTACCAGTCGTGATAAAAATACTTTTATATATTATTGCAAAATAAAAATGTATGTAAGAATATTCTTGAAAAAAAAGAAACTTTAAAATTTAGAAACTAGAAAGAGTTTGTTGTTGAGTGAGACTGCTCATTCATCAACCTTGTTTCCTTATTAATAGGTCGAATAACCAATCCAGGATAAGTTTGTGCCCACATTTTCGGTTGTTGCAAAATGTTCGGTCGAATTGTTGTTGGCTGACATGTAGTTATGTTGGGTAGCAGCTGTCTGTTTACTGGTCGAATAGAAATTGTAGAAGGCATTTGCGCTAGTTGAATTGTCGAAGAAATAAAATTCGTTGATACGTTGGGTATCATTTGCAAGTGAGACTGACTTAATGAATGAGCCAAAAAAGATTGGTTTGTTTGCATTTGTGATTGCATCTGAAATGGAATTGGCTGAACACATTGAATAAGCTGTATAGGAACTTGCAATTTCAATTCATTTCGTACTGAAGCTTGAGCCTGACTAAGATTTTCTTTGTCCTTTTTTGGGTTCTTTGGTTGACGCTTTCGTTTAGGTTTTGATTTACTTAACAATAAACTTTCCTTATAGTTTTCAGAAGATATTACAGCCGTGAATCCTCTCCTGTTACGTTTCAGCTTTTCGATTGACTTTGTTTTTTTATTTAAAATTGTTTTTTTGGTAGAATCAAAAGTACTTAATACTTTGACGGGAACGGAGATAATATTCTCGGCATCAGTCACAGGTTTTCAATGGTCTCCAAATCAATAGATTCAAGGTCTCGAATTCGTTGTAAAAAATGTTAATTTGGTTTTATTTCTTCTAATTGTACATCAACACCTTGTGAAGTTGAAGGTACTTGAGCTTCCTGATTTTTAGGCTTGTTGGGATTAACTTTTTTCTGGTTTTTTTCTAAAATTGACTCTGATGTTCAGTATCTTTAGGTGTCGCATTAGAAATCTCGTTATCATCACGCTGAACTTCTTCTATTAGTTCTCTAAAAGATCTTCTTTCCTTTGTAAGATAATTTAAAATATACATTTTCGTTTTTTAATATTCTCAAAATCAATTTATAGAAATTTGTTATTATATTACAAAAAATATTATTTATAAATTATTTAGAATTATTACTTACCATTTTCAACATTGCTAAAAAAACATCATTCTTCTCAGAAATAGCAGCAGCCGAATACGTGTCTTTAAAAAGATGTCTATTAAACGGACAGATACCCGATTTCTCAAAGCCATTTTCAGCCGTATGTATCGTCGAAGCTTGCTCAAAAGCTTTTCCAAATACACAGTGCAACATTTTTCAGGTCATCGAATGTGCACTAAGTTTTGACTACTGTTTCTGAAAGTACTTACCGAAACTAGCAAAAACCCATTTGGGTTTTGCTGGATTAGCTCGGATTCGAATTTTATCGAGACATTAATATTTCGGATAAAAAATGATTTTTTCAAAGAAAATGAAATTCTTCTAACGGCAATATCTCGTAAACCGATTGAAATTTTGTTTTGCACTCTTGAGCATAATTATAGGTATAGACTGGGAGAAAAAAAATGTAATGCAACTTGATTTAAAAAAACTGCATCTAATGCCTCAAAATCACAAAAATGTCGTTAAATGATCATTTTTTTTACCTATATTTTACGATTTTGGCTAATATCTTACAAATAATCCACAAACATCTACTGTTGAAAAGTTTATTTTGTATTAACGTAAAAAGGTTTTACTACTATAAAAATATTTTACATTAAAAATTGGAGATTTTAGTTCGTCAAAGAATTATCTATAAATATTCATATATAGTTTTTCTGAAATGTCTATATCATTATATCTTCAAACTAATATTTTTCTTAATTTGTAATATCTATTTTACATTAAAAATTCGAAATTTTACTCAGAGAAGTGCTATTTGAAAAATGTTACCAGCTGATGTTCTCTGATGCCTCTGAAGTTGATGGTCTCGATTTCCTCATAGGTGGCTCATATCCGTGGTAGAGATAAGTTATACCTTTACAAAATCCTTAATACAACTGAAAATTTTCCACCTAAATGACAAAAAATTCAAGAAAAATCTAAACCTAATAAGTACCAAATCAATCAAATACAAAATTTTCTAACACGTTTCCAAATACTAATAATAAATATTATTTAAAACTAACATGCTTTCCAACATTTCCAATATTTTAATTATTTATGATTAATATTTTTTCTTATTTATTGTCAATTCACACAATAAAAACTTATATTTGTTCAATATTTATGAACTATAAGCGATAAATAGTAGAGAATCATTGGCAAAAATGATCATTTACCGATATTTTTGCGATTTTGAGGCATTAGATGCAGTTTTTTTTAATCAAGTTGCATTACATTTTTTTCTCCCAGTCTATACCTATAATTATGCTCAAGAGTGCAAAACAAAATTTCAATCGGTTTACGAGATATTGCCGTTAGAAGAATTTCATTTTCTTTGAAAAAATCATTTTTCATCCGAAATATTAATGTCTCGATAAAATTCGAATCCGAGCTAATCCAGCAAAACCCAAATGGGTTTTTGCTAGTTTCGGTAAGTACTTTCAGAAACTGAAGTCAAAACTTAGTGCACATTTTACGTGTTGCACTGTGAAATAGAGAAAATTTTGAACATAAAAACAACTCGATTTGGATGCATTCTCAACCATTTCTGAACTTCTTTTGCGTAATATGTACTCAAAGGCTTCATGAATGACACATCTAGTGGTTAGAGTCTATGAGTACAATGAGGAGGTAAACATAAAAGTACTACGCCATTTTCTCGTGCAAGATAAATAACTTCTATATTTTTGACATGAGAGACATGATATATATTGATAAACAATACTGGATTTTCTTTGGTGCAACGAGTAAAAGTTATAAATTTTCTAAACCATTTAGTAAAAATTTCTGAATCAATCCATCCGGACTTATTAAATTCCGCCCAAGCACCTTCTGGTTTACCTTCTGAGTATTTCGCCTTATCTCTTTGTAGCGAAAAAATGAGCATTACAGGCATATATTTGCCATCAGCAGAATAGCATATTTCGGCTGTGACCAGTTGACCTCTTTCGGACGATTTTCGACAGGCCACTTGATGCTTTCCTTTTAAAGCTATTATCTTTGAAACGCATTTAGGAACAACACTCGTCCCAAACTCATCTACGTTAAAAATAGTGCTAGCTGTAAAATTGTGTTTTTCAATATTACTTTCCAGCAAATAATATAATTTATCAACATCTTCTTTATTAAATCCTGAAGCTCGTGCAATTAAGTTTGTTTCTGGTTTTCTAAGAGATAGTTCTAAATGTCTCTTCATAAAATTTCGCATCCAGTCAGGTCCAGCTATTCCATTTTCGACATTAAAATGATGTTTTATTTTAGACCTCTCTGCAAGCTGAAATGCAATTTGTCTGACTTCTTCTGGTGTCAATCCAAACATTCTCTCTTCCATATGCAGTATATATTGACATAAATCATTCTCTTGATCAGCATTAAAAGTTGTCGAAAATCCTAACCCTAAAAAATTATTTTTAAGTATAGTTAATATACTATCAACAAAATTAAGAAATATTGCATTTACTAAATAAAATATAATCTTTGTCACCTTTTCATTTTTATAACATAACCTATAAATATGTCAATGAAATGTTTTGTATGTAAATATTATTCTACATTTCTGTGTATATTTATTTTATCATATTTACCTTTTTTAGAAACTGTCAGAGCATTTTCATTATTTTCCCGGCATTTCACTACTTTTCTTGCTAATGTTGCTCTCGGAACATCGTGTTCCTCTGCGGCTTTTCGGCAACTTATAATATTACACCGGCACACAAAAAAAATTTCGAGTGCGAAGACTGACACATGCTAGGTTCTTTTCCTTAGGGTGTATCTAAAGAGAAAAAAGTATTTAGACAAAAAGTTTAGTGCTGGTATTTTTTTGACACGCCTAGTAAGGTGGTGAAGTCTGAGAAAATGATTTGCATGGGGATTTACCTAATTTTTATGTTTTAAACAGACTTTTCGCATATTTTTATTATTGATTTGAATTCAGTAACTCTAGTTACATAAAAATTGAATACATGAAAGATGTTAAAAATGGCGGATCCAAAATGGTGGACCTTAAATGGCGGGTTTTTAAAAAAATTGCCCTTATTTCCTTGAAAATCATTGCTCAGGGGTTTTCGGGGTCGCTTATTATGAATTTAAAGTCGGTTTTTAAAAATTCAAAATGACGGATTTAATATGTCTGGTTTGCCATGGTGGCCACTGGTCAGGGAAAACCTGGAAGTCAGGGAAAAATAAATAGGTCAGGGAAATCAGGGAAAAGTCAGGGAATTTTTTAATTAGTCAGGGAAATTATAAATATTATAAAAGGAAAAAAAATTATATAAGAAAGACTGGGGCTAAATGTTAAACAGGCATAGTGCATTATTATCTTTCGAACAAAAATAATTAAAGCGTTGCAATTTTAACTATAGAAGAGTATTATCACCATGGGGCAAAATATTTTTTCCATTTTTATACTTTTTTATACATTTTAGTAGGCTAGAAATAGAATTTAACATTTAGCCCCAGTTTGGGCCTATAAATGTTAAAAAACAAAGTGTTGAAAAAAGAACAAAACATTTGTTTTACAATGAAATATAAATTAATTGATTTTAAAATCCTTAAAAATATCTTTCTTCCCTGTTTGAAATGAACCATATAATTTGAGGAGATACATTTTTTATTCAAATTATTAGTATTTATTAGAAACCAAGTTAAAAATACTCAGAATATTAGTCAGGGAAAGTCGGGAAAAAGTCTGGGAAAAGTCTGGGAAATTTTTTTTACTGTTTTTAGTGGCCACCATGATTTGAGAAAATACCTCAGCAACAAGAATCAGAAGATCATATGCAAAAATTTTAATCCTAAGTCATATTGAACATGACATTTAGAATTTCTGAAAACATTTCAAAATGTATAATATAAAATTATTAGCCACGTATGTTGATTAAGATTTATCTAAAAGGAAGTATAAGAAAATAAAGGTTCATAATGATAACATTCATGGTAAAAAGATTTATCCTTCTAACTACAAAATTAAATAGATGAATAATGAATGTTGTTCAAAAAAATTTTTAAAAACGGAAACTGAAGCAAGTATCGATTTTATTTCTTTAATAACTCATACTAATAATAATCAGATACTTAATAGTTTAAATTCTATTGGACGAGAAAAAATAAAATCGGAAAAGCTACTATTTATAGAAAAATGGTCCGCTACATAGTTGGTGGTTAAAGATCGAATAATATGGCAAAATAAATCTCCTTCTTCAGTTCCCTTTGTCGACTTATAATGTTTAAATTCAAAAAAGGAGGTAATATATTAATAAAGAAGATATATAAATTTTACACTGAATTTGATGCAAAAAGTGTATACTTATCTGATAAAAATAAGTGACAATCAGACATTTGAAGTTTCTTTTGATCAAAAGACAAGTTTTTATTGTAATATTTGTAAGGTATAGTCAAAATTTATAAATAATTTAAATCATGTTCTAAATCTCGAAGTCAATGAACAGTTTTATGCTAAGTTTAAATGCTTAGATTCGGTTTTTAGAATATTTTCTGCATATTTCTTAAAATCTATATTTTAGAAAGGGATCCGCGAGAACAGTTAAAGAAAAAAGTGTGAAACAATTGAGAAAAAAATTTAAGAATGATTAAAACCACAGCTAATACTACAAGTAGATGTAGTCAGGCAAGGAAATGGTACATTAAATACAGGGATTGTTGCTCGAGCCTTTTTTTCTCTTTGATACCAAATGATTAATTCTGAAAATTCCTACTTTATGCTTTATATCCTTGGTATAAATTACAACCAAGTTTCCAGAAAACTTTCAGGCATGGAAACGATATCATCGGGTACTTCAAATTACCAGTTGGATTGTTTTCGGAAGAAGCCCAAGAGGTTTGTAAAAAGTGTTTGGACAAGCGAGAAAGTCCCACACCAGGATGAATAATAAAACATCGACGAATATAGACATTATGCATTATCTTTTGCTTTCTTCAGATCCACTAATCAGTTCTTTTAGGATGAAAGAAATAAGAAAAAAATTGATTTCAAAGAAGATGCTAAAAGTCTTTTAATAGAATAATTTCAAAAAATGAACTTTCATTTTTAAAATTTATTTATATTATTTAGAAAGATTCTTAAAAAAGAAATCGAATTTTTAAGAAGCAGAAAAATAATAAAAACCGGAAAAGTGCGAGTTACACTCCCGCTAAAATCGAGAGTTCCGTACACCAAAATTAAACACCTCTTTAATTCAAAGATATCTTGGAGGAAATATAATTTATTAAAATTATTAAATACTTATTGCAAAATCGATTTATTTTCTTTTCAGTTCGCAAGTACTAGGGGAAGAGGTTCCGTTGTGTGCATGGTTCGTTTGTGCACACCCATGCAGAACTTTTGACAGAAATGAGATTTGTCTAATCTGACAAATATCACGTATGTGTTATGACCTAACGTAGTTTTATATGCGGATACAAAAGTGATTAGACACCTGCGCTTTTTACTATATATAAATTAATTTTTCGACACGTTAAATATAACAAAAATATATTTTTAGACATTGTTAAATGTTCAACAAATCGAAGTGAATTCATTAAACTGATAAGTTCAAAGCGTATTTACACAGTAAATATGTTATATTATATGATGAAATACCAAGTATTACATAAATGTTCACAAGCAAAATTTTTTTCATGATGTTTTAAAATGACCTTCAAGTTTGGTTGTAGACATCCAAATTGATTCGGTTGTGGACTTGTGCACTCTTATTTTTAAGAAATCATGAAATATCGTTGTCGATATAATCATAGGTAATTCCTTACAACATTTAATAGTACTTAATTTTAGACATAGTTTTTTATAAATAATTCTTTTGTTATATTTATTGCAAAGACGTATTTGAGCTATGATTTTCATATAAATAAGAAGTGATTTTAACTTTAGGTAATTTTGAGGTTCCTCTCTCAGAGAGAGGTAAGAGAGAAGTAGAAGAGACTGCGATTCTGTAAGCAGGGCAACATCCTCAGCTCGCTTAAAAGCCTTATAGGCTTTTATTAGTCTGACTTTATTGTCCCTTAGAAATCGCAAATCCCAAATCATTCTGTCTCTCCGATAGTTTCATACAATCTCTCGACTTGTTTACACCAGTTAAATTTATATAATGTGTTCAGCAAGTTCGCTAGGTGGAATCACTTTGCTTCAATAACACTTTCGGTAGGAATGTTAGTGTTAACACTTTGAATGATTTTTTTAGCTGTAGTGAGTAAATCTTTATTTTCCTTTTCGTTGTCCGGTACCTTGTATATTACAACATTCTTAGCTCTGTCTTTATTCGTTAGATAATTCATGTTTTTCTCAAGTAGGTTTAGTCTTTCATTTAACCTTTTGTTGTCCTTATTTAATTTTATAGCTTTATTCCTATAATTTTTCATATCATTTTTCAAAAAATCCACGGTTTTCTTTATTTCTTTATTATCCTGGTCCATTCTATCTAATTTCTCATTAATTTGCTTGACTCCTTGTTGAATGGATTCCAGCAATGCTGTAAGATCCTTTGAATTTGGCATCATTGATACACTCTCATTAAAAAGTAGACGGAAAAAAACGAATACACTGTCGAAAAAACCTCACATGAAACTCACTTCAACAATTAACACTAAAATAACATTAACGAGTGTTTTCCAAAACTTGTTAAAGCCACAACAGATTATAATTATACGTTTGACACAGAGCTGTTTATAAATACGACCGAACACTTCGACTGCTCATTCGCAACTCCCCACTTGAAGATGAGTATTTATTTTATTTATTTCATATACACTTGTTTTATAACAGCGCGTATTAACAAGCGGAGAAAGCCTATAAGCGGAACATATACTGAAAAAAAATTTATTTGATGCAAATAATTCAAATTATTTGAAAAATATTTAATTGATTAAAATATTTTTTAGTTGGATCAAAAAAATATGAATTTGATTCAAATAACTTGAATTATATTTGAATCACACTTATTTGAACCAAATAAATCGTATTTGATTCAATTAAATAACTCATTGAATTGAATAAATGAATTTGTTTGATACAAATAACACAGGCCGACCAAATTTCATCAACTGCATGTTGTCTAAAATGTTACAGCCGATTCTTACAGGATTTTGTCCGTAGAATACGAATCTGACCTTGAAAATATTGGATTGGCTCCAGTTTTTAAGCAACTTACGTTTCATTACGCTAAATACGCATTTTTGACATTTTTAAATGAATGTTAAATCATACCAAAACAGTAAATGTGTCTGCATAGGGCAAAATTAAAGCATAAACACTGCTAATCAATATCCAAAAACAAAAAACTTAATTTATGTACACTTTAACCTATAATGTCCAAAGAGACATACGTTGTTCCATAAACATATAGAAAACAAAAGTACTTTTGACCATGTAAAGCAATTTAAATAAAAATTAGTCTTACATGGTCAAAAGTAATGTTATTTTTAATACGTTTATGGAACAGCGTATGTTTCTTTGGACATTATAGGTTAAAGTGTACATAAATTAAATTTTTTGTTTTTGGATATTCAAGAGCAGTGTTTAAGCTTTCATTTGGTGCTATGTGGACAGATTTACTGTTCCGGTGTAGGGTTGTACGTTTATTCAAAAAATTCAAAAAATGCGTATTTTGAGAATTGAAACGTAAATTCATTAAAAACTAGAGCCAATCCAATATTTTCAAGGTCAGATTCGTATTCTACGGACAAAATCTTATAAAAATCAGCTTCTGTTGGTTAGGCCACAAAATTTTGTTGGCCTGTGTAATGAGTTACTTGAATCTATTCTGTTATTTATTTCACTCAAATACTTCGTTTATTTGATGCAAATAAAAATTATTTGACACAATAAATTTATTTCATTAATACTAATAAACTTAATTATTTAATCTGAATAATTCGTTATTCAAAGCTAATACACTATATTATCAAGACAAATAAAAAAAATTGAATCAATTAAATAATTATTTGAAATGAAAATAATGAATTACTTGAAACTGTTCGTTTATTCATTTCACTTAAATATTTCATTTATTTAATACAAATAAAAAATATTCAAAGGAATAAATTAATTTTATCGATTTAAAATTTTTGAAAATAAAATTTTATTGGAAATTTTTTCTTATATACGTGTGATCATTGAAGTTTCATCTTTAACTTTTGCCCAAAAGAGTTCAAAAAGTACTTTCTTAAAAGTACACATTCAGGAGAACTTTCTATGAAAATTCCAAAGTAGCATCTCCAAATTAAGACAAAATTTTTTGAATTTTTTTTTAAATTCCTCTTATTATTTCATATAACTTGTATAAATTTCATAAACAGGTGACAGTCCAAGCTCTTAATTAACGTATTAACAAAAATAATTCGTTAAATAGTTTGAACGCTAAAATAAAAAACTGATTTTTGTTACTTTCCTCCTCGGTCTCCCCTACATCAAAAAGAAAGAATGTGAGCATTTAACAGCATTTAATAACATGTTACTTTTTTTCTTGTATTCATATAACTAAACTTTACATTTTGTGATTTTCTTAGATATTACTTCCTTGTGGTTTTCAATGGAAGTTATAGGCACAACTTTTTTACTCTTATTTTTAAATATTACATATGCGTCTTTTATGGGAACTGGCATTTTATCTTTAAAATTATAAAATTATTTTAATTAAATTAATTTTTTAACAAATGTATAAGTTTAATTTATTTATTTCGAGATGACAGTTGAATCTGCGTTGTCATATTTTTTAAAACAACATACACATAAGTTGGTTTCAAAATTTGAGTGTCATTAGTGTTTTAAAAATACTTTTGTCACAAATAAAAATAGTATTCAAATTATTAATTCATTTTTCATAATATTAAAAAAATTTCTTCCTTCATTTATAAAAATAATTTATTTATTAATCATATTATTTATTCACTAGAAATAAACTTTCTAATTAACAAATCAAGAGTTTTAGTAAACTGTTCTTTCAATAAATAATGTTTAATAAATTATATGAATTATGTTAAAGAAAAAGGGTGCTGATATTAAAACTTTTTTTAGAGCTCTGTTTTTCTCCAAAAAAAAATTTTACATTTTTTTTAAATATCATAAAGGGGCTTCGCTGTAACCGAAAATCCATTCATAAACTTGCGGAAGTAAGCACACAGTACCAAAAAGAATTAAATATCGCGTGCGTTCCGCGGAATAGGAAAACTATTTACAGCCTCAACTCCGCTAATATTTGGACTTATTCCCTTGGACGAAACTCGATACCCAAGATATTCTACTTCTCTCTGTAAAAAATTACATTTGTCGATTCTTAGTTCTAAGTTATTTTCAACCATCAGAGCTAACACCTTTTTCAAAATTTCCAAATGACTTTCTATGTTGTCAGCAGCTATCACAATATCATCCATGAAAAAGGCAACATCACCCGACCTGATTAAATCTGCAAATACCATATTTATAAATATTTAGAATTTAGAGGGTGCAGTTTTTAACCCAAATGGCATCCTTTAAAACTTGAATTGGCCTGGGGGTGTAATAAAAGAGGTATATTTGATCGAATCTGGTGCTACAAAAATATGGTAAAACCCATCTTTCATATAGAGTGCCGTGAACCACTTTTTATCTCGGAATTTCTCTAACTGATCCTCTATTAACGGGAGGGGATAATGATCAGGTAGCATTATTTTATTTAAGAACGTATAGTCAACGAAGAGTTTCCGTTCGACATTTTTTTCTTGTAAATACAATTGGGGAAGCATACAGTGAGTCGCTCATTCGAATAATTTTCTTTTCTAACAGATAATCTAATATTTTTTATAAATGTTCTTTTTCTTCGTAGGAGAGTCTGCGAGGGCCAAAAAATCGGTCTTTCATTCTTAAGTCGTAAAATTAATTCAGTTTTTATTCTAGGGGCATCGGGTCGTTGCTTATTTATATATTCAAATGTAAACAAATTCTCAACTCGTAGGCGGATTTCATCATCGACTTCTGAATTTAAGTCTAAAGATTTGATATTTTCTTTAGGAATATCTATTGAGATTTTTTTTTGAATTGGCCTAGCTTTTTCTTTCCCGAGTCCCATTCAATCCGTCACAACCAAGGTCGATCTAAGGTCGCATTGTTTTATCGTGTACAACAAAAATATTCAATTCGCGTTCATCATTATTATCTATTATTTTTACCAATACAATTCCAATTTTCACCGATGATCCCAGCATACTTGACCAATGAATTCGACGGGAACGAACCCATATTCGTCTTCATTTTGGACACAATACTTTCCTTGATGAAGCTTATGGGGCTTCCGGTGTCCAACAGCGTGTCTTACATTTGACAGACGGATCCGTTCTTGGCGTCGAATTTATATTTAATTATCCTGAAACATTGCTCATCAAGGGTAGTCTTCGAGTCGGGAAAAATCTGTTTATTTTGCAATAGTAAATCAGATGATTGGAACAGGTTACTCACTGATATATTTGCAACCTGGTTTTCACTTAGTTGATCCACCCTTTTCCTTGGGCAGTCCCTTGACTAATGTCCCACCTCAAAGCACCTAAAACATGCACCCGATGGTCTTTTCGGAAGCCTACAGTTCAAGGAAAAATATCCTTATCTATTGCAATTGTAACAGCGTACAGGAGGGGTTGCTTGCTCATTGCCGGCAGGATTTATTTCCGCAGTATTCTTGAACGTGACCTCAAGGATCTCTGGGGTATTCCTTCTATTAAATAGTCGAGAAGGTCGTCTTCTTCGATTGGTACTGCATTCGTCAGAATTAATTTTTCATAGAAGTTATCACCAAAAAGTGTCATCTTTAACACGGTAAGTAGATCAAAGTAGTTGGAATTGTTCTTTCCACGTGCGAAAAGTAGCCTCGCTACCGGAAAAATTACTCACAATCAGAAGGTCCCTTATGTGGTGTATATTTGTTTGTGGTGGAGTTTTATGTACAGGAGCGGTGGGGACAGTTGTGATAGGGGGGCAGAAGTAGGTGTATGATGTATAGTAGAAGTGCGCAAGTTTCTCCACTCCCGTCTCGTTATTTCCAACTCGCGCTTAATCAAGTCCTGTTCCAGTTGTAGCAGTTCTATCTTACTTCGCTTGGTAGGGAAACAAATTAGGAGGTAGAACATTTTCTCCTCCATGCGACGACTTTGTCAAGTGAGTTTCGGTCTCGATTTCCTCTTCCTTCAGATGATCTTCCGGATGGATCTCTTGTGCCCTCTCCACCCAACTCCCTGTTGGATGCCCCTTACTTAGGCGTTTTAATAGTTCTATCTTGGTCCCACTTGTAGAGAATCCTAGACCCATACACACCTGTTTTAACCCCTTCGTGCCTCCGGTACATATATGTACCACCTACAAAATATGTTATAACTCTTATGCATTTCAACAAAACAACAAATAGTTTGGCTTGATTTATTGACTAGGGTTACTATTACATGTAAAAAAATAATAAATGACATAGAACAATAATAATTATTATAAACAATAGGTATAATGTTGAGAAAAATATTTTTTTTCAATGTTGCTTATTATATTTGCTCGAAACTCACCACTTGGGGGTTTTTGGGGTCGCTGATTCCGAATCTGAAGTCAGATTTCCAAAATTCAAAATGGCGGATCCAATGAGGCGGACTTCTTTTTTTAATTGCTTATATTTGTTTGAAACTCACCACTTGGGGGTTTTTGGGGTAGTTGATTCCGAATCTGAAGTCATATTTTTAAAATTCAAAATGGCGGATTTTTTTTTAATTGCTTATATTTGTTTAAAACTCACTACTTGGGGTTTTTTAAGGTCGCTGATTACGAATCTGAGGTCAGATTTCCAAAATTCAAAATGGCAGATCAAATATGGCTGACTTTTTTCAAAATCAGACAAGTGACATTTTCAATTTTCAAAATAGCGGACTTTTTTCTAAAATTGCTATTTGCTTGTAGGTTTACTACTCAAGGGTTTTTGGATACGCTAATTTTGAAATTGAACTTTAATTTTGAAAATCGATATTAAATAGAAGCTTGAGATGTGTTTTATTTTACAATCACTCATATTTAATTATACCTGCAAACAACGATGTGGACGTGGAAGAATGAATATGGTGAGAATCACGTCAAAAATCGACCGAAAAAATTTTTTTGTTCAATTATTCTCAAATTTTTTTAATGATATGTCGTATAGGTTAGTAATTTTTTTACCAAGTATTTTTGAATTTTATAAAAAATTGTTCGAGGGGGGGTGAAAATTATGAACTTTTGCGTGACACGCTTTACTTTGAATATTTAATATACTGAAAAGAAACAATTTGAAATAGGGTTCTTGACGAAGGTTCACTAATAAAAACCTAACGCGCCTCTGACGGAACCTCTTAGGTGGCGTGGAAGACCGTGAATAGATAATCAAATATCGTAATCTAAATATAGTACCTCAAAAACCCCAAAGTTATCCGCATATTAACAGCGTCCGCCATATTCGATCCGCCATTTTGAATTTTAAAAATATGACTTCAGATTCGGAATCAACGACCCCAAAAACCCCCAAGTGGTGAGTTTCAAACAAATATAAGCAATTTAAAAAAAAGTCCGCCATATTGGATCCGCCATTTTGAATTTTTTAAATCTAACCTCAGATTCGGAATCAGCGACTCCAAAAACCCCCAAGGGGTAAGTTTCATCAAAATTCATTCACTGGTTTCTTGGGGGGCACGAAAGTGTTAATGTGGACACCTTAAACTTGTTAGCACTCATGATACCCCACTCAGTTATCAATGGAGATGGAAATTAATCCCACTACACTTTTCCGTCTTAAGGGTTTAACAACGTCACAACGCGTTCTTTTTCCGGAACTAATTGCTCAAACTTTATAGAATTTTGGTGTTTATATCTGACATTTTCAGCACGACAAATGACTAGACTATGCTAAATCGAATTGCACTTAGGGTTTTACACTTTTGTTGTTCAGAACTTCACACACCGATGGTTCGTGCACTCGCGCTCCAGTAAAAGCACTTCGGAGGATGATTCAGGATTTTTTAAAGAATATTTGCGATACTAAGGTAGCGTCCGAACACGAGGCACGCGGCTATTCGTCGAATTCCACGACGAATACTAAATTAAAAAGGGGAAAAAGAAATCAGGATTTTTGTGTAATCACTTTGCGGTCACTTTAAGGCACAATTATCCCACTTCTGAAGATTGTAAGATATATCTTTATTCAATTATAAGATTTTGGTTACAAACCGTGTCAACTATTCGGAAGTGCGCACACATTTTTTATTCAGAAAATGTTTTTCTGTGACTTTTATTTTTCTTGATTAAAAATAAAAACTAAATTCCACCGAATTAAAATAAAACAGGCACACAAAGAAAAGTTGTCTGTTTTTTGAAGCAGACATACATATCTTATAAATGTCAAAATTCAAAAATTAAACGTAAAAACCTACATTGGATTCCAAAACAACAAAATAAATTTATGTACTTCTCTTTCAACATCTTAAAAGCTATGTCAAAATTACTCTATCCCCCCTTTTTTTAAACCTACCCTTAAATTTACAAAATAATAGTTTAAAGTAAAAAAATGAAAATCCACATTGTTTTTCAAAACAGAACAAGAATTCATTATATTCATTATTATATTCATTATATTAAGTTAGAGAACGACCGACCGAGAATGATCATACATATGCACACTACACATACACATGTATACTCACAGATATACACTCATTACATACACATGTAAGCGATTCCATGTCAAGTGATTAAGGTGGAGAAAAATTTTTCTCCAATCGTAGCAAAACTTGGGGCTTTTGTAGTACTCATCGATAGTAATTTTTCGTGAAAATATTTTCTTACCTAGTCCAATATTTTCCGAGGGGGAGGGGGTTAAATGTTTGTGTTTTTCAGTACAATGCTTATTTCAATAATTTTTTACTCTTAAACAATTAAACATACAAATTTGACAAAGTACATTTTGGAAAGGTTTTTTCATCCTCTTTCGATTGGAAATAAGCATTTAAAAAAAAAATTTTTGACCAAAAAGAAATCAAAATTAAAAATAAATTTCAATTTTTGAGGGAGATGGATACAATTTTTTTTTTTTTTTTAAACGAAAGCTGAGATTTTTTCCTAAAAGGAGAAAATTCTTTTTTTCAATGTTTAAACGTTCTAGTCCCACTTTATCATTTATATGTCCTTTTAGGAAAAAACCTCAGCTTTCGTTTAAAAAAAAATCGTATCCATCTCCCTCAAAAATTGAAATTTATTTTTAATTTTGGTTTTTTTGGGTCAAAAAAAATTTTGTTTTCAAAATGCTTATTTCCAATCGAAAGAGGATGAAAAAACCTTTCCAAAATGTACTTTGTCAAATTTGTATGTTTAATTGTTTAAGAGTAAAAAATTATTGAAATAAACATTACACAAAAAGACCCCTTGATCACTTGACATGGAATCGCTCATATATAATGAAACAAGGCATTGGGTATCATAAGAAAAATGCAGAAATATCGCGCGCGCGTAGCTCTAATAGTATTTATAATAAATAATTATATTTTATACAAAAATGACATTCACTTTAATTTAAGAAAATTGCAAAATAAATAAAATGAAACCATATTCTCGTAAGTAAAAAAAATGTGTCATTTTTTAAAAATTACTAAAACCAAACGGCGGGCGTCGCGCGCCCATTTCTAATCATTTCAGACAAACGAAAATCTCAAGTTAAGAACACAATAACTATGCAAGATGATTTCACTAATTGTGCTTTTTTCATCAGTTTATTATAACTTTTATTATTTTAATTATATTATAGGGGAGTATAGTCGAGGTTGGACCACTGTCTAGGTAGACCATTCGCGTTTTTTTGTCAAGTTCACTAGCGCCACCGACGCGCATGCTTGTCGAAGCTTGTCTTAGTAAAACCTAACTTTTTGTTCAATTACATTTTTGGAGGATCAAAAATTGTGTTTTTGTGACGTCAGCTCAAAAAAAGTTTTGTGCATTATGTGGAAAACCATTAATAAAATATAAAAAACAAATTGGATCGTAAAGGCAAGTATGCAGTAAATTTGTGGGACTCATGGTTGATAGAAAAATAAAGTAAAAAATCGAATCCCGAAACGTATTTCTCTCTTTTACATTTTTGACCTTTTTCAGTCATGTTGAAATATGAAAATACAACTTGAAAAAACGGGGCGCAAAAGAACACTAAACTTAGTACAATACTGCCTTCGCATTAATATGGCGGTGTCCTCCCCTCTCACCCCCTAGCAGATGACCAACAAACTTTCGTAAACAACTGCAATAGATAGAGATGCAATCGTTGGACGTTCTAGTGTACTTCAATTGTCTAAATTCATTTTAAAAAAAAAGTTATAAACAAAAGTCAAAAAGGTGTACGACCTCGACTATGTTCCTCTACTATAATGTCAAAGATGTTTTTGTTGGGATTAAATTGTTCTGTGAAAAATGATTAAAGGAGAGTGTGGCAAAGTCCCTTCTTTATTTTCTGTCTAAACTAAAATTTAGTTTTAATGCTTTCAGACCAATTGATTAAAAAAAGAAAAAACTAAAAATATCAAATATTTTACGAAATATAACAAAAAAGTTGTTTTGCAAAAATAAAATGATAATTTTACTGAACAAACTGGTGTGGTGTTTTAGTTTAATTTTACATCTAAATGTTTGAAATTTAAAGTAAAAAAAAGTTTGCTATATGGGGCAACCCACATAAAAAATATTGAATGAATTGGATAAATAATTATGAATTGCATTATTTTGACGTCACAATTTTAATCAAAGACACCCAAAAGTACTACTAAATTAAGAGTGATAGTAATTAATAACAATTATATTTATTTCAATTTTTTGATATTAAAAACATTTTTATACTTACATCTTAGTCATATTATTTTTTGCAAAATTATGCTAAAATGTGACTAAACAACATGTAATACTTAATTATAGATAATTTAAAAGCAGTTTATTAAACAATATAAATTATAAAATTTGGATATTTGCGATTTTTTGAATATTTTTAAAATCATGTTTATACTTACATCTTAGTTATAGGCATTTTTTGTTGGCAAATATATTCTAGAATGAGAGTAAATAACATGTTTTACTCAATTATACAAAGTTTGAAAGCATTTTTTAAAAAAATATAAAATTTGAATATTTGATTTTATTGAAACAATTGAATATCTCCCGTTCTAATTAATATTTTTCAAATCTATAAATTTATAAACCTTCCTTGGCCCAAAGTCAAACATTCTGCTAAATTTGGTTTCAAACTGTTGAGCCGTTTTTAATTATGGTAGATTTAAAAAATAGTTTGTTTAAAAATATTAACCCTAAAAATGAAAATTCTGAATGTTTGGAGTTCGTCAAAATACGAGAAAGTACATCAAAGTATGGGAGATTTAAAAAATATGTTTTTTTGCGAAATATTAAGTCTGACATTAAAAATTCTTACTTTTTAGAGTTCTTTAAAGTACGAAAAAGTACAACGAAGTATGCAAGGTGGGCAATACATTTGCCGCCATTGTAAAAATTGATATCGCCGCGGCGGTACAACAGCCCGTCGCCGTGTAAAATTTTCGTTTTCTTTTGTCGAGTTTCGGAATGAATTGTGAGAAAACAGTGTAGTCAAGAACTGTGTGTAGAACAGTATTTGGTTATAAAATACAATTGAAACTGTGAAAGTGTTTGCTTAGTTTTTCCTTCCTTAGAATCCCCCGCTTTCAAATCGAGCATCATCTTCGAGGAGTTGTCGGCTGAGAGACCAGGAGGAGGGGAAATTGCTAGAGGAAAAATTCTAATTGTTTAAAATCATACGTCACAAAATTTGCCACCCAACGTGAAGCCAAGCTCGAACCGAGACACGACTTTAAATTAATTATTGTACATTGTCTTGTATAAATTGTTGCCAGAATTCTGAATTTTCTATTTGCCGAAGCCAGACAATTTTTTGCCACTAGACCGAAAATTCAGAATTCAAGAGCCAGAAGCAGAAATTTTTGAATTTTCAATTTGCCAGAGCCAGCCAGATTTTGCTAGAAAATTAAAAAATTAAATTGCCAGATGCCGGAGTGTTAAATTTATTTTGACCCTGTCATATGTACATTACTCATAAAATTATGAGTAGAGTATTGTCGTATGGTGCATGACTGTAAATAGTGCGCCGGACGGTCAAGGGAAACGACGCGCCAGGATATTTAAAGTTCAGCAGCCAAGAGAAAGGCCGCGCGCGCCAGGAAAACTGTCTCAGTAGTAGTAATATCGGTTACACGGAGAGAAAGAGAGCACGAGAGAGAGCGAGCGAGCAAACAAAAAGGAGAGATAGAGGGAGAGTCGAGTCACTAGCTATGCAGAAAAAGACAAATTTTAAAATGGGGTGGGTTTTTGGGTGGGTACGTCCTTGTTTTCAAGTCAGCACAGGGCCTTGTAGACTAATTGCGCACCCCCCTTGAAAATTAACAATTTCCAACTTAGAAATTTTTATGATTTTTTTTTTTGAAATGGCAAAGGCAATTAGTGACGATTTAACTGAGACACTAATTGTGTATCAGTGGGACGTCGCTCAGAGAAAGATTGTTACGGGCCGAGATGATATTACCCCTAACTGAGGAAGTAGACGTGCCACTTTCAGCAAGGTATGACCTGGGACAATTTGATAAGATCTTCTTATTAGAAGCGTACCCAGAGCGAGAGAGCAGACCGTTCCCAAATGTCACGCGTAAGAGGGGTGGTCGGATTTCATCTGTGGATGATGAAGAGTCGGATAGTGGGGAGAGCCGGACCAGTGACCGTGGTAGTGCCGAATTGGGACCGAGGAAAGGGGTAAAGAGATCACACCACGAAACAACGTACAGCAAAGCGAGTCCGACCAACATTGTTTCGACCCCGCGATTTACACCCTCGCCACTAGTAATGACAACAAACAGCATGACTACCACTTCCCCCACCACCACTAGTGCCCAATAGATCATGACCACTAGTACAGTCATTACAGTCCCGCACATTATCCAGTTGGCAACAATGGAACCGAATGCCTAAAGTATGCGAGACGCGGTTGCGCGAATGAGTCGAATCCCCGAAATCGAACGGATAGTGGTGTACGCCGAGAAATTGGACCGCCATTATAGAGAGGGGATGGGATTGACAACAAAGCCAAAGTAGGACAGCAGCTGGCGATGGGTTCCAGATTACTCATCACCAAGAATAGAGGATCATTTATTTCCAAGGACCAGCGCAAATTGCCGAGACCTCACACACACCTTATACTGGTGAGCGAGTGAAACCCACCCCAGCCCCCTGAAAGCCATCGAGCCAAAGTAGTGTGAGTGAGTTAAACACAACTCAAAATAGAGTGCCCCATAACGAAGAGCCAGCCAGTGAGTTTAAGGGAAAGGAGAACTCGAAAGATGGAGAAGACGTTAGGAAAAAGAGATTTGAGAGGAAAATCGACTACTGTGCAAAAAGTCGGAAAACGAGTACTAAAGAAGAGAGGTCAAAGAAAAACGGGAAGGAGAGTCGAAGATCAGTCTTGGATGACTTAACGAGTGAGTCTAAATCGGAGAGCAATCTGAGTCAAGACGTGAAGAGTGGGAGGAGGGGGGAATCAAAGAAATTCAGACCGGCCGGAGGTGATAATGCTGAAGAATTTTTGGAACGATTAGAGGACTGCAAGCAATCTTCAGATTTTTCGAACCGAGAAATATTACAAGCGTTGCCCATCATTCTCCAGAAAACGGCTAGTAGTTGGTTCAGGTCACTACGCCGTGGGATAACGTCGTGGAGATTGTTCCAGAGGGCGTTTAAGAACGAGTACTTGGTCACTGTCGACGACGATGATGTGAATGACGAGCTGAGAGCCAGGACACAAGGGAAAGGGGAGAAAATTTCCCCGTACTTGACCAGTTTCAGACTGATTTTGGGCCATATGAAGCGACCTTTGGGACAAAAACAGCAAATTAGGATCGCCTACAAAGGCCTAACATCGGCATACAAACGCCAACTGGAACATTGCCAATTTGAATCACTCGGCCAGATGGAGAAGATCCTTCGCGGGTACGAGAGGACAAAAGAGTTAGACGACAGATACTCCCCCCTCCACCAAAGAAGAGAATTCGTTTCCAATAGCAACCAACGGTGGTCTTGAATCAACTTTGAATGAAAAGTCTTTGCACATCCCTTTTTTTGCTGATTTAAGTTATTTGCATTCTAAATAATGTGTAAAAAATTTATAGCCCATAACTTGTCGAGCCCTTTTTGAGAAAACTCATTTTGAAAAAAATCATCAGTTTTTTATTTAAAATGTTACATATTTGTATCAAATTATGGGTTTAAGCATAATATTAATTAAAATAGGGTCAGTTGGGGTAAATCCGGACAAAATACCTATTTTTCACACATGACGTAAGTTTTTTTTATAATAAAAGGCAATTCTTTCCTTTTATACTGTATTAATTTCTTTCTTGAGTTCCCTAGATTAATTTTTTATTTTTTATAAAATTTTATATTAAATTTTTTACATGTTATTGTTCGGATTTACCCCAAGATTTAGAAAATTTCTTTAAATTTGGGGTAAATCCGGACAGCTTAGTTTCTAAGAAAGGTTTAAAATAAAGTTATCTTAAGTATACTACTCTATTAAGGGATAGAACAACTTGAAAAAAATTCATACTAGATGTATAAAAGTTGAATTAGTTAAGTTTTGTAATATCATAAAAGTTAATAAATTAACAATTCAAAAAGTAATAATCAAAAACATATAGGGTCAGCCGGGGTAAATCCGAACGCTAATTATTTCATCTTCATTAAACTTTTAAAAAATAAGTTAGACATGAAAATTTTTACCTCAGATCCTCTTCAAGAGATTCTAAGTATAATCCCATTTTTCGTATGTTAATTAGCAACAGCATAAACAAAGATAACGAGTATTGCAAAAATGATTAAAAATCAAAGATGACACTCTTTCAGTACTTTGTCTCGTATTTGAAGAAAAAGAAGCTAAAAATTCATTTCATTATTTATAATTGTTTGTTATGAATACTAGAACAGAAACTATTTTTGATTTTTGCCTTCTGTTAACTTTTATTAATAACATCAGACCGTTCGTATTTACTTCGGAAAATTGGAAAACCGGAGTAAATCCGAACGGTATTTTCAATAATTTTTTCTTATATCAGAGCCACACAAAATTATTGATTTTATTTGATTACACTATTATTTTAACATTATAAAAGTACATAGAAAAAAGTTTTTCTTTCTATATGTATCCTCGTTAGTAATTAATAAGCAGAAACTTAATCTCCGTTTTCTCGAAGTAGTTTTCCAATTTTTTTGGCAAATGGTTTGTTGAAAAAAGTTTTTCAGGATCTTAATAAAATTTAGTATTCTAGGGTTTTTGGGGTCACTGATTACCAATTTGAAGTCAGTTTTTCAAAATTCAAAATGGCGGATCCAATATGGCGGACACTTAAAAATTAAAAGAAGCGGATTTAAATTTCTAAAACTGGAGGAGTTTTTATGAAATTTGTGTATCATATTGTACCCGCCATTCTGAACGATGTAGCTCTGATGCTCAATTCGTCATCAGCGACCCCGAAAACCCCCAAGTAACGATTTTCGAGCGAATCCAATGCATTTTTTAATTTTCGTCCGCCATATTGGATCCGCCATTTTGAATTTTAAAAATCTGACTTCAAATTCGTATTCAGCAACCCCGAAAACCCCCAAGTGGCAAGATTTAAACAAATTTGATCATTTTTAAAAATAAGTTTTAGGAAAGTCTGCCATATTGAATCCGCCATTTTGAATTAAAAAAATTTGACTTTTATTTTTGTATTTACATTCAATCACTCCAAAATACTTTCTGTACCAAGTTTTGCAAAAATCCGTTATGATTTGATAAAGTTATTGAAGGTTTTAATTGTGTAATGCATTTTAATTTTTCACCTGTTTGATTTTTGTATTTATATATGATGCATTATTACGTAATAGGTTTATTATCGTATTTTTTTGAGTTTTTATATAAGTTTAACAATTGAAATACTTTAAATTTATTTACTCTAAGATTTTTCTGAAATACAGTAGCGTTCGTATTTACCCCGGTATTTTAGGAAAGTTGCAAAGTATCGGGGTAAATACGAACGCTAAGTTTCCTGCTATTGTAATTTATCAAAAATTTTTGCTACCCCATAAAATTGTTCTATGGAAGTAAAGCAACAACTTTATGCAGCAGAATACCGGAAGTATTGTCTTTTAAAAAAAAAACTTATGTTATTGTTGCAGACATACATACATACACACCTACACATACATACATACATACATACAAACAGAAAAGTTTCTATTACCTTTTTTTGGATTCTCCGTTGTTCAAATAAATAAATTTTGCTAGAAAACATTAATTTCGTGCAATGTTCAGATAAAAGTCTGATTTTATTAATATAGATACTATACTATACAAAAATAAAATGTTTGAAGGAATTCCTTCCTTTTTAATTGTTTGACACATCTGGCTTGTGTCAGAATGGAGAACTATAGGTTTACCGAAGAATTTTGTATGATGGATACAAAGGGCAAAGAGGGATCATAGAATGGGTAGAAATGCCGGGAAAATAATATCAGGGGTTAGAATAGGCATAGAGGAGGAAAGTTGTGCGGTCGGAGGGAAAGAAGTAGATGGCTGTGTGGCAAGAAGGGTTAAAAAAGGACTGGATCTGGTGTGGATTGTGGAGATTTATAGAAAAAGGGTGGAAGAGGAAGGATGGGGGTTAATAGAAAACTGGATGGAAATAGGAAGGGATGAGAAAGTATTAATTGGGGGGATTTAAACTCATGGACCGGGAATAGAGGAGGCAGTAAATGGGATGAAGAACAGGAAAAATATGCCAGAAGTTCGAAGAATAATGAAGTAGATAAGGAAGGAAAAAGGCTACTGAGGATATTGGCGGAATCGAAATTTTGAAAAAGTGAATGCATTATAGTTAAAAAAATAAAATTTTACATCAATATTAAAAAAGTATCAAAATTTGATTCAAAATGTATACTCGGTGGTTTTCGGGGTCGCTAATAACGAATCCCATGTGCGATTGTTTATAGAATAAGAGAATAAACTGGGAGAAAATTTATCTGGCTATACCGAGAAAAAGAACCCTCGTTATAGAAAGCGCTCGTTATAGAGAAGGTCGCACTATAATGATAGTGCGATTTAAGAGTAATATCCTACCAGAATTCCGAACAATTTCTGCACGAAATTCGGGCGAATTCTGAACGTTTTTTTCCTAAATTTTTTGTAAAAAAAATTTTCAGCAATTATTTCTTGCAGAATTCTGTCTACCTCAGTAGCACGTAATATTACAGCAATATTAAGAGAACTTCCGTAACATTACCAATATTGCCTTAATGTTACCAATGGTTCTAGAATAATGTTGTAATGTTAGTAATATTACGTGCTACTGGGGTAGATTGCTGAAGGAATTTAAAAAAAATGTAGGAAAAAAACTTTTGTCGATCGCCCGAATTTCTTGCAGAATTTGTTCGGAATACTAGTCGGATATTATGTAAAAAAAAATTCCAGCAATTATTTCGTGCGGAGTTGCGACCGGATTTCAAGCGGAATTTTTACGAAAGATTTCCCATATATTTTAGGGCCAGAATTCCCTTAAGATTTCTGTATGGAATGTAATTTTTATTATTTTGTATCCTTTTTTCCGTCTTAGTCCAGTCGCCCTGTGAAAAAAGTAGTCATTTTTTGCCAAAATTGATACCTGAAGTCTGATTGTGGATTCATATACTGTAGGGTGGTAGTATGAAGATGTATATGTTTCCCACTCGAGATTTTTTAAGCTGCGCGTTATAAACAATTTTGAACGTGCCAAAAAACAGTTTTTTGATGACCGTTCTTTCCCATCAAATTATAGGGGAAAAATTGTTAATAAAAGGTATAGAGCTCGAAAATACATTTAAAATGATGGGTCATATGTTAAAATTGCTCCATTTGTTTACTTGCAAATAAATTAAAACCACTACAAATAGCACTTTCTTATTTGTTTAATAACTTGAACAAAAGTTAACAAATTCTTTCGATATTCTCCAAAAATTCGTAAAAATATTTTTCAAAAGTATGCAACGTTTGAGCAGCCTAGCTGCTCTAGGATGCATAGTGGGGGACATCATCAGTCGCTCGCGCTAAAGTTGAATTCAAACTTTCAAATTCGTAAAAGTTAATCAAATGGCATTTATGCTAAATTGTTTAAATAAAAATTGTTGATGTAGTGTTTATTTGTTTATAAGCCAAAAATTTCTCCCCCCCAAACCAGTTTTTTTGTAAAAATTCAATTCGCTACAAATTGTGATTGATAGATTGGCATTTCATGAAGAGAACCCAACAAAAAAATTAATTTTCATTTGGCCAAAAATGTAGAAACTCCATTTTAAAAAATCATGTTTTTAGTTAACAAATGGAATTTCTCATAAACTATTTATCGAATCGTATTCAGATTTGGCACACATCTTGAGGGTCTTGAGAAGAACATTTTTGGAGAATATCGAAAGAATTTGTTAACTTTTGTTCAAGTTATTAAACAAATAAGAAAGTGCCATTTTTAGTGGTTTAAATTCATTTGTAAGTAAACAAATAGACCAATTTTAACATATGACCCATCATTATAAAGGTATTTTTGAGCTCTATAACTTTTATTAACAATTTTTGTCCCTATATTATGATGGGAAAGAACGGTCATGAAAAAACTGTTTTTTGGCACCTTCAAAATTGTTTATAACGCGCAGCTTAAAAAATCTCGAGTGGGAAACATATACATCTTCATACTACCACCCTACAGTATATGAATCCACAATCAGACTTCAGGTATCAATTTTGGCACAAAAAAACACAGGGCGACTGGACTATCTGGAATTTCCCGAAAAACATTTCAAAACGCCACACAAATTTTTATCGGAATTTATCCCGATTTCTGGACGACTGTCAAACGAATTCTTATTGACTTACAAACGAATTCTTCACATAATTTGGAACGTATTTTGTACGAATTATTTTAACCTGGGTAAGTTAGTTATTTTAACACCTACTCAATGAAAAATTTCCGTATTGGTACCATTGCTGACAATTGGAGGGAAATATAGGAAATGTAAAACAGTTTTATTTAAAAATTTACAAACTTACAAACTTGAGAATACTGGATTAAACATTATAGGGTCATAATTTCTCTAACGTATCAACTGAAAACTAAAAAAATTGCTTTTTAAACCAAAACAGATTTTTTAAACTCTTAATATGGTTAAGAATCCCTGAAAATATTAAGCCAAAAATAATAATTTTTTGTAAAAGTTATTAAGAATTTAATTTTTTAGTACTGCTAAATTAACAAATTTTTTCTAAGTTCTAGTTGACAGATTTTCAAATTAAAATATGGGTTTTTTCGTTTTGAATTGCACTAATTGAATATATTTTTTGTTTTAAAATTTTTTTATTTTTTCCAATTTTTTATATAATTTGTTTATAAAATGTTAACAAACAAATATGTTTTTCACGTCCTAACAAAAAAATTAAAATTGTATTCTATTCCTTAAATGTCTCCGAGTGTAAAACCGTTTCGAAAAAAATGAGCCTGAATTAGATAAAAAGTTATTAATTAAATACTGCAGCTGTGTAGGGCTTTATATGACGTTAAGCTCGCCTCGCGCACATTGTCATTTTTTACAATGTACTGTTCTAAATTGTCTGTAACCTACAAACTTTATCAGATTTTCATGGTCTTGGTATTAAATGAAAGGGAATACAATTTGTAAGAGATCCCACTAAACCAATTTTTAAATTTTAAATTGTTTATACTTTTTTTGTTACTCAAAGTTAACAATTTACAATATTTTCAGAAAAAATCATGTTTTTTTTATTTTATTATTGCAGATGATTGGAATCAATTTAAATTAGTCTAGATGACCACCAGACAAATAATAATGTATAATATAATTTATTTCAATTGTCGCAAACAATGTTTATTAACTGATACATAACTTTGGTTTTTTTTTATACACAAAAATTTTTTGGCAGACAAATTAAATTCAATTTAAAAATTATTATTGGTATTAAAAATTATCATGAACAATAATCTAGTAATCAATAATCAAGTAGAGCTCTACATGACTTTAAACTCGTTAAAATACGAAAAAAAAGTTTCTTTTTGCAGAAAAAAGCCATTTATTTGTTTAAAAAGTTAATAATTTATTTACAACAAATGTAATTGTTTGTGCTTATAATTTTTCAAAGTTTTTGAAAGAATGTATGATAATATTTGAATATTGTTTGATAATGTTATATATTTCAAAACAAAGAGAAAAAACTATCCAATACGCAAGGAATTTTCTTTGTTTTGGAATATATGAGATTATCAAACAATATATCACATTAAAATTATAAATCCAAACAAAATCACAGCACAAAATTTATGTTTATTTATGTAAAGCTTTACATGAGTTTAAACCCGTTAAAATTCGAAAAAAAATTCTTTTTGCAAAAATAAGCCATTTATTTGTTTAAAAAATTAATAATTTATTTACAACAAATGTAATTGTTTGTGCTAAATAAATTTTTAAATTGTTTGAAAGAATGTACATATTATATAACCATTTTATGTCAAAAAATGCATAAAATGTTTACAAATGTCTAAGAAACTAGCCCACATATCACAAAAACTTCCAGGAATCTTCCAGGAAGTTTCCCGTGGCAACTTCAGAAGTTACCTTTAGTAATTTCCTAGAAATTTCCAGGAAATACAATAATGTCCGCGGTTAGAAGCTTCCCATGGAAACTTCCCTTGGAAGTTTCCTGCAAAGTCACAGTAGAAACTTCTCAGAAGCTGTCAAAATAAGTTTCCTAGAAGTTAACAAGAAGTTTCCAAAAATTATTAAAAACTTTTTTAGTGAAATTATTATTTAAGAAGGTTTAAAAAATTTAAATTTTGAATTGCTTTAAAATAAAAAAGTGGGTTTAATTAAAAAAATTATCTTCACAACTACAGCACACATGAGGGTAAAGTGGACTCGAACCCCAAGTCACATAGGCCTCAAGTGTGCTGCTGGGATAGCGCTTTATGCGCTTAACTTTTTTTTTAAATATTTATTGCTTTATTAACAACAATTTATAAATATACATTAAAACGAAGCAACAAAGGTAGTAAAAAATTCGTCAACATTATAACAGTAACAATGATCAATTGGTAGTATTCATGACTACACTCACAGATACAACAATAGTTAGACATATTTATAAACAATTTTATAAGCAAATATTTTTGGAAAAACTAGTTCTCAGCATTCACAAAAAAATAAATTGCATTAGGATAAAAAAGCCTGTCACCAGCAGTTGGTAACTAAAGGCTAAGTAAAAAAGTCCTGAATTGTCACTTTTCTTTTGTGTGACTTTCTATTAAGGAAATGTAGCTTTAGTGGACAGGGTGCGCAGGAGCACTCATACTTGCAACCATGGATATTTATTTACATTTCTTGTAGACTTATCGGTGATATCTCGGGTAGGGAGAGCCGTCGAATAAACCATTTTTATGGTGCTATCATTTTCTAGGTCAAATTTACTATACTTCACGGTACCACCACATGTATGTCTCGCGACATGGTACAATATTGGAACATTATTATTGTCCTGAACAAAACCATCTTTATCCAGTAGTGGGAATGTCTCGATGGGCAAGCGACTCAGAGATACCAGCTTTCTAATGTCATTTTCATTATTATTATTAAAAAGAGTTGAAATAAGCGGGTTTATTTGATTTTTTAGTGCATTGGCTATGTGATTACATGTTAATTTAATAATAAAAGAGTCAATTCTAGGTATATTAGCTAGGTCATAATTTTTTTTTTTTGGAAATTGAAGTTCTATAATCTGTCGCTGGGTCTCTATACTTACCGAGACAAGCCCTCAAATATTTACGCTCAAATATTCTTAACATCTCCATCGTACTAGGAGACACACCGTACCAAATTTGGCATCCATAAGTTAATATTGGCCTTATAAGCAAAAGATAACATAGAATTTTTATGCAAACATCTAGGACTCTAGAATAAAAAGTCCTTTTAATCCGAAAAACGCTTTTCTTGCTTTCGCAATTATCATTGCGACATGGCATCCAAAGCGCAACTTGTTGTCCACATTTATCCCAAGATATGTTACTATATTTTTATGATTTATATCTTGTGGATTTTCTTCACCCACAGAAATAACACAATTTCTCCAAATATTCATTTTTTCCCTAGTTGCTTTTCTTTTCTTTTAGGCATGAATAAAATCTTCTAACACTTATCTACGTTGCATTTTAGACGCCATGTCGCAAGATAATCAACTACTTTTTTAACCAATTTTTGTAGTTTGGTTTGAGCATTCGTTACAAGATTTTCACTCAAATACAAAATTATATCGTCCGCGAATCCTATAGAAAATATTCCCTCGCCTTGATTCATTCCAAACAAACGAAACAACTCTCTAATATACATATTAAACAGGAGGGGGGAATTTACTGCCCCCTGCTGTAATCCATCCCTCAGGTTGAAAGTTAAGTCGGATCGGTCATCTCCATCCCACCCGACAGCGATCTATTTCACGTCAGAGGTAAATTTACTAATGGTGTGAACAGTTGAGATTTTACTTTTAAAACCAAACTGCTCATCAGGAATTACCTTTTTATCAAAACAAAATCTATTTAATGCTTGGTTTATAATGACTTCAAAAATTTTGCTTAAATTTGGTAATAAACTTATTGGCCTGTACCTAGTGGGTAGACTCGGATCTTTATCTTTTTTACAATTGGTTTTATTTTAGCCACTTTCCATTTTTCAGGAAAGTGACTAATGTTCAGCATATTATTTATAAGGATGACATACAAATCTAGGATTACTTGCTAAATCTTGTTCTGAAAACTCAAAGAGTGGGTTGAACTCCGCTTGTTCAGCTTTGATATTATTTATAAAATTTTCTATAGTGTTGTTTATAATTCTGTTAAGGTTGTGTTTACTTGAGACTCTATCTTGATTATTTATCGAGGCGAAATAAGCACCCAGTAAGTTTAGTTTTTCTTTCTTTTAAGTTATAATAATTTTGTCGTTTATTATAGTTGAATTTTGTTTGCTTATTTTAGCAGTTTGCAGAAGTGCGTCGCGATTGTGATCTACTCTTAAATTCGGCATTTCTGTAGTTTTATGGGGTTTGAAAATAGGTTTAATTTTTGCGAAAATTTTCTCATTATCGTGTGGCTTTATATTCTCAATTCTACTTGTCCAATAGTTATTAATAGATTCTTTAAATAGTTTTTGTATTTTTACTTTAACTTTTTTTTAAAAGATATATATATATATATATCGATTTCGACTTGAGAGACGTAAGGTTTGTTTTTTAATCAAATATAAATTTTTCATTGAATTGTAAACGTGCTCGTAGATAGAGACCATTGTGGTCACTTTCATAAGGAATTACTTTAATTTTATTATTAATTTTATTTGTAATTTGAATGCGTTCATCAAGTATAGTAAGATCGATGTAGGAGTCATTACCAGGGAAAGTTGCTTTATTTGGGCCTAGAAGTTTCGCTTTGTATTGAAGGTCATTATCCTTGAGCCACTTGCTTAAAATGCGCCCCCTATAATTTACAACTGAATCACCCCAATCACTATGTCTTGCATTAAGATCCTCTCCGAGAATATAATAATTATTTAAATTATCGAGTTTAATTTTTTTTTTAATTTGGTTATTTTATAGTGTGATTTACATTAAGTTTTGTCTCACCCACTAGAGCAACATCCACATTTAGTTTTAAAATAGTTTGAAGTAAGTTGAACCTTCTTACGTTACTAATGAGCGAATTCACATTTATCGACATTATTGCAAGGTCGCCATCGACAACCCGGTTGGATGGACCCCCATCAATAAAGTTAATATTATTGATCCTATTTTCCGTCATTTGGATTTTTTAATATGTCGAGAATTGAGTTAATTCGTTTGGAATTGACTGACACTTGGCTTTTAATTGCCGATAATTGCTCATTCATTGCATCTAATATACTTTCTTTAAATGAGTCGAGAATGCTCCCTACCCTTTCCAGCGGGGACACCGACAGAGGGGGTAACTTTGTCGATTCTTCGTATTCCACTTCGCGTAATGTTACTTTTTCTTTTTCTTTAGTCGGGCTGACAGCCCTCGCGTATGATTTATCTAAGGATACAAAGGTGGATGTTTTTTTGATCGAGTCCAATCGTTTTTTTCCGCGGTTTTAATTTTATTTTTTATATAGTCATGTTTTTCTTTATATTTAGGACAACCCCTGTAAGAAGCAGAATGCCCATTCTGCCCGCAGCCTATACAAAATACATCATTAAATAACAAATTCAAAAATTGAATTAATATTTCAGAGTTTTAATTTAAATTATTCAAATTTTCATTTTTTTTAATTAAAGGTATTATTTTAATTTTTAAATTAAGTTATACAGAAAAAAGGTTAGTTTGACAGCTATGAAAATTTAATAAAAAGCATGTAAATAATTTAGGTAAAACAAATTTCTTGATTGATATTTGTTAAAAATGTGTTAACTTACGTGTATAAATAGATTATTACGTAAACATACTCAAAATAATAGATAAAAATTAATTTTAAAACTTAGGGGAGACCGAGGAGGAAAGTAAGAAAAATCAGTTTTTTTATTTTAGCGTTTAAACTATTTAACGAATAATTTTTGTTAATACGTTAAATGAAAGTTTGGACTTTCACCTGTTAATTAAGATTTGCAATAGATATTTAGATTAAATAACCACTTCACAGTATGACTTTTTCAATACCTCCGCATTTGTTACTTTTCTCCTAATCCCCGAGGAGGAAAGTAACAGTACCTTGGAGGAGAGTAACATTATAGAATATGGTTAATATTATATTATTGTAAGACTATTATTAATTTAATATATTTTTATTATAAACTTATAAAAATACAAAAATACTCAAAGTACAAATTATGCATATTTCATAGTTTATTTAATACATATTCAACACATCTTGGTACATTAATGTCTCATCGATGTTATCTTCTTATCTATATCACAGATGTGGAATTTTATTTTAAAACTTATTGTACATGTAATATTAAATCATTAAAATGTGAAACAAAAGTACTAATTATTTTAATAATTTAGCTAATTTTACTAACAAAAAGTACTAATTGTATATTTTAAGGTAAATTAATAATTAATAATAACGTAATAGCTATATCGCTACTTACGAAAAATTGCAAAACTTTTTATATGTTTTATATTTTTGGCATTCAAAAAATTATAAATAAAACATTAATCGTTTAAAACATAAAAATAACTTTATCTAAAGTTTAAAACAAAAGTTAACAATTATGGTAAACATAGAATAAAACAAAATAAGAACACATAATTATAACTCGCATTGATCAATAAACCATTTTTAGGTTATGTTAATATGTCGAAACGAAAGTCAATTTACTTATAATTTATTACATTTAACGAACAAAAGCTAACCTGTAACTTTAAATATGATTTCCTTGACTCATTTCATAAAATTTGCACAATATATTAAAACGAGGAGGAAAGTAACAACGTGTTACTTTCTTCCTCAACAAAAAAGTTGAAATTACACAAAAGTATAACACGTAATTTAGAAATACAATATTGCAATTTATAGACAGATAATTAACCTACAAAAACCCGTAAAGCACATTTTATAAAACTGTGTAATTACAAAAATATAAGGTTTTGAAAGTTGAAACGAAAATTTACTTTTGACGTATTTTTGTAACGTCACATTACTAGTGGGTTTCACTTAACCAGAAATGCTCTTGTACACTATGGAGAAGTTGTAGGGGGTACTACTGACTGAAAAAAATTTAGACTCTGTCTTTTCGCTCATTTGTTTAAAAGATATTAGCGTTGTTTTAATATTTAAGCCGGACTTTCTCTTCCATTTTATAAAATTATGGCAATAGAGAACGAGCTATATATTTAATTTTATTCATACCTAAAAAATATATTTAAAAATTTTTATCTATTATTTTGGGTATGTTTACGTAATAATCTATTTATAAAAGTAAATTAACACATTTTAAACAAATATCAATCAAGAAATTTGTTTTATCTAAATTATTCACATAGTTTTTAATTAAATTTTAATAGCTGTCAAACTAAATTTTTTCTGTGCAACTTAATTAAAAAATTAAAATTATAACTTTAATTAAAACATTTTTTGAAAATAATTAATTTAATTTAAAAGAATTTATCTTACACGGAAAAGTTTTTAGGTTATCAGGTGTATGAGTTGTGGTTGTCGCTGCGCGCCTTAAACGCATAAAGCGCTATCCCAGCAAAATGATTTTTTATTAAAATTGACATAAATTACTTAAATAAACATAAATTTTGTGCTGTTATTTTGTTTGGATTTATAATTTTAATGTGATATATTGTTTGATAATCTCATATATTCCAAAACAAAAGAAATTCCTTGCGTATTGGATAGTTTTTTCTCTTTGTTATGAAATATATAACATTATCAAACAATATTCAAATATTATCATACATTCTTTCAAAAACTTTGAAAAATTATTAGCACAAACAATTACATTTGTTGTAAATAAATTATTAACTTTTTAAACAAATAAATGGCTTTCTTCTGCAAAAAGAAACTTTTTTTTCGTATTTTAACGAGTTTAAAGTCATGTAGAACTCTACTAGTCCAGTCGCCCTGTGTTTTTTCGTGCCAAAATTGATACCTGAAGTCTGATTGTGGATTCATATAGTGTGGGGTGGTAGTATGAATATGTATATGTTTCCCACTCGAGATTTCTCATGCTGCGCGTTATAAACAATTTTGAAGGTGCCAAAAAACAGTTTTTTGATGACCGTTCTTTCCCATCAAATTATAGGGGAAAAAGTTGTAAATGAAAGTTATAGAGCTCGAAAATATCTTTAAAATGATGGGTCATATGTTAAAATTGGTCCATTTGTTTACTTGCAAATGAATTTAAACCACTAAGAATGGCACTTTCTTATTTGTTTAATAACATGAACAAAAGTTAACAAATTCTTTCTATATTCTACAAAAATATACCTCTCAAGACCCTTAAGACATGTGCCAAATTTTAATCCGATTCGATAAATTGTTTATGAGAAATTCCATTTGTTAACTAAAAACATGGTTTTTTAAAATGGAATTTCTACATTTTTGGCAGGATGAAAATCAATTTTTTTGTTGGGTTCTCTTCATGAAATGCCAATCTATCAATCACAATTTGTAGCAAATTGAATTTTTACAAAAAAACTAGTTTTTGGGGGGGAGAAATTTTTGGCTTATAAACAAATGAACACTACATCAACAATTTTTACTTTAACAATTTGGCATAAACGCCATTTGATTACTTATTCTTTCCTGAAAATTTTTTGATCTAGGTCAAAAGGGGGGGAAGATAATTTTTTTTTTCAAAAAATTCCTGAGCCTTTAATTATTATTTTTTATTTTTTTTATTATATTTTTTTAGTTGATTAGTCATACTAATTATCAAAAAATCAATCTAAACATCTATAAATTTCTTGTTCGTAAAAATATTTTTCAAAAGTATGCAACGTTCGAATGCAACGTTTAAGTAGCCTAGATGCTCTAGGATGCATAGTGGGGGACATCATTAGTCGCTTGCGCTAAAGTTAAATTCAAACTTTCAAATTCGTAAAAGTTGTCATAACATTCAAACAAATAGATGAATTTTGATCATTTTTTTAAACTGGGCTAAAATTTTCTCAGGAATTCAAATTTTTTATTTGTTTTTTGAAAAATTTATAAATAATGTCAAAATATTAATAATTAAAAAATTTTTTTTTTTTTTTTTTAATTCAATTTTTTCAAATTTTTTATTTTTAACTTCTTGAATTTGTGTTGCTTTATTATTCACTAAGAAAGTGCCATTCTTAGTGGTTTAAATTCATTTGCAAGTAAACAAATGGACCAATTTTAACATATGACCCATCATTTTAAAGATATTTTCGAGCTCTATAACTTTCATTTACAACTTTTTCCCCTATAATTTGATGGGAAAGAACGGTCATCAAAAAACTGTTTTTTGGCACCTTCAAAATTGTTTATAACGCGCAGCATGAGAAATCTCGAGTGGGAAACATATACATATTCATACTACCACCCCACACTATATGAATCCACAATCAGACTTCAGGTATCAATTTTGGCACGAAAAAACACAGGGCGACTGGACTAGTAGAGTTCTACATGACTTTAAACTCGTTAAAATACGAAAAAAAAGTTTCTTTTTGCAGAAGAAAGCCATTTATTTGTTTAAAAAGTTAATAATTTATTTACAACAAATGTAATTGTTTGTGCTAATAATTTTTCAAAGTTTTTGAAAGAATGTATGATAATATTTGAATATTGTTTGATAATGTTATATATTTCATAACAAAGAGAAAAAACTATCCAATACGCAAGGAATTTCTTTTGTTTTGGAATATATGAGATTATCAAACAATATATCACATTAAAATTATAAATCCAAACAAAATAACAGCACAAAATTTATGTTTATTTAAGTAATTTATGTCAATTTTAATAAAAAATCATTTTGCTGGGATAGCGCTTTATGCGTTTAAGGCGCGCAGCGACAACCACAACTCATACACCTGATAACCTAAAAACTTTTCCGTGTAAGATAAATTCTTTTAAATTAAATTAATTATTTTCAAAAAATGTTTTAATTAAAGTTATAATTTTAATTTTTTAATTAAGTTGCACAGAAAAAATTTAGTTTGACAGCTATTAAAATTTAATTAAAAACTATGTGAATAATTTAGATAAAACAAATTTCTTGATTGATATTTGTTTAAAATGTGTTAATTTACTTTTATAAATAGATTATTACGTAAACATACCCAAAATAATAGATAAAAATTTTTAACCACTTCGGTGGCGTGGCGTTCCAATTGGCGTTCCACGTCCCTGGCCAAAAGTGGCAAAAATAGCGAAATGGCGTTCCAAATTTTTCTCGATTTTTTAAGAGTATAATTAATTTTAATCTACTGCAATACTATATTTCTATGTTTTCAATATCAGGGAACAAAAAAATAACAATGAAAATTTGTTTTTTAAAGATTTTCATTGTTTTTTTGGACGTTGCAAAATGTCATTTTTAATACTTTTCTACAAATGGCGTTCCACTTTCGCTCAAATATTGATAAATAAACTCAAGATCTTTCTGTGGGAAATAATATTTATTTATATCTTAGAATCTCTGAATCGTCGAATTGTGTTATAGAATCATTTGTAAATTGTTATAAACAAATTGTATAAACAAATTGTTAATAAAGACGATGTGTTCAATGAATTTTAATAAAAATTGATACTCGGGGGTTTATGGGGTCGCTAATAACGAATCCGATGTCAGTTTTTAAAAATTCAATATGGCGGATTCAATATGGCGGACTAGTTTATAAAAAATTGATTGAATTCGCTTAAAACGTTTTACTCCGGGCTTTTTGGGGTCGCTGATTACAAATCCAATGACAGTTTTGCAAAAATCAAAATGGCGGATTAAATATGGCGGACGAGTTTATAAAAAATTAATTGAATTCGCTTGAAACATTTTACTTGGGGGTTTTTGGGATCCTTGATTACGAATCCGATGTCAGTTTTGAAAAATTCAAAATGGCGGATCCAATATGGCGGACGAGTTTATAAAAAATTAATTTAATTCGCTTGAAACATTTTACTCGGGGGTTTTTGGGATCCCTGATTACGAATCCGATGTCAGTTTTAAAAAATTCAAAATAGGGGATCCAATATGGCGGACGAGTTTATAAAAAATTAAGTAAATTCGCTTGAAACGTTTTACTCGGGTTTACTGAAGGGTTTGTGGTCAATGGTTATGCGCCTAGCTAAAGCACCTTTTGCAAAACGGTTTATCGCATTTATTACATAGCCATGGAGTGTCCGTTCTAATTTTTTTAAAACAAATTTCGCTTTTCAAGCGCTTGCTTTTAGTATGTTTAGTATGTCTGAGAAACAGGTTACCACTGCGTTGCGCGGGAGTTGATTCAATTTCATGTCTTTCGTATTTGGCATATACCTATGATTCGTTCGAACAAATGTCTAATGACGTTTTATTCCTCATATAATTTTGCGAACAAAAAAAATAACTGTATTAGTTATCTATAAGCAGGGTAGGAGAGCGTGGGGTAATAGGAGCTTTTAAATTGCATGTACTTAGAATCTCTAAATTTCGCTGCAATTCCAATAAAATCTTCGACAACCTTTGTTTCTGTCATTCGAAAAGAAATGATCACATTTTTGGCGTGCTCTGGGTAGAGAACATTTTCTCTATCGAATGCATGTTGGTCGTTGAAATATAAGCAAAAAAAAACCTTGGCTCATTTTTGCTGCAGCTCATAATAAGTTACTTTCCTGAATCATTTTAACTATTGCTTTTCATGTTAAACTTATATTAAATTCCTAATCAGCATCTCTAAAAACCCCTGGGTAAAACGATTCAAGCTAATTCAATAAATTTTTTATAAACTCGTCCGCCATATTGGATCCGCTATTTTGAATTTTTCATAACTGACATCGGATTCGTAATGAGCGATCCCAAAAACCCTCTAGTAAAATGTTTTAAGCGAATTCAATCAATTTTTTATAAACTCGTCCGCCATATTGGATCCGCCATTTTGAATTTTTCAAAACTGACATCGGATTCGTAATCAGGGATCCCAAAAACCCCCGAGTAAAATGTTTCAAGCGAATTCAATTAATTTTGCTTCCTCATAAGGAAGCTTTGCATTCGTGACGATTTTCAATTTTTCAAAACATGGTTATATGGACTCATTTTCATCTAGGATATATGTATATTAAATTCTGAGCAAATCTCCAGATGTATGTGTGTGTGTATGTGTGTGTATGTGTGTGTGTGTATGTCACAAAAAAATTGTGTACAAATTATCTGTAACAAATTTTAATGGATTGCCCTGAAATTTTGCAGGTTTATTGCAGTCATTAATACCTAAAATCTGACACAAGGATTTTCAAATTTATTCACAAAAATTTTTTTATACAATTTTTTCAAAATTAAAAAAAAAATTTTGTATTTTTTTAAATAACTTTTTTATTTCTTAATATTTTCATAAATTATTCTCAAAATTACATTCCTTACAAGAAAACGAATCGATTGATATATACAAAGTGCACATTTCATCAAAATTTATAAAATTAATCAATATTTTTCTTTTTCACAAAAAATTCAAATTTTGCGTTTTTTTAAATATTACCTTAACATATTAAAATTAAATTAAGCAATTGGTTTATGATATTTTGAGGAAGCGAAATGGTCATAAAATGAACAACTTGTTTTATAAACTCGTCCGCCATATTTAATCCGCCATTTTAAATTTTGCAAAACTGACATTGGATTCGTAATTAGCGACCCCAAAAAGCCCGGAGTAAAACGTTTCAAGCGAATTTTATCAATTTTTTATAAACTAGTCCGCCATATTGAATCCGCCATATTGAATTTTTAAAAACTGACATCGGATAACAATTTACAAATGATTCTATAACACAATTCGACGATTCAGAGATTCTAAGATATAAATAAATATTATTTCCCACAGAAAGATCTTGAGTTTATTTATCAATATTTGAGCGAAAGTGGAACGCCATTCGTAGAAAAGTATTAAAAATGACATTTTGCAACGTCCAAAAAAACAATAAAAATCTTAAAAAAAACAAATTTTCATTGTTATTTTTTTGTTCCCTGATATTGAAAACATAGAAATATATTGTTGCAGTAGATTAAAATTAATTATACTCTTAAAAAATCTAGAAAAATTTGGAACGCCATTTCGCTATTTTCGCCACTTTTGGCCAGGGACGTGGAGCGCCAATTGGAACGCCACGCCATCGAAGTGGTTAAATATATTTTTTAGGTATGAATAAAATTAAATATATAGCTCGTTCTCTATTGCCATAATTTTATAAAATGGAAGAGAAAGTCCGGCTTAAATATTAAAACAACGCTAATATCTTTTAAACAAATGAGCGAAAAGACAGAGTCTAAATTTTTTTCAGTCAGTAGTACCCCCTACAACTCCCACACTATATGAATCCACAATCAGACATCAGGTATCAATTTTGGCAAAAAATGACTACTTCTTTCACAGGGCGACTGGACTATACTTGATTATTGATAACTAGATTATTGTTCATGATAATTTTGTAATACCAATAATAATTTTCAAATTGAATTTAATTTGTCTGCAAAAAAATTTTTGTGTATAAAAAAAACCAAAGTTATCTATCAGTTAATAAACATTGTTTGCGACAATTTAAATAAATTATATTATACATTATTATTTGTCTGGTGGTCATCTAGACTAATTTAAATTGATTTCAATCATCTGCAATAATAAAATAAAAAAATAAACATGATTTTTTCTACACGGAGAAAAATTTTCTGTTAATGATTACAATAGTCGAACAGTACTGCTCGGATATGTGACCACTTTTCGTAATGCCTAAAGTAGCTTCGTTGTAACAATTCTGTAAGTCGAACGTACTCATTAAAAATTTATTTGAAATAAATACGAACTAAATATGAGTTAGCACAAAGTCTATGTGACTGATTACAATAGTCTACGTTAAAAGGAAATCTTGGATTCTATCCACATTTGCAGCAATCTAAGGGAATTAGTGATACAGTCTGTAGTAGTCTTTACAACAGGACTATTGTAAAAGAAGGTGACCGCGACTGCCTTGCCTTCTTATTTTACTATAGTTCTTCGTAAAGACTACTATTGCTATATTTCTGATTACAAATGACTGTTGTAAAGTTAAAAAAGAAAATTTTCAACTAAAAGAAAATTTTTTTGTAATTCATGACTTCTAATCATGTATTGCACATTAATTTCACTCTTCCAAGACTACCCACTTCAAGATAAATTATATTATTAAACTAGACAATTTCACTAAACCCTAAGTACATAAATCTAACTTAAATACTAAACGCATAACATAATAACGATCGCTATTTACACATATTTATACATGACTTAAACTTCCTTATATACTAACTGCTATGAAAGTTCACAGCTTGCGAGAAAGACTTATACACTTTAAATGTCAAAAAATCACTTCGTTCTCAGTAATTAATACAATTATTGTTCATTGTTAGTCTTTAATATTGTAAGGTTTATTTTTTATTACATTTCCATAGTGAAAAATTTTTTTTCTAACACACGCACCGAAGGTACAAGATTTCTTGCCTGTATAAATTGTTATATAATTTACACAACTTACGTAAGTTACGTAAATAAAAAAGTAAGTTGCATAAGTAAGTTAACTTACGTAATTTACGTAAAATATAAGTTCCGTAAATAATGTATGATACGTAAAAATATAAGTTACGCAAAAAACGTAAGTTGCACTTACGTAAATAACTTAAGTTACGTAATGGACGAATTATTGTAAATTGCACTAATTAGGTAACTTACGTACTTTACGCAAGTCATGAATTACAAAAAAAACTTTTTTAGTTGAAAATTTTCTTTTTAACTTTACAACAGTCATTTGTAATCAGAAATATAGCAATAGTAGTCTTTACGAAGAACTATAGTAAAATAAGAAGGTAAGGCAGCCGCGGTCACCTTATTTTACTATAGTCCTGTTGTAAAGGCTACTACAGTCTGTATCACTGATTTCCTTAGACGGCTACACATGTGAACAGAATCCAAGATTTCCTTTTAACGTAGACTATTGTAATTATAACAAGTCTCTGCGTGAATGCCTACAGTACCCTTTCTGAACCTGTACATCTAAATTATTAATGATTCCAAAAAATGAATTTCAACACGATTAATACAGTGTTTGGATTCATTAAAGTAACTATAGTAATCGCTCCTACTAAATTTTTAATAAATTACATAGTTTTCGTAATCATTACAAAAAGTGGTCACATATCCGATCTGTAATATAGACTATTGTAATCATTACGAAAGAAATTTTCTCCGTGTAAAAATATTGGAAATTGTCAACTTTGAGTGAAAAAAAAGTATAAACAATTTAAAATTCAAAAATTGGTTTAGCGGGATCTCTTAGAAATTGTATTCCCTTTAATTTATGACCAAGCCCATGAAAATCTGATAGATTTTGTAGGTTACAGACAATTTAGGACAGTACATTGTAAAAATGCCAATGTGCGCGGGGTGAGTTTAACGTCATATAAAGCCCTACACAGCTGCCGTTTTTAATTAATAACTTTTTTTCTAATTGAGGCTCATTTTTTTCGAAACGTTTTTACACTCGGAAACATTTAAAGAATAGAATACAATTTTAATTTTTTTGTTAGGACGTGAACCACATATTTGTTTATTAACATTTTATAAACAAATTATATAAAAAATTGTAAAAAATTTTTTTTTTAAATATATTCAATTAGTGCAATTCAAAACGAAAAAACTCATATTTTAATTTAAAAATCTGTCAACTAGAACTCGAGAAAAAAATTTGTTCATTTAGCAGTACTATAAAATTAAATTCTTAATAACTTTTACAAAAAATTATTTTTTTTGGCTTAATATTTTCAGGGATTTTTCTTAACCATATTAAGAGTAAAAAAATCTTGTTTGGTTCAAAAAGAAATTTTTTTAGTTTTAAGTTGATCCGTTTGAGAAATTATGACCATATAACATTATTGACTTTCTCTTGTTTGCAGGAATGACCTTTGTTTGTGGAATTTGTTTCCTAAACTTACCATTTTTTCAGAAGAATAACTAATTTTCTATATTTCTTTAATATATTTTTAATATTTTAATATCATCTACATTGTAATGAAATAAATATAATACGCGCGACGCAGACGCGAAAAATCACCATTTATTTTTTTTTCATTTTGCTTTTTTTCCAATGTACATACAGCTATAAGTTTTCATTACATAGCAAAAAAATGAGAAAATTGTAAAAAAAATTTTTGTAGAAATGGAACCTGATAATTGATCATATGATTGTAAATAACAATGATTATTGTTATTGCTTTTTTCCAATGTACATACAGCTAAAAGTTTTCATTACATAGCAAAAAAATGAGAAAATTGTAGAAATTTTTTTTTGTAGAAATGGAACCTGATAATTGATCATATGATTGTAAATAACAATGATTATTGTCTGCAACAATTTAAATAAATTGCATTATGCATAATAATTTGTCTGGTGGTCATAATAGACTTATTTCAATTAATATCAATCTCACGTGCAATGAAAAAATAAAAATCATTTTTTCCAAAAATATTCTAAATTGGATCTGTGAGTAACAAAAATATATAAACATTTACAAATTTGAATTAAAAATTTAACACCCTTTAATTTAAAACCAAAAACATCAAAATATGATCTAATTTGTAGGGTATAGACAGTTTTAATCGATAATTTTTTAAGAAATTCCACTATGCTGAGTACAAGTTTCTGTATCTGTTAATATCTTTTTGTTGTGGTTGCACGAACGCGTTCGTTTACTGTTGCTCGTATACGAAAAGTGTTGGCGCATGGCTCGTCGGATGTGGTATGTATGCTGCTTGCCAACTTATGGTCTTTTTATCGACAAGTCTAACACTGTTATATGCACAAATTTTCTATTTCTGTAACAGACTTCTTTGGAGTTGGTCCCTGATTTCTTGGTCTTGTGTTTGCGTTTCTAAATCTCGTGTCAAATTCCAGGGAATAGTTTTTTCTATATCTATTCCCTTTGCTATCAACGCTCAATACTAAGTCTCACAATGTATTGATTTCCTGTTCCAGTGTATTTTCGGGTTTGGGAGGTGTGTTCTCCACCTCCACGTATTGTACATCTTTTGTTTCTTATTCTTATAACGTAAGGCATGAGATGTTAATTTATTATTATTGTTGAAGTATTTCATAGGTAATTTTTAATAATTTATGATATTCAAATACTCTGAATTATAATTGTAACGTAATAAATCATTTCTTTGTTTACAATCTGTCATGGATAAAAATCACTATCCTTAAAATTTGAAATCCCCTAGCTAGGGAATTTCACTTTTTCTTTCTTCCAAGCTAGGTATTTTTCTAGAAAATTTAAATTGAAAAATTTTCAATTAAATGCGAATAAATATATTATCAAAGAAAAACACATTTAATTAAACGAATTAATTATTTGACACCTGGGAAATTTTTAATTTATTACTAGCGATATAGAACTTTCGGTTAAAATTAGACTTATTTTTTTTCTTATTGCTTCCTCATATAGAGGAAGTATTGTGTAATACCAGAATTTTTTACTTCGATTTTTTAACATATCTTTATGTTATTTGACCTCAGGAGTTCAAAAATGACATTTTTAAAAATGTCATTCCGTATGTGAGCGATTCCATCTCAAGTGATCAAGGTGGAGAAAAATTTTTCTCCAATCGTAGCAAAACTTGGGGCTTTTGTAGTACTCATAGATAGTAATTTTTCGTGAAAATATTTTTTTACCTAGTCCAATATTTTCCGAGGGGGAGGGGGTTAAATTTTTGTGTTTTTCAGTACAATGGTTATTTCAATAATTTTTTACTCTTAAACAATTAAACATACAAATTTTTTTTTCAAAAATTTAGTTCTTTCATCAAAATTATATTCCAGTACAATAAGATTTTACTCATTTTTTCAATAATCTTATCCGTTGCATTAAAATGGATCGATTGGTATATATAAATTATATATTTTATTTGAATTTATAGAATTAAACATAATTAAAACCAAAAATTCGCACTTTTATTAGAAATTTATTTCCTTCTTAAAAATTATGTTGCTTTATAATAAAATGTTAATCTAGACTTAAAAACAAACTTAAAATTTTCATTTCATCAAGACAAATCAATTGATGTATAAAAAGAATATATTTTATTAGCATTAATAGAATTAAATAAAATGAAAAAATTCACTTTAAAGCAAATTTTTTGCTTATCGTAAAGAGGAACCAAAATGTTCATGTAATGAACATCTTAATTCACAACTTGTTTAATGTGTCACACCTGTCACACGTCACGCATGACCAATTTATAATGTGTCACACATCTCACACGTCAAGTATGACCAATTTTTAATGCGTCACACCTGTCACACGTCACGTATGATCAATTTTGAATGTGTCACGCCTGTCACACGTCACGTGCGATCAATTTTTAATGTATCACATCTGTTATACGTCACGTATGATCAATTTTTAATGTGTCACACCTGTCACACTTCATGTGCGATCAATTTCGAGTGTGTCACATCTGTTATAAGTCACGTATGATTAATTACTAGGGTGACAATACAAATAAGTAACTTTAAAATATTTTGAACTTTTAAATAAAAAAATAAAGAAAGTAATGGTTTAATTTTTGTGTTGATTTTTCTGTTTTATTATAGGATATTATTATTATTATTATTATTATTATTATTATTATTATTTTTATTATTATTATTATTATTATTATTATCATTATTAAGTATTATTTTATAAGATAATATTTTTTTTGTTATAAAAAATAATATGTAGGTTTTTTGTTATAAATTAACTAATTGTCTAAATTTTTAACAAATTATTATATTTTAATAATTATTATTAATTGTTATTACTATTCTTAATATATTTATTATTATTAATTTTTATAAATGAGTCTGATATAATGAATAATTTTAAATGTAAAATATCAAAAATTGATTTTTCAAATTTAAATATTTCATTTTTAATTTTCATGTGTTACATTAAAATTAGGGGTGTACTTCCGATTAGCGGTTACCTCCGATTCTTCAACGAATTGGTATACATACGTAATTTTGTGCCCTGATTACGAAAATCATAGTGAAAATTGCCGCAATTTAGAATTTTATGATAAAAACTATAAAATTTTGTTTTTTTATAACTTGCAGAAGACGTTAAATGTTCTCTTAGTTCCTGAATACAAAAAGGGAGTCAAATTAACTTTCTATTTGGTACTAGAAGGTACCGGACCCAGACCCAACCCCCCTACAACATGACCTATAAAAAAGCTCTTTAAAGGGACCCTGAAGCGAACTCATGTTCTCCTACTTCCTGAATACAAAAAGGGGGAAAAAGTGTATTTTGGTCAGATCTAAAGCTTTTGTTAACAACATTTTTCAAAATTTTGCGTTTTTTGCGAATTATACGGAAAAACACATTTTTATGGTTTTTACCATAAAATTCTAATTTGCGCCAATTTTCACTATGATTTTCGTAATCAGGGCACAAAATTACGTACGTATACTAATTTTGTAGAAGAATCGGAGGTAACCGCTAATCGGAAGTATATCCAAAATTAGAAATGAAATATGATCGCTTACACGTTGTAGTGTAAAAAAATTAATTTTTATTTAAAATGTAATTGTTAAATTTATTTGTTATATAATTATAAATTCTACACTCTTATAAAGTTTTATTATTTTACATGAATTCAATAATTGTCATTTATAAATAACAATTATTAATTTTTAAAAAAGCACTGTTGCTATGGGTACAGTTATTGATTGTTTTGTTTTTAACAAAATTAAAATAATCAGTTGCCATAAAGTGACATAAACAACATTATTTTTTTAATAAAAAAAAAATAATAAAAAACAGAAGTGTCATAATGGCGTTTGAATTTACATCAAATCAATAAATTGAGGCTTTTATAGACGGTGACAAGTCAATGTAATTTTCTTTTATATAATATAATATTATTATTTATTAATTTAAAAAAATGTGTGATGAAGGAAAATAGGTTTTTAAATTTTTACAATAAAAAATTTTATTTAGGGATGTGGTAGGATATGTTGATTCTATAGACAGGCTAAAAGAGCTAATCCTGATATGGGGAACAAAGGACGCCCACAAATATGCAGCAATAATCGAAATGCATAAGGTAAAAAATCGAGAATTAAATTATTTAAAATTATTATTTAAAAAAATATAATAATTTAAAATAAATAAAAATCAAACTGTTCATTAAATTAGTAAATTAAATATAAAAAAATAAATAAATATAAAATTTTTAAATAAAAAATAAATTAATAAATAATAAAATATATAAATAAACAAATTCAAATTTGAATAAAAAATTTATACATATTTTTAAATTTTTTGAAAGGTTGTGGAAATGACAGAAGGAAATCTAAAAATGTCGTCGCCAGGATTTAGAATTCCGAATAAAAAAATTTGTTTGTTAGAATTTTATGTACAACAATACAGCAAAATTAAAATTCTGGGTGATTTTGGAAGCCCCTGCGTTGAAATTATTGAAAATTTTCGAAAGATTCCTTTGGACGAAGTTATGATCGCTGATGAAGATATAGGTAATAGAAAAAAATAAATAATAATAATAATTCCAAAAAATGTAAAATTATATTATAATAATAAATTAATAATAATTATATTAAGAATGTTTTTAAAGTAGTAAAAATATTTAAAATTTGGATTAAAATAATAAAAGTAATAATTATAACAATATAAATAAAATAATATTATATTGAAAATAAGTAAAACAATAAATAAAAAAATTTATTATTTTATAAATAGAAGCCTATTTAAAAGTCCCGTTCGTAGAAATAATAACTCAAAATTCAAAATACGCCCAAGGAATTGTTGTTGATGGTTTTTACCGCCTGACGGTTCAAGTTGCGTCATACGCGGAAGATTTAAACTTGGTAAAGGGAGTTCACCTTCGATTGCGTGGAATAATGAAAAAACAAAGTGAGTAGGGGAGAGTAGGCTACATTGAACCAGCGTCAACAGTGAACCACTTTAATTTTCTAAGAAATGACTGAGTGGAATTTTTGCTTATTTAATATATAAATTATTACCGAAAGCGACTACGTCCAAAAATTTCGAGCACGTAGGTTTATTATTTACAAAGAAAAACGAAAAAAACTGTTTTTCACGTACAAAACAAAAAATTTTGTGGAAATATAATGAATTTTTTTTATTCAAATAGAAAGTTTTAAAAATTAGTAAACTTGTGATTTATGTCGCTTAGGGTGTCAACTTCAATATTCCGATGTGATAAAGAATTTTAAGCCTTACATAAATTTATTATAAACAATTTTTGTTGTGAATGTCATGTGAATGGAGTGAGTGCGGCATCATTGAACCACCCGAAAAAGCAAAGAATTTTCAATTTTAAGAGTGGTAAAGTTGTCTGCTCTACTAATTAGTAAGAAAAATACTAGAAGACATGCTTTCATCACAATTGTGAACGAGATAAACTCAAACTGTCACTTTACCTACCTAACCTGACATTAAAATATATTAATCTCCTATATTAACAAATAATAACTCTTTAACAACAATTTTCTATTTTTTTGAGTGAAAAATAATATTTTTTACAATGTGTAAGTGGAAATATTATTTTTGAAGTAAATTGTAGTGTTTTATTAAAGGTGGTTCAATGTAGACACAGATTCTTCAAAATAAGAAAAGTGTAACTTGTTAGAAAAAAATTAAATTAAATTATTTAATCATAATAATTTGTGTTTGTAACGTGTATATTAACTAAAGGAGTACTTCAGCTTAATGTTGATACAAAAATCTGATCAAAATTTGTAAAATTTAATTAGTTCTTGGACTTTAGAAAATACCCGGTTCAATGTAGTCTACCCTCCCCTATTTATAAATATTGTTAAAAATTAAAAAATAATTAAATATAATAAAGAATATAATATAAATAATTAAATATATATATTTAGAAAACATTAAAAATATTAGGTTATGTTTTAAATATAATAATATAAATATGCCAAATAAATTATAAAATAAATAACTCATATTTTTTTAATAATAAAATTCTCTTACAAATAATAAACAAAAATAAAAAATATTAAAAATCTTCAACATAAAATAAAACTATCTAAAATTAAAGTAAAAAAATATTAAAACAGTTAAATATAATAAATTAACAAATGTAAATAAATGTATAAATAATAATATCTTCTGTAATATATATTAGACAAAAAGTTGAAATAAAGTCCTAGATTATTTAAAAAGATTACCTAATTAGTTATTTTAATTTTTACAGCTGGCTGTTTCAAACTAAAAAATATGGAAAATATTGTGATAGTAGATGAAAATATTATGCCACCGTCAAAATTAAAAGCCTGCATACATCCCGTTGTTTTAGTTCCTACCAAACGTCCCATTTCTTCTAAATCTGAGGAAGAAGGATCAACCTTAAAAAAGCAGTGCACGAAAAATGATACTGAGTAAAATTTAAATTACTAATAGTAATGTTTGTTTACTAATATTTCTTAATTACGTTTAATTTGTATTCAATTCTAAGATAATAAAAGGAATAAATAAAAATTGTTTTTTTAAATTTAAAAATAAAAAATCTTTATTATTTTTTAAAATTTTCTATTGAAAATGATGTTATAAATTAACTTTTTTTCTATTTATGTGAATTTAAAATTTAAAAACTATAAAACAATTAATTTCAATAATATAAAAATAATGAAATCAATAAAAAGAATTATAATTTTTACAAGTTATAGAAATGATGTTCTAAATTATCTGTTTTTCTATTATGTAAATTAAAATAATAAAATTAAATTAAATATAAATAACAATCAATTTTAATAATATAAAAATAATGAAATTAATTTTTAAAAAAATTTTTTAATTATATGTTATGTGTTAATATTTAAAATATATAATAATTATTTTATTTTTAATATATTAACTGGGCAATTTTAAACCATTTGTATAATATATATTATGCAATTTTTAAAAAATTTTACAAAATGAATTATTGAAAAATAGGTTTTTAATTTTGGTGTAAAAATTGTGTCTTTGAATGTAGTTTCTTTTTTTTCAAAAAGTAAAATTTTATTATTTTTATGTAAATATGTTGGTTATAAAATTAAAAAAAATCGTATTCACGAAGATTATCGAGTTTTTGCAATATAATGTGATACATGAAGTTGTCAAATATTTATAAATAATTGCAAAAATCAATATTGCCATTTAAAAATTTGTTTTATTGTATAAGACTGACGTCTATATGCAAATAAATATACAAAAAGTAATTCTAATAAAATATTGATTTGAGTGATTTGTTATTTATATTTTGAGAATTGGGGACTGTATTGTTGCACTTTTCATCTTAACGTGCTAATTATTTTATGTATATACATTTGGTGTGAGACAAAATTTGTACTCAGGTTAGTCATCTATTTAATTGAAATATAGTAAAGTGCAAAATTTTTAAATTAATAATATTTTAATAATAAAATTTAAGAAAGAAATTAATTATTAAACATTGATTAAGCTTGAAAATTTTTAAATTTAGAATACATTGTCAAATATGAATAAAGAAATAATTTAAAAGAGGGTTAGAATATTTATTTATAATTGCTTTGCTCAAAACTGTATTTAAAAAAATATACAATATTATAAACAAAATTCTAGGACGTATACTAAAAATTAATTTTTTATTTTAAACTTTTGGAATATATTATGTATGTATGGTAGGATTTTCGTGATATTCTAAGAAATAAATATAGATTTAATAATATTTATATAATAAAAATAAAAAGTAATATTTAAAAATAAATAATTTTTTTATTAAATAATTGAAATTTTAGTTATTAAGATTTTTAGTAATATCTAATTTTAAAAATATATATGTAATATATATTTTTATAAACTATTATAATCAAATAGTAAATTTCTTTTAAAATTTTCATTACACGAATTTTTTTATTAATATGTAATTTATACCAAATAGAATTATTATTTGTAAATTTTAACAGATACCTTATTTGACAATTTTACAGATACAAAATCACTATAAATAACGTCAGATACCAAATCTTATTTGTATTAAATTATAAATTTTAATTATTATTTAGATACAAAGTGATACTTTACTTTTATAAAAACATAAAGCATTCTAACAAAAATAGTTTTAAATTTAATCAGGTAGTAGGTTTCATATTAATTTAAAATGGCAAAGAGGAAAGCAGAATACCTTAACACAAATGAAGAAAAATGTAAAAGAAGAAAAATTGATTCAGTTCGACAGCAAAATCATCGTCAAGAATTAAAAGAAAATAAAAGAGAGAAAAATGAAAGGGATGCTGCCAGACAGCGAGTTCATCGTAAAAAAATTAAGAAAAGTAAGGAAAGAAAACGTAGAATGGATGCTGAGCGACAACGAGTTCATCGAAAAAATAAAAAAACTAACCAGTTGTTAATAAAAAAACAGAGATTTTAGAGACTATTGTAGAAACAGTAGATTTATTAAATAATGGAGGTTTAGAGGATAATATAATTGAAACTACTTCTAACTGTTACAACGATATTAAAAGTACTGTTTTTTTAACGGAAAGCAATACGATAAATGATAATTCTAATGTAAGCAACTCCAATTATGAAAATGTAGAATTTATGAAAGAAAAGCGTAAAAAGAATGCTATTAGACAGCGAGTTCATCGTCAAAAAAGAAAGGAATGTAAAGAAAGGAAACGTAGAATGGATGCAGATCGACAACGAGCTTATCGCCAAAATAAGAAGAATGACCAATTTTTAAGAAAGCAAAAAAAGGTTTCAGAAAGTGTTTTAGAAACGGAATATTTATTAAACGAAGATAATGTAATTAAACCTACTACTAGCTATGAAAATAATTTTAAATCTACTGCTGCTTTTGTGGAGAGTAGTATGATAAATGATATTTCGAATACGACTAATTTAGATTCTGTAAATCTAGAACTGAAGAAACAGAAACGTGAACGCGATGCTAATCGACAGCGAGCTTATCGTCAAAGAAAAAAAATAATCTCATAAAAAGAGTGCAAAATTCGTCGGAGACTACTTGAGCAAAATGTTTAACATTAAAAAGTGACGTTAACGCTTCTTTACAAAATAATGAAGTTTTTATTGTACAAAATTCGACAAGAGATGGTTTGAATGTAAGTAATTCTAAAATAATTGATAATTCTGACTATCAATATTCTATTACTGAATGTCAAAATGATTATTTAGATGTTCAAGAACACTATATTGGTCCTTTTAGTGTTGTATGTCAACATTGTGAAGCAAAACATTTCACAGTAGAAAGTGTGTTGCGTAAAAGAAATTCTTTCAGTGATTGTTGTAGTCATGGTGAAGTTGTTTTAGATTCTTTACCTGATCCTCCAACTATTTTGAAAGAATTATTTAATGGCACTCACAAAGAATGGAAACATTTTCATGATCGCATACGTTCCTATAATAGTTCTTTTGCTTTCGCATCTTTTAATGCAAATTTAGTTAATTTTAACAATAGAAGACCTGGTCCTTTTTGTTTTAAAATCCATGGTCAAATTTATTATCAAATCAATACTTCATTGTATCCTTCTGATAATGATAATCCTTCTTTTGGGCAGTTATTTATTGTACATCAAAACGAAGCTACACAATTACGATGTGATCAAAGTATTTTGCTAAATCCAGATATTGTTAATAGCATTGATCAAGCTTTACGTGATTATAATATTTTTGCTAAATCTTATAAAATGATTCATGAAGAATTTCAATCAACTTTAAGTGAATCTAATTCTCAATCATCTTCTGAACTACAATTACTATTTTCTTTAAAACCGGGAATGGATCTTAGAAGATACAACCCACAAAGAGTAAATGAAGTTGCATCTATATTTACTACCACAGCAGATGGCGAAATTCCAGAATCATATATATCTATACGAAATAAAACATCTAAAGAACTGCAGTTTGTAAGTACGATGGATGCTAATGTTGAACCTTGGATTTATCTATTATTTTATCCACATGGCACAGAAGGATGGACTGATAATATAGCTCATGTAAAAAGACGTGGACGAGTGACAAGAAGTGAATACATAAAGTATCGTTTAGGCGTTCGAGATAACAATGTATTTTTACAAGGTGGTAGATTATTTCAACAGTGGTTAGTTGATAATTATGTCAAAATAGAGAAAGATAGAATTAATTTTTGTAGATTTAATCAAAAAACCTTACGTGCTGATACTTATCAAGGATTAATTGATCATTTACAACAAACAGCAACGGAAAGTCATACACGTGTAGGAAAAATGGTTATTTTGCCATCTACTATTATAGGTTCTCCTAGAAATATGTTACAACATTATCAAGACGCTATGGCTATTGTTAGAAAATATGGTAAACCAGATTTGTTTATAACCATGACATGCAATCCAAACTGGATTGAGATTCAAGAAAATCTTTTACCTGGACAAATCCCTTCTGATCGACCAGATTTAATATCACGTGTTTTTAATATTTAAAAAACGCATTAATCGATACCATTGTTAAACATAAATTATTTGGTGATGTAATTGCTTATGTATCTGTTGTTGAATATCAAAAACGAGGTTTACTACATATTCATATCTTAATTACATTAAAACAAAATTGTAAAATTACCACTTCTGAAATAGTAGACAAATTTATTTCAGCTGAAATACTAGAAAATGATCCCAAATTGCATGACATTGTGATTAAAAACATGCTACATGGTCCATGTGGAGATTGGTGCAAAGATGAAAAAGGCAAATGTAATAAAAATTTCCCTAAAAGATTTGAAGAAGAGACAATTATGGATGAAAATGGATACCCTACATATAAGCGAAGAAATTTAGGAGATTACTGTCGTACTAATGGGTGTAAAGTAAATAATCAATATGTTGTTCCCTATAATTCAACATTGTTAAAAATGTTTAATTGTCATATCAATGTAGAAGTAGTTTCTAGCATTAAATCTGTCAAATATTTGTACAAATATATTTATAAAGGTGATGCTGCTACTGTTGTGATTTCTGATAGAGGATCAGATGAAACATTAATAAATCATAATGAAATTAATGATTATTTGGAAACTTGATATGTTGGTCCTGTGGAAGCATATGATAGAATTCTAGGACGATCTTTACAAGAAAAAAGTTCGATTACCTGTCCATTTACCAAATCAACAGAGTGTTATAATTAACGGAAGCGAAAGTAATGATTCCATAAGAGCTGCTTTAGAGAAACAAACTATGCTTCTTGATTACTTTCGTTTGAACGAACGTGATCCACAAGCTCGCAAATTTACTTATGCTGAAATATCTTCTTATTTTGTATACAAAAAGACAAATGGATCATCTAATTGTAATTGGCAAAAACGCAAAACACAATTTAATGTAATTGGACGCATGTATTCTGTCAGTCCAACTCAAGTTGAATTATTTCATCTTCGATTATTGTTAATATCAGTCAAAAGTGCTAAAAGTTTTGAAGATCTTGAAACTGTTAATGGAATAAGACATGAGAGCTTTCAAAATGCATGTTTAGCATTGGGTCTTATTGAAGATGATGCTGAATGGAATCGTGCAATGTTAGAAGGAGAAAATTGGATGATGCCTGCACAATTAAGACGTTTATTTATTCGTATATTATTACATTGTCAACCCAATAATTCAAAAGATCTCTGGGAAAAATTTAAAGATTCAATGTCAGAAGATTTTCAAAGAAATAATGATATATTAATTTCTTATAGGCAAACATTTGTCGAATTTAATAATATTCTTTCTAATGAAAATTTAGACATTAGTAAATTTCCGTTTTTATCTGATATCGTAAATGATATAAATATAAATATTAATAGTAGCAATGACTTTATCCTGGAAAATTACGAAGAACTAGGTCAAAGTCAGTACTTAAAATTAAATTGTCAACAAAAAATTGTTGTTGATATGATTTTGGAATCTGTTTTATTAAACAAACCATCATCATGCTTTTATATAATGGTCCTGGTGGTTCTGGTAAAACATTTGTTTATACTACATTATATTATATATTAAAAAGTAAGAAAAAAAATATTTGCACCACGGCATTTACGGGTATTGCAGCAATATTACTTCCTCGTGGAAAGACACTTCATAAAACTTTTGGAATGCCAGTACCTTTGTTTTCAGACTCTGTTTCAAATTTCAAAAGTCAATCTAAAGATGCGGAATACTTAAAGTAAGTTGATGTTTTTATCTGGGATGAAGCACCGATGGCACCCCGTTATGCTTTAGAATTAATTGATAGAACTTTGCGTGATTTTATGAACGTAGATTTACCGGTAGGGGGTCAAAATGGCCAATCCAAAAGGTCCAAGGAATTAAAATGTCCATGTAATTAAATGTCCGTAGACAAATTATCCGAGTAATTAATTGTCCAATGACAATATGTCCGCTTTATTAAAAGTCCAAAATTGTACATGCAAATAACATTTAAAATTATTTTTTAATTATATTTCTATTATTTATTATTTCAGTTTTGTAAATTTCTATCTAACATCGAAAATTGAAATACTTATTATAATAGAATGACGTGATAATTATACTAATTGATAATTTTGAATGAAGGAAAGAAAACAATAGCTGTGAATCATAGTAGTTTGAAACATTAGTCCATTATTAAAACTGTATTTTGAATTTAGTACTAAATGAGATAAAGACTCGCTCGGTCTTTACTTGTGCCTTCAAAAATTTACTTTTCTGAAAAATTTAAATTTTTATTAAAATGATGGATACTGCTTGTGAAAATATTAATTGTGAAATTATAACAAAAGGTAAAACTCGTTACCTGCACGTAAATGGATTTTTATTTACGAAGCATTCTACTGGTGTTAATTCAAAAGTGTATTGGCGGTGCAGGAAGAGACAACAGTGTGGTGCCAAAGCAACAACTATTGGTACCGGAAACTCAGTTTCAATTATCTCAGTAGGATCAGATGACTCTCATTGTCACGCACCCGATCGAGAGGAGGTAGATGCTCTTAGACAAGTGAGTAATTTGAAAAGAGCTGCTGTAGATCAACCTGAGTGCCCTCCTGCAAGAATTTTAAGACTATTACAAAAAATTCCTCCTGCTACTTTAGCAAAAATGCCTGAGCGACCTAATGCTGTAAAACAAATACAAAGAGAGCGTATGAAAGAAATGCCATCTAACCCTTTGACTGCTCAAGATCTTAAAGAGATACCTGATTTATATAGAAACACTAACGATGGTGAGAACTTCTTACTTTACGATTCTTACGAAGATGACTCATACAGTTTATCCTGTGGCAGAATAATTGTATTTGCAACTAAAGAAAATTTAAAATCGCTTTTTCGTAGTATAACTTGGTTTGTTGATGGGACGTTCAAGGTTGTACCGTCAATATTTTATCAATTGTTTGTCATAATGGGCACAATGAAACAAGTTTCTCGAGGGATAGAACGAAATGTAGCGCTTCCACTAGTTTATGCTTTGCTTGAAAGTAAATCCGAAGATGCATATGCAAAAATTTTTGAAATTGTCATATCTAAGGCACAACTTTTAGGAATCCAAATTGAATACCCAGAAACAGTTATGTCGGACTTCGAACTAGGAATAATAAATGCAGCGCAAGCGAAGATTGGCAATGTAGTGCGTTTATGCTTATTTCATTTATGCCAAAACGTTTATCGCCGAGTACAATCCGAAGGACTACAAGAAATGTACAACAGTAATAATGATGCAAGGATTCGAGAGGCAATGAGGACTATGTGCGCTCTCGCTTTTGTACCTTCTGACGATGTACCTGAGTTTTTTGATCTGTTTATAGATCAAGCACCACAAGAATTTGTTTCAGTAGCTGAATATTTTGAGGTAAATGTCAATTTTTAATATTATAAAATAATAATAAAAATAATAATATTCTTTTTGTTAGATTACGTATATTCGTGGCAAGCCAGCGAGAGGTAGGAGAAGGGCTATACCTGCACGATATGATCCTGCGCTATGGAATCAATATAACGCAGTAATACAAAAAACGGCGCGTACCAATAACGCTTCAGAAGGATGGCACAATAGACTACAAGTCGTTGTTGGACGATACCATCCTAGTCTGTACACGTTTTTAAAGGAATTAAAGCAGGAACAAGGGGACACGGAGTGTATGCAAACGCAGCTTAATCTAGGTCAAAAAATACGTAAATTGCAGACGAATAACTTTCACACCATTGAGGAACGAATTTTAAGTATTGTGTCGCAATACCAGCAATATGTAGACGACAATCGGAAAATTGATTATTTAAAGACTCTTGGATGCCATTTGCATTTTTGAATTTATTTCATTTTTTTGAACTACATGTACTTAAATCTTTAAAATGAATATGAATTTTTATACAATTAATTGATTTCATTATTTGGACTTTTTTATATTTGGAATTTTGGTCTTTGGACATATTGACTTTTGAACCTTTTAGTTTGGATATTTTGTCTTGGCCATTTTGGTTTGGACATTTTGTACCCCAATCAGATTTACCATTTGGTGGAAAAGTAATGGTACTTGGTGGAGATTTCAGGCAACTTTTACCTGTAAAAATTCATGCTATTCGAAGTGAAATAATCAACTTGTCAATTAAATTTAGTTCTCTTTGGAAAAATTTTTCTTTACATACCTTGACTAAAAATATGCGAACTTTATCAGAAGAAACAGAATTTGCAAAATTCCTATTATCTGTTGGTGATGGAATCTTAAATGATAAAGATAATAATTTATTGCTACCAGAAAAATGTGTAGCCCCAAAATCTGATGATATTGTTCGCACAATTTTTGGTTCATTGATTGCAGAACGTAAATATGAAAGTTTATTAAAAGTTGCAATTTTGGCTACAAGAAACATTGACGTTGAAGAAATCAATTGCAGAGTTGTAGAACTTCTCGATAAAAATATAAAAAATTTATACTAACGTCGATAGCGTTAAAAATTGTGACAATGGAGAAATTAATGATGGGCTTTTACCAGAATACTTAAATACATTAAATCCACCTAACTTTTCACCATACGAATTACGATGAAGAGTCAATTGTATTGTTATGTTAGTTAGAAATTTAAGTATTAACGAAGGACTGTGTAACGGAACAAGATTACAAATGTTAGAGCTTGCGAATACTCTTTTACGGTGTAAAATTTTAACAGGTGATAAAGCTGGTGATATAGTATTTATACACAGAATAGATTTATATTGTGAAAATTTGTATCGATTTACATTTAAACGACGCCAATTTCCAATAAAATTAGCATTTGTGATGACCATTAATATGAGTCAAGGTCAAACATTTGATATGATTGGAATCGATTTACGAAAAGATGTATTTAATCATGGACAATTATATGTTGCTTTTTCAAGAGTTCGTTCTTGGGAATCTCTTAAAATTTTTCTTGGGAGTCAACGAACATCTAACATTGTTAAAAACTATGTATATAAAGAATTGTATGTTTAATAAATTAAATACTAATTGATCAATATGATATATTACTTAAATAATTATTAAATAAAAGAAGAAGTAAACACGCGCGCTCGAGCGCGCGTTCGGTCTCGTCTATAATAAAAAATTGAATAATTAATATTTATTCAGGGTACTTTACCCGGTTTATTAATTATATTTAATAAACTATTATAATTATTTAACTTTTAAAATTATATTTAATAATATATATTGAGCAAGCTAAATGGTCATGAAATGGACAACTTGTTTTTTCTGTTATTATACAGTTAATTTATTAGCTTCATTTTATTATTATTATTATTATTATTTTATTAAACTATTATACTATTATTACCTTATATTATTATATAATTATTAATTTATTAATTAAAACATTAAAAAACATCTGCTAGTAAAATTTAGTTTATTTAAAAAATTTATTAAGAATGTGGCACGCGAAAAAAATCTATTATAACGGTCTTATTCTGAGCAATAATAGGGTTCCTAATATTAAATTTTTAGTGAAACATGAATGTCCTCAAGTATGAAGAAAGTCATCGTAGCGTGCGAGCGTGGTTAGGTTATCGGTTTGTAAATGTTAAGGTCGTGAGTTCAATCCCCGGCGTTTGGGAATTTTTTCTCTGTTAGGTATATAGGCAAATCTCTGGAAACTTTAACATTTGAATTTGAATCAAAAAAAAAATTTGTGTGCACAATTTTGATATTTTTAGTATTACATCTTCGACCAAAATAGATTTCATTTTTATTACTGTACAACCATTATTTGGTTGCCTTCTATTTTAAAATATAATTTTTTGGAAATAAAATAATGTTAGGTTATCTAAATCTGTAACAAGATATACATAAACATTTTATCTTCTACACTTAAGTAAGTTATTTTTCAGTATCACAAAAACATAATTAAACATGAAAATAAATACAATAAACGTCTAATACAACTAATAGGGACAACATTACAATAAAAAAAATTCATGAAAATTTTTTACGTATAATTATTTGAATTAGTACATGAACTTTTCTAATTATTTGATTGTCTGAATTGTTTTGAAAAAATATCGAGGATCTTAATATAGCCTTGAAAAAACACTAACAGTGTCATGAACGTTTAATAAAAAATAAATATATATTACTTAAGTGCCTTCCTTTGATAAATTTTCCATTCCGCGTTTCCTTTTTCTTTTCTTTGATTTTCTTTCATCTTGTCACTTTTTATTACATTTTTGGTTACTTTGTGATAAATAACATGGAACAAATAATGCGAAACAAATAAACAAATAATGCGAAACTTTAGATTGATTGGAAAACGATTGATTTGACCATGCTTCTTAGAAGAATTTTTGCGATACCAAAGATAACGGATAGATTTTTATATACTGATTTACTGTTTTTGTACAAAATTATTAATGGATTTATCTACTGTCCTGAAATTTTGTCGCGTATAGATTTTTTTGTTCCTACAGGACAATTGCAAAATTCTCCCTTGTTTCATGTCAATACTTCAAGCACAGAATTTGCTGAAAATTGTTTGTATGCTAGGATTTTTCGAGAAAGAAACTCAGTATCCAATTGATTGGACTTTTCTTCACACTCAATTGAAAGATTATCAGCTGAACTACGTGCTTTGCTCTACAGAAGCAATAATTTGAGTGATTATGGGCTTTCATGTATAATTATGATTGTTTAAATTGTTTTACTGTTTACATATGATTTTGTCAAATTTTTTTTTGATTATAATAATTTATTTTTTAATTAATTTAAGTACTTTGTACCAAAGGGCTTTTTTTCTTTGTAGCCCGTTTTCACATGTTAATAAATAAATAAAAACACATGCACAATTTTAAGTACATCTAAAGTAATATGTGCCCCAATTTTGGAGCAAATTAAATAAGAAACTTTGGAGAAATTAATGATTTGCGACATATTTTTAGTACTACACCAGTATCACAAGTAACCAACAATTATTTTTCTTAAAATATAGTTGAAAATAAAAATAAAAATCACGCACATAAAATTTGAATTACAATTCAATTGTGCCTCTTATTTCAAATTTTTTAACTAAGTTTTTTAATGTTTATTTTATAAAACCATTTTGATTTGACCAGCGACACAAAAACTGAGAGACACTTTATAGAAGATTATATCTTTTATAATTTTTACTTTTTATTTTTCTTAAGTTTGTTTATGGAATTCTTAAGATATTTTAAAATAGTTTATAACAGTGAAAAAAACGTGTTTTCCAAAAAAATATTATTCAAACAGTTAAAATACTTTTAGGAAAAAATATAGTGACACTTGCAAAATCATGGTATTGTGAACTTTAATAAAGAAAAACATAGAAAAAATAAACAAAATAATTTATATCAATGATTAAATCGTAATCCTTATTATTTTAAACATGTAAATATTTAAAAATCATAAGTTTTCATAATGCAATAATAAAAATGGCGTTATTTGACCCTACGTAGGTGGGTACGCTCGTGTTGTTGCAATTCCGTCCAGTAGAGGCGTGATTAAGTATTCGTTCAGTTATCTATGTTTACCGTTACTTACAGCTGCAACGCAGCGTCTGTCAAATCCTGAGGTTTCTAACCTTCTTTTCGAGATCACTCGCTCGTTCGTGTTGATTATTACTATTTTTATTTATTTCGAGATCGCTCGTGTGAAAAATTCTGTTTTTATTTTTTAATGATATTATTTTTATTAATACGTCGAAGCACACGACTAGGTTTCGGGGGGCTTCGCCCCCCGACGCGACCGATGGATTGAGGTACTATAAAATGCGATTCTTTAAAATGTCGAAAATCAGCTAGTAAGTATGTTGACAGTGGTTCTGCGTTCCGAATTTTATGTACGCGTTTCTCAACATTCTTTTCAGTTATGTATGTTGCTTCCTCTTAAAGGAAGCCTTATAGTGATCTCGATTTTCGACTTTCTTAGAATTAATTATTTTTACATATTTCCAAGTGTAGTATACATATTTCGTCGAGAGGAACAAATGTCCGGATGTATGTGTGTATGTATGGATGTGTGTGTGTGTATGTCACCCGATTCTTGTGAACAAATTTTCTCTTACACGTTTTGACGGATTTTGATAAAATTTTGTAGGTGTATTACGGTCACGAATATCTTGAATCAGACAGAAGGATTTTCAAAAATATCTAAAAATAAAAATTTTTTAGCAATTTTTTAATTTTCGAAAAAAATGAATTTTTTTATTTTTTGATATAACTTCTTTATTTATTAAATTTTTTATTAATTTTTCTCAGCATTATATTCCTGGCATGAAAACGAATCGATTCATGTATATAAAGTATATATTTTATCAATATTTAAAAAAATAATCGATATTTTTATTTCTAACAAAAAATTCAAATTTCGTAATTTTTCCTTAATACTCTAAAATAATTATTCTATAATAAGAAATTAAGCAATTAGTATATATTTTATTTAAAGAGTTAAATGATCATGAAATGAAAATTTTTTAAAAATTATAATAAGGATATGAAAAGACACAAATTTAGAAATAAAATATGTTTTAAAATTAAATTTATATATGTTTATTTATTTAAATTTCTTTATTGTAATTATTGAAAGCTTATAATTTTTTATTATTTTCTTTCTCCCACTGCTCAATAATACTTAAAAATTCTTCATCTGATTCCGTCAACTCTAAAAAAGTACATTTATTTAAATTAAATATATTTAAATTAATTTATTTGAATGAATTATTATTAAATTATAATTTTATTTATTATAAATAATTAAATAATTATATTTATCTATGTTAAACATAGATTTAAAAAATATTTAAAAAAATTTGAAATAAATAGAGGAAGCTAAATGATCATGAAATGAACAACTTGTTTTTCAGTGTCAACGCCTTTTTATGATTTTGTTATAAAAAGTATCGTGCGCAACACGTGTGGCGGCATTTTGGAACTCGCGCTTCTTTTTCGTAACTCGTCTCCGGTGAGGGCGCCCTCACCTACGACTCGTTACGAAAACTTAGCGCACGTTCCAAAAAGGCAGCTAGTTCACACTTGTTACGCAATGTACTATTTTACTAGTTTAAATAATTAATTCAATTGTTTTTTACAGTTGTTTCGATTACGTTTTTTTATTGGCGCCTCCTGTAATTATGATAATTATTTACTCATCCTTTTAATTATTTACGCTTTCTGGAACTACAAGAAATAGTTAAAAAGTAGTAAAAACCAGGTTTTCTGTATGTAGACGGTCATTCGAAATAGTAGGGCTTTAATAGGGGTACTTGTTTGGGGCCACATTAATTTTCCACTGACGGCCCCCATAACATTTTGCGTAACGGAACTGTTGGGGTCCTTAGAAATTTGCCAAATTTATTTTTAATTTTTCAAAAAAACGTTTTTCTCCATAACTTTAAAAGAATGTTGGGACACCTATGAATGTTTTTCTTTATTTTTGTAGAGTTTTTTTAGACGCATCTTTTGAGTAAAAGTGAAGTTACGGAATCGACCCCCAGTCATAATATACCATAAAAATCAAAATCGCTTATGTATCGAAACTGAATTTTTAATCAAGTAAAAAGAAAAAAATATTACAGAAATTGAGAATAATTGTTCAAAATTTATACTTTATTATTATTAACATCTCTATGAAGAAGCAAAGTGTTCATAAAATAAACACGACGAGATTTACGGAAACAAATGAAATGAACACCAAAATTATAACAAAAACATATAACTTGGCAGCGGTTTTTACTTATTATTAATTTGGAATCTCGTTTATTAAATTGATCGTTTGACCAAAGCAATTAATAGTATTTTATACAACAAAGGCGTATTATGGTTACTCTATGCTACCTGTACCGGTGCATGCTAAGTTCTCCCATATAACCCAGCTGGTCAATAAAGTAACCATTATAGCTCTAGGGAGATAAAGGGTGCATTATTGACTAATTAAACTGTATTACTTTTTCCTTAAATATTGAGACTGTTAGGATTTGTACAAACTTATAGTGTAGCGCCAGTGCACACAGGTGCCATGAGAGCCGTGCTTGCGAGTCATATATCGCTCTGCACCGCGACACTAATTATTTAATAACTTTTTTTGTAATTGATGTACATTTTTTTTCTAAACGTTTTTTTTCTCAGCGGGATATTGGAAATACAATACAATTTTTTTCTAGGAGGCGCAGAACACAATTTGTTTTAACAATTTATAAACAAATTATATAAAAAACTATTAAAAATTAATTTTTTTTAAAACAAAAATTATTTTTAAATACTTTGTTTCAAGAAGAAGAAAACCCCTTTTGAATTTTTAAAATCGGTCAACTGGATTTCGAGAAAAAATTTTTTTAATTTAAGACTACATAAAAACTAAATTGTTAATGACATTAACAAAATAAATTTGTTTGGTCTACAATTTACAGGGTCTTTATTTTACTCTACCAGGAGTAAAAAAATTATTTTGGATGGAAATAAAAAATATTTTTTTTAAAGTGATCCGTTTGAAAAATTCTGACCCATATTAGATGCGCCATTGTAAATTTACAACAACTGACATCGAAAAAGCAACCCTCAAAACACCCGAGTGACGAGCTTCAAGCGAATCCAAGAAATTTCTTAAATAAAAGTCCTCCATATTCGATCCGCCATTTTGAATTTTGATAAACTGTCATTGGATTCATCATCTGCGACCTCGAAAACCACCGAATGACAAGTTTCAAGTGAGTCCAAGAAATTTTTCAAAAACAGTCCGCCATATTGGATCCGACATTTTGAATTTTAAAAAACTATCATTTTGATTCCACCATCTTGAAATTAAAGTTTCTTTGTTTTACATTTTGAAAGTACAACTATTTTTTCCACCAATGGCATACTTTAGAAAGGTTTAAAAAAAAATTTAGTTCTAAAAAAATAAAATAAAAAAAAATCAGTAATTTTTTTGGGTGTTTCTTTCAAAAAAATCCGCCATATTTGATTTTGTGTTGATCGAATCGCTATTTTGACCCTAGAATCTTGAAAAACGACGCCCAAAACCCTCTATACCTCATTGCTGCTCAAATTTATTACAAAAAAATACTTCAAATCGTGTGTTGAAGTTTAAGTTAAAATTGTTGTCATTTGGGGGTTAATGACAGTCTGAACCCTGTAAAATGCAGACAGTAGTTTGAATTATCTGTTATAACTTTTATAATCTTTACGCACCAATCGCCAACAATCTGGAGTTTGTTATGTACCTTACAGTACAACGGAGCAACGCGGAAACGTGATGCGCTATATTCAGTATTTAATTTCTCGTAAACCAAAAAATTCGGTTTTCTGGAAATTAAAAAATTAAATTCTAAAAATTTTTTGTGAAAAAACCTCAGCTTTCCAATCAAAATAAAACAAAATAATAAAACGAGCCTGAAGATGAAAAAAGTTTAATTTTATCCTTAATTTTCAAAAATTATGGTCAAAATAAAAAAATTTTCTAAAATGGACTACGGCAATCGAATGCTTATGAAAAAATCTAAAAAAACCCATATACGCAAATTATTTTTAATCGTTTCGTTTAAGTACAGTAAATAAACAAAGTAGTGCGTGTTGCATCAAAAGTCAAAACTTTTACCCCCTCCTCTTATAATATTTTATAAAATTCAAAAATATTTGGCATATAAATTTCTAACTTATAGGAGAACTTATAAAAAAATTTGGGATTGATTAATAAACTTTTTTATTGTGGATAGACATTTGACGTGAAACCCGCCATATATGAAATAATGTAATTATTTATATTTGCGCATCAGTTTTTGCGGAATTTTTTTAATCTGCGCATCTATTTTTGCGCATTTATGGTAGATATAATTTTGGGGAGATTAGACGTAAGGATAGTTTTCCAGTTTAAAAAGAGGGTCGATTCTGAGGCTAAACCATTCAATCTCTCCGAGTTTGGTGGAAAGCATCTCCGAGGACATCACCAGGTACCTGATGGAGAAATTCAAACCGTTGTCAGAGCTGACTTATGGAGGCACATTCACAGTTACAAAGTTTTGCAAGGTTCAAACAAAGTATGGAGAGAGAATTGTTGATAAGTTAAACAAAAGTTTCCCTACCTTCCCGTTTCATGAAGGCTTTGGAATTTTAAAACATCACCTGGTTGTCAATGCTATTTTTATTAAATAGCGTTAGATTTTCTGCGTTATAAACAGGGACCGATTTGTTATTTATTTAGAAAGAAAAAGAGAGAAAGATATTTGAAAGATATATATATATATATATATATATATATTATGGTGGCCGTTAAAAACGACATTTTAGAATTTTGTTCATTTCCGGGTCTCATTTTGTCATAAATTGAAAAAATTAGATACGTATTTTTTCAAATTAATATTTAGTGGTGCCTGTATATTTTTTACAGGACCCAAAAGTTGACTAATAAAAACCAAAATAGGTTATTATTAGCAAAAAATATTAATTTAAACAAAACGAGAAATTTAAACTGCTAATCATCACTGAGAAAAATATATTTTGAAAAACTGGAAGTCAATATTGAAAAAACTGGACTCAGTCCTATAAAAGTACATTAATTCATTTCCATCAAGCATCTTAGGGTATTGCGTATAGTGAATAGAGGGCCTTAGTTCCAAGTGTCACTGTAAAGAGCATTGAAACACAGGCGAAGATTATAAGGCGCGCTGCAGTGTGCATAGTTGAGAAACTGGATAAAAAAAAGAAAAATATGTTAAATGCACACTTCATATATTCATATTTATTAATTCATAAGTTTTATTCTTTCCACATCTTCATACTTTCAATTAACAGCTAAATGCATCGGAAAATCTTACAATCATACGGGATTGAATACCTACCTAACCATACAACTAAATATACGCATAATTATAAATCGCACGCTTTTACATTAAGCATTAAGCCTTTAGGCTACGCAGTCGATGGGGGAAATTTTTTATTTAAGAAACATCCCTTTCCAATGAAATAAATTGGATCATGCGTGAATTTTACTATGTAATTAATGTAAGTATGAATGTCAACAATATTCATAATATTGAATAAATAATATTATCAACTAGTTTAAAGTTGATACGGTTATTAAAATTTAATAATAAATAAATAAAAAACATTTATTTTTCTTATTAACCTTGAAACCTTTTTTAAGTTTGTCACTCCTCATGGTAAATTTGATTATTTTTTTCGTGTACAAAATAGTGAATTGACCATGAATGAAATGTATAATTAATTATTCTCAAATCAATATTTACTTTAATTTACTTAACTGAACTGCATAATAGTTTAGAGTAGTAAGATAAGTGAACGACCATTAGTGTGAGAGAGAGAGAGAATATTTTGTGGTTTTCTAGTAGGTATCTACTTTATGTGTACGGCGTTCATTTTTCGAAAGAACTGGGCTGAGTACTAATTGTTCAATATTCGCTTCTATTATTGACTTGTTTTTTGTACACTGCCGCGATCTTTAAACAATTACATGACAAAGTAATTTCTCTTTCCAATTTTTTACTCTTATTCCCTCTTAGACTATATAAACAGTCTTGTTTAAGCTGATGAATCAGATAACTTGTATTGAGTGCCGAAGTGTTCAGCTATGAAACTTCTACACTGAAAAAAAATTATTTGATTCAAATAATTTAAAAAATATTTAATTGATTAAAATACTTTTTAGTTGGATCAAAAAAATATGTACTTGATTCAAATAACTTGAATTATTTGAATCACACTTTTTGAACCATATAAATCGTATTTATATGGCCCCAGGTTCTGATCTCGACTAAGTCGGTAAGGCAGATTCCTACATTATCAACTGTGGGCAAGGTAGATTTTTTGTAAGCATACAATTCAAAACCTCTTAGTGTCTACTTTACCGACAGAGTGGCGGGAAAATTTGAATTTTCAGTTAATTCAAACCCTACTTTACCGACCAAGTTTTTAGTACCGATTGCCACCGCTACATGGCGCCATTAGCAATCTTATTTCTTGATACTAAACTCTTTTAGTTTTTTGAATTTCGCGGGTAAAACTGTTTTACCGAAAGTTGTAGTTTACTTGGGGTCCAACAGATGGCGCTACAAAAAACAATTAGCAGCCTAGTCGCTTGACTTTTTTTAATTTCGCGCGTAAAGATGGCGCTATATTGTTTACACCAACGAATTTATCTAAATCTCAATAGATGACGCTTTTAAAAGTTGTTAAAATCTATTTCATTGAACATAACCTTAAAACCTATTCCTTATTATGTAACGTAATACTAATAAAGGTATTTAATGAATTGCGTCACAGTGTTACGTATAAGTAACACCTGTAACAGCGCATTATATTTATTATAAATAAAGTAATTTAAGATATTATTTGAAAATTGCGAAATAAAAAAATCAAAGATCGATCAGATCCTCTTGAAACTTGTTACTAGGGGGTTTCTGAGGTCGCTAATTACGAATTACAAGTCAGATTTTAAAAATTCAAAATGGCGGATTGAAAATTGCGAAATAAAAAAATCAAAGATCGAGCAGATCCTCTTGAAACTTGTTACTAGGGGGTTTTTGAGGTCGCTGTTTACGAATTACAAGACAGATTTAAAAAATTCAAAATGGCGGATCCAAAATGGCGGATTGAAAATTGCGAAATAAAAAAAATGAAAGATCGATCAGATCCTCTTAAAACTTGTTACTAGGGGGTTTCTGAGGTCGCTGTTTACGAATTACAAGACAGATTTAAAAAATTCAAAATGGCGGATCCAAAATGGCGGATCCAAAATGGCGGATTGAAAATTGCGAAATAAAAAAATCAAAGATCGATCAGATCCTCTTGAAACTTGTTACTAGGGGGTTTCTGAGGTCGCTAATTACGAATTACAAGTCAGATTTTAAAAATTCAAAATGGCGGATTGAAAATTGCGAAATAAAAAAAATCAAAGATCGATCAGATCCTCTTGAAACTTGTTACTAGGGGGTTTTTGAGGTCGCTGTTTACGAATTACAAGACAGATTTAAAAAATTCAAAATGGCGGATTGAAAATTGCGAAATAAAAAATCAAAGATCGATCAGATCCTCTTGAAACTTGTTACTAGGGGGTTTTTGGAGTCGCTGTTTACGAATTACAAGACAGATTTTAAAAATTCAAAATGGCGGATTGAAAATTGCGAAATAAAAAAAATCAAAGATCGATCAGATCCTCTTGAAACTTGTTACTAGGGGGTTTTTGGAGTCTCTTATAACGAATTAGGTAACGTATTTTTAATATTCAAAATGGTGGATCCAACATGGCAGACACAAAAATCAATAATCGATTAGATTGTCCTGCAATTTGTCACAAGGGCGTTTTTGGGATCGGCGATAGCGAATCTAGTGAAATATTTTTAAAATTCAAAATGTCAGTTTCAATATCGCTCGTGGAGGAAGTAATTACTAACTCTAAGACTCCGACATTAAAAATTTTAAAAATTTGTCACTTAATTCGTTATAAAAGTTCCAAAAACCTCCGAATGGCAAGTTTTAAGACAAGCCGATCAATTTTTAATTTTTTCGTCCGCCATATTGGATACGCCATTTTGAATTTTTGAAAACAGACTTCAGATTCGAAATAAGCGACCACAAAAACCTCAGACTAACAAGTTTCAAGCCAATCCGATCAATTTTTAATTTTTCGTCCGCCATATTGGATCCGCCATTTTGAATTTTTGAAAACAGACTTCAGATTCGTAATCAGCGACCCCGAAAACTATATATAGCACATGTTTCAAGAAATCAATTATTTCTGAAAAACGTGACACAAAGGGTTAAATACAGTATGAATAACATTTTATACATTTATTATATTCAATATACAATATTTACACTTGTTTTTTTTTAAATTTAATATGGGTGTATGGACCACCAATATACTTAAGCCGCAAGTGTCCAGAACTAATTTCTTCTTGCATTTGGTCCAAGCATATCGAGTCATCAGTGAACATTGGTACAAATCTTGAAGGTAGGAATGTATTGAACTTTTTATCCACCTCAACAACGACCTTGACTCCATACCTGGTGTTGACAAACTGGATCTTCGTTATAGGATACTTATGTCCAGGAGTCAGCTCGAAAATCGGCTTCGTAGGTAGGAAAGCATCCATGCGACCAATGGCGTTGATTCTGGTTAGATCCATCTTATTAATACTTTGTGAAGTCACAAAACAGAATGACTAAATCGGTTGAGATCCCTTAATTTATACCCAAATATGACGCAATACCCCCCACTACTTTTTTTACGCATGCGCATTATCCTCTACTCTTATTATTGAGCAACGCCCATTTAGTGATGTCATAAGACAAGTCTAAACTAGTTTTAACATGTTTCACGCATATGTAATAAATATAATAGGATGGGAAAGGGTTAATTAAAGTAAATATTTATAATACATTTATTCATTAAATAGGAAACTTTCACAATGATTAGAAAACTCTTTCCATGTACAATCATTGTCAACTTCATCAGTATTTTCCATATTATTTCGTAGTACATTCAATGGTTGTATCAACTAATTTTGTAGATTACATATATTTGTAACAGCGCAACTGCTAAAACTACGTGTGTGATTTGTACATGTAGATGAACTATCTGCACTTAAACTTTTTAGCGACGGACATTTAAAATCATCCAAATTAAATACATTTATGTAAATTTTTCTAGCCATTTTTATTTTTCTAAACCTTTTACATATACAGTAGGTGTACCTATTAATACTTCTTTTATTATTGGATGTAATTCTTCATAAGATACGTCACCAGCAGCCCAATCGATACCATGATAATTATTTGTAAGCCATCGATTCTCACATTTGTATCTTGCAGGTAATCGACTCCAGGTATATGGTGGCTCGAAGAGGTAGACCAATGGTTGAGCATCTTGTTGAAGTGGTAGAATCGCCAATTCTTTGATGACAAACTCGTTGTAAGGTCTTTTGAAGCACTGAATATCTACGACGTACGCCATGGTATCTGAAATTGAATAATGGCTCAAGCCTTAAAGAGACGCTCTCTTTATAGCCTTTCCCCCACCACTGATGTCGTCTATCATTGGTCATTATTTCCACCAATCACGTTACTTTTTTAACAACGCCACTGATTGGTGTATACTGTATAATGCGATCGTGAATTATAAGGCAATATGCAGCTGTATTGGCTGGAAATTTTTCACTTGCTTCAAATTCCAATCGCACATCTACAGATGCTTGTTTTAGAAATTTGTTTTGTTTTGAGCAATCAATAACAGTCAGTGGTGCATAATCTTTAAAGTTATTTCTAGTTAATAAAGGTTCAGGTTCTTTTCCATAGTAGGACTGTTGAAAATTACCATACATTTCATAGAGTATAGAAAATTTGTTTTGATTAAAGTTTAAATTTAAATTTCCATAAGGATAGTACTGTAAGTTAAGGAGAAGTTTACAGGTATAAAATTAATTTGCATACCTTCCTTGATCTTCTTTTCTATTTGTTTGAAAACCAAGAATAACATATCGAGGTTTTTCAACTTGTGTTGAAGTTTTTACAGTCCACATATGCTTTTGAGTGACCGGAATCATAGGATACTCATACAAATCCATGATCTAAAACTCATTGTTATAAGTGAGTCTTTTTCAAAGAATTTCAACAATTTAATTTTTTGTCGATCATTTACCATTAAGTATGGAATCAACCATTCAACTTTATTAATAATAATTCTAAATTCTTCACGGTCAGCTCCTTCAATGTTTACTACAGCATTTAGATCAGTAGGAGATCTTGTTAAAATAAGTTCATGTTTTGCATTTCCAACAATCTTTTGATAGTCTTCAGCAAAACCAATAATCATACTTAGTGGAATATTTACATCAAAGTATCCAGTATCATTTGTAACTCTACTATCAGGATCATAAGGTAGATAATCAGCATTTTCAGAATAAATTATTTGATTAGGTGTTTTGAGAAATTAAATTTTTCATTGTAGTCGTAATGCCAACATTTTTAGAGCGATCAATTTCAACACCATTTAATTCATAACGAATCTCATTAAACATGTAGGAAATACCATTGCTAATTAACTTTGTATTAGTTCCAAGCGCGTTGTTCGGTCTGACGAATCTTCCAGTGACGTGTAGAGTACTTTTAAAAGGTAGAATGTACAAGTCTTGATGCTAAACTGCAATTCGAATCTCATCACAATTATTAAATGCTGATGACACGTATGGTTGATGTGCATGAATCTCATAGTGTGCCACAGATCTATCAAATTTAACTGGACTTAGAATGTTTAAAATTTATTCCATTTTTATTACAACAACAAATAAATAGTATGTGAATAATTGTGTCCTGGTGCAGTGAAAGGGACCATAAGCCCCAAAAAATTAATTTTTAGTTATTAATGCCATTATATCAATTGAAAAAATCTGGATAGAATGGTATCAAGAATTCAAAATTATTTTTTTTTACGGAAGGTCCCTTTCACCGCGTCAGGGAACAATTAATTTTTTCCTTTGTTTTCCTGAAAAATTCTTATAGTCCAGTCGCCCTTTTTTTCGTGCCAAAATTGATATCTGAAGTCTGATTGTTGATTCATATAGTGTGGGGTGGTAGTATGAAGATGTATATGTTTCCCACTCGAGATTTTTTAAGCTGCGCTTTATAAACCATTTCAAGGTGCCAAAAAACAGTTTTTTGATGACCGTTCTTTCCCATCAAATTATAGAGGAAAAATTGTAAATGAAAGTTATAGAGCTCGAAAATACCTTTTAAATGAAGGGTCATATGTTAAAATTGGTCCATTTGTTTACTTGCAAATAAATTAAAACCACTACAAATAGCACTTTCTTATTTGTTTAAAAACTTGAACAAAAGTTAACAAATTCTTTTGATATTCTCCAAAAATGTACCTCTCAAGACCCTCAAGATGTGTGCCAAATCTAAATACGATTCGATAAATAGTTTATGAGAAGTTTCATTTGTTAACTAAAAACATGATTTTTTAAAATGGAATTTCTACATTTTTGGCCGGATGAAAATTAATTTTTTTTGTTGGGTTCTCTTCATGAAATGCCAATCTATCAATCACAATTTGCAGCGAATTGAATTTTTACAAGAAAACTGGTTTTTTTGGGGGGGGGAGAAATTTTTGCTTATAAACAAATGAACACTACTTCAACAATTTTTATTTTAACAATTTGGCATAAACGCCATTTGATTACTTATTCTTTCCTGCAAATTTTGCAATAAAAAATTTTGATCTGGGTCAAAAGGGGTGGAAGATAATTTTTTTTTCAAAAAATTCCTGAGTCTTTAATTATTAATATTTTTTATTTTTTTTATTATATTTTTTTAGTTGACCAGTCATACTAACTATCAAAAATCAATCTAAACATCTATGTACTTCTCGTTCGTAAAAATATTTTTCAAAAGTATGCAACGTTTGAATGCAACGTTTCAGCTGCCTAGCTGCTCTAGGATGCATAGTGGGGGACATCATCAGCCGCTCGCGCTAAAGTTGCATTCAAACTTTCAAATTCGTAAAAGTTGTCATAACATTCAAACAAATTGATAAATTTTGATCATTTTTTTTAAACTGGGCTAAAATTTTCTCAGGAATTCAAATTTTCTATAATTAGTATGACTAATCAACTAAAAAAATATAATAAAAAAATAAAAAATATTAATAATTAAAGGCTCAGGAATTTTTTTTTAAATTGTCCTCCCCCTTTTTGACCTAGATTAAAATTTGTTTTGCAAAATTTGCAGGAAAGAATAAGTAATCAAATGGCGTTTATGCTAAATTGTTAAAATAAAAATTGTTGATGTAGTGTTCATTTGTTTATAAGCTAAAAATTTCTCCCCCTTAAAAAACAGTTTTCTTGTAAAAATTCAATTCGCTACAAATTGTGATTGATAGATTGGCATTTTATGAAGAGAACTCAACAAAAAAAATTAATTTTCATCCGGACAAAAATGTAGAAATTCCATTTTAAAAAATCATGTTTTTAGTTTACAAATGGAATTTCTCATAAACTATTTATCGAATCGTATTCAGATTTGTCACACATATTGAGGGTCTTGAGAGGTACATTTTTTTGAGAATATCGAAAGAATTTGTTAACTTTTGTTCAAGTTATTAAACAAATAAGAAAGTGCTATTTTTAGTGGTTTAAATTCATTTGCAAGTAAACAAATGGACCAATTTTAACATATGACCCTTCATTTAAAAGGTATTTTCGAGCTCTATAACTTTCATTTACAACTTATCAATAAAAATCAATAATGAATCAATAATGAATGAATATTAAATCAACAATGAATCAATAATGAATTAATATTAAATTAACAATGAATCAATACTGAATAAATAATGAATTAATATTAAATAAGTTGGCACTGGCATTGTAAATGTTTGCTGTTGGAAGTAATTTTGATTTATAAAGAGGTTCTACGTTAACATTAATCTTTGATTGCTTTGGTGGTTGATTGGCATTTGCGTTAAATTACTAGGGGTGATTTGCACATTTATATGATCTTAATATAAGTTTTAATCATATGTATAGGTATAAGGATTTTTCGTCGCTTGGGGGCAGCAACATGCCGACTCAGCTAAACGGTGAAAAAAAGCTGTTTTAAAAAGAAAAGTGAAAAACATGCCATTTCGCGAAAGCGCTAAGAAACATACCTTCTTTAAACGAACGGTAAAGAACATGCCTTTTCAACCGTTAATATTTAATATTAATATTATATTAATAATATTATATTAATTATAAATAATTAATAATATTATATTTATTATAAACAATTAATGATTAATTAATTAATTTAATTAATTAATTTATAATTATTAATATTATTATATTAATTATTTATTTATTTAATATTATATTTATTATTAATTTAATTATTTATTTAATTTATTTATTTAATTTATTAAAAAACATTTTATTATAATATTTTACAAAATCATTCGTCGATTCTGGGGATCGCATAATGTCCCCACGGTAGAGTGTCAGTACTCTGGGGTAACAGGTAGCGTTTATCATCATGCGGACTCAATGCTACTTTCACTTGTTTGACAGTCTCTAAATTATGTAACCGTGACCTTATATTGTACTGTGTTCTGGTCTGAATTTCGAAATTGTTAAGGCATTGTACATAGTCGTCAAAGTTTATTGTTTTGTGACGACTCCTGCTTTAATACCTTTTGCTTTTTAACAAAATCGTCACCTTCAACACGTATGCTATACATTTTACTCCGCAAGCCAACAAAGTCGGTAACAATTTTACCATTACACTCGTCCTTCATAAGGCCTAGCATTTTTTTGTTGGCTTGCGGCATGTCATACGCGTTGTTTACCGGAAAATCTGATGTGTCAAACTTGGCCACACGGTCCTCATCGAAAATCGCTCGACTGTGGAAATTGGGTCGAGAGATGAGGGCTTCGGCACCATATCGATCGTACCAGTGTGTAACTAACTTAATGTCAACATGCTTGCGAACATTTTCCATGGTCTTGCCATACACTGCATTATTCATTAATTTGAATAAATTCTTTTCAATATTAATGTGAAATAATTTATCAATTATCCGAATCAATCTCAAAATAATTCCTATTAAGCTCTTGAGTTTCATATGTATCGACAGCACAGCCATCCTGAATACAGAAACCTGCTTTTTCAGAAAATATTTTTTCGAAATCAATTAATAATTTAAAATTATCAAAGAACTCAGAAAAAATTGGTTAGCATGGTGGGATACGAGCCCACGATACGGTAGACTGCTCTGACCACTGAGCTACATGCACCCCCAGATTCTCCGAGTTCCTTGATATACTAAACCTCCCTGCATTATTTCATGATAATTAATTGATTTCGAAAAAATATTTTCTGAAAAAGCAGGTTTCTGTATTCAGGATGGCTGTGCTGTCGATACATATGAAACTCAAGAGCTTAATAAGAATTATTTTGAGATTGATTCGGATAATTGATAAATTCTTTCACATTAATATTAATAATTTCCGAATGATAGATTCACTTCCTTAAATTCTTTTCAAATTTATTTTTTGTAGTGGTTCGCATGGCAGTGTTATAATCTATGTAGGGTTTCAACCATTCGGATTGGTTGAATTCAAGCACTCGGTGGATTTTTACAAGTTTCATACCGTTTCCGAGAGCCTGCTTTAATGCAAGATAGAGTATAACATACTTCTTTTTAGGCAGGAGAGTTGTAAGTAATTTTTCCTGCTTGGACATGGGGGGTTTTGCATTAGTTGCGCAAAAAGGCATGTTCTTATGAGAATCGGGCAGGCACTCGGGATACTCGAGATCGACTTCTAAAATGTACCCGACTGAAGAGTCGTCGGGTACGTTAAAACCAAACGCCTCGTCAGGGTTGGCAATCCAATTAAAACCACCATTTGGAAGTGATTGTGTCATTGCCCAACCGTACAAATTATTGGCATCGAAATACATAATGTACTTTGGGTCTTGAGATGGATCAAACTGATCCATATAGGGATTGTTCGCTTTAGCATACCGGTTATAACACTGGTTAATGCCACCTCTGATACCCGACTCAATAAGCATATGCGAATCAAAGTACTCATAGGGGAAGATACCCTTTCGCGTTAACAATTTTATTTGTTCGTGATCAGTCACCGTACTGGCAAATACGGATTCAATAATTTTATATTCGTCAAGGTATGACGCTAGTTTCTCAAGAGATGCTGCCATGAATCGAAACGAGTCAATGAAGCGGAATTTAATCTCACTCCCCTTGATGTTTTTAGTAAAGAAGATATACTTCTCCTTGTTCAAGGGGAGAAGGTCAATTCGACCTTTAAAGCTTGTTGATACAGCATGAATTATAAAGTGTGCGTCATACCCGCTTAAATTTTGAAATACAACGGGTATGAGTTGGCACTCTTGATAATTCAAGTTGTACGATTCATGCGCAGCACCTCGGTATTTTCCAGTAAGATGACAGTGATCGCGAACTTTTTTAACACCCGCTGGTATATTCTTCTGACAAATATGGCACACGGTTGCATTCTTAAAATCAGAAATTTGCTGAGGAGTTAAGGCATCCATAGGTATAGGGTTTTTAAATACGTTATCAATTCTTTCCGCGAATTGCCTTAACTCGTCAGCAAACCACTTGGCAGGGTCTATTTCCTGCCTTGGACACGGTACATACATAGACATGTTGTCATCGAAGCTACATTTTACCTAATAACCGATACTCAACAATTTATGACGCTGAAATATCTCGGTTTTACTTAAATTGTCTGTATCTTCTTCAGCGGGAAGAAGTAAACTTTTACAGTCGGCATAGATGACAAAAGGAACTTTCTCCTTATTTACATAATTTTTAAAGGTAACTATACAATTTTCTGTTCTCGGTAGCTTAACGCGACACACATTTTTTTGTTAACAATTTTCGTCGTGCGCATTTAGCAATTCAAATTTCACAATGTTTTTTAAAGTCACAGGGAATTCTATACCCTTAAAATTCAATTCTTTTTTGAATTCTTTATAGCTAGAGACACGTGCAGGATGTGATTCGTTATTATGTAAAGCTGACAGTACAGACCACTTAAAGCACTCTCTGTCTTTGTTTTCAACATCAATACATGCTTGTTTTCGCTTAATTTGTGTAGGTAGATTAATATAAGAACTCGCACGCATTGGATTATACTTATTTACATTAATTTCTAATTTCACTATCGACACTAGGTTCCAGCTTGACCCCTTCTCATGGAACTCCTCAACCTTCCTCATGATTGGCTGCTTCATGTTTGATTCAAACCAGTCCTCTAATACGGTTGTCGGGAAGATATTACTGTGAATGGTATTGGTTGAACATTTGTGTACAGTCGACATTCAAATGCACTCTCACATTTAGCCCATCACACGCGGTTATTAATGTTAGGGTCTTGTAGACCACCGCCCTCTATCGCTTGAGACTCGAACAATACTCGAAATCCCATTATGGATTGCAGAATGTTCTAACAACGACTTTTCTCATGCGTAAAGTACATGGATTTTAAAAGACCTGTCAGAACTTGTTCGTTGCGAGAACATTCTGCAACCCATCGCGATACAAAATCGATTATATTGGCGCCATTGCTTAAACTCGATAACAATTCGAGAGCATCCTTGATAAGTACAATTGTGAGCAAGCATTAATCAAAAAATGAATAAGACAAAACAATAATACTAAAAAATATAAAAACGCACTTACAAAACTAATACACTTAAAAGCTAAATTACAATCTAAGAGAACACAAAAAAGAACAATAAAACGCTTATAAACTAAATCCTAATCTAAGTGAATGTAAAAAAACAATACAAAAGAAACGCTTACAAAATAAATTCTAATCTAAGAGAACTCAAAAAATATTTATAAGTAAAAGTTGAAATACTGTAATCGGTGTTAGCTTAGCTTTGTCTATTCTGCGTGAGCTCACACATTACAATGATAAATTTGCTTTCGAAACTCTCATTTATAGTCTGAAATCCCCACTCTAATACCCAAAAATCCCCACTACTACCTTTGCGCATGCGCAGTAGACTATTTACCCCCACTAGTACCTTTGCGCATGCGTAGGATAACATTTACCCCACTTCTACCTTTGCGCATGCGCAGGAGACCATTTACCCCCCCCCCCCTAGTACTTTTGCGCATGCGCGATTCCACACTACCTTAATTTTCATCCACTCTACTGCTACTACAACATTCACACACATGCATTATATAATTTAGCCTAACCTACAATATTAATAAATACACGCTTATTTGTAAAAATATACCGTATTATTATTATTCATTAATATAATTATTTATAACAACATTTATAATGACACGTCGACGGCGGCGACGTCGCTCTCGACTACTAATTTAATTTGAAAGTAAGATATTGTATGGATATTATAAAATATAAACATTTTTTTTCTACAATACATATACATTTTATAATAAATTTCTATTTAAATGTATGCATATTTATACAAATTTACATATGTATGTTTATAATACAATGTTTTGAAAACATGAAAAACTTTAAATGATAATGGTAAAAATAAAATAGATTTTTAAAGAAAAAAAGCATGAATAGTTTTTTTCACCAGATAATAAACTTGAATGATCTAAAAGTATTGATATAATTGAAAGAATATTTAGAAATTTGTTTAAGTGGATTTTATTGCTGATATTAAAATATAGTCTAAGTTTTATATTTCTCTCTTAAATCTTAATTTGAAGTGAAAAAAAATGTAAACAAGCATACGATTTCCTTTCTGTCACTGTGCACATTTTCCATTTCTTTCTCTTTTACCGATTCTAACGTACAGTTTACAGTATTGTTACTTTTCTAAATAACAAACAACATTAATTAATATTTTTATCGTAAATATTCTTTACATAATCCTCTTTTTAAGAAAAAAATATAAATTTAATTAAAATGAACACTTACCGTTGTTTTTGGTTCCTTTAAACACTAGACAATGCTTTCTGCTAGCACTATCTCATCAGAAGTTTTTAATAGTAAAATAATACAAGAATGATTCAAAATTAATTTATAAATAAATTAAATCTTTTTAAATAATCTGAAATGCGGGATAATTTAAAAAAAATTATTAATACGGGAATTACAAAATATATTCTACACTTTGTTGTAAACATGACTTCATGTGTTTTAAGAAGGCGCGAAAATCATTCAAATTTAAAATTAAGTTTTTATTAGATTAATGATATAAATATAAATAATTCATAAAATCACTTAGGTTTTTAAATTCGATATTGTTAATTATGCAGTAAATAGTGGTAAAATTAGTAAATATGTTGTTAATAATCTTAATTGTAGAGTTTGACAAATAATATTATTTTTTAAATAAATAAGACAAAACTGGTATTTAATAATAGAATTTTCAAAAGTAGAAACTAAAGTATCTTTAATGTTTATTAATGAACAAACAATTCTTGAAAGTAATATGTACTTATTAATGAACATAAATATATAATATATACTTACTTTTACTTAAAACAAGAGAAATTAATTGAAGTTACTGTTTTTTTTTGTAAAAGATAAATATAAATTTAATACATTCACAATTCTTATTACATAAGTAGTAATAAAAAATCATTTTTATTATTAAACATCTAATAATAATATGAACATATTAGTGATGATAACTACTTATTAAAAATAATGAATTTTAAAAATTTTACCAGCATACAGGTACCACTAAATATTAATTTAAAAAAATACGTATCTAATTTTTTTTCAATTTGTGACAAAATGTGACCCGGAAATGGACAAAATTCCAATATGTCGTTTTTAACGGCCACCCTAATATATATATATATACAGTCAACTCTCGATAAGACAAACTCGAAGGGAGACCGAAAAAACTTTGAGTTATCGAAAAGTTTGAGTTATCGAATGTTCATAATTTTAGGGTCTTTCGTGAATAAATAGTATCATTTTTTTAATTGTATACAAATTGTATTTAATATCTTTTAATATCTAAATTTTATATCTTTATGTCAGATTTAAAGTTACACTTTTTTAAAAAAGTAACTAGTCAAAGTTGTTTGCTTCGTCTTATGTAAAGATTCTTTCTCTATAAAATTTTCTAGCGTATATAGAGCCGAAAAAACCTCATCGGGGACATTACATTGTACATGCGCATATTTTCGAAGCTTTGATAAGTAATTAGATGCTTGCATTGTCGATATAGGTATTTCCACATTATCATTTACTTCATCTTCTTCTTCATCGCTTGACACCACTTTTTCATCTTGAATTTGACTAGCATTGATGATGTCAATTTGAGAAGGGTAATCCGTTGTTACAATTTTAGAATCTACGTTGACATAATCCTCAAAGCTTAAATCACGAATATCTGGAATATGCTGCTTATACTTTATCCATTCAATTGGAATAGTATCTGGCACATTTTCCTCTTCTTCGATATTTGTATTGTCTACTGTAAATTCTGTAAAATAAGCCATACAGCCAATCCTCGTAAATGGAAGAATTCATCCAGGATTTTTTATTAAATTTGTAAGTAACTGGTAACGATTGTACATTTCTCTTTTTGAAACATCTTGGTTGTTTACATTTGCCAATCACAATTGGCTTTAATTTTTCTGTACCATCCATATTAGCACCGATTAAAACAGTTATTCGTTGTTTACTTTTTTTTCCTCCGTGACACGAATCGCCTTTGAAAGTCAAGGTTCTGTCTGGTGTACATTGGAAAAATAGTCCAAATTCATCGGCATTAAAAATGTTTTTTGGATGATATCCTTTTAATAGACCTAACAAAACATTTTTCCTATACTGTTCACAGTTCACTTCAGACACAGCTGCACTTTCACCTGAGATAATTTTTTCAACGATTCCGTTTCTCTTTTTAAAATTTGTCAACCAGCCATCACTACCTTGAAAACTCAAACCCATTTTCGTTGCCTTAGCTTTTTCTTGAATTATTGGCCCTGATATTTCTAGATGACAGTCCCTTGCTTGTTTTACCCACTCTGTCATACTTTTTTCCAATGTAGGAAATGAAGAAAATTTTATTCTCTTTCTATGAGGCGAAAGAATTCCTTCTGCAGCTGCTTGTGCAATTTTGTCTTCATTTTTTAAAATCGTAGATAAAGTACAGGCCGGTATTCCAAAATCATAAGCAATGTCTTTTTTGCGCTTTGCACCCGTTTTAACTGCTTCAATAATTTTTAATTTATCGGAAACACTGAGAGTTTTTAATTTTCTTTTATTTTCCATAGTGCAAAATTACTTATTAACATCAGCTAGAGTGACAATATACTGGCTATACGTTGTGGAAAATCGTCAGATTAGAGAAAAATACAGATAATGAATAAATTGAATGACTATAAAGCGTGACTCATGTGAAAGTGTTTATTTACTTATAGTATGAATAACAGAAATTTGACTTATCGAGAGGTAATCCGACAATCGGGACCCAAGAAATACTTTGACTTATTTTTTTTTTCGTGAAAATATTTTTTTACCTAGTCCAATATTTTCCGAGGGGGAGGGGGTTAAATTTTTGTGTTTTTCAGTACAATGGTTATTTCAATAATTTTTTACTCTTAAACAATTAAACATACAAATTTGACAAAGTACATTTTGGAAAGGTTTTTTCATCCTCTTTCGATTGAAAATAAGCATTTTGAAAAAAAAAAATTTTGACAAAAAAAAATCAAAATTAAAAATAAATTTCAATTTTTGAGGGAGATGGATACGATTTTTTTTTTTTTTAAACGAAAGCTGAGGTTTTTTCCTAAAAGGACATATAAATGATAAAGTGGGACTAAAACGTTTAAACATTGAAAAAAAGAGTTTTCTACTCGGCGGAGCGCTCTAAATCCGATTTTTAGCTCCGTTTTGGAGAAAACTCTTTTTTTCAATGTTTAAACATTCTAGTCCCACTTTATCATTTATATGTCCTTTTAGGAAAAAACCTCAGCTTTCGTTTAAAAAAAAAAAAAATTGTATCCATCTCCCTCAAAAATTAAAATTTATTTTTAATTTTGATTTTTTTTGGTCAAAAAATTTTTTTTTTCAAAATGCTTATTTCCAATCGAAAGAGGATGAAAAAACCTTTCCAAAATGTACTTTGTCAAATTTGTATGTTTAATTGTTTAAGAGTAAAAAATTATTGAAATAACCATTGTACTGAAAAACACAAAAATTTAACCCCCTCCCCCTCGGAAAATATTGGACTAGGTAAAAAAATATTTTCACGAAAAATTACTATCTATGAGTACTACAAAAGCCCCAAGTTTTGCTACGATTGGAGAAAAATTTTTCTCCACCTTGATCACTTGAGATGGAATCGCTCATATATATATATATATGGGGCGTTCCACGCCAAATCAGACAGTGTTTGACTTTTGCATCTCAGATTTTTTTCAAATAATTTTTTTCTTTTAGTGCTCATTGAAATAAGCTACTATGATTTTTTCAAATTTTTTTATCAAGCCATTAAAGAGATACAGGTTTTTGAAAAATCACGTTTTTTACGAAAAAGTTTTTTTGAAATGGTTATAACTCGGTCAAAAATTGACCAAATTAGACGTTCTATATATGAAAAATTTTGTTTTTACACGTAGTCTTTGATAAAAATATAAAAAAAGTTTTTTTACATTTACGAAAAAAAAATTTTAATTTTTAAAATAAAATTTTATTTTTAAGAATGTATGTATTGATCGATTTTTATCAAAATTTTTTGTAAGAAACTAGGACTAAATTAACAACTTTTAGGCGTTGTCTGATTCTAGGCAAACGATGGGATCTATTTATTTCGAGTTTTTTAATTTTTATAAACGCAGTGAAAACGGGTACTGTCGGTAATCTTCTCTTGCCAAAACTTTACCGACAGCAGATTATCTAATATTCACGGTCGGTAAAGTAGAAGGTAATTATCATGATTTAAAGAATATCATATCTGTAAATAATTTCATAAGTTGTTAGTAGTGTCATAGTTTTATGCCATGGCAAGTTTTGGTATTTACAATTTGTGCTGCAATCCGTTAAAATTAGAAAAGCACAAAGTTATTTGCCTATTATTCACAATAGGCAAAACTGTTTCTACGCTTAGTTAAGAAAGGTTAACCTTCTGAAATAAATTCTTCTTGACTAAGTAGTTCTATTTCTAAAAAATAATACGAGTAGTAATTTATTTTAATTTGACTTTAATTTTTCTGAAAAACAAAATAAAAATTGATACGTTTCTACCAAATATGGGACGCTTTTTAAGCTAATTAAATTTTTATGGTCAATTTTTTATAATTAAGACTGTTAATATGTATAATTTTGATAGAAATTTGAATATTAACTATAAAATATTAAATACAAAGAACAAATTCTAATTAAGTAGATAATTATAAAACCACATTTCCTATAGTATAAGAATAATGCAGAATAATGAAAAATTTTGTTTTATAATAGTAAGAAAATTATGAAATCGTTCCCAAATTGGTGTCTTTATCTTACAGCTAAAAAATAATATAATTTGCTTAATTTTACCAGATGGAGAATTTGATTTTGACGAATTAATACAGACAATCTTGTCATTTTTTTAAGATTCGTTACTTTCGTTATCGACGACAACAAGAGAATAAGGATTATTTTTTTGCATCCAAAGATTTTCTACACGAAGTGAATAGATAATTAGAATTGCTTAAATTATACAAATTTTGATGATAAATTGAAGCACGTCGCAATCCATTTTTAACTTTGTGCTTTTCTAATTTTAACGGATTGCAGCACAAGTTGTAAAAATCAAAACTTGCCATGGCATAAAACTATGACACTACTAACAACATATGAAATTATTTACAGATATGATGTTCTTTAATACATAATAAATACCTTCTACTTTACCGACCGTGAATATCAGATAATCTGCTGTCGGTAAAGTTTTGGCAAGAGAAGATTACCGACAGTACCCGTTTTCACTGCGTTTATAAAAATTAAAAAACTCGAAATAAATAGATCCCATCGTTTGCCTAGAATCAGACAACGCCTAAAAGTTGTTAATTTAGTCCTAGTTTCTTACAAAAAATTTTGATAAAAATCGATCAATACATACATTCTTAAAAATAAAATTTTATTTTAAAAATTAAAATTTTTTTTTCGTAAATGTAAAAAAACTTTTTTTATATTTTTATCAAAAACTACGTGTAAAAACAAAAATTTTCATATATAGAACGTCAAATTTGGTCAATTTTTGACCGAGTTATAACCATTTCAAAAAACTTTTTCGTAAAAAACAAAATTATTTAGTGTCAATCACAGAAAAATTGCTTCCCCTGACTTACGTAACCAGAGCAACGTAAGTAATTAATATAAGTTACGTTACCAGAGCAACGTAAGTAATTTATATAAGTTACGTTACCAGAGTAAATTACGTAATAACAGTCATTTAAGTAAATGGCCAAACTTACGTAAGTTACGTAACTTACGTGAATGTGATTATTTACGTCATTTAAGTAAATTTGACCATTTATGTAAGTTACGGTACGTACGTAACTTACGTAAATTCATTTAATTGTATATGTTATTATAGTTACGTAACTTACGTAAGTTCGTTTAATAGCGTGCGGTTGATTAATTGCGTATGTTTCGTAACTTACGTAAATGGTCAAACTGACGTAAGTTACACAACTAGAATGACTGACGTAATTAATTGAACTAACGTATGTTACGTGCGTACAGTAACTTACATAAATAGTCAAATTTACTTAAATTAAGTAAATAATTTTATTTACGTCAGTTAAGTTATTTTGCTATGGTTATGTAACATACGTAACTTCCTTTAATTATGTAAGTTACTATAGTTACGTAAATCAAGGGAAACAATTTTTCTGATTGACACTAAATAATTATGTTTTTCAATATTTTGTTTTGAGCCGACACGAAACTAAATCTAATTTGTTAATTTAGTTTCGTGTCGACTTGAAACTAAAGTCACTTTGTTAATTAAGTTTCGTGTCAACTCAAACACTAAAACGATACTAAACTTTCGAGACGGTCCCTGATATATATACACTAGAACCTCCAACGATTGCAGCGTGACCTTCTTGTGTGCAATAGATAGAGGTTATCACCTTGACGCCATCTTTTCATAAAAGTGTCAACACTCAGGGCCGTATACATACTGTATGTGTGTATACTATTTGATTGATTAAGGGTGCAGTCCCATGCTGAGCAGAAAACAGAATGCAAAGCAGAATTTCGTGAGAGTGGAAAGGATAGTGATATCTGACTATCTCTCTTGCATTCACGAAATTCTGCTTTGCATTCTGTTTTCTGCTTAGCATGTGACTGCACCCTAAGTGCGTTCTTTTACGTTTTTGACCTTTTTCAGTCATGTTGAAATATGAAAATACAACTTGAAAAAACGGGGCGCAAAAGAACACTAAACTTAGTACAATACTGCCTTCGCATTAATATAGCGGTGTCCTCCCCTCTCACCCCCCTAGTGGATGACCAACAAACTTTCGTAAACAACTGCAATAGATAGAGATGCAATCGTTGGAGGTTCTAGTGTATATATATATATATATATATATACTAGGGGGGCTTTGTCCCCCTGCGCGCTTCGCGCGCCAACCTCCTAACTGTTTCTTGTATTTATTTTAAATTTTATTTTCAAATTATATTCTCTTAATATTAATCCATAGTAATAAGTTAGAGTGAATTAACCCGTAAGTTAAAACTGCCCTTAAAATTTACCTACATTTTGAGGGTAGCATGAAATGTTCGTCAACTTTAGACGTTTAGGTCAATACTGTCTTCAAAATTGACCTAAATTTTAAGAATAGCAGAAATTATTAGTCAATTTTTGACATTTAGGACAAAACTGGTCTCAAAATTGACCTAAATTTTGAGAGTAGCAGAAATTGTTTGTCAAATTTTGACGTCTAGGTCCAAACTGCCCTCAAAATTGACCTAAATTTTGAGGGTAGCATGAATTCTTTGTCAAGTTTAGACGTTTAGGTTAATACTGCCCTCAAAATTGTCCTAAATTTTGAGGGCAGCAGAAATTGTTTATCAAATTTTGACGATCAGTTCAAAACTGCCCCCAAAACTGACTTAAATTTTGAGGGTACTTAAATTTTGTAGTACCATAACAGCCTGCAAGTAAATAAAATTGTCTTTGGTATAGGCCTCTTTTAAAACCCGTATCTCAAAAAAATAGGTAAAATTAAACATGTATTTTTATCCGTTATTTATCCTCTTTTTGACCTGTAGGTCAAAAAATAGATCAAATTAGACATAAGTTTTGACGGCCCTTAGAAATCCTGACTCTATTTCTGGATAATAGAAAGATTGTAGGTAAAACAAAGATCAAATTTTGACGTAATGTGATGGCCCACATTAAGGCACCTTTTAAAACCGGTAGTTCAAAAAATAGGCAAAATGAAACTTGTATTTTGACATAATGTAAGGACCTACACGGGGACCACACTTTGACATATTGGTTAAAAAATAGGTCAAATTAAACATGCATTTTGATGTAATGTGAGGCCGTTATTTATCCTCTTTTTAACCTATAGGTCAAAAAATAGGTCAGTTTTGACGGACCCTTTGGGATAGGTCGCCCTTACAGAATCTTGAAACAGCGGCGGCGGCGATATCTTTTTGTAATATAGGTATATATATATTTATTTGTTTATAATAATATTATATATATATATATATATATATATATATATATATATATATATATATATATATATGGGCAATTCCACGTGAGATTTTAGTCGACCTCTGAAAATCGGCCAAAAATATTTTTTTTCTATTCTGTATCGAAAAAAACAGATACGTATTTTTTTATTTTTGTTTAATTGTCAAAATTTTTGAGTTATGAATTTTCGAAATTTTGCCTTTTTAATCGTAGACATATATTCAGTTGCTTATAAGTCCGAAAATATTGAGTTTAGAAAAAAGTTGTCAAAGAACAAAAGTTTTAGTTTTCTTTCGACTTTTTGGATATGAAAACAAAAATTTTTTTTTTCATTTTTCATTAAAAAAATAAAAAAATTTTATAAACAAATTAATTTTTTTTAACTTTGGGTATGATAAATTTTTAATTTTCTTTTTTTAAAACATACCTGTAAATGATAAGAAGGTTTAGCAAAAAGCAAGCGTTTGACCTGCACGGACAGCTTAATTATTTTTTTTAACCCATTAAACTTGTCAGGCCCACTCTGAAACTTTTTGCTAAACCTTCTTATCATTTACAGGTATGTTTTAAAAAAAGAAAATTAAAAATTTATCATACCCAAAGTTAAAAAAAATTAATTTGTTTATAAAATTTTTTTATTTTTTTAATGAAAAATGAAAAAAAAATTTTTTGTTTTTATTTCCTAAAAGTCGAAAGAAAACTAAAACTTTTGATCTTTGACAACTTTTTTCTAAACTCAATATTTTCGGACTTATAAGCAACTGAATATATGTCTACGATTAAAAAGGCAAAATTTCGAAAATTCATAACTCAAAAATTTTGACAATTAAACAAAAATAAAAAAATACGTATCTGTTTTTTCGATACAGAATAGAAAAAAAATATTTTTTGCTGATTTTAAGAGGTCGACTAAAATCTTACGTGGAATTGCATATATATATATGGGGCGTTTTGCATCTCAGATTTTTTTCAAATATTTTTCTTCTTTTAGTGCTCATTGAAATAAGCTACCATGATTTTTTTCAAATTTTTTCATCAAGGCGTTTGAGAGATACTGGTTTTTGAAAAATCACGGTTTTTACTAAAATGTTTTTTTGAAATGGTTATAACTCGGTCAAAAATTGACCAAATTCGACGTTCTATATATGAAAATTTTTGTTTTACACGTAGTTTTTGATAACAATATTTAAAAAATTATATTTTAAATTGACGAAAAAAATTTTTAATTTTTAAAATAAAATTTTATTTTTAAGAATGTATGTATCGATCGATTTTTTTCAAAATTTTTTGTAAGAAACTAGAACTAAATTAATAACTTTTAGGCATTGTCTGATTGTGGGCAAACAATGGGATCTATTTATTTCAAATTTTTTTAATTTTTATATCCATATAATATAGCAAACAATAGGGCATTTAAGCTAAAATTATGAATAACACAGGTCAATAAAAAATACCTAAATTTTTTATGAGATATCATAGTGTCCATTAAAGACTCTGAACACGATCCCAGGTCAAAAAATTGGCCATCAGGTCAGGATTTTCAGAAAAGTGAGACAAAAGACTCCAAAAAACGTGTTTTTGAGGATTTAAAAAATTTATTTATCCTAAACCTGATGTGCCAGAAACTGCTACATGGACTTAAATTGAAGCTTGAATTGTCGACTACAAGACCCATATCCGTAAGACCAAAAAAATTTTTTTTTAAAATTAGGTTGAAGTTACCAAAAATGTGATTTTTGGGTTGCTTTAATGGACTTTTAAAATTGTTTTGGATTCGTTTGAAAATTGTTAATCGGGGGTTTTTGAGGTCGCTGATTACGAATCCGATATCAGTTCTCGAAAATTCAAAATGGCGGATGTCAAAATTTATAATTGATCGGATTCGCTTGAAAATTGTTACTGGGAGGTTTTTGGGGTCGCTGATTACGACTCCGATATTAGTTCTTAAAAATTTAAAATGGCGGATCCAAGATGGGGGATGTCATAATTTATAATTGATGGGATTCGCTTGAAAATTGTTACTCAAGGTTTTTTGAGGTCGCGGATTATAATCTGACGTGCCAGGAACTTATAAAATGTTATAATCTGATGGTTATAATCAGCGACCACACAAATCACATTTTTGGTAACTTCAACCTCAGGTTTTGAAAAAATTTTTAATTTTTTTTGGTTTTACGGATATGGGTCTTGTAGTGGACAATTAAAGCTTCAATTTAAGTGTATGCAGGAGTTTCTGGCGCGTCAGGGTTTAAGATAAAAAAAATTTTGAAAACCCTCAAAAACGTGTTTTTTGGGGTCTTTACCCCCATGAATTTCGATATACAAAACGTATACAAAACGATGTTTAATCATTGGAAAAAGAGTTTTCTACTCACCGGAGCGCTCTAAACCCGGTTTTTAGTTCCTTTTAGGAGAAAATTTTTTTTTAATGTTTAAACATTCTAGTCCCACTTTTTCATATATATGTCCTTTTAGTAAAAAACCTCAGCTTTCGTTAAAAAAATTGTATTTCTGCCCCCCAAAAATTAAAATTTATTTTTAATCTTGGTTTTTTTGGGTCAAAATTTTTTTTTTCAAAATGCTTATTTCCAATCGAAAGAGAATGAAAAAACCTTTCCAAAATTTACTTTGTCAAATTTGTATGTTTAATTGTTTAAGAGTAAAAAATTATCCAAATATGTCGATTGGTCAAATCAATCGTTTTCTAATCTATCTGAAGTTTCGCATTTATTTGTTCCATGAAACTTATCACGAAGTAATCAAAAATATAATGAAAACTGACAACATGAAAGAAAAGAAAATAAAAAGCGAGAAAAAGGAAACGCTGAATAGAAAATTTATCAACGGAAGGCACTTAAGTAATATTTATTTATTTTTTATTAAACATTCATAAAAAAGGTTAGTGTTTCTTCAAGGTTATATTAAGATTCTCGATATTTTTTCAAAACAATTCAGCCAATCAAATAATTACAAAAGTTCATGTTGCTATTATATGTTACATGTTACATATTTTACGTAAAAAAATTTTATTAATTTTTTTTTCTTGTAATTTTGTCCTTGTTAGTTGTATTAGACGTTTATTATATTTATTTTAATGTTTAATTATGTTTTTGATATACCGTCAACAGGGGTAATTATGAAACAAAAAACGCGATTTTTTGAGTTTCTTCTTCACTAAAAATCTAAAATGAACAAAAAAATTTTATTAGCTATTCAAATATATTGTGAACATTCCTTTAAAGATTTCCTTCAAGTTCCATTTCCAAAAAAAAATTTTTGGCGGAGTTATTTAAACATAAATATTGCTCCATAATTGCCTTGTATTTGGGACAATTGTAAAACAAATTATTATAATTCATTATAAAAGCAAGTATAACAAATTTTCTTTGTGTGTATATTAAGAAAACTTTATTTAGTACTGCAGAGTAAAATAATAATATAATAATAGATAATAATAGTAAATTAAACGCGAATTTAATTCCAAGAAATTAGTAGATTTTTACACTTTCTTGAAATAACCTTTCCACTTTTTCGATTTTTAATAATTATTTTCTCGTTGCCAATGACAATATAAATAAAAACATCTCAGTAACTTTGTAGGCAAAAATTTTCAACTATTATTTAAAACAAGAACCAAATTAAAATAATTTACTACACAAATTTTACATAAAAAAGAATTACTCGTTCCATATTTACCCCTGATGTTCCATAATTACCCCGGTCGACGGTTCTAAGAAATAACTTACTTTAGTGTAGGAGATAAAATGTTTATGTATATCTTGTTACAGATTTAGATAACCTAAAATTATTTTTTTCCAAAAATTTATATATTAAAATAGAAGGCAACTAAATAATGGTTGTACAATAATAAAAATTCAATTTATTTTGGACGAAGCTGTAATACTAAAAATATCCAAATTGTGCACACAAAAATTTAAAAAAAATTCAAATGTTAAAGTTTCCAGAGATTTGCCTATATAACAGTGTGTAAAGAATTATTTCACGGATACATAAAATGTTTTGAAACTGTAATAAACTGTTTTATAAAAACATGATAAAATCCTAAAATATTAAATTTTTTAGAAAAACAAACTGAATTAAGTAAAGTCAAAAATTATACTATAAACATAATGTTTTATGTACATATAACTTCTATTATTTCCTGAATATATTTTTACGGAATCAAATGATCGCACTCTTAAAAATGCAACATACATCTGACCATGATTAAAAACATCTCTTCATAAATCAATAAATATTTTGTTTAATGTTTGTCCTTGATATTTGTTAATGGTAATTGCAAAAGCCAATTTTGTAAAAAATTGTCTTCTTTAAAAGTAAACGGATATACATTTTCACAATGTAAAGTTACTCGATGTAGAAAAACAGTATTTCCACTTTTATCACCCGTTAATATTTGACATTTAATTACCTTATGTGACAAATCTAAAATAATTAACCTTGTTCCGTTAAACAATCCGTCATTAATACTAAGATTTCTAATAAGCATTATAACAGAATTAATTCTTAAATGCAATTCATGTGGTGGCAAAGAAGGTGGAGAGAGAGTATTCCTACATGTACATTATTTTTTAACTCATGATTTTGTAAATAATCGATTAGCCCTTGATATGTTTTACTTCTCAATTGAGCTTGATTGTTTGCAGAAAATCGTAATCTATCTTTTTCTATTTTTACATAATTGTCAACAACCCATTGTTGAAATAATTTTCCCCTTTATAAAAATTGATTACATTCCTTATCTCTAATAGCTATTTTGTCAAAACCTTTGATAACGTAAACAACAATTGTAACTCAGGAATTTCTTCATTTTTTTGTCTTGCTAATCCAGTTTCTATTTTAATTATTTCTGACATCATCATAAAAGATTTTGTGTATGCGTTAGAAGTTCTCTTAATATTTTCTATAGTTTGTAAAAGTTCTTCATTCAAATTTTCGTTACTTTTTAATCTATAACGAATTGCTTCTTCAGGACATGGGTCTTCACCTTTTAAGGATATAAAGCACTATTAATTTGGTAATAAATTTGACCTTCAATTTTGTAATAAAATGGTTTTCTTCTTCTGGTATTAAAATTAATTACGTTAGCATTTAAAGATGCAAAAGAAAAAGAATTGTTATAGAATCTTATATTCTTTTTAAAATGACTTGATTTTGTATGAAGTCCTTCTAGCAATATTCTTAAGTCTTCTGGATATTGCACAGAAAGCAATATAATACCACCATGATCACAACAATCATTAAAACTTTTTTTTGACACTAACTCTTTCATCTTTAAAATGCTTTTCTTGAAAATTATTAGAATAATAATTCATTATTCCCAAATAATTTTCATTAGAATTTGATTCATAAATAATTTTGTCATTTGATATTCTTGGCAGAGAAACAATTGATTTTTGTGAACTAAATGTATTTATTAAATCAATAGATTGAATAGAATTAACATTTGTTGAACAATCAAAGAAAGAGCTTATTTTATTTTTTTAATTCATTTGAATTAACATTTTCAAATCATCAAACAAAGAGCTTATTTCATTTTCTTTTTTTCTCTGTATTTTTTTATATTATGCCTGGCTCATTTTTATTTTTATAGATGAAACATCTACTTCGTCTAAATGATTAATAATATTAATTTTTCTTTTCAATTTTTGTTTCGCACGATAATTTATTTGATTTTCCACTGCACTTTTTCAGATAGTTTTGAATAAAGAACACAGGTCAACAAAAAAAGCTTACTTTTTTTTGAGATATGATAGTGGTTTCCAAAGTATTTTATGACGCTGAACACGATCCCGGGTCCAAAAATTGGCCACCACGACAGGATTTTGAGAAAAGTAGGGGTAAACACCCTAAAAAACGTGTTTCTGAGCGTTTTCAATATTTTTTTTCTCCTAAACCTGATGTGCCAGAAACTGCTACATAGACTTAAATTGAAGCTTGAATTGTCGACTACAAGACCCATATCCGTAAGACCAAAAAATTTTTTTTTTTAAATTAGGTTGAAGTTACCAAAAATGTGTATTTTTGGGATGCCTTAATAGATTTTTAAAAATTGTTTTAAATTCGTTTGAAAATTGTTCTTCAGAGGTTTTTGGGGTCGCTGCTTACGAATTCGATATTAGTTTTAAAAAATTTAAAATGGCGGATCCAAGATGGCGAATGTCAAAATTTATAATTGATCGGATTCGCTTGAAAATTGTTACTCAGGGGTTTTTTGAGTCGCTGATTACGAATCCGATATTCGTTTTTAAAACTTCAAAATGGCGTATGCAAGATGGCAGATGTCAAAATTTATAATTGATCGGATTCGCTTAAAAATTATTACTCGGGGGTTTTTGGATCCGCCATTTTGAATTTTTGAAAACTAATGTCGAATTCGTAATCAGCGACTCAAAAAAACCCCTGAATAACAATTTTCAAGTGAATCCGATCAATGATAAATTTTGACATCCGCTATCTTTTTTTCATTTTGTTGGTCTTACGGATATGAGTCTTGCAGTGGACAATTCAAGCTTTAATTAAAGTTTATGTAGAAGTTTCTGGCACGTCAGATTTAAGAGGAAAAAAAATTTAAAACGCTCAGAAGCGTTTTATATAGTTTTATATAGTCCATATAGGACTATATTCTTTAAGTCCCTAAGAAATTGTCCGGATGTGTGTCATTTTGTGTGTGTGTGTGGATCTCGTTTTTGTAAACACAATAACTTTAAGACGTTTCAACGAATTTATTTAAATATTGCTAGATATATTTATCATAATAATATCTCAAAATTAATTGATAGAATTTAAAAAATCCTCAAAAGAAAAATTGGTATATATTAACTTTACATTGCATTTGAATTTATAGTATTAATCTCAATAAAATTTTTTTTTAATTTAGACTTTTATTAAAAATCATTTCTTTTTTGCTTCCTCGTGAGAAAGCTTTGTAGTCGTTTAATATACAAAATTTTTAAAAATCCTTCAAATAAATTTTCTTCTATATAGGACTATGTTATTTAAGCCCCTGAACAATTGTCCGGATGTATGTATGTGTGTGTGTGTATGTGTGTGTGTGGATCCCGTTTTTTGTGAACACGATAACTCGAAGAAGTTTCAACGAATTGGGCTGAAAATTGCTAGGCATATTTATCATAAAAATACCTCGAAATGGATTGATGGACATTAAAAAATCTATTAAAAAATTTTTTTTTTTACTTTTTTCAAAAAATTTTTTTTTAATTGCATTTTGAAGTTAATATACAATAAAATCTTCTTCTTTGCATCAAAATGAATCGATTGGTATATATAAAGTATAAATTGTATGAGAGTTTATAGAGTTAATGACAATTAAAGCAGAAAAATTACCTTTTTTTTATCAAAAATTTAGTTCTTTCATCAAAATTATATTCCAGTACAATAAGATTTTACTTATTTTTTTAGGTCATTGAAGTTTTAAACGTTTAATAAACGAAACATATAAACTCTAACAGACCAATTTTTTTTTAATACAAACTTTTAGGATATGTGTCAGAGAATAAAAAAAATCATTATTTGCATGTTTCAACTTCCGGAGGGCGGCCATATTGGAATTATTAACCTCCAAAAATACTAAATCTGCGTTTAAACACCAGCCACCAATTTTTTTTTCAGCGAAATTTTTTGAGCGCGTTAAGGGAAGGTCAGTGAACAATTTCCAACACATTTCAACTTCCGGAGGGCGGCCATATTAGAATTATTAACCTCTAAAAATACTAAATCTGCGTTTAAACACCCGCCACCAATTTTTTTTTCAGCGAAATTTTTTGAGCGCGTTAAGGGAAGGTCAGTGAACAATTTCCAACACATCTCAACTTCCGGAGGGCGGTCATATTGGAATTATTAACCTCCAAAAATACTAAATCTACGTTTATATACCCGCCACCAATTTTTTTTTGAGCCAAATTTTGAGAGAATGTTTAGAAACACTCACTGAACAATTTCCATCACATTACAAGTTCCGCAAGTCCGCCATCTTTTAAAATTAATAACCTCAAAAAAAACTAAACCTGCGTTTATTCACCCGCCACCAATTTTTTTTTTGAGCCAAATTTTAAGAGAATGTTTAGAAACACTCACTGAACAATTTCCATCACATTACAACTTCCGCAAGTCCGCCATCTTGGAATTAATAACCTCAAAAAAAACTAAATCTGCGTGTATTCACCCGCCACCAATTTTTTTTTGAGCCAAATTTTGAGATTATGTTTAGAAACACTCACTGAACAATTTCCATCACATAACAACTTCCGCAAGTCCGCCATCTTGGAATTAATAACCTCAAAAAAACTAAATCTGCGTTTATATACCCGCCACCAATTTTTTTTTGAGCCAAAATTTGAGAGAATGTTTAGAAACACTCACTGAACAATTTCCATCACATAACAACTTCCGCAAGTCCGCCATCTTGGAATTAATAACCTTAAAAAAAAATAAATCTCCGTTTATTCACCCGCCACCAATTTTTTTTTGAGCCAAATTTTGAGATTATGTTTAGAAACACTCACTGAACAATTTCCATCACATAACAACTTCCGCAAGTCCGCCATCTTGGAATTAATAACCTTAAAAAAAAATAAATCTCCGTTTATTCACCCGCCACCAATTTTTTTTTGAGCCAAATTTTGAGATTATGTTTAGAAACACTCACTGAACAATTTCCATCACATAACAACTTCCGCAAGTCCGCCATCTTGGAATTAATAACCTCAAAAAACTAAATCTGCGTTTATATACCCGCCACCAATTTTTTTTTGAGCCAAATTTTGAGAGAATGTTTAGAAACACTTACTGAACAATTTCCATTACATTACAAGTTCCGCAAGTCTGCCATCTTTGGAATTAATAACCTCAAAGAAAACTAAACCTGCGTTTATACACCCGCCACCAATTTTTTTTAAGCCAAAATTTGAGAGAATGTTTAGAAACACTCACTGAACGATTTCCATCACATAACAACTTCCGCAAGTCCGCCATCTTTGGAATTAATAACCTCAAAAAAACTAAATCTGCGTTTATACACCCGCCACCAATTTTTTTTTGAGCCAAATTTTAAGAGAATGTTTAGAAACACTCACTGAACAATTTCCATCGCATTACAAGTTCCGCAAGTCCGCCATCTTTGGAATTAATAACCTCAAAAAAAACTAAATCTGCGTGTATTCACCCGCCACCAATTTTTTTTTGAGCCAAATTTTGAGATTATGTTTAGAAACACTCACTGAACAATTTCCATCACATTACAACTTCCGCAAGTCCGCCATCTTGGAATTAATAACCTTAAAAAAAACTAAACCTGCGTTTATACACCCGCCACCAATTTTTTTTTTGAGCCAAAATTTGAGAGAATGTTTAGAAACACTCACTGAACAATTTCCATCACATTACAACTTTCCATCACATTACAACTTCCGCAAGTCCGCCATCTTGGAATTAATAACCTTAAAAAAAACTAAATCTGCGTTTATTCACCCGCCACCAATTTTTTTTTGAGCCAAATTTTAAGAGAATGTTTAGAAACACTCACTGAACAATTTCCATCACATTACAACTTCCGCAAGTCCGCCATCTTGGAATTAATAACCTTAAAAAAAACTAAATCTGCGTTTATTCACCCGCCACCAATTTTTTTTTGAGCCAAAATTTGAGAGAATGTTTAGAAACACTCACTGAACAATTTCCATTACATTACAAGTTCCGCAAGTCCGCCATCTTTGGAATTAATAACCTCAAAGAAAACTAAACCTGCGTTTATACACCCGCCACCAATTTTTTTTAAGCCAAAATTTGAGAGAATGTTTAGAAACACTCACTGAACGATTTCCATCACATAACAACTTCCGCAAGTCCGCCATCTTGGAATTAATAACCTTAAAAAAACTAAATCTGCGTTTATTCACCCGCCACCAATTTTTTTTTGAGCCAAATTTTAAGATTATGTTTAGAAACACTCACTGAACAATTTCCATCACATTACAAGTTCCGCAAGTCCGCCATCTTTTAAAATTAATAACCTCAAAAAAAACTAAACCTGCGTTTATTCACCCGCCACCAATTTTTTTTTTGAGCCAAATTTTAAGAGAATGTTTAGAAACACTCACTGAACAATTTCCATCACATAACAACTTCCGCAAGTCCGCCATCTTGGAATTAATAACCTTAAAAAAACTAAATCTGCGTTTATTCACCCGCCACCAATTTTTTTTTGAGCCAAATTTTAAGATTATGTTTAGAAACACTCACTGAACAATTTCCATCACATTACAAGTTCCGCAAGTCCGCCATCTTTTAAAATTAATAACCTCAAAAAAAACTAAACCTGCGTTTATTCACCCGCCACCAATTTTTTTTTGAGCCAAATTTTAAGAGAATGTTTAGAAACACTCACTGAACAATTTCCATCACATTACAACTTCCGCAAGTCCGCCATCTTGGAATTAATAACCTTAAAAAAAACTAAATCTGCGTTTATTCACCCGCCACCAATTTTTTTTTGAGCCAAAATTTGAGAGAATGTTTAGAAACACTCACTGAACAATTTCCATCACATTACAACTTCCGCAAGTCCGCCATCTTGGAATTAATAACCTCAAAAAAACTAAATCTGCGTTTATTCACCCGCCACCAATTTTTTTTTGAGCCAAATTTTGACAGAATGTTTAGAAACACTCACTGAACAATTTCCATCACATAACAACTTCCGCAAGTCCGCCATCTTTGGAATTAATAACCTCAAAAAAAACTAAACCTGCGTTTATACACCCGCCACCAATTTTTTTTGGAGCCAAAATTTGAGAGAATGTTTAGAAACACTCACTAAACAATTTTCATCACATTACAAGTTCCGCAAGTCCGCCATCTTTGGAATTAATAACCTCAAAAAAACTAAACCTGCGTTTATACACCCGCCACCAATTTTTTTTTGAGCCAAATTTTGAGAGAATGTTTAGAAACACTCACTGAACAATTTCCATCACATTACAACTTCCGCAAGTCCGCCATCTTGGAATTAATAGCCTCAAAAAAACTAAATCTGCGTTTATATACCCGCCACCAATTTTTTTTTGAGCCAAATTTTGAGAGAATGTTTAGAAACACTCACTGAACAATTTCCATCACATTACAAGTTCCGCAAGTCCGCCATCTTTTAAAATTAATAACCTCAAAAAAAACTAAACCTGCGTTTATACACCCGCCACCAATTTTTTTTGGAGCCAAAATTTGAGAGAATGTTTAGAAACACTCACTGAACAATTTCCATCACATAACAACTTCCGCAAGTCTGCCATCTTGGAATTAATAACCTCAAAAAAACTAAATCTGCGTTTATTCACCCGCCACCAATTTCTTTTTTAGCCAAATTTTAAGAGAATGTTTAGAAACACTCACTGAACAATTTCCATCACATAACAACTTCCGCAAGTCCGCCATCTTGGAAGTTGAACTTGTAATTTGATGAAAATTGTTCAGTAAGTGTTTCTAAACATTCTCTCAAAATTTGCCTCAAAAAAAATTTGGTGGCGGGTGAATAAACGCAGATTTATTTTTTTTAAGGTTATTAATTCCAAGATGGCGGACTTGCGGAAGTTGTAATGTGATGGAAATTGTTCAGTGAGTGTTTCTAAACATTCTCTTAAAATTTGGCTCAAAAAAAAATTGGTGGCGGGTATATAAACGCAGATTTAGTTTTTTGAGGTTATTAATTCCAAAATAGCGGACTTGCAGAAGTTGTTATGTGATGGAAATTGTTCAGTGAGTGTTTCTAAACATAATCTCAAAATTTGGCTCAAAAAAAAATTGGTGGCGGGTGTATAAACGCAGGTTTAGTTTTTTTTGAGGTTATTGATTCCAAAGATGGCGGACTTGCGGAACTTGTAATGTAATGGAAATTGTTCAGTGAGTGTTTCTAAACATTCTCTCAAAATTTGGCTCAAAAAGAAAATTGGAGGCGGGTGAATAAACGGAGATTTATTTTTTTTTAAGGTTATTAATTCCAAGATGGCGGACTTGCGGATCTTGTAATGTGATGGAAATTGTTCAGTGAGTGTTTCTAAACATAATCTCAAAATTTGGCTCAAAAAAAAATTGGTGGCGGGTGAATACACGCAGATTTAGTTTTTTTTTGAGGTTATTAATTCCAAAGATGGCGGACTTGCGGAACTTGTAATGCGATGGAAATTGTTCAGTGAGTGTTTCTAAACATTCTCTCAAAATTTGGCTCAAAAAAAAATTGGTGGCGGGTGAATAAACGCAGATTTAGTTTTTTGAGGTTATTGATTCCAAAGATGGCGGACTTGCGGAAGTTGTAATGTGATGGAAATTGTTCAGTGAGTGTTTCTAAACATTCTCTCAAAATTTGGCTCAAAAAAAAATTGGTGGCGGGTGAATAAACGCAGATTTAGTTTTTTTTTGAGGTTATTAATTCCAAGATGGCGGACTTGCGGATCTTGTAATGTGATGGAAATTGTTCAGTGAGTGTTTCTAAACATAATCTTAAAATTTGGCTCAAAAAAAAATTGGTGGCAGGTGAATACACGCAGATTTAGTTTTTTTTGAGGTTATTAATTCCAAGATGGCGGACTTGCGGAACTTGTAATGCGATGGAAATTGTTCAGTGAGTGTTTCTAAACATTCTCTCAAAATTTGGCTAAAAAAAATTGGTGGCGGGTGAATAAACGCAGATTTAGTTTTTTTTGAGGTTATTAATTCCAAGATGGCGGACTTGCGGAAGTTGTAATGTGATGGAAATTGTTCAGTGAGTGTTTCTAAACATTCTCTTAAAATTTGGCTCAAAAAAAAATTGGTGGCGGGTGAATAAACGCAGATTTAGTTTTTTTTAAGGTTATTAATTCCAAGATGGCGGACTTGCGGAACTTGTAATGTGATGGAAATTGTTCAGTGAGTGTTTCTAAACATAATCTCAAAATTTGGCTCAAAAAAAAATTGGTGGCGGGTGAATACACGCAGATTTAGTTTTTTTTGAGGTTATTAATTCCAAAGATGGCGGACTTGCGGAACTTGTAATGCGATGGAAATTGTTCAGTGAGTGTTTCTAAACATTCTCTCAAATTTTGGCTCAAAAAAAAAATTGGTGGCGGGTGTATAAACGCAGATTTAGTTTTTTTGAGGTTATTAATTCCAAAGATGGCGGACTTGCGGAAGTTGTAATGTGATGGAAATTGTTCAGTGAGTGTTTCTAAACATTCTCTCAAAATTTGGCTAAAAAATATTGGTGGCGGGTGAATAAACGCAGATTTAGTTTTTTTGAGGTTATTAATTCCAAGATGGCGGACTTGCGGAAGTTGTAATGTGATGGAAATTGTTCAGTGAGTGTTTCTAAACATTCTCTTTAAATTTGGCTCAAAAAAAAATTGGTGGCGGGTGTATAAACGCAGATTTAGTTTTTTTGAGGTTATTAATTCCAAGATGGCGGACTTGCGGAAGTTGTAATGTGATGGAAATTGTTCAGTGAGTGTTTCTAAACATTCTCTTAAAATTTGGCTCAAAAAAAAATTGGTGGCGGGTGAATAAACGCAGATTTAGTTTTTTTGAGGTTATTAATTCCAAGATGGCGGACTTGCGGAAGTTGTTATGTGATGGAAATTGTTCAGTGAGTGTTTTTAAACATTCTCTCAAATTTTGGCTCAAAAAAAAATTGGTGGCGGGTGAATAAACGCAGATTTAGTTTTTTTTAAGGTTATTAATTCCAAGATGGCGGACTTGCGGAAGTTGTAATGTGATGGAAATTGTTCAGTGAGTGTTTCTAAACATTCTCTTAAAATTTGGCTCAAAAAAAAATTGGTGGCGGGTGAATAAACGCAGATTTAGTTTTTTTTAAGGTTATTAATTCCAAGATGGCGGACTTGCGGAAGTTGTAATGTGATGGAAATTGTTCAGTGAGTGTTTCTAAACATTCTCTTAAAATTTGGCTAAAAAAAAAATTGGTGGCGGGTGAATAAACGCAGGTTTAGTTTTTTTTGAGGTTATTAATTTTAAAAGATGGCGGACTTGCGGAACTTGTAATGTGATGGAAATTGTTCAGTGAGTGTTTCTAAACATTCTCTCAAAATTTGGCTCAAAAAAAAATTGGTGGCGGGTATATAAACGCAGATTTAGTATTTTTGGAGGTTAATAATTCCAATATGACCGCCCTCCGGAAGTTGAGATGTGTTGGAAATTGTTCACTGACCTTCCCTTAACGCGCTCAAAAAATTTCGCTGAAAAAAAAATTGGTGGCGGGTGTTTAAACGCAGATTTAGTATTTTTAGAGGTTAATAATTCCAATATGGCCGCCCTCCGGAAGTTGAAATGTGTTGGAAATTGTTCACTGACCTTCCCTTAACGCGCTCAAAAAATTTCGCTGAAAAAAAAATTGGTGGCGGGTGTTTAAACGCAGATTTAGTATTTTTAGAGGTTAATAATTCCAATATGGCCGCCCTCCGGAAGTTGAAATGTGTTGGAAATTGTTCACTGACCTTCCCTTAACGCGCTCTTAAAATTTGGCTCAAAAAAAAATTGGTGGCGGGTGAATAAACGCAGATTTAGTTTTTTTTAAGGTTATTAATTCCAAGATGGCGGACTTGCGGAAGTTGTAATGTGATGGAAATTGTTCACTGACCTTCCCTTAATGCGCTCAAAAAATTTCGCTGAAAAAAAAATTGGTGGCTGGTGTTTAAACGCAGATTTAGTATTTTTGGAGGTTAATAATTCCAATATGGCCGCCCTCCGGAAGTTGAAACATGCAAATAATGATTTTTTTTATTCTCTGACACATATCCTAAAAGTTTGTATTAAAAAAAAAATTGGTCTGTTAGAGTTTATATGTTTCGTTTATTAAACGTTTAAAACTTCAATGACCTATTTTTTTCAATAATCTTATTCGTTGCATTAAAACGGATCGATTGGTATATATAAAGTATATATTTTATTTGAATTTATAGAATTAAACATAATTAAAACCAAAAATTCGCACTTTTATTAGAAATTTATTTCCTGTTAAAAAATTATGTTGCTTTATAATAAAATGTTAATCTAGACTTAAAAACAAACTAAAAATCTTCATTTCATCAAGACGAATCGATTGAAGAATAAAAAGAATATATTTTATTAGCATTAATAGAATTAAATAAAATGAAAAAATTCACTTTAAAGCAAATTTTTTGCTTATCGTAAAGAGGAAGCAAAATGTTCATGTAATGAACATCTTAATTCACAACTTGTTTATAATTATGTTGTTGTGTAATTAAATTTTTTTGTTGAAAACGAATGTTGTCATACAACATTTCAATTTTACAGGTTAGTGTTGCAAAATTTTTTTTCCTATTATATCTTGATTTAAAAAAGCTTAAGTTAATTGTAAAAAACTATTTTTAAGTATAAAATGAGAAAATATTTTTGTTTACATATTATTCAAATGTACGGAGGAAATCAAAATTATTACATCTAGGGAAGATTCGGGTAGCCCCGTAAGCTTAAGCATTTTGATAAATAATTTGTGTTTATATTTTTAGAATGTTAATTAAATTTTTTCATATGAAACACAATACTTCTTTTAACCTTTAGCATAAATTCATTTGTAAAATATCAAACCTTTTAGGAAAAAAATAAAGGAAAATATGAGTATTAAAATTGCAACCTTTAACGATTTGTCGGGTAGCCCCGGACATGCGCGAAAATATTTTATATTTTAATTATTAAACTTGATAAACTAATGTCAAATTATATTTACAACAATGAGAATAAACCATGTAATAGCAATAGATTGAAAAACCTATTTAACGTTCACAATAAGTCAACTTAAAAAATATTTTATAAGACATTCAATGTGACGTACATACATTTTCTAACGGGTCTGGATACTTTCAGATTTTTTAGAAAACTCAATTTTTTAATAAAAGAAAATGAAAAAACTGAGTAAATTAAAAAAAATAAAAGTTAAACTGTATTGTAAATCATTTGTTATTTATTTCAATAGTAATAACACATTATTCTATTAGAAATTAAAACTGTCCGGGACTACCCACTGTCTGGAGTTACCCGAATCTCCCCTAAATTCAATAAATACTGACATTTTTAAATGACTATTTGATTTTTCTACACTATTACTATTTATCATTAACATATGTAAGGATCAAATACCTAGAATAAATAATAAATCAATTAGAACGAAAATATGAAAGGTCTGCATTTGGCCATATATGTGACGCGCTCCGAAGAAAGGTACCTAAGAAGCAAACGAATTGTAGATTAGGGTGGTGTTAGATTTCTCTTGATTAAAAGTTTATTTTTAATTATTTTAATTTGAAACCAATTTTATTAAATATTTTGAATATAATGAAGACTTGAAGATAAATTAATTTTTATTAATATTTGATTTTCTTTCTGTATTTTTACTTGAAAAATTAAAAACATAACCTAAAATTTTTTGCTTCTTAGCGGTTAAATTATTTGACCTAGAGAGCTCAAATTTGGTACAGATACGTATTTTCACACGTAGATTACAGGAAAAATATAAATAATGCGTTTGGAGGTGATGGCCATAGAGTTGTCAAGGAAATAACAAGATTTTTGGCCAAAAATGCATAAAAAGTGACCATTCTCCTCCTTAACTTTTAAATTCTTCAACATGGAATTTTGTTAAAGTGACTCTACATTGCTTAAAATGTTATGGTCCGTTTACCGGCGCATAATTCGCCGTTGCCCGACTCTTTCCGCCTGGAAGTGGACATATAAGATTCTTTTCTTTTTTTGCTTTATACATATTTTTTGTTTTTTATATTTTTTCGTTTTTTTGTTAATTTTTTACTTTTTAAAAAATGAAAAAAATAAAAAATTTGCCATATTGGATCCGCCATTTTAAATTTTGGAAAATTAACATTATATTCGTAATCAGCGACCCCAATAACCCCCGAGTAACGAGTTTCAGTCGATTGCGGTGACTCAAAAAAGTTGGAGCACTATGTTTCATATGTGAGCCATTTTTTTAGTTTTTGCCGCCATATTGTCGTCCGCCATTTTGAAAACAAATTGGCCTCTTCAGGGTTTTGTAGCTTCAGGGTTTGTAGAGTGTCCATGGACGCGATATTTTGATGTTTTGAGAGCATCCATTTGCATTTTTCTGGTAAAAATACGGATTAAAAGAAATTTTTTTTTCGAAAAATCGTATTTTTTTAAATAAATGGTTTATAACTTTTAAACAATTTGTTGTAAACAAATTTTAACATGAGAATCTGAAAGAGGAGTAAATTCGCATAAAACATCTAGATATTAAAAGCTAATTGTTTTTTACTAATCGAGAAGATTATTATTCCCAGAAATACTTGTAATTAATTATTTGCATAATGTCGAGAGAAAAAAGGCAGAAACGGTTTCGTAGTAGTAAAGAGATTGATGTAGAAGAAGATGAATAGACCATGGATATAAAATTAAAAAATAGTAGCCTGTTGTACGTCGGCCTCCTTCTGGTAAAACCTGCATAACGCCAATTAAATTTTGTTGACGGCTAACGGACGTAGAGGATAAACATATAATATTGATCTGAAGTCAGATTCGTAATCTAGAATCCCCAAAAACACCCGAATTACCATTTTCAAGCTAAATTCAAGCTAAATTATAATAATATATAATCCACATTTAAAATTTTAAAGTGATTAACATTTGAAAATTATTAACTTATTTATAGTAATGATCAATTTATTTGCTCTTTCTTTTATCACAATGACCATTCTAATCCATGGATGAGTTTTACAAGAAGTAGGGGAGAGTGGGGCAAAATGTGGTACCTTTTTGTAATTGGCTGTTTTCAGAGAACCAAACGAATAAATGGATTAAACTAAGCTTTAGAATTCTTTTTTATATACTTAGTTTTGAGCAAATTATGATAATAGCAGAGAAAAAATTTTTTGAAAGATCTTATATCGTATTTTCTGAGAGAGTGATATCAAATAACTATACAAAACATGACATATTTTTTTTAAATTTGTGAAATTCTTGTGGTATGAGATTATAAATACAAACAAGAAATAGGATTGGAAATCTTAAATATTTTCAAAAATTATATGTATTTACAGTTTGAATATCTGAGGATGCCTGTCGTCGACGGGCGAAAGCTCATAAATAAAAATATTTTTTTTAAATTATAAAAATTATGGATTTATATCAAACACAATAAGATTATACTACAATTATAAATCCAAATAAAAAAACACCACAATAAAGAAATAGGATTATTTATTATTATAAAAACAAGTAATATTTAAAAGAATTTAACAAAAAAAAACATACATAATGAAAAATATCAATATATCGACGCCTCCCGTTCATATAATTGCCACTGACAGAACAATAAATGTAACCCTAAATCTTCCTATTAATATTAAATTGCAATTAAATATCTGAGAATTTCAGTACGTGTCTATTGTTATAAGAAACTTTAAACACGGATCCTATCACACGTATTAAAAAATAGTTTTTAAGCAATTGCAATTATAAATTGTACTGAATTGAAAATTTTATAAAATTCATAGAATAAGATATTTTCATAATGTACATTTTTGCATAGAATTTTGAATTAGCATTTTATTGCACGGAAAATCGAATAAGCATTGTCTTGCACCAAAAAGTGAATGAGAATCATTTTGCATTCGTTTTTCAATAAGCATTATATGAACGGGAGGCGTCGATATTGATAGTGAAACATTGATATTATAAATACCGTCAACAGGGGTAATTATGGAACAAAAAACGCGATTTCTTGAGTTTCTTCTTCACTAAAAATCTAAAATGTACAAAAAATTTTTATTAGCTATTCAAACATATTGTGAACATTCCTCTAAAGATTTCCTTCAAGTTCCATTTCCAAAAAAAAATTTTTGGCGGAGTTATTTAAACATAAATATTGCTCCATAATTGCCTTGTATTTGGGACAATTGTAAAACAAATTATTATAATTCATTATAAAAGCAAGTATAACAAATTTTCTTTGTGTGTATATTAAGAAAATTTTATTTAGTACTGTACAGTAAAATAATAATAGATAATAATAGTAAATTAAAAGCGAATTGAATTTCAAGAAATTAGTAGATTTTTACACTTTCTTGAAATAACCTTTCCACTTTTTTGATTTTTAATAATTATTTTCTCGTTGCCAATGACAATAAAAATAAAAACATCTGAGTAACTTTGTAGGCAAAATATTAAACTATTATTTAAAACAAGAACCAAATTAAAATAATTTACCACACAAATTTTACATAAAAAAGAATTACTCGTTCCATATTTACCCCTGATGTTCCATAATTACCCCGGTTGACGATACCTCGAAACAAAAATATCGATTCTTCTTCGAAAAGTTTTTAAATATGACTAATATAATGTTGTAAGTTGTTTAATGAAACGACGTAGCACCCGGTATGTCCCAACATACCGGGTACCCCATTCTGCCCCAAACTATATATTAGAACAAAATGCAATATTTCCAAGTAACTGTTAACAATTTAACGATTTATCCTATTGAAAATTACTCTAGAATAAGTACTGAAATGATATATATATATATATACATATATATATATCTAGGATAAAAAAATTAGAATTACTCATCCTGGAAAAACAGGGGTACCCCATTTGACCCGCCTACTCCATTATGCCCCACTCTCCCCTATAAAGAATTTTATATATTTATAAGTTGATTAATAAAACAAAAACTTAAATTACAGCGATATTTGTCAAATAATGCATCTCAATTTTAAAAATTGTATTACAGAAAACAATACTCAAAAATTTTTTTAAATTTAAAGTAATATTTTTAGTTTCAGAATATTCTGAAACCAAATGAAAATAATATATATTTGACATTTTTAAATAAAAAAATTTTTTAAATGGGGTTGCATTTCGACAAATGCCCGTGTTGAAATTTTAACAGGACCCTGGCCGGGTCCAGACCGTGATTCCCCGAACCGGGGTGAAGCAATAAAACCGTCCGAGGCCATGGAAAAAAGCCCGATTTGCCGAGCTCCTAGCACCATGAAAAAAAGTTACTGTAAAAGCAACTTTAGAGCGATTATCTCCCCAATTTTAAATGAACTATAATAAACTGGTCTTAATACCATACGAGTTAAAATTTTTATTTTGCATTTAAAAAAAAATTGTATTAATGTGTGTACAAATGTGTATGTGTTTAATGTACATGTGAGTATACATGTGTATGTATTGAGTGTATATGTGTGAGTATACATGTGTATGTGTTGAGTGTATATGTGGAGTATACATGTGTATGTGTTGTGTGTATATGTGTGAGTATATATGTATGTGTATGTGTTGTGTGTATATTTTGAGTATACATGTGTATGTGTTGAGTATATGTGTGAGTATACATGTGTATGTGTTGGGTGTATATGTGGGAGTATACATGTGTATGTATTAAGTGTATATGCGTGAGTATACATGTGTATGTATTGAGTGTTTATGTGTGAGTATACATGTGTATGTATTAAGTGTATATGGGTGAGTATACATGTGTATGTGTTGTGTGCATATGGTAGAGTATACATGTGTATTATTGCGCATGCCTGACATGCTCTATGTATGTACAATGAGTAAATATATAGGCAATACGATGAAAGAATAATAAAAGCCGAACGACCGAACGATGAAGTACGGAATTATACGAACGACGGAGATTATATGAGATTTCCAGTTAAAAACTTTAATGATATAAACGTATTTTTCAAATATATGTAATGAATTTTATATAAAATGCATTTGTTTCTAAAATTTTACATTAAAAATAGCACAATTTTTTAAAATTTTAAAAATCTGAAATCAAATTTGTGTTGAACGTAAAAAAGTTAAATAAGGAGATTTTTTCATACATCCTACTGGATCTATTATACTGAATTTTAAATATCTGGCTTTAGATTTATCATCAGCGACCCCGAAAACCCCTACGTACCAAGTTACATTAAAATTCTATAATTTTTCAAAATTTATTTGACAAAATTCGTCCGCAATTTTGACTTTAAATTCGAAATCAGCGATCCCAAAAACACTTAAATACCAAGTTATATGAAAATCCTATAATTTAATCAAAATTTATCCGCCATATTGGATATGCCATTTTGAATTTTGAAACTTAAATTTCAGATTCGTAATCAGCGACCCCAAAAACTCTCAAATACCAAATTATATGAAAATCCTATTATTTGATCAAAATTTATCAACCATATTGGATCCGCCATTTTGAATTTTGACGTTTGGATTTCAGATTTGTAATAAGCGACCACAAAAACCCCCGAGTAAGGGTTTTCAGTTAGATATAATTAAATTTGTAGTTTTGCTGTTTTTAATAGGCATCTAGCCTAAAGAAAATGGAAAATTAGAAGAGGATCATTCATCAGATGATTTAGAGGATAACCCGTTTAGAGCATTAATAGGAAGCTTAATGTATTAGGCTGTTACAACGCAACCTGACATCAAGTTTGCAGTCAACTTTCTCAGCCAATTCAACACATGTTATGATCGACGTCACTGGATCGAAGCGAAGAGGATCTTACGTTATCTATGAGGATCAACCAATCTAAGCCTTACTTACCAAAAGGGCTCAAACAAATTGGAAGCATTTATTGATTCAGATTGGGCCAGATGTATTCAAGATCGAAGATCCTACACCAGATATGTTATTGCGAATGGAGCAGTGACCTGGAAAACGAAGAAGCAACAAACAGTTGCACTTTCCACAACTGAGTCTGGTCTGAGTACATGGGACTCACAGAATCAGCAAAAGAAGCTATTTACCTTACCAAATTTCTCAAGGAGATTGGATTCTGGAATCAACATACTGTTGTTCTTTACAATGACAATCAGGGAGCTTAATGGCTAGCGAATAATCCAATCCATCATTCGAGAACCAAGCATATTGATCTCCGACACCATTGCAGATGGCGGATGTCCTAACGAAACCTTTACCAGAATCAAAATACTAAACCGGTTTAGTGAAGTTCGGATTGAAATTTGTATAAATTGTTATGTGGTTTATGCTTGAGGGGAAGTGTTGGGATTTAAACAAGCTATAAACTCTAAAGACATTTTAATATATACGATCCTGTACTAAAAAAATCGCGCCTGCTCATTTCCCAATTTTCTGTATTTCAACTTTTCAGTCTTCGCTCACCATTCGAGCTATTATATTTTTTGCTCACAATACTTATTTAGTTTTCAAATAAAGTCTTATTTTTATATCAATTTTCCTCTATTTAATTAATCTCTCATCAAATTTACATAAATTAGTTTATGATTTGCTATTTAACTGGAGATTATATCATTATAGTAATATTTTAAACTGATTTAAGACATAAGTAGTAACGGAATAAAACAAAGAATGTTAATTTTTTAAGCAAAATATATGTACACAATTAATTTGAAAACTTTGATAAAAAAACATTATAAACAATTGAATATTCTTAGGTTTGCGTAGAGGGAAATGTTGAAAAATTATCCTTCTTGAATTTAAACCAAAAAACATTCATATCCATTGAAAATTCTAGGCTGTAGACATTTTTGAAAATTTAATTGTAAAAAATCCCACTATGAGGCATGCACGTGATATTTGAGAAATGTTTTTAACCCAATAAACTCATCAGGCCCACTCCAGTTCTTTTTGGAATATTTTCTGTACATTATAACATATAAATAAATTTTAAAAAAATTATAAAATCGGGTCCAAAGTTTAAAAAAATTAAATTGTTTATAAAAAAGAATTTATTTTTAATAAACAATTAAAAAAAAATTTTAACATTATTAAAAAGATGAAAGAAAACTAAAACTTTCATTCTTTCACAATTTTTTTCTAAATTCTATATTTTCAGAGTTATAGGCTACTGAAAATTGGTCTATGTTTATAAATAAAAAATTTCGAAAATTCATAATTCGAAAATTTGTCCTCCAAAAAGAAAATAAAAAAATACGTATCGGTTTATTTTCAATACAGAATAAAAAAAATATATTTTTGCCCGATTTTAAGAGGTCATAGGTAAATCTCACGTGGAATTGCCCATATATATCAAAATCGATCGGTCTTCTCGAGTCACTTTACTTTTCTCGGCGGTTGAGGCTCAAAATACTGATATTTCTGTAGATAGGGCCGCTGTTTTGTAGATAATAACTTTCTTTGTCAGTATTTCACTAAAAATCTGTGTAGATAGGCCAGTTAAGCACCTTTAAAACTAATTAATATTTTTAATTATAAATTGCACAGTTAAATTCCAATTTTTATTACGAATTCAACGGTATAAAAAACTCATTTTTCGTCAAAAAGGTAGATAGTTTCTTTTTTTACATCTCTAAACAACATAAACAAAAAACAAAAAAACTTACCAAGACGTCTCTTCAGAAATTGAACAACAAACAAACAAACTCCATTTTTGGAAAAAAATCATAAATGAATATAATCAAGAACATTTTGTTCTTGATTACAACACTAAAAAAGTTAATAAATTAAAAAAAAACTGTGAGAATATCTGCTCCTTAACGTATAAAATATGTTTTTTATATGCCCTATGAGAATAAAACAGATTCGGAGTATGATAATGAAGAAAACTGCTTAATCAATAAATTAAAAAAATGAAATAAAGAAAATTTAATTAATTTAAATATAAAAAGAAATTCATAAATTAAAAAAAATTAATTAGTGTTCAAAATGAATGAATCATAAATTTGATTTAAATTATTTATGTCAGTTTGCTTATTTTACAGAGTTTTGGACTTTGAGAATGTGAAACATTTCCTAAATTTTTTGTGTCTGTAATTTCGCTCACTACAAATAATATTTGTGAAATCAAAACTAAAAAAATTTAGTTAGAAGACAATATACAGTTTTAACCTGAAATAAAGTAAAATTTTTAAACACTTGTATCTCTTAAATTAGATTCGAAAATACTCTATATTCAGTGAGTTTTTTTTAATTTAACAATTTCACTTTCTTGTAAAACCTTGATAAAAGTTGCAAAAATTAGGTTATTTGGTAGACCAACTTTAAAACCATGTTTTATTTATTATTTTAATTTTTACTAGTTTATTGAATACGGATTAATTACTCAAGTAATTTTGAACAAGAATCAATAAATTTTTTACATTTTTCTATGTTTTTTTATACATTTTCTAACAGCGAAAAAAGTGACATTTTTCCGCACCTTCTCCACTCTACATTTTTATTTTGAGAAAAGTAATAAATATTTTTACATAATTCTTTTTATTTCGTTCCCTAGATATCATAAAGAATCATTTCTAAAAAAATAAATTTTTTCTTAAATTAGCCGGGAGAAATTTTTTAAATTAGTCAACGGGAGAGGTGCTTCCCCAAAAATGGTTTAGACGAAATGGGTTCTAATACTGCTTAAATTTTGGGTATTTACCTCTACTTTAAAAAGCAAAGTGGCACTTTTTTAAATTCAAGATGGCGGGTAAAATATGACGGATAATTAAAAAAAATTGATTTAAACTACTAAGAACTTGTTGAGTGAGTGTTTTTTGGATCGCTGAATACGAATTCAAAGTCCTTTTTGTTCCAGTAAGATAGAATTTTTTTTCTAACCTCAAAATATGTGTCGAAATAGATATTTCAGGCAAAATTTGTTGAATAATTACAGATTTGCTCAAATTCTGTAACTCAGGGGATTTTAGGGTCGCTGATTACGAATCTGAAGTCAAATTTTCAAAATTCAAAATTGCGGATCCAATATGGCTAACGAGAATTTGGAAAAATGTTAGATTTCTGTGAAACTTGGTTTCTGGCGGTTTTCTGATGATTAATTTTGACTCTAATTATGTAAAAATAGTAAACTTTAAAAAATATATTAGGCGTAACAAACATAACAATTAAAGTTAACAATGACGTATTCAATATGAAGTTTTATTTTTATTAATCGGTTTGGTGAAGTCGCCATTAACCCATTAAGGACGGCATGTACAAAATTTCTACATAATGTTTAAGAATTAAATATTTCAATCTTAAAAAGCACCAAGAATAATTTGTAAATACACTTTTCTTATGTATCTTGAATCCTTCTTTCGAATGGCGTACTCAAAAAAACTGAAAAATGTTGAATAAACAATTTATATAACATTTTTTTTAAACACGATTTTTTGGGAATTATGTTTGGTTTTTTCAATTTTTTAATAGCTAAACCCTTCAACAAACCTTCTACTTATAGAAATATGGCTTCAAAAATAGTAGGAGTACAACATAGGACCATTTTGGATTTAAAATTTTTAAATGGCTGTCACAAAATGGCGACTAAAGTTACTTTTTTTAAACAATATTATAAACAAACGGAGGAAATTTTTAAAAATAGTTAATTTTGCTTGAAACTTGTTACTCGGGGGTTTTTGGGGTCGCTGATTACGAATATAACCTTAGTTTTCCAAAATTCAAAATGGCAGACAAGAAATTTTTTAAATAGTTAAATTTGCTTGCAAATGTTTACTCGCGCGATTTCAGGGTCGCTGATTACGAATGTGATATTAGTTTTTCAAAATTCAAAATGGCGGATCCAATATAGCGGACGAAAATTTCGAAAATTGGTTGGATTCTCTTACAAATCCGTACTCGGGGGTTTTTGGGGTCGCTGATTACAAATCTGATATTAGCTTTTAAAAATAAAAATGTCGGATTTAATATTATGCAATTATTATGCTAATAATAATTATTACATTTTAGAAAACTGAAGAAATAAGAGAAAACTTCCACTTACCTTTGACAAAACGAAAAATTCGTATTATTTGAAAAACAAAAGATTCCTACTCTTATATATTTCATAATGCATTTACATAGCGGGAGAAATACAACTCTACAACCTGGCGGACGAAAAGAGAATTATAACGAAAAATGCGCAAATTTATCAAAATGATAAAAACTTTACATGTAAAAGAGTGCAAAAAAAATTAATTATTATCAAACAATTAATTTGTTGTCATTAATATTAATAAATTCTCGTTCTAATCTAATCAATTACCGAGATCAAGCCAGATATTCCCAAAAGGGAAAGTTGGCACTTAGATTAGAGAATCCATTATACCAAGCTCCAGCTTGCTTGTTTACAACAACCCATTAGAGTCCTGTTCTTCTCCAGAAGTCCTGTATTTCCTCTATAGATAGGTTGCTCACCTGCAAAGGGGCTATAATTGCTTGACCCCAGCTAGAAATTCTGATTCTAGCTAATGCCGGGCATTCAGATAATATGTAAGACGACGTCTCGTCACTCGTCTCACACAGTCTACACATAGGTGAGACTTTATTTCCTATTTTATGCTGATGATAATTCAAAAGCCCATGTCCGAACAATGGTTTTAACTCTGATCTTATCGAGTTTTAGGAGATCGCTCGCTCGCCTCTTGTTGGGCACTAAACCCAACAGAGCCTTCGCTTGCGTTCCCACCGCAATGCCCGCCCAATACTTTTCATGTTCCCTTTGACCCCATCTTTCAATGGCTCCCTTAACCAGACACGGCATTAATGCCACTGCTGGTTCAGGACCTAAAAAACCGTTTCAGAACCTATTTTTGTCAAAACGTCCACCCTTTCATTGCCCTTGATTCCCGAGTGGCCCGGTACCCAGATCAACGAAAGTTTATTTACTCAACCTAACTTGTCTAGTACGCTACGGCATTCCCAGACAATTGCAATCCCAGACAATTGCATAATATTAGATTTGTCAGTTGGATTTTTAAAAAACTAAAATCCTTTTCATAATCAGTGACCCGAAAATTCCCTAAGTGAGGATTTTCAAAAAAATCCGACAGAAGTTTGAAAATTTTGCCCACCATATTACATCCGCTATTTTGAATTTTGGAAAAATAATGTCAGATTCGTAATCAGCGACCCCAAAAACCCCCGAGTACGGATTTGTAAGAGAATCCAACCAACTTTTGAAATTTTTGCCCGCCATATTGGATCCGCCATTTTGAATTTTGGAAAACTAATATCAGATTCGTAATCAGTGATCCCGAAAACGCCCGAGTAAACATTTGCAAGCCAAAGTTTAAAAAATGTATATCGAGCATACATTCTCAAATTTTCAAAAAATTTTAGATTTTAGGCGCCATTTTGAAAAATCAAATGTTTAAATTCAAAAAGTCAATATATTTTTTGAAAGTATAAGAATGGAGTGCACGATTTATGGTAATATTAGCTGACAAAAAAATTTTTTGACTTTAAAATTTAAGAATTTGTAATAAAAAACCTAAAAAATTGTGCAATTTTTTAAATATATGCAAAAAAATATTGTTAAACAGTTTTTTGTTAATTTTCTAATATCATATTCGGCTTGAGGACACTTTAGTGAAAAAAAAATTATTTGTCGGAAAGAAAAAAATAAGTTTATTAGAAAATATTTAAGTTCGAAGTCAGACTAAAAATTCAGTGCATATTTTGAGGTTAGAAAAAAAATTCTTTCTTACTGAAACAAAAAGAACTTTGAATTCGTATTCAGCGACCCAAAAAACACTCTATCAACAAGTTCTTAGTAGTTTAAATCAATTTTTTTTAATTATCCGTCATATTTTACCCGCCATCTTGAATTTAAAAAAGTGCCACTTTGCTTTTTAAAGTAGAGGTAAATACCCATAATTTAAGCCGTATTAGAACCCATTTGTTTAAACCACTTTTGGGGGTAGCACCTCTCCCGTTGACAAAGAATGCCCTATATATTTATTTAAAAAAGTTCTAGGATAGATACTTGTCATTTCAATCAAATTAAAGCCTGAACCCTATACTTTAAGAAAATAAAGCGATATTGCTAACAACAAACTAAATTAGCTGTCAAAAATAATTTGTTTAACAGTTGGCAAGCATAAAAAATTGACTCACACAGTCGGTGAATACAACCGTTTTAAAATATAATTGGTTTCGCTTAGAATTTATTACTTTGGGGTTTTCGGGGTCGTTGATTACAAATATGGTGTAAGAATAAAAAATTTGTAGTTCGATTCATAATCAACGACCCCAAAAACCCCTGAGTAACATGTTTCAAGTGAATTTGATCAATTTTGAAAAATTAGTCCGCCATATTGGATCCGACATCTTGAATTATTAAAATCTGACAACATATTCGTAATCGGCGACCCCAAAAGCCTTTCAGTAACAAATTTTAAGCGAAACCAATCATTTTTTAAAATAGTTGTATTCGCCGACTGTGTGAGTTAGTTTTTTATGTTTACCAACTGTTATAAAAAATTTTTTGACGGCTAATTTAGTTTGTTGTTAGTAATATCGCTTTATTTTCTTAAAGTACAGGGTTCAGGCTTTAATTTGACTGATATGACAAGTTTCTAGCACGTCGGATTTACCCGGTAGAAATTTTTAAAAACAGTGAAAAACATGATTTTTTGAAATTTACCCCAACTTTTCTCAAAATAATGACGTGATGAGAGATTTTCGTTGCCAGATTCAGATTCAGCGCACCAATTACTGCGGGAAATCACTTCTCGACCTCTGACAACGACAATTTTTATTTTTTTGCAGGCTTGTGTTATCTGCACTAGGTTATTTAAATATCAGGTATGATATTAAAAATTTGCGATAATTACTTAAAAATATGAAACTTACGGACAGGCGGTTTTGATTTTTTTCTAGAACTGGATCAAAATTATTCTGTTAGCATAATTAAATTATAGACTCTCAGTTGTGCATAATTATTTTTCTTGTACTAAAAATGTGTGAAACAACAATTTTTATTAATAGTTAAAGCTTCTAATTCTTCTGCTAAATTTTTTCAAAGAATTTCTAGTGGCTAAGAATTGTAATTTAAGTAAAAGGAGTGATTAAAAAAATTAATTGACTTCAAAGACTTTTATATATTGACTAGTATTCCAGATTTTTGGGCAGGACATGAAAATTACATTTTAAATTTAATCACCCATATTTTTTGCTGTTATTTTGATTGGATTTGCAATTTTAGTGTGATATTATTTTGTTTTTTCTAAATCCATAATTTCAATAATTAAAATTTTTTTGTTTATTGATGAGCCTTCGCCCGTCGACGACAGGCGTCCTTAGAATATGGTAAATCATAAAAATGTTAATAAAGATCCAACTTAAATTGTTCAAAGACATTTAAACACTAAAGTTGATTTGCTTCTGAAAAGTTCTTATATAAATTGTCCAATGGCTGTGCATCTAAAATCTTATAATTCTGTAGCTCCCAAATTTTATGGTCTACCAAAAATCCATAAACCAGAAGTTCCAATGAGACCCGTAACATCGTTTTGTGGATCACCAACTCTTAATTTGTCTAAATTTATTAGTTTACCTATCAAAAAGTTATTAAAAAAAATAACTCCTATGTTAAAAATTTATTGCAAATAATTTTTAGTCTGACAGTTTTATGGCCCTGTCTACCAAACCATAAATGATTGAGATTTTATCTTTAATGAATACATTACAATTATAATTTACATATTTATCAGAAAAGGTATCTTTATGGTACCAATTCGTTAAAATAGAACTTTTTTCTCTGCTAAGAAGGGTGACCAAAAAATTAATGCGATTATTATTCTCGAATTCAATGGTAAATTGTAAATTATCATTATAATCATTAAAAGCATTTAAAAGGTTATTAGCATTATTTTTGTGGACACATGTGATGATGTCATCCACGTATCTAAAGTAAAAAAATTAGACAAGTGCAAGTTGTATTTGCACTGCAATGACGGGTTCCGTACACAATTATAAAAATAATACTTGCAACATTTATTGATAATTGGTAGAATTAAAAAAAATGTATTGAAATCATTTGATAAAACAGATAACTGAAAAGAAATAAAGGGTCAGTCCATTATATTTCACCTGAAGCCGTTGCGGCCTATTTTTAAAAAAATCTCATAATTTGTAAAAATGATGTTTAATATCCGTAGATTTCATTTTTGAGAATTATTTTATAAAATTTTTTGAATTAAACTTAGAATTTGAATTTTTATGTTGAGTTGCACAGAAAAAACGTTAGATTGACAGTTATGAAAATTTAATAAAGAAGCATGGAAATAATTTAGATAATACAAATTTCTTGATTAATATTTGTTAAAAATGAGCTAATTCACTTGTATAAATAGATTATTATGTAAACAAATCCAAATTATTAGATAAAAATTGATTTTAAAACTTAACTATAAAATGTCAAAAGTCTTACGATTTTATAACAGATTAACTTCTGTACTTCGACAGGGTTTTTAAGAGGTTATAACTTGTTTTATATTAAATACCACAGGACTAATTATGGAAGGAATTCCATTATAACAAGGCTTAGTACTAAATAAATAAATCTGTAATTTTTTGTTTCATATAATTAGGAATTCAGACAATAAAATTCAAAAAATTTGAAATAATCTTATTAAAAAAATAATTTAAAAATTTATTGATTAAATTTACTTGAAAAATTTACACTATATTATGATTTATATATTTTTTAGAATAGTTTTTAGTATAAAAAAATTATTTAAAATTTTTAGTCTAACTTTAACGTCTTGCTTATACGAAGAAAAAAATTACAGGTTAATGTCTTTACCTAATTCTTATTCTGTAGAAAATTACCTTTAAAATAAGCTTAAGATCATTAAAAAACCTTTAATTTTTTAGAAATTATTCAAATTTTTGTAAAACATTAGAAATGTTAATTCTTATAAATTTCTAAATAAAATATTGTCTAAATGACTTTGTAAAAAGTCTTATTATTTTTTAAAAAATTTTATTTTACGAAACTTGTACTGAAAATAATTTTAGTTTTTATAATTTTATGTTAAAACTTTTTTTCACTTCTCTAAAAATGTGTGGACTGACAATTATATATATATATATTAGGGTGACCGTTATTTTGCAAAAGTTGGAATTTCTTAGGTCGCCGGGCAGAATTTGTTTTACAATGTGAAAAAAATGAGCTATGCACAAGAAAAGCCTAATCGGTCAATATTAACCCGTGCCACCAAAGGGTTAAATTTTAAATGGGGTTTAACATAGGATTAGTGCACTGTTGTACATTTTCTATGAGAACTTTATTTTTTAATTAATCTTTTACCTTGGCGACATTCATATTTATGGTTTTTGATGTGCTGAACACGAATCCGATGTTAAAAATAAGGTTTGACAGCTTTCAGCTGTCAAAAAAGCTGTCAATCTTTTTAAAACGACAGTTTTGTGTCAATTTAGACAGTTTCTGTGTTTAATTTAGTAAATCAGACCGAATTTTGCTCATATAAAAATATTTTAAAAACAACAAGGTCAAACTAAATAGTAATATGCAATACTCACAGTTGAAAGCTGTCAATTAAACTGTCAAACTTTTAAAAACGAGAGTTTTTGACTGTTTTTACATTAAATTGCTCAAATAAAAATATTTTCAGGGTATTGAGGTAAACCTGAATAGAAATATGTAAATTTGATAGTCGACAACAGTCAATTCAGATGTCATACTTTTAAACGCAGACTTTTTGCATTTACCTCAATACCCTGAAAATATTTTTATTTGAGCAATTTAATATAAAAACAGTCAAAAACTCACGTTTTTAAAAGTTTGGCAGTTTAATTGACAGCTTTTAACTGTCAGTATTACATATTACTATTTAGTTTGACCTTGTTGTTTTTAAAATATTTTTATATGATCAAAATTCGGTGTGATTTACTAAATTAAACACAGAAACTGTCTAAATTGACACAAAACTGTCGTTTTAAAAAGATTGACAGCTTTTTTGACAGCTGAAAGCTGTCAAACCTTATTTTTAACATCGGATTCGTGTTCAGCACATCAAAAACCATAAATATGAATGTCGCCAAGGTAAAAGATTAATTAAAAAATAAAGTTCTCATAGAAAATGTACAACAGTGCACTAATCCTATGTTAAACCCCATTTAAAATTTAACCCTTTGGTGGCACGGGTTAATATTGACCGATTAGGCTTTTCTTGTGCATAGCTCATTTTTTTCACATTGTAAAACAAATTCTGCCCGGCGACCTAAGAAATTCCAACTTTTGCAAAATAACGGTCACCCTAATATATATATATATATATATATATATATATATATATATATATATATTCAATGTCAACCAGATCAGAGCTCTATGCGTAATTCTATGGGCTCAATTATAACGTGTAAGATCTTAAAATGTTTGTATTGAAGCACTATGTCAATTACGATCTGGCCTTTTTAAAAATACAAAATGGCGACAAGTTATGACACATTATATGACTGAAAAGTCGAAAATGTCTAATTGAAACATCATTTCAGAAAAAACATTCCCATTGGCATTACACAGATCACTGGAAAGGTCCCGCCCCAAACCGAGGGGCCGCGGAGATTCTCTGACTTGTCACTATGTGAGAAGTTGAGGAACCACTGCTGATCGGTAGACAACTCATCTGATCTCAACCGTGTTATGATCGTAGGCGGTCCGTGTAGTGAAATACGCTTATGCGGAGGTACTGCTCGTAAAACCAAATAGTCGATTACACAGATCACTAACACTGTTGGAGGTTAAAAAAGTCAAAATATGTTGAAATTTTTCAAAATTTTTAGAGATACAAAATGGTGGATCAAATATGGTTAGTGTTTGACAATATCAACGGCAAGTTGCAGAATTATTAGCAAGGTCTCAAGAAATTTTATCGTTATTTCAAAGCAGGCCCTCTTTGAGTGTTGATTAATTCCGTCCTATTCATATTATTGATCAGCTCACAAGTTAGATTTTCTGGATTTGGATCAGCATCTTCACTTTCTAAAGCAGCGTTGACAACCCTCCGGACTTCTTATGATTTCTATCCTATTCCTGGATCTCCGGAGAAGTGTTAAAATTTCCGGATGTGTATATATTGAGTGTATATTATATTATATTATATTAAAATGTTTCCTTCACCCTCAACATTTTTCGTTCAACCCTTTCTGCAAAATGTATGTACTAAAAAGAAATATATATATATATATATATATATATATATATATATACATGTGTATACTCCCACATAAACACTCAATACATACTCATGTATACTCACACATATACACTTAATACATACACATGTATACTCCCACATATACACTCGATGCATACACATGTATACTCACACATGCACACTCAATTCATACACATATTACTGTACTGTTTTTCTTGACTTTTTGTTATGTTATTTCCTAACTCTTGTTTGTTTACAAAGCCATAACCATACAATTTTTAGGGTCGCTGAAACCGAATCTACAACCCCTTTAACACCCCAAGGGTGGTTGTTGAAATTCAAATTTTCACGAAAAGTCGAGTACGGTGCCGAAACCTACGTTTTTAAGGTCGGTGAAACCAAAAAAGACTACTAAGAACAAATCCTGTCCATCATCAACCCCCTTAACACCCCTAGAGTTTTGATAATACAATTGACTTTTCGTGAAAATTCTAATTTAATGCTCACCCTAGGGATTTTAAGGGGATTGTAAAGGGTTAAGGGAGGGACAATTTTGATTTTTTAGTCTTTTTTGGTTTCAACGACCCAAAAAAGATAGGAATAGACACCCTACTCGACTTTTATTCAAACTGAAAAGTGGTGAAAGTGGTGTAAGGGGGTGGTAGCGAGAAAATGGGCAATAAAATTTTTTTTCATGGTCATATACAGTTTCAGCGACCCCAAAAACATTGGACTAGGGGGGTGTGACCTCTGGGTTTTAACTTTTTTTGTGTGTCTGTGTAATTGACCGACTTATCTCATTATAATATATCCGAAATAATCACAACATTAACTTAAATCATCGTAGTGAATTTGGAAAAACACAGGTTTGACTTTTGAAGAGATAAAAGGACCATAAAACTGTCGGACCACAAACGTTTTGCAGAAAATTTAAATTTTATCTCTGACATATTAACTGAAAATGATTATTCTAGAACTTTTTTAAATATATATATATATCAAGGTGGAGAAAAATTTTTCTCCAATCGTAGCAAAACTTGGGGCTTTTGTAGTACTCATAGATAGTAATTTTTCGTGAAAATATTTTTTTACCTAGTCCAATATTTTCCGAGGGGGAGAGGGTTAAATTTTTGTGTTTTTCAGTACAATGGTTATTTCAATAATTTTTTACTCTTAAACAATTAAACATACAAATTTGACAAAGTACATTTTGGAAAGGTTTTTTCATCCTCTTTCGATTGGAAATAAGCATTTGAAAAAAAAATTTTTTGACCAAAAAAAATCAAAATTAAAAATAAATTTCAATTTTTGAGGGAGATGGATACGATTTTTTTTTTTTTTTTAACGAAAGCTGAGGTTTTTTCTTAAAAGGACATATAAATGATAAAGTGGGACTAGAACGTTTAAACATTGAAAAAAAGAAGTTTCTCCTTTTAGGAAAAAACCTTAGCTTTCGTTTAAAAAAAAAAAAAAAAAATTGTATCCATCTCCCTCAAAAATTGAAATTTATTTTTAATTTTGATTTTTTTTGGTCAAAATTTTTTTTTTTCAAAATGCTTATTTCCAATCGAAAGAGGATGAAAAAACCTTTCCAAAATGTACTTTGTCAAATTTGTATGTTTAATTGTTTAAGAGTAAAAAATTATTGAAATAACCATTGTACTGAAAAACACAAAAATTTAACCCCCTCCCCCTCGGAAAATATTGGACTAGGTAAAAAAATATTTTCACGAAAAATTACTATCTATGAGTACTACAAAAGCCCCAAGTTTTGCTACGATTGGAGAAAAATTTTTCTCCACCTTGATCACTTGAGATGGAATCGCTCATATATATATTATATATATTGGTTATCGGTTTCTTGTAATTGATAATATGGTACATAGACAGAAGTTTGATACTACAAATTTAGTTGTTTTGCCATATGTTAACGAGTTACAATATTCTTTGAAAGAATTGTATAACGAATATAACATTAGGGTTGTTTTTTCTTATGAGAAGGATCTATTTAAAGTTATTTCAAAGAATAAGGACAATACTCCTTTTGATCTCAGATCGCATTTGGTTTATAGTATTCCTTGCCAATGTGGAGCTTGCTACATTGTTGAGACTAGTAGATATAAAAAGTAGATTAAGCGAACATAAGAGGAATTGCAATAATGATAATAGAAGTATGGCTCTTGTATTACTCGCTCATGAGAATGATCATTTTTTACTTTTGATTTCACAAATATTTTTTGTAGTGAGCGAAATTACACACACAGGAAATTTAAAGAAATGTTTCACATTCTCAAAGTCTAAAACTCTTTAAATAAGCAAACTGACATAAATAATTTAAATCAAATTTATCATTCATTGATTCTAAACACTAATTATATTAAAAACATACTTTATGCTTTAAGGAGCAGATATGCTCACAGGTTTTTTTAAAAATTTATTAACTTTTTTAGTGTTGTAATCAAGAATAAAAATTATATTGAGTTTCACGTTGGAGACACGGGAAGTGGTCCCTTTCAGGAGAATCACCCAAATAATATTATATATGTTTATTCATAAATTTTTAACCACTTTGGTGGCGTGGCGTTCCAATTGGCGTTCCACGTCCCTGGCCAAAACTGTCGAAAATAGCGAAATGGCGTTCCAAATTTTTCTATATTTTTTAAGAGTATAATTAATTTTAATCTACTGCAACAATATATTTCTATGTTTTCAATATCAGGGAACAAAAAAATAACAATGAAAATTTGTTTTTTAAAGATTTTCATTGTTTTTTTGGACGTTGCTAATAACGAATCCGATGTCAGTTTTTAAAAATTCAATATGGCGGATTCAATATGGCGTACTAGTTTATAAAAAATTGATTGAATTCGCTTGAAACGTTTTACTCCGGGCTTTTTGGGGTCGCTGATTTCGAATCCAATGTCAGTTTTGCAAAATTCAGAATGGCGGATTAAATATGGCGGACGAGTTTATAAAAAATTAATTGAATTCGCTTGAAACATTTTACTCGAAGGTTTTTGGGATCCCTGATTACGAATCCGATATCAGTTTTAAAAAATTCAAAATGGCGGATCCAATATGGCGGACGAGTTTATAAAAAATTAATTGAATTCGCTTGAAACGTTTTACTAGGGGGTTTTTGGGATCCCTGATTACGAATCAGATGTCAGTTTTGAAAAATTCAAAATAGGGGATCCAATATGGCGGACGAGTTTATAAAAAATTAAGTAAATTTGCTTGAAACGTTTTACTCGGGTTTACTGAAGGGTTTGTGGTCAATGGTTATGCGCCTAGCTAAAGCACCTTTTGCAAAACGGTTTATCGCATTTATTACATAGCCATGGAGTGTCCGTTCTAATTTTTTTAAAACAAATTTCGCTTTTCAAGCGCTTGCTTTTAGTATGTTTAGTATGTCTGAGAAACAGGTTACCACTGCGTTGCGCGGGAGTTGATTCAATTTCATGTCTTTCGTATTTGGTATATACATATGATTAGTTCGAACAAATGTCTAATGACGTTTTTTCCTCAATAATTTTGCGAACAAAAAAATAACTGTATTAGTTATCTATAAGCAGGGTAGGAGAGCGTGGGGTAATGGGAGCTTTTAAATTTCATGTACTTAGAATCCCTAAATTTCGCTGCAATTGCAATAAAATCTTCGACAACCTTTGTTTCTGTCATTCGAAAAGAAATGATCACATTTTTGGCGTGCTCTGGGTAGAGAACATTTTCTCTATCGAATGCAGGTTGGTCGTTGAAATATAAGCAAAAAAAAACCTTGGCTCATTTTTGCTGCAGCCCATAATAAGTTACTTTCCTGAATCATTTTAACTATTGCTTTTCATGTTAAACTCACATTAAATTCCTAATCAGCATCTCTAAAAACCCATGAGTAAAACGATTCAAGCTAATTCCATAAATTGTTTATAAACTCGTCTGCCGTATTGGATCCGCTATTTGTAATTTTTCAAAACTGACATCGGATTCGTAATCAGCGATCCCAAAAACCCTTGAGTAAAATGTTTTAAGCGAATTCAATTAATTTTTTATAAACTCGTCCGCCATATTGGATCCGACATTTTGAATTTTTAACAACTGACATCGGATTCGTAATCAGGGATCCCAAAAACCTTCGAGTAAAATGTTTCAAGCGAATTCAATTAATTTTTTATAAACTCGTCCGCCATATTGGATCTGACATTTTGAATTTTTAAAAACTGACATCGGATTCGTAATCAGGGATCCCAAAAACCTTCGAGTAAAATGTTTCAAGCGAATTCAATTAATTTTTTATAAACTCGTCCGCCATATTTAATCCGCTATTTTGAATTTTGCAAAACTGACATTGGATTCGAAATCAGCGACCCCAAAAAGCCCGGAGTAAAACGTTTCAAGCGAATTCAATCAATTTTTTATAAACTAGTACGCCATATTGAATCCGCCATATTGAATTTTTAAAAACTGACATCGGATTCGTTATTAGCGACCCCATTAACCCCCGAGTATCAATTTTTATTAAAATTCATTGAACACATCGTCTTTATTAACAATTTGTTTATACAATTTGTTTATAACAATTTACAAATGATTCTATAACGCAATTCGACGATTCAGAGATTCTAAGATATAAATAAATATTATTTCCCACAGAAAGATCTTGAGTTTATTTATCAATATTTGAGCGAAAGTGGAACGCCATTCGTAGAAAAGTATTAAAAATGACATTTTGCAACGTCCAAAAAAACAATGAAAATCTTAAAAAAACAAATTTTCATTGTTATTTTTTTGTTCCCTGATATTGAAAACATAGAAATATATTGTTGCAGTAGATTAAAATTAATTATACTCTTAAAAAATCTAGAAAAATTTGGAACGCTATTTCGCTATTTTCGCCACTTTTGGCCAGGGACGTGGAACGCCAATTGGAACGCCACGCCACCGAAGTGGTTAATTTAAAAATATATTTATACTTAGGGGAGAGTGGGGCAAACGGACTCCCAAACGGTTTTTTGACTCTTGTGACTAAACGAATCAACCGATTTCATTTTTCGATGGCGTGTTTGAAAGAGCATTTAATTGCGCAACTTTTTCCCAGAGACACCTATACTTCATCTTTTATTGTTTAGTTGCTGTGTTAACTTTAAAAAAATTGAAAACGGTCCGTTTTGTCCCACCCCCTGGGGCAAACCGGACCGTTTGGTTTTTTATTTATATTAGTAAAGATTTTTTTTAATAAAAAATAATGTTTTTCATTATCAGAGAAACAATATTAACCCATTAACGCCTGAATGTACTGAATTTTTAGTCTGACTTCAAACTTAAGTTCTTTTTTAATAAACATACTATTATCATTCCGGAAAATTTTTTTTATGTGTTGGAGTGCCCTCTACCCGAATATCATGTTTAAAAATTATTACAAAATTGTTTAACATTATTTTATTACATATAATTAAAAAATTACACAATTTTTTAATGATTTTTTTTAATCTTAAATTTAAATGTCAAAACATTTTTTTTAACGGTTCACATTTCCATAAATCGTGCACTCGATTGTTACACTTTCCAAATATGTATCGTCCTTTTGTAAATAAACTTTTGATTTTTCAAAATGGCGCCTAAAAACTCAAAAATTTATGAAAATTTAAAATTTATTGTCCGATGTACATTTTTTTAAAATTTGGCTTGAAAATGCTTTTAGAAAACTAACTTTATATTCGTAATCAGCGACCCCGAAAACCCCTGAGTAACAAGTTTTAAGTGAATTCAGTTATTTTTTAAAAAATTCATCCGCCATATTGGATCCGCCATTTTGAATTTTGTGAAACTGAGGTAATCAGCGACCCCAAAAACTCCCGAGTAACAAGTTTCACGTGATTTCAGCAAAATTTTTAAAAAATTCGTTCGCCATATTGGATCCGCCATTTTGAATTTTTTAAAATTACAATTATATTTTAAAATTCTAATTATATTTGTAATCAGCGATCAGAAAAACTCTACCAAATTAATTTTCATGCATGTGCATTTGAGTTTTCATTTATTTAACACGTTGGGACTTTTTTGGACCATTTTTCGAGGTTTAGCCGCCATTTTGTCGACCACCATCTTGGAATTAAAATTTATTTTTTGATACATTTTGTAGCTGAGGGTCCATGGACGCGATATTTTGAGCTTTCGAGACAATATCATTAATTTTTCTGTGTGAAAATATCCATTAAATGAATTTTTTTTCTCGAAAAATAGTGTTTTTTTATAAATTAATCATAACTTTTTTCATAATTGTTATAAACATATTTTGACAACGGAATCTGAAAGAGCGATAAATTTTACATTAGGTATGGTATATATTAGTTTTTTTAAGAATCCTTTTCATATAAAGAAAACTCCTCGAATTCAACACTAATATTTCGTCCGTTTGGTCCTTAATGGGTTAATGAAATAGTTAATGATTACTAGTTATTAGTTTTTTCTAGTAAAATTTAATTCCCGGTGGGTAGATACCCTATCAAATATATTAGCAGAAACTAAACCCCATCGAAGACGTGTCGGACAGGTAGGGTAAGTGCACTAGTTTCTGCGGCATTCTAGCCAAGACATCTTTTTCATAGAAAAAGAAATATTTATGTCATAGAAATTGAATTAAAATTTTTATAAATTTATTGTTTGCATTCTTAAGAAATTTGTACAAAAATTAATAGACTATATAATTAGAGCATTAAATTAAAATTAAATAATTAAAAATAATATCAAAATCATCTAATCCTGCGGACTGGTGCCAATTGCTGCGCGTCAGTTTCTGCGGCCAAAATTACATGCATTTAGATGTCACTTTGCCAGCAGCAATTGAAGCACATGCATTTCACACGCGTTTCAGTTTCTGCGTTTGGCAGAATTTAAAGTTAAATAATAATTGAAGTAATTTTTAATAAATGTTTATCTTTATAGACAATATTTTATTAATTATTGTTGAAAATAATTTTTTCAACATTTTTCCAATACTAATATTTTATCAAATGACAAGTAATTGCACATTTTATAAAAAAGCAGTAATTAAAGCAACCGCAGCAATTGGTACACTTACCCTAATGATTCTACCTGTTGGGCGCAAAGGCGGGCACAAAGGCTAGTTTATAATGATACACAAGCAACAAATGCGCTTTAGTACCGAAGAACTTTTAATAATGTAAAAGAGTGTACAAAATGTGTACAAATAATATGTTTAGATTTATAAACATCGACAAAATAAAAACTACCCTAGTATACAGTGTAAACCTTTAACATTTTTAGTCCCAGTAGGTAACTGGCTCTAAAACAAAATTAGTCAAAACAGTATGGCCATTGTAAAAATTCTATTCTAATAGACTAATAATTAAAATAAAGTGTTTCTATTTATTTCAGGGTGCGTCATCCAGCTTAGTGGTAAAATTTGCAGATACTGAAAAGGAAAGACAATTGAGACGTATGCAGCAAACAGCTGCTAATATGGGCCTCATCAACCCCTTCGTTTTCAATCAGTTTGGAGCTTATGGTGCAGCTTACGCTCAAGTGAGTAGTTTTTCTTTTACTTTCATAGGCCAATCTATTAAAAATCATCTGAAACCAGTTTCTTAATGAATTTTTCAAAAACTAGGTTTCTTGTTAAGACAGACACCCACTACATATAGAAGCATAGTTAAAGTAGGGTAAGAATTCCTGAAGTGGCCCCTTATTTTCTTTTGGTTAATGAAAAAAAATTATAATTATATATTTTGATAGTCTATGATGTCACTAATAACACCTCCAAACCATTTTTCAAAATTTTAATTTTTGTAATTTTTATAAACAATTAAACTTTTTTGCACCGTTTTAGAAAAAATTCAATTTCTCGAAATTGGCTGAACCGATTTCAATGAAACTTGTATCGTTAGAAAGATTAGAAAATGTACTATCCAGAAAAAATATAATATGAATAAAAAGTATAATTTGTTTAAACAAATTATATTTTTAATTTTTATTGTTATAAATAAACAATGTTCGCAATCGATTTTGGTCACTTTTTTATAGCATCATAAACAGGGACTTTTCATGATTCCATAGCAAAAAAAACCTGAACTCTCTAAATGTTTAGAAGTTCTATCATTTTTAGTCTCGCCGTGCGCGAGCTTTCTCGGTATCTAATGCTCACGGTACGACGCCACAGTGAGATTTTTTTACAATTTTACCCCAAAATTGTGGAATTTTTCTAAAATTCGGGGTAAATGTAAACATCACTATAGTTAAGCGAGGTTAAAGAAACAAGTTATTTCAAGTATACTACTGTTTAAAGGGATAAAAAAACTTAAAAAAAATTCTTCGTAGATGTATAGTAAATCAACCAGTTGACTGATAATATATCATATAAAATAAACAGTAAACCATTACAAAATTAGTAACGTAAAAACTTGAATAACTTTAACAAATTTTAATAGATTTTCATTCAACTTGGTAAAAAAAAATTTCTAAGGTTGCTGAATAAGAATCTGAAATCGAATTTTTGAATTTTAAAATGGTGGATGCAATATAGAACCGTTTTCCTATAATTTAAACATGTAAATGCACTAAGCAATACTGAGTAACACGAAGGAGGTATGAAAGAAGATTTAATTTCCTTTCAATGTAATTTTACATTGCCAAAGTAATGAAATTGTGAAATCGAAGCAAATTTATTATCAAATAAATTTATTTTTACTTACATATATATTTATTATTTCCCATTATTATTATATTTTAATTTTTATTATTTATTTAATAGCATCTTTATTGTTAATATATACGTATAAGTAGTAAATGCACATTAATACGAATTTTCTACAAAATACATATGGGCTATTCCACGTGAGATTTCAGTCGACCTTTTAAAATAGACTAAAAATTTTTTTTCTATTCTGCACTGAAAAAAACATACGTATTTTTGCTTCCTCATAAAGGAAGCCTTATAGTGATGTCGATTTCCGAATTTTTTAAAATCAATTATTTTTACATATTTTCAAGTGTAGTATATATCGAGAGGAACAAATGTCCGGATGTATGTGTGTATGTATGTGTGTGTGTGTGTGTATGTCACCGATTCTTGTGGACAAATTTTCTCTTGCACATCTTGATGAATTTTGATAATATTTTGTAGGTGTATTACGGTCATGAATACCAAGAATCAGACAGAAGGATTTTCAAAAATATATAAAAAAAAAAATTTTTCAAAATTTTTTTAATTTTTGAAAAAATTAATTTTTTGTTTTTTGAAATAACTTTCTTCTACATTAAAATTTTAAATAAATATTGTCAAAATTGCATTCCTGACATAAAAACGAATCGATTCATGTATATAAAGTATATATTTTATCAAAATTTATAGAATTAATAAATATTTTAATTTTTCACAAAAAAATAAAATTTTGTATTTTTTGACATTTTATCATAACACTTTAAAATAATTATTCTATAATAAAAAATTGAATAATTAATATTTATTCGGGGTACTTTACCCGGTTTATTAATTATATTTAATAAACTATTATAATTATTTAACTTTTAAAATTATATATAATAATATATATTGAGGAAGCTAAATGGTCATGAAATGAACAACTTGTTTATTTTTTGGAGGCCTAATTTTTGAGTCAGGAATTTTCAAATTTTTGGACTTCTAATTGTAGACCTATATTTTGTAAGTGTGAAAATATTGAGTTTAGGAAAAAGTTGTAAAAGAATGAAAGTTTTACTTTTATATCGACTTTTAAGAAATGTAAATTTTTTTTTATTTTTTGTTAAAATTTTTTTAAACAAAAACATTATTTTTTTAATTGTAGGTTATATTATATTATTAGTATAAACTGATTCAGGACATGTGCAGTACCGGAATCAAAAAATAAACGTTTATTTTAAAAGGAAAATACAGTATTAATTTGTTAACTTTGGTTGAAAAAAAATTATTTAAATAATTGAATATTTCAAAGTTTGCATGTAAGGGTATCTTAAGCAATTATTTCTCTTTAATTTAAAGCAAAGAACAGTTAAATAATGTTTGCATGTAAGGGTATCTTATGGAATTATTTCTCTTTAATTTAAAGCAAAGAACAGTTAAATAGATGAAAAATTGTACGCTGTAAACAGTTTTGAAAAGTTAATTGTAAAAAAATCCCCCTGTGAGACTTGCACGCGATTTAAAAAAATTGTTAACTTATTAAACGTATCAGGCCCATTCTGGGTCTTTGTGGAAAATCTTCTATATATTATAAGGTATAAATAAATTTAAAAAAAGTAAAAAAAAATCTGGCCCAAAGTTACAAAAAATTCATTTGTTTATAAACATTTTTTTTCATTTCTTAAAAGTCGAAATAAATCTAAAAATTTCATTCTTTTACAACTTTTTCCCAAATTAAATTAAATTAATATTCACTTTTCTCAAAATATTTTACTTTTTTTATCTTATGCATATAAAATATTGAAGTGCACAAATAAAGCTTTAATTTGACATGTGTATGTATTGAAGGTATATGTGTGATTATACATGTGCACGTATTGAGTGTAGATGTGTGAGAATACATGTGTATGTATTAAGTGTATTTGTGTTAATATACATGTGTACGTATTGAATGTATAGGTGTGACTATACATGTGTATGCATTTAGTGTATATGTGTGAGTATACATGTGTTGTAACGGGGAAAATTGTAATTAATTATTTAAACTTCTAATAATTAAATTTGCACCGTTTTCCTCAATTTTACAATTACTACTGATTTAAAGAAAAACTCATTCGACAAAACAATTCTCATCGGGAGGCTCCGCTGCGATTAATGTTGCGGTGCACAACCTTCGATTTTCAATTTTGTTTTTTTTTGTTAAACTAAGCCTTACTACTTGTTGCCTTGTTCACCAATCTCGTTGTTTCAACGACTCGCCAGCAGCAAGATTCTCCAGATTGGAAGAATTCCAACAACCAAATAAAAAGAACTCTTGCACTTAAACTATTTATTTAAAAATTCAATAAAAATAAAAAAATAACTAAAACTACACTTAACACAACTCTATTAATTAATTCTAATTTAAACTCTGAATAAATTTAACTATAATTTAAAAGACGCTCTCGGTAACTCGACCAATTTGACAACCTCAGAACCTACGTCTCACTCGTGAAACCACTCTAGGTTCAACTGACTGCCCTCGCTGTAACCGCTTCCTGGAAACGCCGGTAAAATTTCAAGAAAATCCTTTTTCTCCGTCTAATTTTCCAAATCTAAATTGAACTCTCTCTCTCTAAACCCCCTCTCGGCGACACCTGTTAGCGCACCGAAAAGTGGGACCGCTGATCACATGATTAACTCTAATCTGCTCATGCGTCAAATCATTTCGAAAACGACTTGACAGACGAAACACGACGGTGATGAAAAGAATTCAAAGTTAACGGCTTTGACATAGAAACGAAAACAACGAGGTAATACAAAAACAGCCAGAATATACTGTCTCGCGAAAATCAACAAACCAGAGAAAATAAGTAACGAGTTACTTCGTTACAAACTCCCCTCCTAGGCCGATATTACCCTTGTAATATTGCCGATTAAATGAAAATAACAAACAAATAAATCTTCGATAACACCTTGCCTTTATTAAATATTTAAGATTTTAAAAATAAAAGAAAAACTCATTTTAACAGGATAGTGTCGCCAACAAAACTAAAAAGAAAAGAAAACTAAACACAAAAAAACTAAATTTTTTGGGACGACACTATTTCCAAAAATTTAAACAATTTTATTGTTTCTTATTTTGAAACTCCTCCCAAAAACGAATCTTTATTTCACGAGCTGTTTCAGGCGGTAAATCAGCAATAATTTCTACGATTAGGATGTATCAAACAGAAAATGTAAGCGAGTTCTATGATCGAATTACTGCACTATTATCGGGCACGCAAGCTGCATTAAAAGATAAATATCCTATTGACGCACAAAAAATGGAAAAACCATTAATTGATTGTTCACTTGAAGCATTTATTCGTGGATTACATAAAAAACAAACAAGGATACTTCCTTATAGATACTGGAGCAGATGTCAACATAATCAAATTAAATTCTTTAGATGAGGAAATATTAGTTACTCAAAGCAATGCCATGGAAATAACTGGAATAACTGAATCTAAAATAAATACTTTAGGTACTGTTATATTACAACTGGGAGATATAGATGTACAATTTCATGTTGTTTCACCTTATATTACTTTATGTGCAGATGGAATTTTAGGTAGAGAATATTTACGACAAGAACAAGTTCAAATATTTTTCTGACATAATACCATAGTTACTCAATCAAATCCTATCAATCCAATTCCATTTGTAGATAAGGAATCATTAGAATTTAATAAAATATTAGAATCTGAAAAGAAACAAATTAGGTCATCACACTTAAATCTAGGACTAGACAAGTAATACCTGTAAAATTTTTAAATAAAAAAATCAATTAAGGATATTTACCATTCATAAAAACACAAAAAGGAGTATTTATTGGAGAAGCAATTGTAACAAATGCTAATGGTTGTTGTCATGTATATGCAATTAATACTACTGAAAAGGATGTAGAGATAACATTACCACCACAAGAACTTGTCCTATTTGAGTATTATAATTTACCAGGAGAAGACTCTAGTAAAGATACAGATGCTAACATCTCTTCTATTTCAGATAGATATCAAGCAGTAGTAAATAATCTACGACTTTCACATTTAAATGAAGAAGAACAAGATCATGTTTTGGAAATAGTGGAAGAATATCAAGATATGTTTTATTTACCAGGTGGACCATTAACGGTAACTCCTTTAGTACAATATCAAATTTTTACAAATGATGATATTCCAATAAATACGCGACCTCATTGATTCTCACCCTCACAAAATGAAGAAGTTGAACGAGTAGTAACAAAAATGGTATCCGAATTCAAAATCACCTCCATTGTTAATTATTCCAAAAAAAATTAATAGTACAGGAAAGAAAAAAAGGAGAATTGTTATTGATTTCAGAATGTTGGAGGAGCTACTTATTTTTCTATATTTGATTTAGCTAGTGGTTTTCATCAAATAGAATTATCTCCAAAAGATTCTGGAAAAACAGCCTTTCAACTTTGAACGGTCATTATGAATATGTAAGCATGCCTATGGGATTAAAAAATTCCCCTGCAACCTTTCAAAGACTAATGGACTAAACACTATTAGGACTTCAAGGAACTGAAGTATTTGTCTACCTTGACGACATCGTAGTATTTACAACCGATTTAAAAAATCATGGAAAAAAATTAAAGAGACTATTTTTAAAAATAAGAAGTGCTAATCTTTCCTTACAACCGGAAAAGTGTGAATTTCTTTTCAAAGAAGTACATTATTTGGGCCATATAATTAGTAGCGAAGGAGTAAAACGAGATCCAAAAAGATAGAAGCGGTTAGTTGTTTTCTAACACCGAAAACACCTCGAAACATAAAACAATTTCTAGGACTCGCAGGTTACTATCGTAGATTTATTAAAAAAATTTCTGAACGTGCAAAACCCTTAACAAATCTATAGTTGATTTTTTCTTCCGTTATTGTAGTTTTTAATCCTTATTTTTTAATTCGATTATCGGAAGAGTGTTAAATGAAACAATGTTACATTAGTTGTGCAACGTTTCGATGTCTTGGTTTGACACCATCATCAGGCCACTTTATTAAACAATAAAAATCATTTTTTAATATAAAAAAATTTTTTACAAATAAAATAAACTTAAGATTTTTACAAGAACTAAAATAACTTAAGTTAACACAAAATTAATATCTACCTTGTCATTTCACAAATTTATTTTAAAAAATTATTTAAATAAATAATTTGTTATATTTGTCACATTTGTAACATGTCACGAAAAAACATAAAATACGTCAAAAAATTAAAAGTGAATAAATTAATGTGAATTATATATGACGTGCAAAATTGTATCCTTCAGATTTTAGTCTTGTTTTGTCACTCGTACGAGATGTCCGTGTTTTGTCTTAATTTATTCACTTTTAATTTTTTGACGTATTTTATGTTTTTTCGTGACATGTTACAAATGTGACAAATATAACAAATTATTTATTTAAATAATTTTTTAAAATAAATTTGTGAAATGACAAGGTAGATATTAATTTTGTGTTAACTTAAGTTATTTTAGTTCTTGTAAAAATCTTAAGTTTATTTTATTTGTAACAAATTTTTTTATATTAAAAAATGATTTTTATTGTTTAATAAAGTGGCCTGATGATGGTGTCATCATCGAAACGTTGCACAACTAATGTAACATTGTTTCATTTAACACTCTTCCGATAATCGAATTAAAAAATAAGGATTAAAAACCTTAACAAATCTTTTAAAAAAAGGAATTATATTTACATGGGGAGAAATAGAAGAAAAAAGTTTCAAGGATTTAAGAGAAGCATTGTGTACCAGTCCCATTCTGCAATATCTTGAATTTAATAAACCATTTTTACTTACTACTGATGCTTCAGATTATGCAATAGGATCTTGTTTTAAGTGAAGAAAAGGATGGAGTAGAATTAGCAATAGCGTATTATTTACAAGTCATGACACCTGCAAAAGAAAATTATTCAACAACAGAAAAAGAATGCCTCGCAGTATTACATGCTATTAGACATTTTAGACTCTTTTTATATGGACAAAAATTAACATTAATAAGTGACCACAAGCCTTTACGATGGATTAATTCAGTCAAAGAACCAGGTCAGCGATTAATAAGATGGAGGTTGAAATTGCGTGACTACGACTGTCTTTAAATACAAGCCAGGAAAATTAAATACAAATGCTAATGCTTTGTCTAGAAACCCAGTAATCAATAATATTGATAAAATAAATGACAACGATTAACAACAATCCTTTCAAGCTAAAGTATTAATGTATACACGCCAAAGTAAAAAATTAGAAGAAGCCAAGAAGAATCTCAGAGAAAAACCGTCAACATCTGGAGTATCCTTAAAAACAGTTGCTCCGAAACAAAAAGTAACAGTTGAAGCTTCCGGTAAGAAACTTTTAGAAAATTTAAAAAAACAAACTTATACTACTAATCTAAACAAAAAACAAAAAAATAATAAAGATACAATTAAAATTACAGACCCAAAAGAAATTGCAAATGAGAGTACTATTGGTAGACGATTATTGCAAAGAAGAATGAAACAACAGAAAAATGTAGCTCGACGCAATTATTGTGAAGAATCTATTACTTCTGAAGAAATAGAAACCGACCAGGAAGCACCACCTATATTAAGAAGAAGAAAAAGCGTTTTACCTAGTTTAGATATTCCTAAGGTAACATTTATTGATGATTCCATATCTAAAAATGCTCCTATTAAATCTTCTGCAAATGAAAATTTATTTTTGGATCCAGTGGAAGAAATAGAACATGTAGTAACGATTAACCCTTCTCTGCCTGACAGCGATGAAAGTAGCTCAGAAGAAGAAAGAGAAGAAGAAATTCAATCATCTGGAGGAGATTGAATTTCAGCCATAACAAAAGAACAAGTACAAGAGTCTTTTTCAAAATTCGATGACTATATACAATCTCAAAAAACAAAACCGCAAAAAGAATATTTTAAAACAACTGAAAAAATAATACCAGATGCCATAGATGTATCAGAAGGAGAAGAAGATAGTTTTATTTTAAACGCAATGGAAGAACTAAGTGTTGATGATGATAAAGAATTTGATCAACGAGTTGAAAAGGTAATAAATTGGACTTAACAAAAACTAGAAGAACAACATGATTCCAAAGAAAAGTTTCAAGAAGATTCAGATAGCAATAATGATTCAAAGCAGATAAAAATGCCAAAACTAAAAAGTGTAGTTTTTAATCCAAATTTAGAAATCCAATCCTTCCTCTCTGAAACTATTCCTTCTACTCATATTGAACCTAGAGCAGTTTCAACACCACATCCTGAAAGAAGCAAAGAATTACCTCGAAAATTGAAATTAATTCCAACATCAAATACAATCACTGACTCAACGATTCATAATCATAATCACTGACCTCGAAAATACTATAAAATCAAATTGTGAGCAAATTCAATAAATTTTTAAGATTTCATTCGCCGGATTCGTCATCACCGACCCCGAAAACATTAAAATATACCATGACTAATCATTTTTGTACTGTTTTTTTAGAGTATCTTCCATACATTATGGTGTCAGTTTTTAGAGGATAATTTTAAATTAAACACTAAAACATATAATTAAAAGCAAATAAAAACATTAAAAATAAACTTTTAATGATTTTAAGTGCTCAAACAAAATAGTTAAATTAATAATACTTTTACAATTACACATATGAGCGATTCCATCTCAAGTGATCAAGGTGGAGAAAAATTTTTCTCCAATCGTAGCAAAACTTGGGGCTTTTGTAGTACTCATAGATAGTAATTTTTCGTGAAAATATTTTTTTACCTAGTCCAATATTTTCCGAGGGGGAGGGGGTTAAATTTTTGTGTTTCAGTACAATGGTTATTTCAATAATTTTTTACTCTTAAACAATTAAACATACAAATTTGACAAAGTACATTTTGGAAAGGTTTTTTCATCCTCTTTCGATTGGAAATAAGCATTTAAAAAAAAAATTTTTTTGACCCAAAAAAATCAAAATTAAAAATAAATTTCAATTTTTGAGGGAGATGGATACGATTTTTTTTTTTTTTTTTAAACGAAAGCTGAGGTTTTTTCCTAGAAGGACATATAAATGATAAAGTGGGACTAGAACGTTTAAACATTGAAAAAAAGAGTTTTCTACTCCACCTTGATCACTTGAGATGGAATCGCTCATATCTATTTTATCATTCAAGTACATTTTACAAAAAAAATATAATACATACATTTTAAGCATATATAATCTCTTTTAATTGTTAGAAATGTATTAAACTAAAATACAATTCTTATAATAATAATTAAATACTAATTCAAAAATTATAGTGTTCAATCGGGACAATGAACAAATTTAAGGAGGGAAGACTGTTACATCCCAGTAACAAAATTCTCTTTTTGAAATTGAAGACATTAGTAATCATTGTTGATAATCGCACAATTAGAATGTCAATAATAGAGATATTGCATTTGAAATAAATATAACAGAAGAAAGGCAATAGATATAAAATTAGTAAGAAAATTATTAGAGAAATGATATTATTACGTTTAATAATGCATCCAAATTAAAATAAACCTTTAAATAAATATAATTTTGTGATAGAACAAAAAGCAATTAAATAAGAAATAATATTTAATTGACTAATTATTTCTCACGCAATACTCTTGTTTCAAAATTAATATTATACGATTCTAATATTAAACAATATGTATCTTTCTATTTTCTATGCATTATTTTCTAAGAATTATTTTGCAGCTGCATAGAGTATAGACTGTTTTTTTTAAATAGTTGATCTGCATATCGACCCTTATAGTTGACAAAATACAATTGAATTATCTTACTCTTCATAGAACTAAAGCTATGAGATTCGATATTTAGATGCATATCAACATAAATTGAAAACCATATTATACACATATTATGAGTGGACTTGACTCATATTAGTATGTTGCGAAGGCACGAGCTTAGTTTTCTTCTTGTTAATGTTTACTATCTCATGGAATAGTGATACTAAAAACTGTGACAAAGTCCCAACCGTTCTTTTTTAAGAGTTGTAAAACCTCGCAGTGTCAACGCCTATAGGAAATATATTCCTTGTCAAAAATTCATCCTTGTATCTGCCCTCGAAACAGAGGTAATTGTAAGTACCATTTTAATCAAATTGTAATTCACACCATAAACACAATCTAAAATTATACATTTCATTCTTTCTTGTAATCGAAGATAATAAATATTTTTACTATTAAAAATTAAAAATCGTTCATTTACTGAGTACAAATTCATTAAAAATTACTAAATTATTAAGAAAAGGTAATTATATAGCAATTATATTTTAAATGATTGCAAGACGACCCCCCCCCCGGAGGATCGATAGAAGAGAACATACCCACATAAAAATAAATGGTCAAGCTTTACCAACTTGACTTAATCAGCCTACCATTCGAAATAAATTAAATAATAATTAAAATTCTAAACCACCTTGCTTTCCGCTCGAGTTGTAACAATACCCATTCGAGTCAAAATTAAAAAATAAACTCTATTTTTTAAAAAAATTGGGTAAAATTTTTTCTTAAAATCTTCTTGTAAAATTGTTAGAAAGTAGATGAAAAATGCTTTTAATTCATTTCGGATACATTAAAATCGATAAATTTTTATAAAAGTTATATAACTTTAAAAATGGCAGTGTTACTAAAAATGTAACCAGTTTCGAAACTTACATACAGTCGAACCTCGATAACTGAGAATCCAAATGACCGAAAAATTTCTCTTATTACACTTCGTTTCTTTCCACTTTCAATCTCTTTTATAATTTTTAGTTTTTCATTTAATGAAAAAGATTTAAGTTTACTCTTTGACATTTTAAATATTAGAAATAAACTATGTGATTCGCAAGCGCTTCTTGTGACAGTTGTTTTGAAACTAAATTTCATTTTGTGTGATAGGTATAATTGTATTTTAAAGAAAGACCCTTTGTTAATATGAAAATTATAATATAGAAAAGATTCTCAGTTACAAATTCGCACATATAGAGGTTTTTGCATATAAAAATGACGGGATCTGAAAATTCCTCTCACTTATAGAGATTTCTCAGTTAGACAAGTCTCAGTTAGCGAGGTTCGACTGTATATTGTTTACTGCACAATTTTCACATTGTGTAATCTGATGAGTACATGTAAGTGACGAAAATTCAGTTTTAATATTCTTAAACGCTGGGCAGTCAATTTCTTTAAATTGTATACATTCATTAAATACTTTTCTAACCACTGTTGTTTTTCACAACCTTTAACATAGATAGTTTTTACTTCTCGTAATGCATCTTGTAAAATTGTTCGCTCTTCATCGTAACACACATCTCCAGCCATTCAAGTCTTATATACCTCTCCACTTCACCCCCACCACTTGTTTCTCTCTCCACTTCTTATAACTTTTTAATAATCCCACTGATTGGTTTATACTTTACTACACGATCATGTATGACAAGACAATATGCAGTTGTATTGTTGGGTACTAACTGGAAGTAGAGGATACTTATACATTTCCCACTAAATTAAAGTCATTTTTTAATAGAAAGCAGAATATTCAAAGGAACCTGCATTTCCAACACGCTTAAGTTGACAAGGAGTTCGGGAAACCAAGTTTTTTATTGTTGAAATATGACCGACATATTTGCATCGATCAATCTCGATACAATTTAATTCATATCGAATTTCATCAAATAAGTTACCTATGATATTATTAATAAGAGCAACATTTTCTGTTAAAGTCTCTCCATCATTCTTCATCATGCGTCCAAATATATGTAAAGAACTGTTACTCGGTAAATCACTATTGTTAAAAGATATGCATATGGTTGATGACTATGAATTTCATAATTAGCAATAGATTCATTAAAGTTCACTGGACCTGAAATGCTAAGAATTTCGTCCATTTTTCTTATAACAACAACATAAAATGAATATAAAGAATTTATCACCTTTCTTTTTCTTTATTTTTAATGTCTGATTCGTAGACCATGTTTCTTTATAAATATTTGATTCTGAGGTGTTAACACCTTACGAGATATATTCACAATGTTCTTTTTTACACATGTTGATTGATTTTTATAGCCACCACCAACTTTTCTTTTATGATTGTAAATAATTCCCGTTACACTGATTTTATATGTAAACGTATTTTTATTGTCTCTCCTGTAAAATTAACTAATTTACCATTCTGATCAACGAAACGCAGATAAAGATTATATATTGCCTTTATGGTGACTGGAAGGTAAATGACATTATTTGGAACTTCTATAATCTTATATCCTGTAGGAACAGAAGGAAAAAATTGATGTATGGTATGTACTTTCTCTCCATTAATATATGATTCTGTGGTAATATTGCACTTAGCACGTATAGAATTCATTCTTATTATAGATAAAAGTGAATCAGAATCATGATGTGCGTTTCCTGGAAGAAACCTGGGAGAAAATCCAAATATATCTTCCATAGTACCATATTTTGTAACGTTAATATCACTATTAGTTATAATCTTACAACGTAATGTATTTTTATTAACAATCACATTTAAATAAACTTCTTCACCTAATCTAGATTTAATGTGATTTACAATATCTTCCATTTTTATAACTACCTGTAGGTATTGCCATAACGAAATCTTTTATATCAAAATTATTACAACCCTCATCGACATTGGGTATTGAGTTATATGTAAGAAGTTCAACAAGACCATGTACATAATTTTTTGTTAAGTAATAGTTTAATTGGTGGAAAGTATAAAGCCTCATGGGTTAAAGTATCCCACGATAACGTGAGAGTAAAAGAATCATTCATATTGAACGTTTAGTTGTATACTAAAGCTTGAATTTTTTTACATATTCTTATATAGAATAAAGTTATTCTTCACTATAACTTGATCACACAGAAATTTAAGATATAAATGTTCACATACAAATGTATCAAAATCTTGATATCTTTTATGTGTATATTCTATATAGCTACCAACACCTAGGTAAACAATGAGATCTAATGGCGGTGAAAGATTACCAAAGCTGTCAAAGTATTCGGTTTCATTGTTTACCTTCTTATATGCCACCCAATGAGTTCCAGGACCTTCTTTATTGTCAAGATTTATTATTGCTGATTCATATTGAAGTGGTCCTCCTATTGGTCATTCATTTATCATAAAGACTCCTTTAAAATGCAGTATTTTTAAACTCGTAGTATATTTTAGAAGATCATAATGTATGATTATGTCGTTGAGCTTCTGAAAGTTCTTTCTTAGCAACCTTAGCTTCATTTACAGCTTTCACTATGCCACTAATTCTACCACTAAGGGCCCTTGAGCACATAGTCCAGCCAAAATTGGAACCAGCGGTAAAATACCACCAACTTTTAAGGGTATAGGAAGAATGCAAAGTGATAAAATGTCGGATTTACCGACATACTTTTTTACAGCTTTCTGTGCACCAATAATAGCAGTTCTAATAATATCTATAGAGTTATTATTATTAGACTTTATAGGACTTTTTAGCAACATGAACTATCTTTTTTAATGAAACATGTCTCTTAGAAGCAACCGTCTTCTTCTTTGTTGTCTTTTTCTTCTTCTTGATCCTAATCTTTTTATATTTCTTATTAACTTTTCTTCCCATTCCAAATTTAGACTTGGTTTCGATTACATTGGTTACAGATAATGCAACTGATTTTTTACTTAATTTAGCATCATTAGAAACAACTCGTTCCCAGGTCTTCTCAGCAAGAATTTTATCTGCAGAATTTCTTGTAGCTACGTCTGTATCTTTTGAATAAGCTATATTATGCTCTTTACAAGCTGCATCTAAAGGGTTTATGCCGGGATCATCACGTGCAAGACGTTTTGCTAACTTCGTACCAGTTCCACAATATTAATAACCCGGAAAATGACACTCGAATGGTAATTCATTGATTAGGGGAGAGTGGTTCTTAGTCGGCATACTACGATATTTGGATGAAAATAATAAGAAAATTGGAAAATTGAATTTATTGACTCTAGTGAGTTTTTAGTTGTGTTCAGCGATCGTTTTTCTACAAGTATATGTTATTGAGAACGATAGCGAATGGCTTTTGTAATCTTAATGCAATAAAGAGTAAAAAGGTGCATTTTGTCAATTCCTTAAAATAGGGGAGTGCCGACATAAGACCACTTTCTCCTATATTATTGAGAAAGCCTTGACCACGACAAGAAATTTTTTTGGTACGCTTTTTTACTTTATTATGAGTAATCATTCCTCACTTGTAACGAAACGGCTCTCTCTCTCATTACATTTACAATATAGAAAATTTAGAAAACAGGAATAAATCGAAATTAAATTGAATATTCTAGTAAAAACAATAAAATTTTAAAGAACAATATTAAGATGTAAGAAATATAGGACCCAATTCACCAATAATAAAATAAATAGACAAAACAAACTATTTATAAAATTATTTTAGATTATTTTTTAATACTTTCAAAACTTATTTGAATGGTAATTAATTATTATAATACACACCGAAGATTCACACACTTATTTTCATTCAATTTTACTCTCGAGAATTAGAAATAGACAATAACTATAAATTGCAAAATACGATAGTGACGAGACAACGATAAATATATATTCATATAACAAACTTAAATCAGAGACAGTTTCTCATTATAAAAGACAGTTTAGACTTTTGAAACTAAATGTTAATGATATGATTTGAGACAGCAAAACTATGATAAAGAAAATAAAACTTCTTGATATTAAACGAATAAAAAGATCACCAACAAATGTAATCACTAGTTCACGATGATTTTTTGCCACTTTAAAAGCTGATACCTTTTACATATATCATATGCGGAGGGGATTGTCAGAATAGCGAGTATATCCAATAATGATGATGCTCACATTCATAAGGAACGCATGGTGATGTAGAAGGATAAGTCCTCTTATTTTCGCAAGGTTCCAAATCGTCGAGTGTACATAAGTTGCATCTCATCAGATATCACAAATCATTTAGTAATAATGTTTTTCTTTTTTATAACATATTTAACGACCCGCTCCAAACAATTTTTCAACTCACACCATAAGATATACGTTACACGTTACATACTCAACCGTGGTTCAAAACCAACAGATTGGAGAACCTATATAAGCAATATATTTATAGCTGCACACTCAGTCGATTTGAAGATGTGGTTCAAGGTGTAAGATGTTCAACTTCTAATTGTAAATATTAAACATTGAATTTAACGATCATTCCGAGTCAGGTGTATAAAATAAAACAACGTTGTTTAACGTTTTGACAGCGCAGCTGCCCTCTTCAGAAACTATAATTTATTTAACAAAAGAAAAAAATAATAATAAAATTAAAATACATTTTTAAAAAAAGAATATTAATTATAAACTTATTTTTAAACACTCTTTTACCGAAAAATAAAACAAAATTTAAAAACGTTCCAAAAGAACGTCTTAGTGATTATAGCAATTATTGAGACTTTGTAAATCTTCCTTTTTATTAACCGGATTTTTTTGTAAATTAATGTGGATCATTTCTGATAATAAACGTTTTAAGTAGTTTGCTTCTTTGTCTGATATAAGAAAATTGTTCTAATAAAATTTGTGTCTAAAAAAATCATTGTGAGTAGCAATTATATTAGAAATTGAATTTTTATGTTCTTTAATAAGAACACCTACCATCCTTTATTAAAATTTTATTATTTTTTTCCTTTTGTTAAATAAATTATAGTTTCTGAAGACGGCAGCCGCGCTGTCGAATCGTTAAACAACTTTTGTTGCTTTATTTTATACACCTGACTCGGAATGATCGTTAAATTCAATGTTTAATATTTAAAACAACTGAGTGATAATATCATATAATAATTTTTCAATTGTAAATGTTGATAACTTTCTTCCAAACAAGTATAATAAAATTAAAGGACACGGAAGTTTATTTTTAAACAGCATTCGTGGAGCTTTTTGTGGTACGTCAAATTGTGAAAAAATAAATGCACTTCTGTCTTTAATAATACATCCGAATGGCTTAAGCTTTGAAAATATATTTTTATATTCAAAGTCTTTACAACAACCAAAATATCAATTTTTAGAAAAAAGTTCTCAGTTAAGTGGATGGTATTGAATACTTTCCATTAAGAGAAAATGGAGAAGTGGTTTCACCTGAAGACACTAAACCAAAATCCGTATTTATTTTCGATGTTATTGCTTGGGAGAAGCAAGACAATGTAAGAGCATTTTTGCATGGGTAGACATGTCAACGTTAACAGTTTCTATCTATGTCAGAAATATGGCCATATATGGTCACATCCACATTACTTTTCTTAGTTATAAGGATCAATTGGTTTGAGAATGTTATTAATATAATTTTAGACATCAATATATAAACATGTTTTGAAAGGAACGAGAAACTCTTCATCAAATAGCTAAAGCGAGTGATGCTTTACGTAAAAAACATCGCATACTTAAAAGTGGTAGAGAGACTGCAGAAAATATTTTGAAAGAAACCTTTCAACCATTGGTTACTACATTGGGGAAAAATTAGTGAATAGACCGTATAACTCTATCCAGAGTGACAATGTATCCAAAATTTTATTGACTTAGTTGGAATAAAAAAATACAATAAAACAGAAGGATTACTAGAACTTTTATTCAGACAGCAACCTAATGAAGCTTCCATATATTCAAATGATTTAGCTAACTATAAAAAAATATTACAATCTACTAATGCACATAGAAAGAATTACAGTCCAAATAAACCTATTCGTATAAACAAAAATTTTAAATATAGAAACGTAATTGCTAAGCTTTATCAGAAAACTGGAGAATCCTTACAAAAAATTTTTTTATTACCGCAATCTATGTTAGTAGAAAATAAATCATACTCAGATTATATTGACTAGGATGATCCAAATGAACTTCTTGATCGTCTACGTCTACTTATAGCTTCACGAAAACCTGGCAATCCATGTCATGACAATGAAATTATGAGTATCATTGAAGAATTACGTGAATCTAAAATTATATATTAAGAAGATACATATCAACTTTAAATCAGTACTATGTTATATATATATATATATATATATATATATATATATATATATATATATGGGGCATTCTCCGCGAGATTTTCAAGCAAAATTTTTTTGGATTAAAACAATTTTTCTCGAATTCTATATGAAAAATAAGTAAATACGTGTTTTTTAAATTTTTTATTTGATGAAAATGATAAAAGTTATGATTTTTTGAAATTTAACATCTTGAGAAGCAAAGGACTTTTCAAACGCTTTTTTCTCTCTTATATCAAAAGATAAAAAATAATGTAATATATGAAAATGACTTGCTTTTTCTTGAACATTTCAAATATGTAATAAAAAATAACGTTAATAAAGCGAAAACATTAAATAAATTGAAATTTCGTCTAAAAAGAGACTTTTCTCAAAAGCGAAGTAATTGATTTTCGATTTTTTTCTTTCATTGCAACCACTGATAAATAAAGAAATTTTACCACTTATACCGAAGTGGTGTTCTTTAGCGTTCAAATTATATTTAAAACTATATTAACGAAGTTAATTTTAGTTTTAGTTTTCTTTCGACATTTAGAAAATAAAAACAAAATTTTTTAAAAATTTTTTATTAAAAAAATAATAAAAATTTATAAACAAATTAATTTTTTTTGTTACGAACGAAAAATAAATTTTGTTTTTTTTATTTATTTTGTAATTTATTTATTAATTATTCGCCGGAGGAACCAAGCTGCCAATACCTTAGAGAAAAATCTCCAACAGGTAATGTTTATTTTTGTGGGTTCGATTGATTTGATCGCCGATAGAAGACGAAACTGCCAATGAATATGATTAAATTCCAAAAAGTATCTTATTTCCTTTGAGATGAAAATTTAACACTTAATATTTGACAGAAAGTAAAATTTTAATAAATAATAAGATTCACAATTTAGTATAATTAGCTTCGTTTATTAACATCAAAAATTAAATTATAATAATGCTTGCTTGATACAATAAAAAAATAATAAATAGGAACGATACATTAGTTATCTTACTTACAGTATACTCTTACACTCTACCGCCTGAAAGATGGAGAGAAGGGAGGATATCTTTGACTCACCGTTCTTCCGACGGGCAAAATGAATAAAAGGTGTACGCTTATGCGTACTATCCACGTCTCGAAACGCGGTATGGGTGCCCGTTTAAGTGTAGACGGCGCAGGTACAATCCGCACAACTGGCCGGTTATAAGAACAAGAAATTATTTTAATAATTTCTCACTACATCAAATCACCGAAAGGGACTCGCCGGTTTAAGATTTTTATTTAATTTAACGTCCGCCCAAATAAAACTCTAAAGTCGAAATTTGAAGCCAGCACGCGGACGGGTCTAATGTAAACTATTATTCGGATTCTACGAATAGCTAATGTGATACAGCGAATAAAAATTTATTTTAAACTATTATTCGGATTCGACGAAAAGCTAATGTGATACAGCGAACAATAATTTTTTTAACCCTCAAAATTATTATCTGGCTCAACGAAAATCTATCGTGATTCAGCAGAAAAATTCTAGAACGCCTCGCGAAATTTACTCCAGACTTTTATTTGTTTAGACGAGTAATTACTACCGCACAATCGCGTTATAAGGGATATAGAAGCTATTTTAAGACTGGAGACTAGTGCTTGTGCCCTAGCATTTATAAAAGCTCAGCTCAATGCAAAATGGAATAGATGAAATGGGGGTTGCTCGGAATTAGGAGTGGCAATACCATATTTGGACATGCAGTATTGGATTTTGAGAATTTTTCAATAGCACATCTTCCACAAACTTTAATTCGAAAAATTAAATATGAGTTGCAATGTTATAGAATCACTATAGCCATATTCTTTTCTCTTTCTCTTATATGAAATTAACCCTGCACGTGTTAAACTTCATCACACCAGCTATTCCACTATTTTTAATTCTAAGAATTAAATGTGAATAGCGATCTCAAAAGAACAACTATAGCTTCCTTCTGTCTCTTTTCTTTATATGAATACGAGACTAACCCTACACGGGTTAAACTTTATTGCAATGTGATAGTTGGTTTTGAAGATGTAACCTGTATGTTTATGTTTCAACACTTCTTTAATTTAAGTATAAAAGGAAGGGAAATAGGGGAAGATTGGTATACATGCATAGAGCATTGCTTCTTAAGAATTTCCAGTTACATTGTCAATAAGTATAGATTATGATTGTGTGCGTACAGTACCAGCGTCGCACGACTCAAGGCACCTAGCCGCGAAGAAGAAGAGGAGAAAGAGATAGTGGTATGAATTAAATTACGCGAATATCTTCCCCTCTTCACATCTTATATAATTTTTTCAGCAAAATTTTGTATTTATATTTGGCTATTATTTTAATCATTTATTCACTATATACATTACATTAATTGTTGAAATTATTTATTACAAGCCAAATTAATTATAGTTTTGTTTATTAGAAAAATTAATTATGAAATATGAATAATTATAATAAGAATAATCAATTTTGACTACTATATATATATAATTGATTATTAATAAAATGTGCATACTTTATAATAAATAAGAAAGAATATTTTTATATTCAATTTAATATTTTTTTGTTTTATGTTTTTTTAAATCAATTATTACTAAAATTATTAACGTTACGATTGTACGTAACATTTTTAACTTTGGGTATGATAAATTTTTAATATTCTTTTTTTAAACCATACCTGTAAATGATAAGAAGGTTTTGCAAAAAGTTTCAGAGTGGGCCTGACAAGTTTAATGCGTTAAAAAAATAATTAAGTAACACGTGAAGGTTGCACGGCTGAGGCGAAATGGAATTTTTTTTTACAATTTACTATTCAAAATTGTCTAGAGCCTAAAAGTTTAATAATAATCAAAATCTAATAAAATTTGTTATCTCTAGACAATTTTTAATAGTAAATTGTAAAAAAATCCCATTGCGACGCGGGCGTGCGATCGCGGGCAGCTTAAATTTTTTCAACCCATTAAACTTGTCAGGCCCACTCTGAAACTTTTTGCAAAACCTTCTTATCATTTACAGGTATGTTTTAAAAAAGAAAATTAATAATTTATCATACCCAAAGTTAAAAAAATTAATTTGTTTATAATGTTTTTTTATTCTTTTAATACAATTTTTTTTTAAATTTTGTTTTTATTTTCTTAAAGTCGAAAGAAAACTAAAACTTTCGTTCTTTGACAACTTTTTTATAAACTCAATATTTTTAGACTTATAAGCTACAGAATATAGGTCTACGATTAAAAGTGCAACATTTCGAAAATTCATAACTCTAAAATTTTGACAATTAAATAAAAATAAAAAAATACGTATCTGCTTTTTTTCGATACAGAAAAAAAATATTTTTGTCATATAATGATTCATAACTTGTCCGCCATTTTGGATTTTTAAAAAGGCCAGATCGTAATTGATCGAGTACTTCAATACGAACATTTTAAGACCTTACACGTTATAATTGAGCCCATAGAATTATGTACAGAGCTCTGATCCGGTTGACATGGAACGTCCCGTATATATATATATATATAATTTTTATAAAACTTTCTTCTATATCTCATTTTTTGGGGACGTGTCGGTTTGCGAAGGGGAAGAAAATTGGATATAGCTTGCGCTGCTGGTGGTGGTGATAGAACATCCCACCTACTTCTTTTAAGTTTAGGATTATTCATAGCCCTTCATTCTACGTACATTTTACTAAAATTGAAGTTTTGAAAAAGTGAATGCATTATAGAAAAAAAATTTTACATCAATATTCAAAAAGTATCCAAATTCGATTCAAAGTGTATACTCGAAGGTTTTTGGGGTCGCTAATAATGAATCCCATGCCAGTTTTTCAAAATTCAAAATGGCGGATCTAATATGGCTGCCATCTTTTTGAAAAATTTCTTGGATTCACTTTAAACTTGTCACTCGGGAGTTTTTTAAGGTCGCAGATGACGAATTCAATGATAGTTTTTCAAAATTTAAAATAGCAGATCCAAAATGGCGGACTTTTTTTGAAAAATTTCTTGGATTCGCTTGAAACTTGTCACTTGGGAGTTTTGAGGGTCGCTGATGACAAATACGATGTCAGTTTTTGTAAATTTACAATGGCGCATCTAATATTGCGGATGCTTCTTTGAAAAAAAAATTCGTTTTATTTTAATGGCGTTTCCAGTTTTACCACATAAAGGTGTACGAACTGAAGAGTATTCTTTTCTTGTTTTCAGTTTAAAGTATATTTTTTGAATTTATACATTATGTACAGTTTCTTCGTTCTTCAATTGTGTTCCATAACGATATTCATTTGCTTTTCACCACTATTCAAATAGTCAAGTACACTACTTTAATTCCATCTCTATCATATTCTATTCATAACTATAAGTTATGTTTTGTGTAGAAAAAGAATAGGACAGAGATGGAATTAAAGCAGTGTACTTGACTATTTGAATGATGGTAAAAAACAAATAATTATCGATATGGAACACAATTGAAGAACTAAGAAACTTTACATAAAATATAAATTCAAAAAATTTCAATAGGATCTCGTGTTGATTTTACCCAAAAGAAAGTCACGAAGCTTTCCATGAGCTTCTGACAATTATTCTCTGAGAGACAGAAAATTAAGCAATGTTAAAAAAATATTTTTGTAAAAGATGTTTTAAATTTCTTACAAAAAATTTTAAAAAATTTTAAATTTTAAAAATATTCTTTAAGTTGAAAACAAAAAATAAGACCCTTCGGTTCGTACACCTCCACGTGGTAAAACTTGGAAAACCATTAAAAAAGAACGAAATTTATTTTTTTAAAGAAGCATCCGCCATATTAGATGCGCCATTGTAAATTTACAAAAGCTGACATCGAATTTGTCATCAGCGATCCTCAAAACTCCCGAGTGACAAGTTTCAAGCGAATCCAAGAAATTTTTCAAAAAAAGTCCGCCATTTTGGATCTGCTATTTTGAATTTTGAAAAACTGTCATTGGATTCGTCATCTACGACCTCGAAAACCCCCGAGTGACAAGTTTAAAGTGAATCCCAGAAATTTTTAAAAAAAATGTCCGCCATATTGGATCCGCCAGTTTGAATTTTGAAAAACTGACATGGGATTTTTTATCAGCGACCCCAAAAAGTATACATTTTGAATCGAATTTGGATACTTTTTGAATATTGATGTAAATTTTTTTTTACTATAATGCATTCACTTTTTCAAAATTTCGATTCCGCCATCTTGAAATTAAAGTTTCTCTATTTTACATTATGAAAGTACAACTATTTTGCCCGCGAATGGCATACTTTAAAAAGGTTAAAAAAAATTTTATTTCTAAAAAAAATATTTTAAAAAAATCAGTGATTTTTTGAGTGTACATTAAAGTACACTTTTTTGAAAAATGAATAATAATAATTTAGTTAGATTTTGTTTATATTTTAGGTAATAATAATTGATTTGCTAATAATTTTAATTGCAATATAGATTCTTTCTTATTATTTTGATTGTTAAGTTGGTTATATAATTGTTCACAACATAAGCCATGAATTTAACAATTACTATTATTATTAACATTTTGTAAACAAATTTAATACTCTTTTAGATAGGATAAACATTATTAAGTAACAAATGAATTCTTCTGTGAAGTATATGGGGAAATCTTACGAAATGGGGACTTTTTGTTGTAAAAAAATTTATTTTTAAAATTAGTGGCACATTTTTTTACCATAAATTATTATTCTTCGACTAAATAGAAGTATATTTTAACCGGTGTAATTCATATTTATTAATTGTTACTTTATTTAAACTATTTTTTCATATTTATGGTTATGATAGTTCAGGTAAAACGTATTTATTTTTAAAAATTTTATAACATTTTACAACCCTTCAAAAAACATTTTCCTTTATCTACCTGAACTTACATTTATCAAAAATCTACATGCGATATAGTTCAAATATATTTTTTCCTAAAATGGCTTATAATTGACTGAGTAACATTATCTCGTACAAAAATTATTCAATATCAACCACAAATATTATTTTTAAGGGTGAGAATTTTGCACAAATATTTATTAACACTTAATCAATATATTACACGAAGATGAATACATTTTTTTAAATGTGATTTCTTGTGCTCGTCAAAAAACCATTTTTTGACAACGAGTTACGCACTCGTTGTGCGTTTTCGCAGAAAGATTTCATAGATGTTTTAAGTGGCACAATGTTCTACCACACATAATTCTTTTTTTGAATACCTAAAAATATAAATAATATAAAGGCGAATTTTAAATAATGATCGCTGAACAAGTATTATAAGAAAATTAACGATGTTTTAACGATGTTTTAAGCAAACATTAAAAAAATTGCTTAAAAAGTTGTCGCTTAATTACGTCAAGAATTTCTCAAATTCTACAATTTTAATGAATAAATCAGTTGCATACTTCTTTAAGTAATACATGTACAAAAATTTTGAAACTTTTGTAACTAAAATTTTTTTCACATTAAAGAAAATAAAAATACCGTTGCAAAGTTTCAACAAGGAGTTGAAAAAGCATTTCCAAAAACACTAAAAATTTTAAAAGATAAAAAACAATTAAATGTTAATTTATTAACTAAAAATCAAAAAGTACATTTCAGTAAAATTTTCATTGTATAAAATGTTAATAGATTTCGCATACATTACCGAATATTTTATGAAATTTCTCGAGAAATTAAAAAAATATAGTTAAGCTTCATTAATGAGGTTCAAAGTTCAATAATTATGTGCCCGCTAATAAGATCTATATGATTATGAAAAATGTATCCTTTGCCTCCTTTAAAACATCAGATAGATACTTATGTGTAAGTTTCTGGTGGTAGTGGTCTGAACAATGTGATGTACAGACAACCTAACCACTAAGGGCTCACACAACCCTTTGTTGTAAGTGTTCAGGCTAAAATAATATAAATAAGTGAATCACTCAGTAAAGAGTACTTTTGTTAAGGGAAATAAATATTTATTTATCACTATCTTGTATTTTTATCACAGTTACAATTAACACCATTTCTAAGCTTCGCCTATCACACATCCACTCACTCTCGTGCACGGCGGTCCTCAATCACTTTTAGGTTTACCTAAAATGAGTCAAAATTGTGCTAACGCAGTTTTATCTGGAATCGTCCCAAGATTGTAAATATTCATTTTCGAAAATCGTAGCTGATTGTTTTTTCGAAAAAAACACACATATATATATATATATATATATATATATATATATATATATGAGGGATTCCGCGTCAAGTGATCAAGGGGTCTTTTGGTGTAATGTTTATTTCAATAATTTTTTACTCTTAAACAATTAAACATACAAATTTGACAAAGTACATTTTGGAAAGGTTTTTTTATGCTCTTTCGATTGGAAATAAGCATTTTGAAAAAAAAATTTTTTTGACCCAAAAAAATCAAAATTAAAAATAAATTTCAATTTTTGGGGGAGAAAGACCCAATTTTTTTTATTTATTTTTTTTTTAAACGAAAGCTGAGGTTTTTTCCTAAAAGGACATATAAATGCTAAAGTGGGACTAGAATGTTTAAACATTAAAAAAAAGAGTTTTCTACTCGCCGGAGCGCTCAAAACCCGGTTTTTAGCTCCGTTTAGGAGAAAATTCTTTTTTTCAATGTTTAAACATTCTAGTCCCACTTTACCATTTATATGTCCTTTTAGGAAAAAACCTCAGCTTTCGTTTAAAAAAAAAATAAATAAAAAAAATTGGGTCTTTCTCCCCCAAAAATTGAAATTTATTTTTAATTTTGATTTTTTTGGGTCAAAAAATTTTTTTTTTTCAAAATGCTTATTTCCAATCGAAAGAGCATGAAAAAACCTTTCCAAAATGTACTTTGTCAAATTTGTATGTTTAATTGTTTAAGAGTAAAAAATTATTGATATAAACATTATACTGAAAAACACAAAAATTTAACCCCTTCCCCCTCGGAAAATATTGGACTTGGTAAAAAAATATTTTTACGAAAAATTACTATCTATGAGTACTACAAAAGCCCCAAGTTTTGCTACGATTAGTGAAAAATTTTTCTCCACCTTGATCACTTGACATGAAATGCCCCATATATATGAGCGATTCCATCTCAAGTGATCAAGGTGGAGAAAAATTTTTCTCCAATCGTAGCAAAACTTGGGGCTTTTGTAGTACTCATAGATAGTAATTTTTCGTGAAAATATTTTTTTACCTAGTCCAATATTTTCCGAGGGGGAGGGGGTTAAATTTTTGTGTTTTTCAGTACAATGGTTATTTCAATAATTTTTTACTCTTAAACAATTAAACATACAAATTTGACAAAGTACATTTTGGAAAGGTTTTTTCATCCTCTTTCGATTGGAAATAAGCATTTAAAAAAAAAATTTTTTTGACCCAAAAAAATCAAAATTAAAAATAAATTTCAATTTTTGAGGGAGATGGATACGATTTTTTTTTTTTTAAACGAAAGCTGAGGTTTTTTGTTTATAAAAAATAAACAGATTCTTAGTTCGTGACATACGAATGTTCTTATATGGCATGAACTAAAAACATTTTGATAGAAATCATACGATTTTGCAAAATACCGTCAAACATGTATAGGCATACAAATTTCAGTTTTGTTTTAAAAAAATGACATATATATATATATATATATATATACTCAAATCTCGCTATAACGACAATTTTGGGAGTCAAGTCTCCCTCTATTACGAGCGCAAAAGGAGAAATGAGAAATCCCCACTTTTACGATTCTTCATTCATTTTTTTAGTGTTTACAATTTACATTATGTCAAAATTACAAACCTAACCTAGTTTAACTTGAACTTTAATATACAAAATATTTATATAAGCTAAAATTTTGAAGATGTTCGAATGATTGATATAATTTCAAATACGAAGTGACTTTTTTATTTTTTATAAATAAAATTGATTTTAACCAAATTTGAACCAACTGAATGTGCATTTGTTTATAAATAGTGCCCAATGGGAAATGCCAGTGTAGTACCGATGTTTACCACTGGCTTAGTACTCAGACGATTGTTCGGCCGTAGTCTAGCCGAGCCTCGACAGTTAATGCTGGCGCAGTACAGAATTTTTGTTTCGCCAAAGCTTGGACAAGCTACGGCGGCAACTGCTGGCTGAGTATAGAAAAATTGTTCACAACGCTCGTTGCCAACATTGCTTTTTTGACATAATCTTGAAAAAAATTATAAAAAAAGTTAATGAATGTTTATAAATATAAATTAATTGCAAAAAATTAATATTTTACTTTTCAGTTATTCATTTTTTATTTTTATTAAATTTAATAATAATTTAACATAATTGTTTAATTTTAATAAATAATAAATTATTTAAACAAATTAAAATTATAAACAAAATTTAAACTTCAATTTAAACAATAATTTGGTTATTAAAATTCTATTATACTTCTTACTATGAATAAAAAATTATTAAAAAATTACCACTTGTAAAATGTTAAATGCAATAAGTAAAGTTATTTAATTCTATTATCTAAAATTTAGTTTAATTTATTTAAATTCAATTTATTACTTCTAACGTATCCCTATTTTTTTCTCATCTTTGATTCAATAATTGTAAGTCTGAATGATACTGAGATATTAAAACTTTACTGTACACGTGTGTCGTTAGCATAGTGGTTAGAGCGTTAGTCTGTAAATCCGTAGGTTGTAGGTTCGATTCCCCTCGTGAGCAATTTTGTTTATTTTCATAGGTTTGCGATATATCTAGATTCCAATCGTTAGGTACTAAAATATGAAAATCTAATGCACACTTACTGTAATTGTCTATTATTTAATTTTTAAATGTTATAAACAATTTTTTACTACTTCATTTACTATATACATTGTTAGTCTTCATTTTAATTACAATTTCTTTAAAAATTAAAAAGAAATATTTTATAAATAATTACTATTTATAAATATTATTTACCATTTTGTTCTTAAATTGTTTATAATTATTAATTTACGACTAATTAATAACAATACGGCATTTATTGTGGCAATATTCTCAGCCAGCACTGGTCCAATGCTGCGCCAGCGCTGTCTGGCAGCACTGGCAGGCAGTACTTCGCCAGAGTTACACAGTGTTATCATCCCAGCGTTATGTCAGTGCTGTCTGTCAGCGTAGCTGCCAGTACTGACAGTGCTAGCGCAGTACTCCGCCAGTTGTAAATTTCCCATTGGGTGGGGACAATCGGCAGGAAATTTTTCTCGCTATACCGAAAGACAGAGCCCTCGTTATAGAGAGCGCTCGTTATAGAGAAGGTCGTTATAGCGAGATTTGAGTGTATATGTTTTTTTTCGAAAAAAGAATCAGCTACGATTTTCGGAAGTGAATATTTACAATTTTGAAACGATTTCAGATAAAACTACGTTAGCACAATTTTGACTCATTTTAGGTAAACCTAAAAGTCATTGAGGACCACCGTGCGTGTCGGGAAAGGATCTCTTTTTTATCCTTACGCGTTCCTCGCTGAGGTGGCGCGGGAGAAGTCCTAAAGGCGCTTTTACAATATACCGATTTAAAAAGAATGCGACGATCTTTCGGGCGGACTAGACTCCCCACACTTAGTAGAAATATATGGTAACAATTCTTTATGCTAACGATTACAAAAATTTGAAAGAAACCATGACCAACTTTGATTGTTGATAAATTCAACAAATTATATTATTATTCGTTGATAAAAAATATTGATGACCTTTATAAATACTGGTTAATATTCATGTTATTTACGACAGAAACATTATGGGTGTTTTCGGCAAATGCTCGGATTATACTCCAGATTATGTCACTGGTGTTCACTTTAATTTTTGAATATGTCTTCTATTACTGTTTAACCACTTCGGTGGCGTGGCGTTCCAATTGGCGTTCCACGTCCCTGGCCAAAAGTGGCGAAAATAGCGAAATGGCGTTCCAAATTTTTCTAGATTTTTTAAGAGTATAATTAATTTTAATCTACTGCAACAATATATTTATATGTTTTCAATATCAGGGAACAAAAAAATAACAATGAAAATTTGTTTTTTTAAGATTTTCATTGTATTTTTGGACGTTGCAAAATGTCATTTTTAATACTTTTCTACGAATGGCGTTCCACTTTCGCTCAAATATTGATAAATAAACTCAAGATCTTTCTGTGGGAAATAATATTTATTTATATCTTAGAATCTCTGAATCGTCGAATTGTGTTATAGAATCATTTGTAAATTGTTATAAACAAATTGTGTAAACAAATTGTTAATAAAAACGATGCGTTCAATGAATTTGAATAAAAATTGATACTCGGGGGTTTATGGGGTCGCTAATAACGAATCCGATGTCAGTTTTTGAAAATTCAATATGGCGGATTCAATATGGCGGACTAGTTTATAAAAATTGACTGAATTCGCTTGAAACGTTTTATTCCGGGCTTTTTGGGGTCGCTGATTACAAATCCGATGTCAGTTTTGAATAATTCAAAATGGCGGATTAAATATGGCGGACGAGTTTATAAAAAATTAATTGAATTCGCTTGAAACATTTTACTTGGGGGTTTTTGGGATCCTTGATTACGAATCCGATGTCAGTTTTAAAAAATTCAAAATGGCGGATCCAATATGGCGGACGAGTTTATAAAAAATTAAGTAAATTAGCTTGAAACGTTTTACTCGGGTTTACTGAAGGGTTTGTGGTCAATGGTTATGCGCCTAGCTAAAGCACCTTTTGCAAAACGGTTTATCGCATTTATTACATAACCATGGAGTGCCCGTTCTAATTTTTTTAAAACAAATTTCGCTTTTCAAGCGCTTGCTTTTAGTATGTTTAGTATGTCTGAGAAACAGGTTATCACTGCGTTGCGCGGGAGTCTAAAAACCCCTGAGTAAAACGATTCAAGCTAATTCAATAAATTTTTTATAAACTCGTCCGCCATATTGGATCCGCTATTTTGAATTTTTCAAAACTGACATCGGATTTGTAATCAGCGATCCCAAAAACCCTCTAGTAAAATGTTTTAAGCGAATTCAATTAATTTTTTATAAACTCGTCCGCCATATTTAATGCGCCATTTTGAATTTTGCAAAACTGACATCGGATTCGTAATCAGGGATCCCAAAAACCCCCGAGTAAAATGTTTCAAGCGAATTCAATTAATTTTGCTTCCTCATAAGGAAGCTTTGCATTCGTGACGATTTTCAATTTTTCAAAACATGGTTAAATGGAGTCATTTTCATCTAGGATATATGTATATTAAATTCTGAGCAAATCTCCAGATGTATGTGTGTATGTGTGTGTGTATGTCACAAAAAATTGTGTACAAATTATCTGTAACAAATTTTAATGGATTGCCCTGAAATTTTGCAGGTTTATTGCAGTCATTAATACCTAAAATCTGACACAAGGATTTTCAAATTTATCCACAAATTTTTTTTTATACAATTTTTTCAAAATTAAAAAAAAAATTTTTGTAATTTTTTAAATAACTTTTTTATTTCTTAATATTTTTATAAATTATTCTCAAAATTACATTCCTTACAAGAAAACGAATCGATTGATATATACAAAGTGCACATTTCATCAAAATTTATAAAATTAATCAATATTTTTCTTTTTCACAAAAAATTCAAATTTTGCGTTTTTTTAAATATTACCTTAACATATTAAAATTAAATTTAGCAATTGGTTTATGATATTTTGAGGAAGCGAAATGGTCATAAAAAGAACAACTTGTTTTATAAACTCGTCCGCCATATTTAATCCGCCATTTTGAATTTTGCAAAACTGACATTGGATTCGTAATCAGCGACCCCAAAAAGCCCGGAATAAAACGTTTCAAGCGAATTCAATCAATTTTTTATAAACTAGTCCGCCATATTGAATTTTCAAAAACTGACATCGGATTCGTTATTAGCGACCCCATAAACCCCCGAGTATCAATTTTTATTCAAATTCATTGAACGCATCGTTTTTATTAACAATTTGTTTACACAATTTGTTTATAACAATTTACAAATGATTCTATAACACAATTCGACGATTCAGAGATTCTAAGATATAAATAAATATTATTTCCCACAGAAAGATCTTGAGTTTATTTATCAATATTTGAGCGAAAGTGGAACGCCATTCGTAGAAAAGTATTAAAAATGACATTTTGCAACGTCCAAAAATACAATGAAAATCTTAAAAAAACAAATTTTCATTGTTATTTTTTTGTTCCCTGATATTGAAAACATATAAATATATTGTTGCAGTAGATTAAAATTAATTATACTCTTAAAAAATCTAGAAAAATTTGGAACGCCATTTCGCTATTTTCGCCACTTTTGGCCAGGGACGTGGAACGCCAATTGGAACGCCACGCCACCGTAGTGGTTAAGTAACACGTTGTAATTGGTTACTTCGGTAAGCTTAATTTTCATTGGTTCAAATATTGTGAATTTTCACAATGTGTGAAATATCCCTTAGGTTCTAGAAAAATTGCTTCAAAACCCAACCTTCTGGTTGGTAATTTCCTTCCATTTCTTAGAAAAAATGTTACTAGATAAACCAGAGTGTAATCGGAATTCGAAGTGAGAGCACAATCTGGTTTATCAGGTAACATTTTTCTAGAGAATTTCAAGGAAATTACCAAACGGAAGGTTGGGTTTTAAAACAATTTATCTAGAACCTAAGGGATATTTCACAGATTGTGACAATTCATAATATTTAAACCAATGAAAATTAAGAGCTTATGGAAGTAACCAATTAGAACGTGTTACTTAAACAGTAATAGAAGCCATATTCAAAAATTAAAGTGAGCACCACTGAAGTAATCTGGAGTATAATCCGAGCATTTGCCGAAAACACCCTATCTATACTTATCGCTGTTTCATCGAGTTTTATCTCGACAGTTCTTTTATTCACAAGAGGCGTAACTTCAGCTTTGGGTTTTAAAACCGTAGCAAGAGCTCCTGTGAATTTTAAGATCTCTCCTTCTTTCTTCACGACAATCAGGGCCTCCTGGTTGAAGATTTTTTAGACCTTTCCTTTCTTCTGCTGACTACTTTTAATTCGTCAAAATCTGCAAGCCCATTTTTCGAGGCAACTGCAGCGTAAGTCTCCACTGAGGTTATCTTTTCATTGCCTTTCAGAAATATAGGGTATTGCGCTGGAGCTTCATTGCACTTGGCCCTTTTTTCACTGGGGTTCTCTTCTGAAGACTTTGCTCCGGACATTCATTGAAGTGGGACATTTAAATCATTACATAATTTTCACTAAACTTTGCAATTAAATATTTCAAAGTTTATAAATAAATGTTTAATAAATTTTTAGGAAAGTTTCGGTGCCCTAGAATTTTTAATATTTAATAACTTAAACTTTTCGATAACTCATAGTTTTTTAGTAACAGACTGATAACCCTGGTGCCATGCCTCCATCGACATGGCGGAAGTATCTTGGATTGGTGGACCGTTTCTTGGTCAGATCCCCGGTTTTATTCTCAGCAAGTTTGTTTTTATTTCAATATGAACATAAATAAGTCTACAAATAACATCAAAAATGTTTATTACAGTTTTTATAAAAAAATTTAATTCTTCTTGACGAGTTTTTTTAAGTTTGTTGAAAATAATGTTCTTTAATAACACAAGCCTACAAAAAAATAAAAATTACCGTTGTCTAAGATCGAGATGTCCTTTCCCGCAGTATTTGGTGCGCTGAATCCGAATCTGGCAACGAAAACCTCCCATCACGTCAGGATTTTGAGAAAAGTGGGGAAAAATTTCCAAAAATCATGTTTTTCGCTGTTTTCGAAAATTTCTACCGGGTATATCCGACATGCTAGAGACTTGTAATGTAAGTCAAATTAAAGTCTGAACCCTGTACATTAAGAAAATAAAGCGATATTTCTGAAAACAAACTAAATTTGCCGTCAAACATATTTTTTTAACAGTTGGTAAGCATAAAAAATTGACTCACACAGTCGGTGAATACAACCGTTTTAAAAAATGATTGGTTTCTCTTAGAATTTATTACTTTGGAGTTTTCGGGGTCGTTGATAACAAATATGATGTAAAAATAAAAAAATCTGTAGTTTGATTCATAATTAACGACCCCAAAAACCCTTGAGTAACAAGTTTCAAGTCAATTTGGTCAATTTTGAAAAAGAAGTCCGCCTTATTAGATCCGACATTTTGAATATTTAAAATCTGACAACGTATTCGTAATCCTCGACCTCAATAGCCCCTCAGTAACCAATTAATTTTTCAAAATAATTTAAGTGGTTACATGCCTTTTTGGGACCCAAAAAATAAAAAAATGTTATTGCTTATTTTAAAAGTATATAATTTCGAGAATGTTTTCCCAATTTTTGATTAAAATCGGTGCATTAGAACCGAAGTTATTGATATTTTTAGCGCAGTACTCCTCAAAGGTATACTTCTTTAAATGGAGTTTCTTCTTTAATTGGACATTATTCACCAAAAATTGTGGATTTTGTTGTAAAAAGCTCGCATAGCAAAATGTATGAAGCTTGCAATGGAAAAGACGATACTGTTGAGTACAAACAGTGGAAAAAAAGTCATGATTCATTATGCACAGCAAATCCCTCAGGATCATCTGGCAAGATGGAGGTCGATGCCATTATCGAAATGTTTAACCGATCCGAAAGTTTATACGTTGTAAAATACGCGAATTATATTGGAGACAGCGATTCCAAAACGTATACCGCTACAAAAGCTACCCCGTAAAAATAGTAAAATAGTTACTGTCTCGTATAAGAATCTTATAGTAAAAAAAGAGTGCATCGGACATATCCAGAAAAGGATGAGAACTCGATTGCGTAACGTAAACATGTGTATTAAGATCTTTCAAAGAAAGAATTACTTAAAAGATGCGAAGGTGGATTCACACAAAATAACAATGAGTGAAGAAGGAACCCTTTATGGCCCTGGAATAGATGATTCCGTGTAAGTCCGAAAACATTAATTTTATACACGAAAAACCTAAACTTGAAACTTTAAACGCTATTATCTCTTAATCGTATTTTTTTAAAACTACTATTACGGTGTGCATGATTTCTCCAAAACCGCTAAAGCAATCAGCTTGAAATCTTCAAGGTTTTTTTATAGACATAATAGCTAGTTCATAAACGAAGGAATTTTACTTTGTACCAAAATTTATATTTTTTCGGTCAAAAAACCAGTTTTTAAAAAACCTAAAAATTTTAATTTTGGTGAAAATCGTTTGCCATTTCTAGAAAAAAATTTGTTTTAAAACCCTTCGTTCACGAACAAGATAACATAGTAAACTAACAAAATTTTTCTTTTCTTTTGATTTTAGTTGAGTTCTTACTGTTTTATCGTGCACACCGCATGCCGACGTAAAAAAAGTGTTTTGGTAAAACAGCTACAGTAACCACAAATGTTAATATTTTTTAAGTTTTAAATATGCTAAAATTTTATGACAATATGTACTATTGTACTACCAGACACAATGTACATTATTTTAATAAAGTCTCGTCTCTGTGTTAAAATATTTGTTGTGTAGTGGAGTTACAATTATTTTTCCATCACTTCAAGAATTTAGTTAAAGGATGAGTCACCTTGACCCTCGTTTACATGACGGAAGTCGTGTCATGTCATTGAGAGCTTAAGATCCAGAATAGATGAAATTGAGTAGAAAATGGATGGTATGTATAAATCATTTTACCTTAATACATATTACAATGCTTAAAAAAAACTGTTTTCGAATTAATAAAAAAATTATTTATTTTTCAGCATAATTAAACTCTGGTAAATATCCAGGAGGGAGTAATTAACAATAAGCGGCCATGGACAATGTTGAGTAAGAGTAATTTACCTACAAAGGGTGAAAATAGTCCAAAGCTTAAAAAACAAGGTGGGATGAACCAACACCAGGACCAACACCAGAACCATCACCAGAATCACCAACATCACCATTACCAGAATCACCAACATCACCATTACCACTACCAGAAGCACCAACATCACTATCACCAGAAGCATCACCAGAACTATTAACAATTGCTTCCATGGACCCTAAAGAAGTGGAAGATCTACTCTTATATTTATTTACTCCGATTTTCCCCTCTGACCATCCCCCACCTTTACCCAACTTAAGGCCCACGACCCTACTATCACCCATTCACTCTCCCCAGTATCCACCATCACCACCTCAACCATCAACATCAACCTCTGACTTTACCCCACCTTTACCTAACTATCCACAACTCAGGACACAAACCTGTCCATTTAAAATGAATGAAAGAAATTAAATAAATATATATACATATATTTTTATTAATTATTTTTTAAAATGTATGTTAATATTTTGTTTCCTATATTTTGTAAGTAAAATATGTGTTAACATTTATTAATAAAGAATATATTCATATAGAAAAAAATGTTTTACCTTATTCTTTCTTATTCTAATATTTTTTTTAAAAATAAAGAAAGAAAAATAAATGTTTAAAAAAAAAAAATAAATAAAAAAATATATAACAAAAATATATATATATCTATATATCATCTATAAATAAATTACCTTACTAAGGTAAAATTACCATTTGTAGATAAATTTATCCTTCATTGGTACAACTATAGATATTACCAATGGATTTCTACTTTACCTTCCATGTAGTTCTTCATGTTTCTGTTAGTCTCCGTCTACGGCGGTAGTGTAATAGTGGGTGCAGTGTTAGTGGGAGAAATGACAGTAGTGGGATTAAGACCCATGGTAGGGATAGAGGTTACCTCTGGTAGTCCCCAAGCGAGGGATCGTCATTCTGTTTCAGGAATCACTTTCAGCAACATCTCTAGCTCCAGCAGGAGCAAACCAGTCAGCCTGCAGTATGAATTGAATCAAGTTGCTAAGACACTTGAACCTGTATTTAAAACTATCATTCCGATGGAAGTTTTAAGTGTTAAACAAGAGTATCTTTTTCAAAAAATTAATAGGTGCCACCACGAAGTAGTATAAGGAGACCTCACGCCAATGCTATGCCGCGGTAAAAACCAACACATTTTGGGGGGTTAGAGTTATGAGTATTTGCACCACTAGCAGAGGTTGCGCCATTACGGCTGAAATATAAACCATGGTCGCCATTACACTTCGTCGTATTTCTTTAATTTGTAGGTTATGTTCATATACAGTAGCAGACGAAAATGTTAGTACAATGCTTTAACCACAGAGGCGCAACCTCTGCTAGTGGTGCAATATCTGAGATCTCTGTCCCCCCCCAATGTGTGCAGATTTTTATGTGGCGTGAGGTCTCCTTATACTACTTCGTGAGTGCCACATTTGTAGGAAAGTGATTCAACAGGGTGAGATTAAGGTTAGGGATCATTGTCACCTAACTGGTAAATACAGAAGTGTAGCTTATCAACCTTGTAACCTAAATTATAAGGAATTGCATACTATTCCTGTTGTTTTCTGTAATTTGAGTGGTTATGATGCGCACTTCATTATAGAAGCCATTGCGAATGAGTTTGAAGTTAAAAGTGATCTCCTTCCTATTACAAAAGAAAAAAATATTAGCTTCACAAAACACCTCCCAACAAATGGTATACAATTTAAATTCATTGACTTATTTCGTTTCATGACATCATCATTGGATAAATTGGCTTCATATCTGTCAAAATATATAATAGTTCATTCTGAATTTAAGTCTTATGATGTTCATAAGATTCAGTTATTAACACGCAGAGGAATTTTTCCATATGAGTATTTAGACAATAGATTGAAATTAAATGAGTCACAACTACCTGGAAAAGAAAAATTTTACAGTACCCTAAATAATTCTCATGTAACCGATGAAGATTATAGTCATGCACAAAAGGTTTGGCCTGCTTTTAATTGTCAATATCTCTACGATTATGTATATTTATACATGAAAACTGATATTTTGCTACTCGCAGATGTTTTGGAAAATTTCAGAGGCGAATGTCTTGATGCATATAGGTTTGATACAGCTTATTATTATACAACACCAGGACTTAGTTAGGATGCCATGTTAAAATATACAGGTGTAGAGTTGGAACTTCTTACAGATATTGATATGGTTATGTTTGTTGAACGTGGTATTAGATTCAAGCACTTCCCTATGGTGGTTTTGAGTGGGTATAAGATGTAGTCACTCAAATTCATCGAGTTTTTAAATTTAATCAATCTCCATGGTTGAAAATATATATCGATTTTAATACCCACATGCGAACAAATGCAAAAAATGCGTTTGAAAAAAATCTTTTCCAACTTATGAACAACGCAGTTTATGGTAAGACATTAGATAATGTACGAAAACGTGTTAATGTAAAACTTGTAACGAAATGGGAGGGTAGGTATGAAGCAGAGACTCTCATCTCAAAACCAAACTTCCACACACGAGCTATTTTTAATGAAAACTTGGTTGCTGTGGATCTTAACAAAACTGAAGTGCTTATGAATAAACCAATCTATATTGGACTTAGCGTTTTGGATATATCTAAGTATCTATCTTTTCTGATATGAAAGCAGATATTTGTAAATTTGATACATCTGATTATCCTACAAATAATGTATATGGAATTCCGCAAGCTAACAAAAAAGTTTTAGGACTCATGAAAGATGAGCGTAATGGACGAAAAATAACAAAATTTGTTGGCTTTTAAAATAAAATGTACAGTATTCGTGTGGAGGAAGAAGATTTTTTGAAAAAAGCAAAAGGTGTCAAAGCGGTAGTTGTGAAAAAATCTATTACTTTCGATGATTATATGTACTGTCTAAAGAATATTAAAATACAATATTCTATAAGATCAAAACTACACAATGTTCATACACTAAAGCAGACAAAAATAGCATTGAGTCCTTATGACGATAAAAGATATTTATTAAAAAACAGTACAGATACCCGCTGTAAGTATACATTTTTTTAGTATTAAAATATATTAAAGTAAGAAAAAGTTAACTTTAACTTTTCCAAAAGACAAGTTTAACTTTTCCAAAAGTTAACTTTAAATTTTTAAAAGGTTACATTTTGTTACAAGTTTTACATCAACACGTTTTTGTACATTCTCCATTGTCTTACCATAAACTGCATTGTTCATAAGTTGGAAAAGATTTTTTTCAAACGCATTTTTTGCATTTGTTCGCATGTGAGTATTAAAATCGATATATCTTTTCAACCATGGAGATTGATTAAATTTAAAAAATCAATGAATTTGAGTGACTACAAGATCACTTTCTACTGCTTGTTTAAGTGCGCGATAATGGAGAATATACTTTCGTTTTGGTAGGAGGGTAGAGGCAATTTCTCTTGTTTTGAACCAGGTGACTTTGAGTGTTCTGGACAAAATGGTAAGTCATTATGATTTTCATGTAGATACTCTAAATCAGCTTCTAATATATAACCAAAAGGTAAATCATTAGTAATATTAAAGTTAAAATTCCTATCTACATCTTATACCCACTCAAAACCACCATAGGGAAATGCTTGAATCCAATACCACGTTCAACAAACAAAACCATATCAATATTTGTAAGAATTCCAACTCTACACCTGTATATTTTAACATGGCATCCTAACTAAGTCCTGGTGTTGTATAATAATAAGCTGTATCAAACCCATATGCATCAAGACATTCGTCTCTAAAAGTTTCCAAAACATCTACGAGTAGCAAAATATCAGTTTGTATGTATAAATATACATAATCGTAGAGATATTGACAATTAAAAGCAGACCAAACCTTTTGTGCATGACTATAATCTTCATCGGTTACATGAGAATCATTTGGGGTACTGTAAAATTTGTCTTTTGCAGGTAGTTGTAGTTAAATAAGTATTATTCATTTTATAATTCATATACAAGAAAAAACATTGTTTAACAATTTTAAACTTTTTATTTTCTAATCAAGTTAAAACCTGTTTGAAGGTTACTTAAATAATGTCTTTGTTCTTATCAAAAGTCAGGATTAAACCTGTCTAAAAGTTTTGTAAAGAATTTCTTTATTTTCTTCAAGAATCCGGTTAAAACATGCTTTCAGATTCTTAAAAAAAATATTGTTATTATTTGGACAAAAGTCAAGTTGAATCCTGCTCACAATAATTTTTTGGACAATACATTCGCCCCCTTTAAAAATCAAGTTGTAACCTGCTTAAACTACTCGCTGTAAGTATACATTTTTTCAGTATTAAAATATATGAAAGTAAGAAAAAGTTAACTTTAACATTTTCAAAAGTTAACTTTAACTTTTCAAAAAGTTAACTTCAATTTGACTGGTATCATTGTTTTCTTAACACAAAGATTGTATTAAAATTTTCAGTGTATGTATTAAAGGAAAACAATAATACCAGTCAAATCAACTTTAACTTTTCAAAAAGTTAACTTTAACTTTTACATGTCTGTCTTTTTTATCCAACTATTATGTGAATTATCAAAACCTAACCACTTTACAAACACTTCATCACGACGATTCTTAAGCACTTTTTCTATGAGATATATATCTGGATATTTCACTTTAGTTTAATGTTATATGACTTCATTAAATTTTCGAATACTAAATTATAAAATTATTTGCCGTTATCGGTATGTATATTTTTAGGTACACGTCCTTGTACAAGTATAGATTTCATAGCAGTAGAAACATCTTTCCCACATTTAATTTTTACAGGTATTGCCCATGCTTACTTGGAAAATATATCTTTTACAGTTAACATATATTTGAATCCTTTGTGTACTTTCGCATATGGTATCATTTCAACCAAATCTGCTTGCCATGTTTCATCTACACCACGCATTTGTACTTTTTGACGTGGATAATTTCTCTGAGTTTGTATATGTAATTCTGTGACTACTGTTAACTTTTAACTGTCCATATTTTAAGATATATATGAATACATCAATACTCAATATAGTACTGATTTAAAGTTGATATGTATCCTCTTAATATATAATTTTAGATTCACGTAATTCTTCAAGGATACTCATAATTTCATTATTATGACTTGGATTTCCAGCTTCTCGTGATGCTACAAGTATACGTAAACGAACGACAAGTTCATTGGATCATCCCAGTAGATATAGTCTGAGTATGATTTCTTTTCTACCAACATAGATTGCGGTAATAAAAAATTTTTTGTAAGGATTCTGTAGTTTTCTGATAAAGCTTAGCAATTACGTTTGTATATTTGAAAGATTTGTTTATACGAATAGGTTTATTTGGACTGTAATTCTTTCTATGTGCATTAGTAGATTGTAATATATCTTTATAGTTGGCTAAATCATTTGAACTTATAGAATCTTCATTAGGTTGCTGTCCGAATAAAAGTTCTAGTAATCCTTCTGTTTTATTATATGTTTTCTTTCCAACTAAGTCAATGAAAGGGCTATTAAAATTAATTTGTGTATTACCAATAATAAAATTTCAACTTTCCGCACTCCGTAAACCATATCCAAATATTACATTCTCATCACATGAGAAAGTATTAGTTTTGGTCGAAAATTGACTTTCGCTAATTTCATGAAATCTCGACGTTTTGGGTTCCCCTGAGTCCGAAAAACATGGTCTAGAAAAAGTGTCTGTCTGTATGTCTGTCTTCGTGTCTGTCTGTAGACACAATGGTGTTGCCACGATAACTCTTGAAAAACTTATTGCATCAACTTGCAACTTTGCATGCACAAAAATAGTGTTAAAATACAGATCGAGTTCGTTAGCCAGCCATTTTCGTCGAAAACTACGCAAACTACGGTAGTTTCAAAATTTTGAAAATTCAATTTTTTCAAATTTCAGAATTTTTATTTTTATATTACTTTAGATTAGGTTAATACAAACAACTTTCCTCTAGAACATTTTTTCATAGAAAGTCAATTTTCGAAGTTATAGGCTCTTAAACAGTATAAAAATACTTAAAAATCCTATAAATAAGGGTAAAAATCAAAATTTATCAATGCGAAAAAAATTATTACATTAATTCCCACATATTCTGACCCCATTGGACTAAAAAACGCTCACATTAGCAAAAAACTAATATTTTCCGGAAAAACTACCGTATATATTTTAATCATTTTTTAACAAAACATCCGTATTCCGACGCAATTATCTCCAAAACTATTGCCTATGGGAGCTTGCTACCAAAGACTTTTTGAAATTTTGAAATTTTTTGAAATTTACAATCATGTAAATGTTTTTGTTTAAAGAAGTGAACAATTTCGTGTAGACATTGTAAATGACATTAATTTATTGCGAAATTTTTTTTAACTATTAATTTTTTTATATATGTTGTAATTTTTAGTTAATGCAAAAAATAATTAAATTTTTTAAAAACGGTTAAAATTTTGATTGGTTTTGTTGTAAACTACTATTTTTAATAAATTTTTAAATATTTAGAAAATCAATGAAATTTTTTAATACATTTGGTCTGGTTGGACCCCGTTATTATTCATTATTTTATTAGTTTACATAGTTTTTTGTTCCACAGACTTACTTTTTTTAGCATATTGTAATATCGTCATATTTTTCTGTAAAAGAAGTTCGATGTTTATTGCAGACGTATATGTAAAATATTTTATATATATTCTGGTTTCGTTTCTTTCGCCTTTGTAGTATCATTCGAATGACAAGTCTGTTACTGATGAATATCTACAGCACCTGAATTTCAGTTTACTGTGTTCTAGAGTATAACAAGATTTGAGTCTAGATGTTTATTTCATATACATTTTGCTTCCTCTTTATTAGGATCGTCAAAAAAAATTTGCTTCCTTCTGGTGTTTTCATAATTTTTGTTAAACGTAAAAATCAATTCCTCATTATGTTCATCTAAAAAATTTGCTTCCTCCTGCGAAGTTTTTTTAATTAACAATCGTGCAATTGTTTTTATTTAGAAGTGAAAACATTTTTTTTCACTTTTAATAGATTTTTCAAGAATGCCCACAACCGAACCAAAATTCTCTTTGTTAGAAAAATGACCAATTTATTGAATTTTTAATAAAATTTTTCTAGTCAACAGAATCAAATTATTTTTTTCACGAGTAGTTAGCTAAGGTCTCTAGCTTTAAATACGTATACATATGTTTGCTTAATATCTACAAGGACACAAATTATGAGTCAAAAACGAAACTATACCCACAACCGAACCTATTCCCCTACATTTAAGTATACTCAATCTCGCAATCATCAGCAAAAATATGTAATGAGAATGTAGTTCTTAAAGTCGTAGTAACTTTAAGAAAAAAAAAGGTTTATGAAACATATATTCTGAAACAGGAAGAAGAACTCAAAAAACGAACAACAGTCGAAGAACACATCGGGAGCGAAGTAAGCTATTTGCGCGCAACAACACACGGAGCGCGAAGCGAGACGATTGATGTTCGCGCGCCCCGAGGGACGCTGAAACTTGCGAGCGAAGCGAGCCTCCCACGCGAAGCGCGGACGAGAATGTGTCCGCGCGAGGCGCGGGCAGATTTTTTTTTCTATATTTATTCAACAATTTTATGAATATAATAATTATTATTATCTTGTTTAAAAAGTACTGATAAGTTAATATTATCTCTAACAAGATGTTTGGGAATGTTAGCATATGTCTGACATAGATAGAAACTGTCATCGTTAACATGTCTACCCATACAAAAAAATGCTCTTATATTGTCTTACTTCTCACAAGCAATATCATCGAAAAAAAATACTGAATTTGGTTTAGCGTCTTTAGGTGAAACCACTTCTTCACGTTCTCTAAATTGAAAGTATTCAATACCATCCACTTTACTTATGCACTGATGCAAATGCACAAAAGTGCATTTGTTTTTCCACAATTTCATGGTCCACAAAAAGCTGCACGAATGCTGTTTAAAAATAAACTTCCGTGTCTTTTAACTTCATTATGCTTGTTTGGAAGAAGATTATCAATATTTACAATTGGCAGTTTAATATCTTGCACCTTGAACCACATCTTGAAATCGACTGAGTGTGAAGCTATAAATATATTGCTTATATAGGTTCTCCAATCAGTTAGTTTTAAACCACGGTCGAGTGAGGAATGATTACTCATGATAAAGTGAAAAAGAGTACAAAAAAAATTGCTTGTCGTGGTCAAGGCATTCTCAATAGTATAATCAATAAATTACCATTCGAGTTTCATTTTCCGGGTTATCAATATTGTGGACCTGGTACGAAGTTAGCAAAACGTCTTGCACGTAGTGATCCTGGCAAAACACTTTAGATACAGCTTGTAAAGAGCATGATATAGGTTATTCAAAAGATACAGATGTAGCTACAAGAAATTCTGCACATAAAATACTTGCTGAGAAGGCGTGGGAACGAGTTGTTTCTAAAGACGCTAAATTAAGTGAAAAAGAGTACAAAAAAAATTGCTTGTCGTGGTCAAGGCATTCTCAATAGTATAATCAATAAATTACCATTCGAGTTTCGTTTTCTAGGTTATCAATATTGTGGACCTGGTACGAAGTTAGCAAAACGTCTTGCACGTGGTGATCCTGGCATAAATACTTTAAATACAGCTTGTATAGAGCATGATATAGCTTATTTAAAAGATACAGATGTAGCTACAAGAAATTCTGCACATAAAATACTTGCTGAGAAGGCGTGGGAACGAGTTGTTTTTAAAGACGCTAAATTAAGTGAAAAAGCAGTTGCATTAGCTGTAACTAATATAATAAAAACCAAGTCTAAATGGACTTAGTGCTCTAAGGGCCCTTAGTGCTGGAATAAGTGGTATAGTGAAAGCTATAAACGAAGCTAAAGAACATTCAGAAGCTCAACGACATATTCATACCATGGAGTCTATTGTCTTAGGAAAAGGTTTATACATGAAACCATATCAACGAGGGCTTGGTCTTTATATGCAACCTTATAAAGGTAAAGGGTAAAGCAATAAGAAAAACACCGGACAAGTGCGAGTAGAACTCGTACTAACACCAAGGGTGTTAAAACTCTCTAGGTGTAAAACTGTGAGTTCTAGGGGCGGGGGGGGGGGTACATGGTCATTTTTGTAACCGTTCCTAAAGGGTTCCTACCGGGTACGGGACCCTAAAAATTAAAAAAAACTAATATTGAAGCTACCTCACCGTGCACTAACTGGTAGTTATGAACTTAAGGATATTATAGGTTATATTAAGCGTCAAGTAACACCTGAAGATTATTTAGATGTAGAAGTTAATCATTCTACATTAGGTTTACGTCTTAAATCAAATATGGAAATTGATTTCCAACCTAAAAACTCAATTGGTAAATTATTACGATTGCCTCCAATAAAACTAAGTGCCGATAATTATCATTGTTCTACAAATCTTGTACGAATAATGAAAGTAACTGCTACACGCGTTGAATGTAATATTACAACAGGAGCTTACATAAATGGTCAAAAAGTACATACTATACATGAATTTTTTCCAAGTGTTCCTCCAGGATGTAAGATTATAGAGATTTCAGCAAACGTCATTTACCTTCCAGTACAGCACAGAAACAGTTATAACTCGGTGAAAAATGAAGCTAGATGCTTTTTTTAAATTGCATTGGAAAGCCTATTAAATTTCCAATGAAATGCCACTATTTTAAGTTGTATTGCATAAACAGGAAGCGAGATATCATGTTATAAAGACAAAAAAATAATTCTATTTTTTTCGGAATTTCTTACAAATTAGAGAAATTGATGATTGAAAATTCTGCTTTGCGCGGTCGACTCTTTTTGTAATATCTCGGAAACCCGTAAATATTTTTTGCTGTTCTTGGTCTCTATTTAAAGCTTTGGTTACAAGGAATTGTCTGTAAAAGTAACAATTTTTTTCATAAACTTTGCTAAACTGTGCCAGGAGTCAAAGTCAGAGTAAGAAATTCCGAAAAAAATAGAATTATTTTTTAGACTTCATAACATGATATCTCGCTTCCTTTTTATGCAATACAACTAAAAAACATTTAAAATTTTTGATATTATTTTTGCAATAACAAAATTTAACTCTCAAGGTACTGACTATAAAAATGTAACGTTCCGTACTGACATGGGTTAGCGTAACCCAGCAACTTTGATCGCCTGTATCTTGGGCTGTAATTGATGAATTTAAACTCTTTTTTTTAAATTTGTTTAAAATTTCCCCAGGAATATGCCGGATTTTTCGGATTTGTGATATTTTTTTATTTAAAAAAGTTATTGTTAAAAATACATATGGTTTTCAAAAAATTTTCATAAAAAAAAATATTTTTTTCAAAAGCTCGTATTTTTATGAAAAAAAAGATAAAATCATTTTATATAGGTGTTTTGGAAAGGTGAAAAGTTGATATTTAAGATAGCGTTAGCCGTTTTTTAATTAATCTTAAAAAGTATATTTTTTTTAGATTTGAAAATGCTCTATTTTTGAAATAATAAAAATGTCAATAAATTCATTAAAAATATCGTGAGATTTCTTTTTTATAATGCAGGAAATATTTACTACGGACAAATTTAATAATTATAACAAAGAAACACCAGAAATTGCTCAAAAATATTTTTATTTTTTCATTGACATGAAAATCTCAGAAGTATAAAAAAATTGAATTTTACTTTGCGCATTCGCAGCAAAGCTTGGCAATAGTGCGAAAAATCCTTTTTTAAAATAAAAAGACAAACAAAATTTACATAAAGCCTTCTGCTTTACACTTTATGAACTTTTTAATTTAATTTATAAATAATTTTCTATTAATTTAATGAGATTTTACGATTCAGAAAAACATGGATTTTATAACAAATCGTACTGACTAGATGTATTTCACCCGAATACAAATTTCAATATTTCGCAGATTGAACAGCAAGTGCCGACTGGCTCCGACAAATCAGCTACTTTCGGTCCTAACCTCGAAGTTTTTCCCCCCCTGGTCCGAGCCGCCACCAACGATTTGTTTAGAAATGGCGAAACTTTCAAAATTCGCCTGGGTTACGCTAACCCAGTCAGTACCCTGAGGGTTTGTAAAAAGTGGATAGAACGTAATGATGATACTATGTACAATCTTTTTTTAACCATCAAATTCTAACTATCCATTTCTCTCAGTGAGGAGTAGAAAACATTAATAATATAAATTGTTTATAAAATTGTTATTAAAAGCATGGAATTTTTAAATTTTTATCATATCTTTATATTCATCTTGTTTTGTTGTTATAAGAAAAATGGACGAAATTCTCAGCATTCGAGCTTCAGTGAACTTTGATGAATCAAGAAATGATTTAAATGCTGTTGTTCAACAGCAAATCTTGACAATAATGAAGAATTTAAAATCACAATTAATAAAATTGAATGGTTAGTACCATATATTTTACCAATCAGTGGGATTATTAAAAAGCCATAAGGAGTGGAGGGGGAAACAAGTGGTGGGGTGAAGTGGATATATATATATAAGACATATTTCTGAAAAAACCTACATATTTCTTTTTAAAACCTTGAACGTCTACTATAAACTCCATTTTAGAATAGAAATGAGTATTTCTATTCTAAAATGGAGATTATAGTAGACGTTCAAGGTTTTAAAAAACCCTGCAATGAGTTTATTTTCAAAGAGTTGGCTAAAGTTCCTCTGGAGGAAGATGCTTAACCAAGAGTTTACCTTTTTAAACCACCTTGTGCTCGGAATTCACTACCTGGACGTTATAAGAGTGAAAACCTATGGTTAGCAAACAACTATCATTTAATCCCTTGGATGGCTGGAGATGTATGTTACGATGAAGTGCGAACCATTTTACAAGATGCATTACAAGAAGCAAAAACTATCTATGTTAAAGGTTGTGAAAAAAACAGTGGTTAGAAAAGTATTTAATGAATGTATACAATTTAGAAGAAATTGACTGTCCTGCGTTTAAGAATATTAAAACTGAATTTTCATCACCTACATGTACTCATCATATTACACAAACTGAAAATTGTGCAGTAAACAATATATTTAAGCTTCAAAATTGGTTTTGGAATGTAACGAGTAAACTGAGAAACTTCTTAAATGGTATCGACGAAGTAGATGATGTAAATACTAATTTGAAATCATTTTATGAAAATTATGAACAACTATTGTAATAAGTTTGAATTTCTACATATGGGTGATTTCGCGTCAAGTGATCAAGGGGTCTTTTGGTGCAATGTTTATTTCAATAATTTTTTACTCTTCAACAATTAAACATACAAATTTGACAAAGTACATTTTGGAAAGGTTTTTTCATGCTCTTTAGATTGGAAATAAGCATTTTGAAAAAAAAAATTTTTTTGACCCAAAAAAACCAAAATTAAAAATAAATTTCAATTTTTGGGGGAGAAAGACCCATTTTTTTTTTTTAACGAAAGCTGAGGTTTTTTCCTAAAAGGACATATAAATGGTAAAGTGGGACTAGAATGTTTAAACATTGAAAAAATGAGTTTTCTACTCGCCGGAGCCCTCAAAACCCGGTTTTATGCTCCGTTTAGGAGAAAATTCTTTTTTTCAATATTTAAACATTCTAGTCCCACTTTACCATTTATATGTCATTTTAGGAAAAAACCTCAGCTTTCGTTTAAAAAAAAAAAAATTGGGTCTTTCTCCCCCAAAAATTGAAATTTATTTTTAATTTTGATTTTTTTGGGTCAAACAAATTTTTTTTTTCAAAATGCTTATTTCCAATCGAAAGAGCATGAAAAAACCTTTCCAAAATGTACTTTGTCAAATTTGTATATTTAATTGTTTAAGAGTAAAAAATTATTGAAATAAGCATTGTCCTTTAATATTATATACTTGAATTTTTTTCCTTTAAGTTTAATAAAAATTTACTTGTAAAATTTTACAAAATATTTTTTATTTATTTAAAAATGGTTTATAATAAGAAGGTGAGATAATAAAATAATCCATTTAAAAGTATTTTTTTTTATTATTTAAAAACCTTTAAATATTTACATAATTTTTTACAATATAGCCTTAGAATATATATATATTTTATTCAAATTCAATAACATTAAATTTGCCATCAATATATTTTAATCGAAACTTTTCCAATTGCACGGCTTCTTCCATTATTGTGAAGGGGGTAGGGTCAGCTTCAAATATTTTTGCGAACTTTGACGGAAGAAAAGTCGTAAATGCAGCATCCAGGTCGACTACAATCTTAGAACCATATTTGGTCTGCACCTTGTTTATTTTAGTTACGTTGTATAACTCGTTTACAGTAAGTTTAGAAAGCCGCTTTGTTGGCAGAAATCTCTCCATACGACCAGTAGCGTTGACTTTTTGGAAGTCCATTGTTTTAATATCTGTAAACAAAGCAAAAAATGGATTTTTAATATTAAATTTAAAAAACAAATTTAGAATACAAAATTTTTCAATATAAGGAAGGAAATTTACCTATCAAATAAAAAAATGATGCTATGGTTTTTAAAGCTGCTAGTACTGCTAATGTTTCTGTAGAAGCTGAAGCTGCTGGTACTGCTGGAGCTGCTGATGAAAACTGTAACAGAAGTGTCGAATCGTGGATTCCAACCTACCTTATATCATTTAAACCCCACTCTTCTTCAACTCCCACTCTTTTACCACCACTTCAACGACTGCGCACGCAACTACCTCCACTTTAAGTTAAAAAGAAGAGTCATTTGGAAGACGTGTTTAAACTTCTATAAAAAATGACTTCACTAAAAGGTTTCTTAAAAAATGTATATAGGCAGGTTAAAACCTGTCTGAAGTTTTTTAGACAATATCTGTATTCTATTCAAGATGCAGGTTAAAACTTGTATTAAGATTTCCACGCATAGAACTTTCACTCACTCAACGAGGTAACCGTAAGCGCAACTTTGCTGCGCACTGGGCCTTACCGCACCACCCACTCCCACTACCCATAACGCCCGCGCGGTATCTCGCGAACGCTTGGTCCCTCAAGGTTCTCTATAAGATTTTTAAATATCTGGTTCATACAAAGTGGGTGGTGGTAGGTGGTAGTAAAGAAAATATTCGTATAAAGGTAAAGAGTGGGTAGGTGGAAGGGGGGTGGTTCACCTACATGCAACGTATTTTTAATTTGCATATATGCAAATTAAAAGGGTTAACTAATTTGCATATATGCAAATGAGGACCCCCTACCAAGTAGGAATCTGCGGTCGGTAAGTAGGAATCTGCATTACCGACTGAAACCTCGTAGAACCGGCCTTGATACACTACTAAAGCGTCATCAACTACAATTTAAAAAAATTATTATATTTTTCATCAATTATTTTAATAAATTAGGAATACTAAACAAAAATATTTTCCTTAATTTTTGTAACATTTATTGTATAAAAACAAAGTAAAGTATAAAAGGTCTCAAAAATTGTTGTTTTTTCATTTATGAGAAAATATTTTTAAAATACTGTGGAAATGTAATAAAATTATTGCAATTTATTAAAATTAATTAAATTTTGATAAAAACAATTAATAATAAGCAATAGTAAATGACACGAAAAAAATTAGACATAGAAGTCTCTAAGAGTAGCTTTGGGTCAATAGCAAATTTTTTCACAGTGTATCTATTTTGTGATCAATTAGATATTGTCCAAAAATTGTATATTTTTATTCTTCTTTAGGAAAGACATTTACTTTTAAAAATCGTAAAAGTATGGTAAAGTGATAAGAAAAACTAATAGCTAATCACAGGTACTTTATATTTAATATAATTTAACGAATTTAACAAAATTTATCGATTTTTATCTGCTCCAAGTTTGTGTAGGATGATATGAGGGACTGGAGGGTGTCTGATGAAGATTCCCCTGGGACAATAGACTTATTACATTTAGACTGAAATCAAAGTATTGGGAACATAAGTGAAGTAGTGATCCTCAGAGTACTAACTGGGACTCATTTACTGAGGACCTTCAGGCCTCCATGGAGCACTTCCCCACATCTCACCGTCCTTTTACAAAGGGGATTGGATAGTATTAGACTACCCCTATATAGAATTATGAGCGCATGTATAGCTCTTGGACAACATTTCCCCTTTGGGAATATCCATCTTTATTTGTGGTAGATTAGATTAGAAATATAATGATATCGATTTAAATTTGTCATCCAGCATGTTTCAAGTTTCTTAAAGTTTTCCTTTAATTTTCATATGACAATTTTTTTTGTAATTATAAAAGATTTCGAAATAAAAATTGTTGAAAAAAGTGACTTAAAAGTTTTAATAACAATATTTTACAAAATAATAAAAATTTTGCAGAACCTTTTCCACAACTTATGTATGTCTCCTAAAACAACCCAATGCGACTTATGTATGTCTCCTAAGACAACGAAGTAGCAAATTGTGAAGAAAATCTGAGAGTCAAAGTTTGCCCTGTGCATGGAACGCCATAATAGTTAATGTACATAGAATTCACGTTAAGTTGTCAAGTACAGATCTTGAAATTATCCCTCAAGATATTTAATTTTTCGCTTAAGATTGTTTGATTATCTCTCCAAAAAGAGTTAACCTCAACAACATTCGAATATTCAAGATATCCTTAGGATATCTGAAACTATTATGTAAGTTGGAAATCCGTAAGATATTTATGATTATCTTATAAATATTTTTGTTTTCTGTCCATTACTTTTATTTATACATGAATAATAAAGCAAATAATAACATGTAGTTCTACTTTCTACATTACAGTTAGGACATTAACATAATAAACTGTACCTAATGGATTAGAGTTAATACTGTTTTTGTACAAAATGCTAAATTTATGACAAAGAACGTAAAATGTATCATTATTAGCGAGAATAGTTTAACGCTATAATCTAAGTGTTATTATTTGAGTTAACTGTACCTTAAAAATATTGTGTCTTTTACAGCAGCAGGCAGCAATAATGGCTGCCGCGACGGCGCAAGGCACATACATCAATCCTATGGCTGCTGCTTTAGCAGCTGGACAACTTCCACACGCATTAAATGGTATGCCGAATGCTGTCGTCCCACCTACTTCTGGTAATATTTCACCTTCTGGTTGTTTCATGCATGACATTTTGTTAATACTATTAAGATCTTTAGATACTGTTTAGATGTTTAATATTTTTTTTTAAAACTTATCAATTTTATAAGTCAAGTCTAATTTCAGATTTTTCTCAAATTTTCTTTCTTTAACGTAGTTATAGATGATTAGATTTAGGCGCAAAAACAATTGCTAGTTTAGCTCGATACAACTTTTAAATATCAGTGCCTAGCTGATTAGCAAGATCTAGTAAAGTATCTCTATGGAAAATACGTATGAATACGTATACGTAAGAACTTAATAGTGTAATCGCAAAGATGTTATGCGCCCGGAGTAAGGGACATCGTTTTGCTATTATTGCAAAGAGTCTCACCGCTTTCGGCGGTGATTCAGCTACAACAAGCGATTTGGCTCCTCCTACTTGCCCTCTCCAACCAAAAAGTTTTTTAAATTTACGAATGTTAGAAAAACCATTTTCTTAATCAAAATCGAAAGTACAAATTGTAAAAACATTTAAAATAAAACGTGAATAAAGTTTAGAATTTAAAAATTGGAATGTTAATAAGGTTATGTCTGCATCAGCTGCTAAATTCTCGGATATCATTTATTTCCATTACATTAATTGTGCATTATTACCACGAATAATTATTGTTTTCCGTGTAATAATTTTGTTTCAAAAGTATAATAAGATTAGCTTTAGTAAAATAGCCTAACCGAAAAGTAATACTTTTTAAATTCTTTTCAAAATTACTTGTAATGAGTTTGAAATAACGTTACTATAAAAGATTATAAACAATTAATTTAAAACAATGTTCAAATGTATTTTTGACACACTTACCAAAGAAAATCAATTAAACGAGAAAGATAAATATAAAAACGATGTACACTACAACGCACTTACACCAAAACAACGCCGACTTTTCTTACACATGCAACGTTAGACGGTTGAAGAGAACAAGTAGGAGGAGCCAAATCGCATGTTGCAGCTGAATCACCGCCGAAAGCGGTGAAACTTTTTGCAATAATAGCAAAACGATGTCTCTTACTCCGGGCGCATAACGTCTTTGCGATTAAACTATTAAGTTCTTAGTATGAAAGTAAGTTTATCATACGTATTTTCCATAGAGATACTTAATGCTTAAAATGCATGCGTTTATAGGTAAGCAAACGCAACTGCAAAAAGAGTATAAAGTAATCTCATGCTTTAAAAGCTCCATTTTTCTTTCCGTGTAGAAAGGCTGATATAAGTATAATTATAAAAAACAGGGTAGTAATAATGGGGACGTCCATAAAATATGGGGTATTGAAATAGGGAGGAAGGATCTAAAATTTTTTTACAAAATTTGATATAAGAGTAGAGGGGATAATAAAGATTTTATGTCAACTTTTTAAAAGTTAAAAAGATACATATTTAATTAAAAATTTTTTTGTTTTTAAAAATTATTACCACTGCTATCTTACCCTTACTGGTTGGTTTAAGAAATGACGGGCAAGAAATTATGACGTGATGGGCTGTTTTGGAAGTCGGATTCGTATTCTACGTGAAAAAAGCTATAAGAATCACCTTACACTTTTTCTGTAACAGAACTAAGCCAAAATTTGCAGGCCTGTGTAAACTTTGACTTTTTACTATTTAACCAATTTCCAACTTTGACTTTTATCCATTACATACAATTTTAAATTTTGCCTTTTATGAAATTTAATGAATTTTTCAACTTGGCCTTTTACCCAATATAAGCAATTTCCAACACTGCATTTTATCCAATTTAACGAATTTTTAACTTTGTCTTTTATCCAATGTAACTAATTTCTATCTTTACCTTGATTACAATTTATCCATTTTCCAACTTTGCTCATACACATGCTCCTACATATGGTTGTCGAAAAGCTTAACCTCAAATATAGCATAGATAGTTAGATGGTTAGATCAACGTTCAATTTTTCTCAGTGTATAAAATATGCAATTATTCTTCATAATTATTTATTTTAATTCAGACTAATAGGGTAGAGTAGGGTAAAAAAGCCACTTTTTTACTTTTGATACTATAAAATAGAAATTTTAATTTCTTTTTTCAAATTTCTAATTGTTCCTGAAAGTTTAGTTATTAAGCTTCAAAATCCTTGTAGAACATTTTCTTGTATTTCGTGTAAGAACAAAGTTATGGGTAGCTCCATGCCTAAAAAATCAAATCAAATCAACACTAGTTCTTCGATTTTGTTGAAACTTCGAAATTTAGAAGTGGCATACATGCCAGTAAAAAGCCTCAATTCGATTTTGAAAAATTTTGAAACATTTTGGAATAACGAGGTTTTTAAAATTTTTTTGAAATTTTGAAAATGGTATATCTCTAAGAAAAATGAATGAAATTTAATGAAATTTTCAGGGAATGCTGATTAATTACAGACAATTTAAGAAAATTTTTTAGAAAAAAAAATTTTTTTTAAACAAATTATTAAAAAAATAATTTTTAAATAAACAATTTTTTGAAAAGTGCCATTTTTATTTTTTTTAATAATAATGATTTGATTCTCACTTATTTCACGAGTATTTTCCAAAAAAAATCGATGGAGGGTCTGAAACTTTAGGAGATATTGAATTTTTTGTCCTTTCGCGACACCATAAAAAGCGCATTTTCCGGGTATACTCTACATACAAACTAACGTTCAAAGTCAACTATAAGTCGTAAATTTTAACCGAATTCAATTTTTCTTTTTGGAGAATGTCAGGCTATAAATTTGTAAGAATACTTTGCATTTTTTAAATTTATATTTGTTTAAACAAATTATTGTTATTGTTGTTAATAACTAACTTTTTACATATTGTACCTAGAGAGGTGTATTTTTTCTAATTTTGCAATTTACCGGACCTAACATAAATACCGATGCAAATTTAAAACATAATTATTATTGTTTAAGCAAGATTTAAACAAATTACACTGGTTTACAGTGAAATTGCCAATCAAACAAAACATTTTTTTTCGATTAGTAGGTATTTTCAGAGTAAGAAAATCATAGTTTTAATTTTTTTCCCTCATGTAATTTTTTTGTAGCTTCAAATTTTGTATTTTTTAGCAGCGACGGCACTTAAATTTACCTGTAGGAAAATGAACTTGTCCAAAAATGATGAATATGATGTCGTTGGAAAGGTAATTAAATTATCTTTCAATCCATATATTAGTATACTTTTCAATATTTGCAGCAAACATGCAAATAGTGAAATTAAGTTAAGTGCTAAAGTTACTAAAATCACACATCAAAAAATTCTAGAGTTGCTCAATTCGAATACAATGTCAAATATCAAAATTTCAAAATGGCGGATCCAATATGGCGGACAAGTTTTTTTTAAAATCGATTAAATTTATGACAATTTCGTTACTCGGGGTTTTTCGGTGTCGCTGATGACGAGTCTGATATCAGATTTTAAAAATTAAAAATTATGGCTTCAATAGAGTAGACGAGTTTTGGCTCTCTGATTAGATCTCTGATTACAAATTCAATGTCATATTTTGAAAATTCAAAGTGGTGGATTCAGTCTGTGTGAACATATTTTGAATGTTTAAAGATAAACTCATGAAAATTAATACTTTGGGATTTCTTGGGTCTCTAATTCCAAAACCAACATCGGTTTTAAAATTTTTAAATTGATGTTATGTTGATGGAAAATAAAAACTTTACTCTAATTGCAATAAACTATCTTAATTTTAATTTTCAATAAATTTTTTTAACTTTTTAACTGCAATAGAATGAATGAAATGAAAAATGAAAGTTTTTTTTCAACCTACTTTTGAAAATTTTTTCGAAAAAGAAAATATCAACTTTTAAGTATACTTTTTGCATTTTCCTCACCGCGATTTTTTTACTTCATTATTTGGGTCCCCTGAAGATATACCTAAAGGTATTTGCTAAATATCTTTAGTCAAATTTTTTATATTTGTTGTGAAAGACAAAAACGCACCCTGGGTCAAAATTATATGGAGTTTCTAAGTTAAATACGATGATAAATATGTTTGGTTGTGATAGTGAGTAGTGATGTAGTGTTAAAGCTAAGAAAATGAGCTTTCACATAATGTTTTTTGAGCTTTGAATCTTCAATAGAAAACAAAATACAGCATTTTTTCTAAAACCTATAACCGCTGTAGAGTAGGCAAAAATTATTGATCGGCACTGTATTTCCCAATTGTCAAAATTCCCCGTATATTATTTTCCCAAGGTCCTTTTTACCCAGCCTTTTTTCCCAAAGTATTTTTTTCTCAACATGTCCCACATAGCACAAAAACTTCCTGTAAGCTTCCCGTGGCAACCTTTCGGAAGTTACTCTTGGTAATTTTTGGAAATTTCCAGAAAATACAATAATGTTCGCAGGTTAGAAGCTTCCCATGGCAACTTCCTGGTAACTTCCTGGAAATTTCCTGGATGTTTCTAAAAATTATTAAAAAATATTTTTAATGAAATTATTATTTAAAAAGGTTTAAAAAAATTTAAATGATTCAAATTTTGCATTCTTTTAAAATAAAAAACTGGGTTTAATTAAAAAAATTATCTTCACAACAACAACACACATGGGGGTAAGGTGGACTAGAACCTTAAGTCACATAGGATAACCCTGAAGGTGAGCTGCTGGGATAGCGCTTTATGCACTCAACGAAATCGCCACTTGACTTTACAGGGTTAATTTATATATTATATATTTCATTATATCTTTGAGGAAACTAATTTCTATTTAAGATAAATTCTTTTTAATTAAATTTTACGATATTTGGAAAATTAGACCATTTTTCAATTGAATAACAAATTCAAAAATTGAACTAATATTTTATTTCACCTAACGTCGTTGCGGCCTACTTTTAGAAAAATCTTTTAACCACTTCGGTGGCGTGGCGTTCCAATTGGCGTTCCACGTCCCTGGCCAAAAGTGGCGAAAATAGCGAAATGGCGTTCCAAATTTTTCTAGATTTTTTAAGAGTATAATTAATTTTAATCTACTGCAACAATATATTTATATGTTTTCAATATCAGGGAACAAAAAAATAACAATGAAAATTTGTTTTTTTAAGATTTTCATTGTATTTTTGGACGTTGCAAAATGTCATTTTTAATACTTTTCTACGAATGGCGTTCCACTTTCGCTCAAATATTGATAAATAAACTCAAGATCTTTCTGTGGGAAATAATATTTATTTATATCTTAGAATCTCTGAATCGTCGAATTGTGTTATAGAATCATTTGTAAATTGTTATAAACAAATTGTGTAAACAAATTGTTAATAAAAACGATGCGTTCAATGAATTTGAATAAAAATTGATACTCGGGGGTTTATGGGGTCGCTAATAACGAATCCGATGTCAGTTTTTAAAAATTCAATATGGCGGATTCAATATGGCGGACTAGTTTATAAAAAATTGATTGAATTCGTTTGAAACGTTTTACTCTGGGCTTTTTGGGGTCGCTGATTACGAATCCAATGTCAGTTTTGCAAAATTCAAAATGGCGGATTAAATATGGCGGACGAGTTTATAAAACAAGTTGTTCATTTTATGACCATTTCGCTTTCTCAAAATATCATAAACTAATTGCTTAATTTAATTTTAATATGTTAAGGTAATATTTTAAAAAAACGCAAAATTTGAATTTTTTGTGAAAAAGAAAAATATTGATTAATTTTATAAATTTTGATGAAATGTGCACTTTGTATATATCAATCGATTCGTTTTCTTGTAAGGAATGTAATTTTGAGAATAATTTATGAAAATATTAAGAAATAAAAAAGTTATTTAAAAAAATACAAAATTTTTTTTTAATTTTGAAAAAATTGTATAAAAAAAATTTTTGTGGATAAATTTGAAAATCCTTGTGTCAGATTTTAGGTATTAATGACTGCAATAAACCTGCAAAATTTCAGGGCAATCCATTAAAATTTGTTACAGATAATTTGTACACAATTTTTTGTGACATACACACACGCATACACACATACATCTGGAGATTTGCTCAGAATTTAATATACATATATCCTAGATGAAAATGAGTCCATATAACCATGTTTTGAAAAATTGAAAATCGTCACGAATGCAAAGCTTCCTTATGAGGAAGCAAAATTAATTGAATTCGCTTGAAACATTTTACTCAAGGGTTTTTGGGATCCCTGATTACGAATCCGATGTCAGTTTTGAAAAATTCAAAATGGCGGATCCAATATGGCGGACGAGTTTATAAAAAATTGATTGAATTCGCTTAAAACATTTTACTAGAGGGTTTTTGGGATCGCTGATTACGAATCCGATGTCAGTCATGAAAAATTCAAAATAGCGGATCCAATATGGCGGACGAGTTTATAAAAAATTTATTGAATTAGCTTGAATCGTTTTACTCAGGGGTTTTTAGAGATGCTGATTAGGAATTTAATATGAGTTTAACATGAAAAGCAATAGTTAAAATGATTCAGGAAAGTAACTTATTATGAGCTGCAGCAAAAATGAGCCAAGGTTTTTTTTGCTTATATTTCAACGACCAACATGCATTCGATAGAGAAAATGTTCACTACCCAGAGCACACCAAAAATGTGATCATTTCTTTTCGAATGACAGAAACAAAGGCTGTCGAAGATTTTATTGGAATTACAGCGTTTAGGGATTCTAAGTACATGAAATTTAAAAGCTCCCATTACCCCACGCTCTCCTACCCTGCTTATAGATAACTAATACAGTTATTTTTTTTGTTCGCAAAATTATATGAGGAATAAAACGTCATTAGACATTTGTTCGAACGAATCATAGGTATATGCCAAATACGAAAGACATGAAATTGAATCAACTCCCGCGCAAAGCAGTGGTAACCTGTTTCTCAGACATACTAAACATACTAAAAGCAAGCGCTTGAAAAGCGAAATTTGTTTTAAAAAAATTAGAACGGACACTCCATGTCTATGTAATAAATGCGATAAACCGTTTTGCAAAAGGTGCTTTAGCTAGGCGCATAACCATTGACCACAAACCCTTCAGTAAACCCGAGTAAAACGTTTCAAGCGAATTTACTTAATTTTTTATAAACTCGTCCGCCATATTGGATCCCCTATTTTGAATTTTTCAAAACTGACATCGGATTCGTAATCAGGGATCCCAAAAACCCCCGAGTAAAATGTTTCAAGCGAATTAAATTAATTTTTTATAAACTCGTCCGCCATATTGGATCCGCCATTTTGAATTTTTCAAAACTGACATCGGATTCGTAATCAAGGATCCCAAAAACCCCCAAGTAAAATGTTTCAAGCGAATTCAATTAATTTTTTATAAACTCGTCCGCCATATTTAATCCGCCATTTTGATTTTTGCAAAACTGTCATTGGATTTGTAATCAGCGACCCCAAAAAGCCCGGAGTAAAACGTTTTAAGCGAATTCAATCAATTTTTTATAAACTAGTCCGCCATATTGAATCCGCCATATTGAATGTTTAAAAACTGACATCGGATTCGTTATTAGCGACCCCATAAACCCCCGAGTATAAATTTTTATTAAAATTCATTGAACACATCGTCTTTATTAACAATTTGTTTATACAATTTGTTTATAACAATTTACAAATGATTCTATAACACAATTCGACGATTCAGAGATTCTAAGATATAAATAAATATTATTTCCCACAGAAAGATCTTGAGTTTATTTATCAATATTTGAGCGAAAGTGGAACGCCATTCGTAGAAAAGTATTAAAAATGACATTTTGCAACGTCCAAAAAAACAATGAAAATCTTTAAAAAACAAATTTTCATTGTTATTTTTTTGTTCCCTGATATTGAAAACAAAGAAATATAGTATTGCAGTAGATTAAAATTAATTATACTCTTAAAAAATCTAGAAAAATTTGGAACGCCATTTCGCTATTGTCGCCACTTTTGGCTAGGGACGTGGAACGCCAATTGGAACGCCACGCCACCGAAGTGGTTAATTTGTACAAACTTGGCAGCGTACATTCACACCATGTACAGGGATATTTGGCATATACCTATGATTCGTTCGAACAAATGTCTAATGACGTTTTATTCCTCATATAATTTTGCGAACAAAAAAAATAACTGTATTAGTTATCTATAAGCAGGGTAGGAGAGCGTGGGGTAATGGGAGCTTTTAAATTTCATGTACTTAGAATCCCTAAACGCTGTAATTCCAATAAAATCTTCGACAGCCTTTGTTTCTGTCATTCGAAAAGAAATGATCACATTTTTGGTGTGCTCTGGGTAGTGAACATTTTCTCTATCGAATGCATGTTGGTCGTTGAAATATAAGCAAAAAAAACCTTGGCTCATTTTTGCTGCAGCTCATAATAAGTTACTTTCCTGAATCATTTTAACTATTGCTTTTCATGTTAAACTCATATTAAATTCCTAATCAGCATCTCTAAAAACCCCTGAGTAAAACGATTCAAGCTAATTCAATAAATTTTTTATAAACTCGTCCGCCATATTGGATCCGCTATTTTGAATTTTTCATGACTGACATCGGATTCGTAATCAGCGATCCCAAAAACCCTCTAGTAAAATGTTTTAAGCGAATTCAATCAATTTTTTATAAACTCGTCCGCCATATTGGATCCGCCATTTTGAATTTTTCAAAACTGACATCGGATTCGTAATCAGGGATCCCAAAAACCCTTGAGTAAAATGTTTCAAGCGAATTCAATTAATTTTGCTTCCTCATAAGGAAGCTTTGCATTCGTGACGATTTTCAATTTTTCAAAACATGGTTATATGGACTCATTTTCATCTAGGATATATGTATATTAAATTCTGAGCAAATCTCCAGATGTATGTGTGTATGCGTGTGTGTATGTCACAAAAAATTGTGTACAAATTATCTGTAACAAATTTTAATGGATTGCCCTGAAATTTTGCAGGTTTATTGCAGTCATTAATACCTAAAATCTGACACAAGGATTTTCAAATTTATCCACAAAAATTTTTTTTATACAATTTTTTCAAAATTAAAAAAAAATTTTGTATTTTTTTAAATAACTTTTTTATTTCTTAATATTTTCATAAATTATTCTCAAAATTACATTCCTTACAAGAAAACGAATCGATTGATATATACAAAGTGCACATTTCATCAAAATTTATAAAATTAATCAATATTTTTCTTTTTCACAAAAAATTCAAATTTTGCGTTTTTTTAAAATATTACCTTAACATATTAAAATTAAATTAAGCAATTAGTTTATGATATTTTGAGAAAGCGAAATGGTCATAAAATGAACAACTTGTTTTATAAACTCGTCCGCCATATATAATCCGCCATTTTGAATTTTGCAAAACTGACATTGGATTCGTAATCAGCGACCCCAAAAAGCCCAGAGTAAAACGTTTCAAACGAATTCAATCAATTTTTTATAAACTAGTCCGCCATATTGAATCCGCCATATTGAATTTTTAAAAACTGACATCGGATTCGTTATTAGCGACCCCATAAACCCCCGAGTATCAATTTTTATTCAAATTCATTGAACGCATCGTTTTTATTAACAATTTGTTTACACAATTTGTTTATAACAATTTACAAATGATTCTATAACACAATTCGACGATTCAGAGATTCTAAGATATAAATAAATATTATTTCCCACAGAAAGATCTTGAGTTTATTTATCAATATTTGAGCGAAAGTGGAACGCCATTCGTAGAAAAGTATTAAAAATGACATTTTGCAACGTCCAAAAATACAATGAAAATCTTAAAAAAACAAATTTTCATTGTTATTTTTTTGTTCCCTGATATTGAAAACATATAAATATATTGTTGCAGTAGATTAAAATTAATTATACTCTTAAAAAATCTAGAAAAATTTGGAACGCCATTTCGCTATTTTCGCCACTTTTGGCCAGGGACGTGGAACGCCAATTGGAACGCCACGCCACCGAAGTGGTTAAGCACTACAGTTCCTATTAAGAATAATTTTTTTTTAAACTAATGTAAAAAACAACCTTGGACATCATATATTCTCTCTTTTGTAGATATAAGGTTTAAACGCGTTTTTCTCAAAATAACGTTTTCTCAAGTGATGGACACTCCAACTCTGAATCTACTGAACCGATTTTTAATTAATCTTAGGTCATTTAGTTTGTTAGCAGGTCCTGTATGTGAATTCACCAGAAAATAGTAAAAAAAAACAGGGACCGCTTCAAAAACGAAACTAAATAGAAAATTACTTTCGTTTTAGTGTTTGAGTCGACACGAAACTAAATTAACAAAGTGACTTTGGTTTCAAGTCGACACAAAACTAAATTATCAAGCTGAGTTTAGTTCCGTGTCCGCCCGAAACTAAATTAACAAATTAGATATAGTTTCGTGTCAACTCAAAACAAAATATTGAAAAACGTAATTATTTAGTATCAATCACAGAAAAACTGTTTCCCCTGAATCACGAAACTAGAGCAACGTAAATAATTAATGTAAGTAACGTAACCATAGTAAATTACGTAACTACAGTAACTAACGTAACTGGTCAAACTTACGACAGAATTCTTTTAGGAATTCCAAACAAAATTCTGATATCTGATGGAATTCCGATCCCATCGGAATTTCCAGAATGCAGATCGGAATTATGACAGAATTCTTATAGGAATTCAATCAGAGTTCCGATCGAATTCTTTTAGGAATTTCAATCAAAATTCCGATCAAATTCTTTTAAGAATTTCAATCAAAATTCCGATCGGAATTCCAATCGAAATTTCGATCTTATTACAGTTTTCAGAATCCAGAACGGAATTCTGACAGAATTCTTATAGAAATTCCAATCAAAATTCAGATCGGAATTCTTTTAGGAATTCCACTCAAAATTCCGATTACGGATGGAATTCCGATTCCATCTGAATTTCCGAGTGTAGCTAAAATTCCCTGTAGAAAACGTCGAATTTGTACCGAATTTAGTCAGGTTGTTGTTGGGTATCTAGCTAGTTAGTACATAATATAGTCTTGGTGCTTCTGGTACTTTTTCGATTTCCTTGCAAAAACTCCACCAGCTGATACACCCCGTGCCTTCTCTACCTTTTTCTTGTAAGAACTACGAGCAGCATGATATGCATCCCATGCATGCTGATTCTTACGTCTCTTGGTATAATTAATTTTTAATCCAACATGTCCGCCAAATTTTTAAAAAAATTTTAAAAGTAAATCTTTTTTCCTAAGACTACATTTTGAAATTTTATAAACTAATATTTGATTCGTAATTAGCGACTATGAGAAACCCTGAGTAATTATTAATGAATATTGAACGTTTCTGAATATAATTTAACATTTTTTCTAAATACTGAATTCTTAAATAAATTTTGTGATAATTCTGGTTAAAAGGTTTCCAGTAAAATGAAAACATGATATTTTAAAAATTTAATGTAATCAATTCAATTTTTCCTTTGTTATAAACTGTGAGAAATACAGAAAAACGAAATTTTTTTGATCATCCTGAACAGAATGCAAAATATTCAAGCGATAAACATCTGGATTCATATCTTGTTATTCGAATAATTCTCCAAAGAAACGAAAGCAACAGAATCAGAAATTACATAAAAAATATTTTTTGTCCTACCTGCACGGAAAGTATGTCATTTCGGGCACTTAGAGCGGGCGCAAAGTAACTCATTACCACCCAGGGGTAGGGTAAGCGTATTTTGCGCCCACATGTTAATTATTCGATTTTCTTCATTAAAATATGATATTTTCGAGTTTTTTTATGTTGACTATAAAAATGCAAACATTTTCAACTAGTTTTATTTTGTCTAGAAAAATGTGCAATTTTTTTTCGATTTTCTCCAAAAAAATTATGACACATTTGTAGAAGTGTGCAAAAAGCTCGAAGCTCGAGGCTCGGTCAAGCTTTTTCGGGCTTTTCGTTTTTCGAGCCGAGCCGAGCCTCATATAAAGCTCGAAAAAGTTCGGGTACTCGATTTTTCGAGTACTCGTTACAATAAAACTTGAATATTTAATTATTTAGATACTCTTCTCGTTGACACCAAGGTACATCCGGATGCACCAAAGTCAATCGATAAGTGAATTTTTGTTTCTATCGAATAATCATAGCTATAGACCAACTCTAAAGTGCACCCGGGTATCCGGAAGTCGGGTGAACATCTTCTTCTTGGAATTTTTGTTTCTATCGAATAATCATAGCTATAGACCAACTCTAAATTGCACCCGGGTGTCTAGGAGTCGGGTGAACATCTTCTTCAGGGAATTTTTGTTTCTATCGAATAATCATAGCTATAGACCAACTCTAAAGTGCACCCGGGTGTCCAGGAGTCTAATTTACTTGACTCCTGGATACCCGAGTGCACTTCAAGGTTAGTCTATGTTTATGATTATTCAGTATAAGCAAAAATTCTCTGAAGAAGTTGTTTAGTTGACTCCTGGACATCCGGGTACACTTTACGGTTAGTCTGCAGCTATGATTATTCGATAGATACCAAAATTCCCTGAAGAAGATGTTCATCTGACTCCTGGACACCCGGGTGCAATTTAGAGTTGGTCTATAGCTATGATTATTCGATAGAAACTAAAATTCCCTGAAGGAGAGGTTCACCCGACTCCTGGACACCAGGGTGCACTTTAGTGATTGTCTATAGCTATGATTATTTTGATGGAAACCTAAATTTCCTGAAACTGGTGCAAGTACACACAAAGTTTCATATTTTTAACTAATATGAGCGTTTAATCGTTCGTGCCCTCAATGACATGCTTTCCATGCAGTTTGGACAAAAATTATGTTAGCATCATGGGCGCAAAGGTGATTTCGCCATCGTCGCAATTACCTATTTTGCGCCCTTTATACGAAAATAACTATTTTATCTCTCGACGAAAACGTAGGATTTGTATTTTCTGTCATTTAAAATGTTTACTAATTTAATGTGCTTTTATGAAAACATGTGATTAATGACAGATAAGTACAATTTTTATTGTTGATAAACTAAGTAATTAATTGTATTGTACACTACCGTCCGAAATTGTGCGAACGCTAACATCTCGAGCTATTAAAAAACACACCCGCACAGAAACAGTGATAACTCGGTTAAAAATGAAGCTAGATGCTTTTTTTAAATTGCATTGGGTTTTTAATAATAGCTCGAGATGTTAGCGTTCGCACAATTTCGGACGGTAGTGTATATTAATTAATTTATAGATTTATAGATAGTTTTATAGATTTAAATTGAATCTATTAAATTTGCATTAAGTCTGAAAGAAACAGTAAAAAATTGTTTAAGGTTAAATTTTTAATATTAAAAACATATATAAAATTTAATGTGTTTTTATGACAGATAAGTACAATTTTTATTGTTGCTAAACTAAGTAATTAATTGTATTGTATCTTAATTAATAACACTGCTACAAAAATAAAAAAATAGAAAAACTTCTTATTTGACCTATTGGAGGTTGTAAGTTAGGACAAACTAAAAAGAATAGTACGATTTATATTTCCCAAACACCCCGAAATTTCATTATAGAGTCAAAAAACGGTTTTTACGAGTTTTTAAGTACAAATAGGCTCGTAATATCCTTATTTCTAGGCCGATTAATTTTTTTTTTCATTTTAAAGCTGAAAAACAGAGCTTTCCAACCCATCCAGAGGTTTTTTGTTTATAATGATATTTACAAGAGAAAAATCTCTACAAAGTTAAGAAAATGCCATTCTTAAACAGTTTTTCAACTTTGATTGACATTTATGGCATGAATTTTATTTTAAATATATTTTCTTTTTATTTATCGTTTCAGTGTATTAAATTCTGCCTTCAAGGAGCCCCAAACAAATGGATTTTATCTAAAATTACCTGAGTTATTGCAGTTTATGGCGTTGCAGTCACAGTAGTCGATTTTAGTACATGACAGTTTTCCTTCCTTTTTTAATCGTAATTGTTTCTTAGTTATGATATATGAAGTTCAGGCATTTTCCCGTCTATTTTTTCATTCACAGAATCAGTTTTTTTTACAAATATGAATTTCGAAAAACTTATATTACAGAAAAGAAAGTCGTATAAAGTTTCAATAATAAAATTTGCTATTTTATTTTTGGACACTCCACAAATATAGTAGTTTCCAAGAATTTTTTATTATTATAAACAATATTTAAACTAAAATTAGTAATATAAGTACTAAGAGAACAAAAGTGAATTTAAATATTGTTGGTCACTTAAACGTCAAGAGGATGATTTAATGTTGAAAACAAAAAGATTAAATAAGCACTTTTGAATTCCAAATAATTTAAATTAACTTTTGTTCTCTTAGTACTTATATTACTTATTTAAGTTTAAATATTGTTTATAATAATAAAAAATTCTTGGAAACTACTATATTTGTGGAGTGTCCAAAAATAAAATAGCAAATTTTATTATTGAAACTTTATACGACTTTCTTTTCTTTAATATAAGTTTTTTGTAATTCATGTTTGTACAAAAACTGAGTCTGTGAATAAAAAAATAGAGGGGGAAATTCCTGAACTGAATATATCATAACTAAGAAACAATTAGGATTAAAAAAGGAAGGAAAACTGTCATGTACTAAAATAGACTTCTGTGACTGCAAAGACATAAACTGCAATAACTCAGGTAATTTTAAACAAAATCCATTTATTTGGGGCTTCTTGATCGCAGAATTTAATACACTTAAACGTTACAGAAAAAAAATATATTTAAAATAAAATTTATGCCAAAAATATCAGTCAAAGTTGAAAACTGTTTAAAAAATGACATTTTCTTAACTTTGTAGAGATTTTTCTCTTGTAAATATTATTATAAACAAAAAAACTCTGGATGGGTTGGAAAGTTCTGTTTTGCAGCTTTAAAATAAATAAAAAAAATGTTAATCGGCCTAGAAATAAGGATATTCGAGCCTATTTGTGCTTAAAAACTCGTAAACCGGTTTTTTACTCTGTTACGAATGAAAAATAAATTTTATTTATTTTTATTTATTTTGTAATTTCTTTATTAATTATTCGCCGGAGGAACCAAGCTGCCAATACCTTAGAGAAAAATCTCCAACAGGTAATGTTTATTTTTGTGGGTTCGATTAATTTAATCGCCGATAGAAGACGAAACTGCCAATGAATATGATTAAATTCCAAAAAGTATCTTATTTCCTTTGAGATGAAAATTTAACACTTAATATTTGACAGAAAGTAAAATTTTAATAAATGATAAGATTCACAATTTAGTATAATTAGCTTTATTTATTAACATCAAAAATCAAATTATAATAATGCTTGCTTGATACAATAAGAAAATAATAAATAGGAACGATACGTTTGTTATCTTACTTACAGTATACTCTTACACTCTACCGCCTGAAAGATGGAGGGAAGGGAGGATATCTTGACTCACCGTTCTTCCGACGGGCAAAATGAATGAAAGGTGTACGCTTACGCGTACTATCCACGTCTTGAAACGCGGTATCGGTGTCCGTTTATGTGTAGACGGCGCAGATACAATCCGCACAACTGGCCGGTTATAAGAACAAGAAATTATTAAATTATTTTAATAATTTCTCACTACATTAAATCACCGAAAGGGACTCGCCGGTTTAAGATTTTTATTTAACTTAACGTCCGCCCAAATAAAACTCTAAAGTCGAAATTTGAAGCCAGCACGCGGACGGGTCTAATGTAAACTATTATTCGGATTCTACGAATAGCTAATGTGATACAGCGAATAAAAATTTATTTTAAACTATTATTCGGATTCATCGAAAATCTATCGTGATACAACAGAATATAATAATTTTTGAATTAAAACAATATCCCGAACTATTATCTGGCTCAACGAAAATCTATCGTGATTTAGCAGAAAAATTCTAGAACGCCTCGCGAAATTTACTCCAGACTTTTATTTGTTTAGACGAGTAATTACTACCGCACAATCGCGTTATAAGGGATATAGAAGCTATTTTAAGACTGGAGACTAGTGCTTGTGCCCTAGCATTTATAAAAGCTCAGCTCAATGCAAAATGGAATAGATGAAATGGGGGTTGCTCGGAATTAGGAGTGGCAATACCATATTTGGACATGCAGTATTGGATTTTGAGAATTTTTCAATAGCACATCTTCCACAAACTTTAATTCGAAAAATTAAATATGAGTTGCAATGTTATAGAATCACTATAGCCATATTCTTTTCTCTTTCTCTTATATGAAATTAACCCTGCACGTGTTAAACTTCATCACACCAGCTATTCCACTATTTTTAATTCTAAGAATTAAATGTGAATAGCGATCTCAAAAGAACAACTATAGCTTCCTTCTGTCTCTTTTCTTTATATGAATACGAGACTAACCCTACACGGGTTAAACTTTATTGCAATGTGATAGTTGGTTTTGAAGATGTAACCTGTATGTTTATGTTTCAACACTTCTTTAATTTAAGTATAAAAGGAAGGGAAATAGGGGAAGATTGGTATACATGCATAGTGCATTGCTTCTTAAGAATCTCCAGTTACATTGACAATAAGTATAGATTATGATTGTGTGCGTACAGTACCAGCGTCGCACGACTCAAGGCACCTAGCCGCGAAGAAGAAGAGGAGAAAGAGATAGTAGTATGAATTGAATTACGCGAATATCCTCCCTCTTCACATCTTATATATATATATATATATATATACTGTAGTAGATATATGTTTACATGCAATGAAATTTTAAGCATTTGCACTTTACTATTTTTATATTCAATTTAATATTTTTTTGGTTTATGTTTTTTTATAATTATTACTAAAATTATTAACGTTACGATTGTACGTAACATACTCTATAATGAAAATTTAGGGGTGTTTGAAAAATATAAATCGTACTATTCTTCTTACTTTGTCATAACTTACAACTTCCAATAGATCAGATAAGAAGTTTTTTTTCGATGTGACACAGTGTAATTGTTTTACAGATATAAATTGCATCTATTAAATATGCATTGTGACGTATTATTTTAAACAATTGAAATTTTTGCTCAAAGTTTCTGCTTACGTCAGACGAAATCTGACGCATTCAACATAGAATACAAAAGGAAATCGAATTAAATAAATTTCGCCGTCAGGGGCCAATTAATTTTTATAAGTTAAATTAATAAACTTTAAATTTTACTCGACCAACCACACACAACTCGACCCTCTGAGCTTCTCTCTCACTCAAAGGAGATTCTGCTCGAACAAACTGGCAAGCAGAAAATGCCAACGACGAGACACGACTGTCTTAGTACTGGCAAACGACTTACCCACGGTGATCGTTCCCCTGGCTTCCCTCACAAACGTGATTTCTCCTGTTCCCTTGGCCGCCAACTCCGGGGGGGAGGGTACTCGAATTGCAACAGGAGATTTTAAGGAAAAGAAAGACAAAACTGCACTCACTTCGACTACTCAATTAGTATTTTATTTACACTTTAATCCTTGTGTTTATCACAGCTCTCAACTACACTCGATCCATAATCCACTTATAGTTATAGAATATTGAACGTTTCTGAATATAATTTAACATTTTTTCTAAATACTGAATTCTTAAATAAATTTTGTGATAATTCTGGTTAAAAGGTTTCCAGTAAAATGAAAACATGATATTTTAAAAATTTAATGTAATCAATTCAATTTTTCCTTTGTTATAAACTGTGAGAAATACAGAAAAACGAAATTTTTTTGATCATCCTGAACAGAATGCAAAATATTCAAGCGATAAACATCTGGATTCATATCTTGTTATTCGAATAATTCTCCAAAGAAACGAAAGCAACAGAATCAGAAATTACATAAAAAATATTTTTTGTCCTACCTGCACGGAAAGTATGTCATTTCGGGCACTTAGAGCGGGCGCAAAGTAACTCATTACCACCCAGGGGTAGGGTAAGCGTATTTTGCGCCCACATGTTAATTATTCGATTTTCTTCATTAAAATATGATATTTTCGAGTTTTTTTATGTTGACTATAAAAATGCAAACATTTTCAACTAGTTTTATTTTGTCTAGAAAAATGTGCAATTTTTTTTCGATTTTCTCCAAAAAAATTATGACACATTTGTAGAAGTGTGCAAAAAGCTCGAAGCTCGAGGCTCGGTCAAGCTTTTTCGGGCTTTTCGTTTTTCGAGCCGAGCCGAGCCTCATATAAAGCTCGAAAAAGTTCGGGTACTCGATTTTTCGAGTACTCGTTACAATAAAACTTGAATATTTAATTATTTAGATACTCTTCTCGTTGACACCAAGGTACATCCGGATGCACCAAAGTCAATCGATAAGTGAATTTTTGTTTCTATCGAATAATCATAGCTATAGACCAACTCTAAAGTGCACCCGGGTATCCGGAAGTCGGGTGAACATCTTCTTCTTGGAATTTTTGTTTCTATCGAATAATCATAGCTATAGACCAACTCTAAATTGCACCCGGGTGTCTAGGAGTCGGGTGAACATCTTCTTCAGGGAATTTTTGTTTCTATCGAATAATCATAGCTATAGACCAACTCTAAAGTGCACCCGGGTGTCCAGGAGTCTAATTTACTTGACTCCTGGATACCCGAGTGCACTTCAAGGTTAGTCTATGTTTATGATTATTCAGTATAAGCAAAAATTCTCTGAAGAAGTTGTTTAGTTGACTCCTGGACATCCGGGTACACTTTACGGTTAGTCTGCAGCTATGATTATTCGATAGATACCAAAATTCCCTGAAGAAGATGTTCATCTGACTCCTGGACACCCGGGTGCAATTTAGAGTTGGTCTATAGCTATGATTATTCGATAGAAACTAAAATTCCCTGAAGGAGAGGTTCACCCGACTCCTGGACACCAGGGTGCACTTTAGTGATTGTCTATAGCTATGATTATTTTGATGGAAACCTAAATTTCCTGAAACTGGTGCAAGTACACACAAAGTTTCATATTTTTAACTAATATGAGCGTTTAATCGTTCGTGCCCTCAATGACATGCTTTCCATGCAGTTTGGACAAAAATTATGTTAGCATCATGGGCGCAAAGGTGATTTCGCCATCGTCGCAATTACCTATTTTGCGCCCTTTATACGAAAATAACTATTTTATCTCTCGACGAAAACGTAGGATTTGTATTTTCTGTCATTTAAAATGTTTACTAATTTAATGTGCTTTTATGAAAACATGTGATTAATGACAGATAAGTACAATTTTTATTGTTGATAAACTAAGTAATTAATTGTATTGTACACTACCGTCCGAAATTGTGCGAACGCTAACATCTCGAGCTATTAAAAAACACACCCGCACAGAAACAGTGATAACTCGGTTAAAAATGAAGCTAGATGCTTTTTTTAAATTGCATTGGGTTTTTAATAATAGCTCGAGATGTTAGCGTTCGCACAATTTCAGACGGTAGTGTATATTAATTAATTTATAGATTTATAGATAGTTTTATAGATTTAAATTGAATCTATTAAATTTGCATTAAGTCTGAAAGAAACAGTAAAAAATTGTTTAAGGTTAAATTTTTAATATTAAAAACATATATAAAATTTAATGTGTTTTTATGACAGATAAGTACAATTTTTATTGTTGCTAAACTAAGTAATTAATTGTATTGTATCTTAATTAATAACACTGCTACAAAAATAAAAAAATAGAAAAACTTCTTATTTGACCTATTGGAGGTTGTAAGTTAGGACAAACTAAAAAGAATAGTACGATTTATATTTCCCAAACACCCCGAAATTTCATTATAGAGTCAAAAAACGGTTTTTACGAGTTTTTAAGTACAAATAGGCTCGTAATATCCTTATTTCTAGGCCGATTAATTTTTTTTTTCATTTTAAAGCTGAAAAACAGAGCTTTCCAACCCATCCAGAGGTTTTTTGTTTATAATGATATTTACAAGAGAAAAATCTCTACAAAGTTAAGAAAATGCCATTCTTAAACAGTTTTTCAACTTTGATTGACATTTATGGCATGAATTTTATTTTAAATATATTTTCTTTTTATTTATCGTTTCAGTGTATTAAATTCTGCCTTCAAGGAGCCCCAAACAAATGGATTTTATCTAAAATTACCTGAGTTATTGCAGTTTATGGCGTTGCAGTCACAGTAGTCGATTTTAGTACATGACAGTTTTCCTTCCTTTTTTAATCGTAATTGTTTCTTAGTTATGATATATGAAGTTCAGGCATTTTCCCGTCTATTTTTTCATTCACAGAATCAGTTTTTTTTACAAATATGAATTTCGAAAAACTTATATTACAGAAAAGAAAGTCGTATAAAGTTTCAATAATAAAATTTGCTATTTTATTTTTGGACACTCCACAAATATAGTAGTTTCCAAGAATTTTTTATTATTATAAACAATATTTAAACTAAAATTAGTAATATAAGTACTAAGAGAACAAAAGTGAATTTAAATATTGTTGGTCACTTAAACGTCAAGAGGATGATTTAATGTTGAAAACAAAAAGATTAAATAAGCACTTTTGAATTCCAAATAATTTAAATTAACTTTTGTTCTCTTAGTACTTATATTACTTATTTAAGTTTAAATATTGTTTATAATAATAAAAAATTCTTGGAAACTACTATATTTGTGGAGTGTCCAAAAATAAAATAGCAAATTTTATTATTGAAACTTTATACGACTTTCTTTTCTTTAATATAAGTTTTTTGTAATTCATGTTTGTACAAAAACTGAGTCTGTGAATAAAAAAATAGAGGGGGAAATTCCTGAACTGAATATATCATAACTAAGAAACAATTAGGATTAAAAAAGGAAGGAAAACTGTCATGTACTAAAATAGACTTCTGTGACTGCAAAGACATAAACTGCAATAACTCAGGTAATTTTAAACAAAATCCATTTATTTGGGGCTTCTTGATCGCAGAATTTAATACACTTAAACGTTACAGAAAAAAAATATATTTAAAATAAAATTTATGCCAAAAATATCAGTCAAAGTTGAAAACTGTTTAAAAAATGACATTTTCTTAACTTTGTAGAGATTTTTCTCTTGTAAATATTATTATAAACAAAAAAACTCTGGATGGGTTGGAAAGTTCTGTTTTGCAGCTTTAAAATAAATAAAAAAAATGTTAATCGGCCTAGAAATAAGGATATTCGAGCCTATTTGTGCTTAAAAACTCGTAAACCGGTTTTTTACTCTGTTACGAATGAAAAATAAATTTTATTTATTTTTATTTATTTTGTAATTTCTTTATTAATTATTCGCCGGAGGAACCAAGCTGCCAATACCTTAGAGAAAAATCTCCAACAGGTAATGTTTATTTTTGTGGGTTCGATTAATTTAATCGCCGATAGAAGACGAAACTGCCAATGAATATGATTAAATTCCAAAAAGTATCTTATTTCCTTTGAGATGAAAATTTAACACTTAATATTTGACAGAAAGTAAAATTTTAATAAATGATAAGATTCACAATTTAGTATAATTAGCTTTATTTATTAACATCAAAAATCAAATTATAATAATGCTTGCTTGATACAATAAGAAAATAATAAATAGGAACGATACGTTTGTTATCTTACTTACAGTATACTCTTACACTCTACCGCCTGAAAGATGGAGGGAAGGGAGGATATCTTGACTCACCGTTCTTCCGACGGGCAAAATGAATGAAAGGTGTACGCTTACGCGTACTATCCACGTCTTGAAACGCGGTATCGGTGTCCGTTTATGTGTAGACGGCGCAGATACAATCCGCACAACTGGCCGGTTATAAGAACAAGAAATTATTAAATTATTTTAATAATTTCTCACTACATTAAATCACCGAAAGGGACTCGCCGGTTTAAGATTTTTATTTAACTTAACGTCCGCCCAAATAAAACTCTAAAGTCGAAATTTGAAGCCAGCACGCGGACGGGTCTAATGTAAACTATTATTCGGATTCTACGAATAGCTAATGTGATACAGCGAATAAAAATTTATTTTAAACTATTATTCGGATTCATCGAAAATCTATCGTGATACAACAGAATATAATAATTTTTGAATTAAAACAATATCCCGAACTATTATCTGGCTCAACGAAAATCTATCGTGATTTAGCAGAAAAATTCTAGAACGCCTCGCGAAATTTACTCCAGACTTTTATTTGTTTAGACGAGTAATTACTACCGCACAATCGCGTTATAAGGGATATAGAAGCTATTTTAAGACTGGAGACTAGTGCTTGTGCCCTAGCATTTATAAAAGCTCAGCTCAATGCAAAATGGAATAGATGAAATGGGGGTTGCTCGGAATTAGGAGTGGCAATACCATATTTGGACATGCAGTATTGGATTTTGAGAATTTTTCAATAGCACATCTTCCACAAACTTTAATTCGAAAAATTAAATATGAGTTGCAATGTTATAGAATCACTATAGCCATATTCTTTTCTCTTTCTCTTATATGAAATTAACCCTGCACGTGTTAAACTTCATCACACCAGCTATTCCACTATTTTTAATTCTAAGAATTAAATGTGAATAGCGATCTCAAAAGAACAACTATAGCTTCCTTCTGTCTCTTTTCTTTATATGAATACGAGACTAACCCTACACGGGTTAAACTTTATTGCAATGTGATAGTTGGTTTTGAAGATGTAACCTGTATGTTTATGTTTCAACACTTCTTTAATTTAAGTATAAAAGGAAGGGAAATAGGGGAAGATTGGTATACATGCATAGTGCATTGCTTCTTAAGAATCTCCAGTTACATTGACAATAAGTATAGATTATGATTGTGTGCGTACAGTACCAGCGTCGCACGACTCAAGGCACCTAGCCGCGAAGAAGAAGAGGAGAAAGAGATAGTAGTATGAATTGAATTACGCGAATATCCTCCCTCTTCACATCTTATATATATATATATATATATATATATACTGTAGTAGATATATGTTTACATGCAATGAAATTTTAAGCATTTGCACTTTACTATTTTTATATTCAATTTAATATTTTTTTGGTTTATGTTTTTTTATAATTATTACTAAAATTATTAACGTTACGATTGTACGTAACATACTCTATAATGAAAATTTAGGGGTGTTTGAAAAATATAAATCGTACTATTCTTCTTACTTTGTCATAACTTACAACTTCCAATAGATCAGATAAGAAGTTTTTTTTCGATGTGACACAGTGTAATTGTTTTACAGATATAAATTGCATCTATTAAATATGCATTGTGACGTATTATTTTAAACAATTGAAATTTTTGCTCAAAGTTTCTGCTTACGTCAGACGAAATCTGACGCATTCAACATAGAATACAAAAGGAAATCGAATTAAATAAATTTCGCCGTCAGGGGCCAATTAATTTTTATAAGTTAAATTAATAAACTTTAAATTTTACTCGACCAACCACACACAACTCGACCCTCTGAGCTTCTCTCTCACTCAAAGGAGATTCTGCTCGAACAAACTGGCAAGCAGAAAATGCCAACGACGAGACACGACTGTCTTAGTACTGGCAAACGACTTACCCACGGTGATCGTTCCCCTGGCTTCCCTCACAAACGTGATTTCTCCTGTTCCCTTGGCCGCCAACTCCGGGGGGGAGGGTACTCGAATTGCAACAGGAGATTTTAAGGAAAAGAAAGACAAAACTGCACTCACTTCGACTACTCAATTAGTATTTTATTTACACTTTAATCCTTGTGTTTATCACAGCTCTCAACTACACTCGATCCATAATCCACTTATAGTTCACTCAACAAGAAACGGTAACAAAAAAATTCTATCACAGCGACGGTCGTGGTACCGGCGCGGCAATCTCAAAAAACGTTATGGCGGCGAAAGTATAGGACACCTGTGGCGTCTCGTATTTCCCTCGTGGCCCGTCTTCTTCTTCTTCTCGTTCTCCACAAGTGGTACTGGCCCTGCCATCTACTACTTTCTCTCGTTACGCTAGCCGCACGACCTACTTTCGCTCAACTAGTGGGTCAGCTGGCGGTACTAGCTTTCCCTCAATTACCATGATAATTAGGCCTGTCAACTCGGGGCTTTTCCGACGGACGGCGCGACGATTCAGAATTTTCGACAGAACTGGCTCGCGTGAAAATGCACATCGTCACAATCCCCTCCCCATGACCGGTACTATTTTATATAGGACCGTCATCATCATGATAATCTTGGCTGCTGTTCCTGGCTCTCCTCTCCTCTCTGGCTTTCCTACTCTATCTCTGTCTCTCACAACCTCTCTGGCTCTACTACACTCTCACCGTATCTCCTACTTTCTCTCTGACTCTCCTCCTCTCTCTCTGACCCTCCTCTTTCCCCTTTCTCTGACCTTCACTTCTCTACTGACTCTTCTACCCTTTCGTCTGGCCCTTCTCTTTCTCCTCTCTCTGCTGATGTAGACTATTGGGTGCTCACCGTCTTCAAACTCTTGCGTCAATACGGCCCCAATGGCATAGTTGCTGGCGTCCCATTGAATTGTGAACTTCTTCGTGAAGTCGGGTCGGGCTAAGACTGGCGCAGATGTCAGCTTCTGTTTAAGCTGTTTAAAAGCTTCTTGTTTCTCGTCCTCCCACTCCCACGTTCGGCCTTTGTGTAGCAACTTTAACAATGGTATTTTAATTTCGCTGTCGTTTGGAATAAAACGGGAATACCAACCCCGACCATGCTCAGGTATGGCAAAAGCAGTATATTTCTTACTCTCTTCGGCCATTGGTATTTGGTGATATGCCAGCTTGAGATCTACCTTCGACAAGTATCTGGCTTTTCGGAGCTTATCCAAAATATAATCAATGGATGGCAGTGGATACCCATCTTTGATCGTAACTTTGTTGACCCCTCTGTAGTCGTTACACTGTCGAAAATCATTCTCTCCTCTTCTCGTTATTACTGGCGCACTTCTCCAACGGCTGGAAGATGGCTCGATGATTCCTAGTTTGTACAATTTTGCAGCATTGCCTTGGGCCCAAGTTTACATGGCTGGCGACATCCGTCTGATTCCATGTTGTACTAGCGTTTCGTCCGTGACACGTATATGATGTTCCGTCAAGTCTGTCATTCCGTGTTCTTCTGACTCGGGCCATACCCATTTATTTACTATGGCTTGGATTATACTCTTCTGCTCGTCATCAAGCGCAGAAATACCGGCACATTCGGCGAATATTAGCTTTTCGTCCTCTTATCTCTCGTTTGGCTCAAACTCATGCCATTCTCCTTGAAAAACTCTCCACAGTCCTTCTTTCAGCTTCTCTTTCATGTCCCAGGCCTTGCAGAAAGTGATGCCCAAGATGATGTCTTGTGTCAAAGTCTTCATTATTTTGACTCCAAAACGTTGAGTATATCCGTCGACTACTATATTAAAGTCCAGAATTCCGGCTGCTTTAGTAATACCTCCTGTCCCGCTCCTTGCACTGTTCCACACGGCTGGATACGACTCTTATAAAGTTCTGCCACTCTGGTGGTAATTACTGAAATCATCGCACCAGGGTCAAAAAGTGCTTCGAAATGGCGGTCGCCGATTGTCATGTCGAAGAAGTATCTTTTCTCCGTCCTAGATCCATCAATGTCCTCTCCATCACTTAGGTTTGGGTCGGATGTGACTTTCGCAGCCTCTCCTCTCCCCTGGACTTTAGGTACCGGGATCACATCCGTACCTTTTGTCCCATACTCTTCGGCCCTTCTCTCTACTTTTCTCTGGTGGAGTGAGCTCTCCTCACTCGACCGCCCTTGACTATTTTCTGACAGGAATTTAAACGTTTTCTCTTCGGTCAAATCGTCTATACCTATGACTGGCTCTAAACTTTCCCTAACTCTGCTCTCTCTCTCTCTAATTCTAACTCTTGTTCTATCTTTACCCAACTACAACTAGGCGCGAATCTATTTGCGCGCTCACTCTCTTTTTCTACTTTACTTGGCTCGACGCTCTCGGCTCTACTCTCCACGACACACGTCTCATAAAACTCGGCTCTCCGCTCTACGTTACACGGTTTACAAAACTCGGCTCTTCTCTCTACATCACACGGCTCGTAGCTCTCCTCATTACACTTCTCAACAGCATCTCTTACTGCCTCGTTGGGTTAGAGGGGGAACAGAGCTGTGCTGCGCCCCCTATACACCGTTTCCTAAGGCGGCTCTAACTGCTTCGCAATTCGGACAAGTCAAGAAGTTGCATCCTGAGCTTTTACATACCAGGCATGCTTATGTTTGGGCTGGCTTCATGGGGCATTGATTTGAATAATGCATCTGTTGTCGGCATGTGAAACAGATCCTCTGAGGACAATCTCTGGCTCAATGTCCTGGTGTCTGGCAGTGAAAACATGCCCCCACAAACTCCTTGGGTGTCGTTGGAGCTGATGTGCCATTTTACCCCGATTTAGGTCCGTTTGGACCATTTGGCTTGGCGTAATTTGGTTTTATCCCCGTTGAAAACATCCCAGGATACGCCATTAGATAAGTAAAGTGCATAGGCATTTGCATGGCTTGGGCTGGTGGAGCACTGGCAACTTGGCCCTGTACCATTGCTGGTTTCTGGCTTGGCGTTGCTGAACTTATCGCCTCGACGCTCTTTTCTTCTGTCCTCGCTTTTTCTTTTGCCTCTTTCTTACACTTCTTCTTTTTCTTCGGCTTTTCAGTCTTTGCAGAGTGATCGCTCTCACTCGACTCTGACTCTTTCTCCATGGCTGCGACCTTTTCACTCCTACTATGTTTCTGGCCGCTCTTCTTTTCCTTCACGGCTGCTGGAGGAAAACGCATCATTTCTTTTAGTGGGGGTGGGGCAAATCTTTCGTCTAAGTCCTTGGCCCTCTCGTAATATCTCAAAATCTTCTCCATCTGGCTCAACGATTCAAAATGAAGTCTTTCCAGTTGACGGCGCTAGGCTAGCGTCAGGCCTTTATAGGCTAGTTTGACCTGTTGTTTCTGGCTCAGTGGTCGATTCATGTGACCCAAGATCAGTCGGTAACTGGTCAAATACGGGGAAATTTTCTCCTCTTTTCCTTGCGTCCTGGCTCGAAGTTCGTCTATGATGTCATCGTCGTCAACTGTTACCAAATACTCATTTTTAAAAGCTCTCTGGAACGATCTCCACGACGTTATTTCACGGCGTAATGAATCGCGGGGTCGAAACGATGTTGGTCGGACTCCATCTGCTGTACGTCGTTTCGTTTTGCGGTCTTTTTCCCCCTTTCCTCGGCACCAATTTGGCAATATCTCGGTCACTGGCCCTACTCTCAACACTATCTGACTCCTCATCGTACGCGGATAAAATTCTACCGCCCCTTTTTCGAGTGACGTTTGGGAACGGGCTACTTTCCGGCTCTGGGTACGCCTCCAACAAGAAGATCTTGTCGGACTGTCCAAGATCGTACCTTTCCGCGAATGACACGTCAACTTCCTCACTCAAGGCCAACCTCATCGCGGCCCGCAATAATCTTTCTCGTAGTACTTGTGACGTACCACTGATACACAATTGGTGTCTCAGTAGGCTCGTCACTACTTGTTTGATTTGCATGGCGTTAATCACCTCCCATGCTTGGCTAACGTTGGGAATTTTAATCAACTCGCACATGCGTCTCTTAAAATTCCCCTATCTCGCTGATTGTTTTTGCCATTCCGTATGAAAATCGGAGAAATTTTCTATGTTTAAAATTTTGACAAATTTCAAGGGGGTCGCACAATTTGTATACACGGCCCTGTACTACTTCAGTGCAAGGACGTACTCACTCGACGAAGGCCTCCTTTCAAAATTTTTCTTTTTCTGCCTGACTAGTGACTCGACTCTCCCTCTATTTCTCCTCCTCGATCGCTCTCTCTCTCTCTCACTATCTGTAGCCGCTATTACTACTACTAACGAGCCACTTCTTCTGGCTGCTGAATTTTAAATATCCCGGCGCGTCGTTTCTCTTGACCGAAATTTTAAACTTCAATGGTAAAGGCACTCTAAATTTTCATATTACACACGCTATGGCACGGACAACGCAAATTCTAACACTCCGGCATCTGGCAATTTAAATTTTCGAATTTTCTGGCCAAATCTGGCTGTCTCTGGCAATTTTAAAAATTCGAAAATTCTGGTCGGCTCTGGCAATTAAATTCTGAATTTTCTGGCTATTAATAAACAAAAAAAATTTGTCTGGCTCTGGCTATTGAAAATTCAGAATTCTGGCAACAATTTACACACACAATGAACAATAAATTATTTATAGTCGTGTCTCGGTTCGAGCTTGGCCCCACGTTGGGCGCCAAATTTTGTGACGTATTATTTTGAACAATTGAAATTTTTGCTCGACGTTTCTGCTTACGTCAGACAATATCTGACGCATTCAACATAGAAAACAAAAGGAAATTTAAGTAAATAAATTTCGCCTTCACTCACATCTACTACTCAATTAGTATTTTATTTACACTTTAATCCTTGTGTTTATCACAGCTCTCAACTACACTCGATCCATAATCCACTTATAGTTCACTCAACAAGAAACGGTAACAAAAAAATTCTATCACAGCGACGGTCGTGGTACCGGCGCGGCAATCTCAAAAAACGTTATGGCGGCGAAAGTATAGGACACCTGTGGCGTCTCGAATTTCCCTCGTGGACCGTCTTCGTCTTCTTCTCGTTCTCCACAAGTGGTACTGGCCCTGCCATCTACTACTTTCTCTCGTTACGCTAGCCGCACGACCTACTTTCGCTCAACTAGTGGGTCAGCTGGGGGTACTAGCTTTCTCTTAATTACCATGATAATTGGGCCTGTCAACTCGGGGCTTTTCCGACGGACGGCGCGACGATTCAGAATTTTCGACAGAACTAGCTCGCGTGAAAATTCACATCGTCACAGCATTGAGTCTGAGAGAAACAGTAAAAAAAATTTTTAAGTTAATTTTTTAATAAAAAAAATAAAATTTTTTATATTAGTAATATTATATAAATTCAATAGGAATTCTGTAGAAATCCGCTTGGATTTCTAGACGAAATTCGTACGGATCATTTTTTCCTGGAAATTATATATTATATAATATATAATTGATTTCATTGTCAACAACTAAAATTGATTTTGTAAGAAAATAATATATAAATAGTTGTAATTAATTTAATTAAATAATTTATTTAATTATTTCTTCAATTTTTATGAAAATGATTTATGTTTTCCATTATGGCGCCAAAAAAAAATTGTCTTTTAGGAAATATAAAATAGCAAGTGAAGTCAAAGTATGCGGGCACAAGAAAATTTGTTTTTTCAGTATTATAGAGGCTGATAATATTATTTTTCATTTTTTAGAGTTCTAGCAAAGTATGGAATGAGAATAAAAATCTTTTTGTAATTATATCCGAAAATATAAATTTTCAATGAAAAAAATACATAAGAAATATAATTTTTTTTTGTAATTTAATTATCTTTATATATATCAAACTTTCTCTACAAAAAATTAATTATCAAAAATTTAAATAAAATTCTTTGCATAATTTCAATTATTTTCAAAAATTTATCACAATTCAAAGATTTTCAAAATTTACTATTTTTAAAAAAGTTCAAGATAAGTAGATTTTTGTAGAAAAATTTTCCAATTTTTTTAAGCTTATTGAATTCTTCTTACAAGATAAGTATTCATTAAAATTTTTTTAAATGGGGGAGAATTGGGCGAAATGATAAACTCTCAAAATAGTTAAAATTTATTATCTTTCGAAGCAAAAAACATACCATAAAGCTAAATGTTACGTGGTAAAAAACAAGACCGCTCATCTAAAATAAACCCAAATTTTTTATTTATTTTAAAATTTTTATTTTTTAACTCTACAACTGTTTTAGAACACAGATGTTTATAAATTAATGTTTAAAAATTATAAATTACCTATTTTAGGCATACTTTAACTTATCTACTACTTAAAACCTAAGCAGAAAATAGTTTTAGTAGAAAACAAAACTTTTTTATTGAAAGTTGTTGAGGACAAGTTACTTTACAGTATTGAACTATACATATTTACATCTAAACAGATTTTTTGCCTAGAAAGAAATATTTTTGCAAAATTTAACAAGACAATATGCGGCGCTAGAGGCCGCGGTTGAACTATCATCATCACACAACTTTAAATCACTCCACATTATTTCGTTTCGACAGTTTTTTTTGCCAAATTATTGTCAAAACGGAGATGACCCCCCTGCAGAATACTCTCCTCTATCATTCTTAATAAATTTCATCTGCAAAAATGTATTAGAAAAACGAATAGAGTATTCTATGGAAGCCCTTTTTCGATCAATAACAAATGTTTAAACATTTTTAAAAAAATTATTTATTATAATTGTGCAAAATACCGAGATGTCCCCGAATAGTGTATTCTATGGAAGCCCTTTTTCGATCAATAGGGAATGTTTAAACATTCAAAAAAAAAATTATTTATTATAATTGTGCAAAATACCGAGATGTCCCTCCTACAGGGTCCCTTCCGCTATTATTTAAAAAAATCCTAACCCAAAATATTTTTTTCTTTTTGAATTGAGTGTATTCTATGAAACCACTATTATTTCCCATATGACCTCAATTAAATTTTTTTGAAGAATTTTATTTCTTTTGAAGATAATTTAATTCTTGTGATAAAAATTGTCGTTTATGAAAATAATTAAATTTTGCAAAGAATTTCTTAAGATTCATCAGAATAATTGAATTTTTGTGAAAATTTTGTTATTCAAAACTCCAAAAACTAAAAATTGTATTTTTTTATTTTATATTTTTAAAAAATTTTATTTTTGCATTCTACAATTACAAAAAAAACATTTTATGTGCCTTTACATTACTGTCAGTTATTTGTAGAAATTTAATTATAGTATTATAAGTTAATCCAAAATTTCTACTAATTTTCGACTAACTAGAAGTTTTTATTGGAAAGCTGAGGTTTTTTCCCAAAACATACATAATTTTCAGAAAACCGAATTTTTGTGTTTTCGAGAAATTAAATATTGAATATAGCGCGTCACGTTTCCGCGCGGACGCTTTGCGCTGCGACGATGTACTGTACAGTGTTTAACGAACTTCAGATTATTGGAGATAGGTGCGTAAAGATTATAAGAGTTATAACAGATAATTCAAACTACTCTCTGAATTTTACAGGGTTGAGACTGTCATTAAAATAGTATAATGCCTGCATTATTGTTCTTTTTTTTATTTTATATTTTTTTGTAATTTTTAATATATTTTTAATTTTTTTATACTTTTTTTCTTATTATTTGTTTGTTATTGTATAATGCTTGCATTATTGTTTTTCTTTATTTTATATTTTTTGTAATTTTTAATATATTTTAAATTTGTTTTACACTTTTTTGTTTTATATTTCTTTTTAAAAATTAACATTAAACAAAAACGCTGCAAAATCATGTATTCATCATTATTATTTAGATTTTGCCTTTGACTATTTTTTGGTTCCTTTTAGAACTTTTTTATTTTTATTTAAACCCTTTATTGAACCACTTTTTAGAACTTTTTTCTTAGCAACCTTTGATTCCGCAAACACATCATATTTTGTCTCTAATGAACAAAACAATAAAATGCCTTTATACCTACGAAAGATGGTGAATTACTTCTAAAGAAAACTTCATTAGAGACAAAATATAATGTGTTTGCGGAACAAAGGTTGCTAAAAAAAAGTTCCAAACAGTGGTTCAATAAAGGGTTTAAATAAAAAAGTTCAAAAAGGAACCAGAAAATAGTCAAAGGCAAAATCTAAATCAAAATGATGAATAAATGATTTTGCAGCCTTTTTATTTATTGTTAAATTTTAAGAAGAATCTGTGACCCTGAGCCCTAATAAATATAAAATTTGCTGGAGAGGTACTTACGGAACTCCCACTTAATAAAATAAAATTTGATGACTATAACATTAGTAAGCCTTTTACCACGCGAATTAAAAATTAAAAGATTGACAAAGACAACAAAAAAGTTGAAGATGCTACAAATATAGTTACAGAACAAAATAAAAAAGAAAGAACAAAATGCCAGTCACTGGCATATATTAACACACCACTTTAGAAATAAGTAATGCATTCAAAATCAAGAGGACCACACAAATAAAACGAAATGAACAAAAGAGTATAAGAGCTCTCTGACAGACATCTGTACACGACAACTGACAACAACAGTTCATGCGAGACTGAAGAGTTTTCTATTATATACATATTAAATTATAAAATATATTACGATGTAATGTTCCCTGGAACGTAACATGTCCTTTTTGCAAAAAAAATTTTAAACAAATGATTATAAACTACGTAAGAATTTTCAATGCAAAAATTCAATAAAATAGGTAAAAATTGAAATTTTATAAATTCGAGTTATTTTTTAAATGGAGTAAATGAATAGAAGATTAAGAAAAACGAATAATAATTTATCCAAATCAACCATAACTAACGAAAGGAAAAACAAGAAGAAAAAAGTTATATAAAAAAATATAATTTGTTTATTAATAGTCTCGGTATAAATTAATTTATACATATTTGGAACTAACCCCTTGGCTGTCAACGAGATTTCCACTGTTTAAGTCAAAAGTGTTTTGAAAATTTTTTTTAATGTATTTTCATGAAACTTGGTATCTTAATGTTTTCGGGGTTGCTAAATATGAATCTGAAATTAGTTTTTCAAAATTCAAAATGGCGGATTACAAATAAAAAATTAATTGGATTAGCTTAAATGTTACTTGGGGGTTTTAGTATTACGTAGCTGCCTACAACGGCGTGTTTATATATGACAAACAAATTAAAAATTAATCAAAATATATAAAAAAATTTTAAAATATAAGGAATGTAAAATACTATGGCAACCTTCTCGTGGTATATTCTGGGGTCGTGAATTTGAAAAATGTAATAAACTATAAAAATTAAATTCACTACCTGATGTCAGGGTATTTGGTTAAATACCCATTCTTTAAATATTTTTAAAAAATTGAATTTCAGAGAACTGACAAATGATTCTAGGTTTCAACTCTCTGCCTACGCAAGTGACCTTTATCGACAAAAAAGACAAATTGGGCGCGTGGTAAAGACAACATTTAATTATTTTCATAAACAATTAAAAATAATTAAATTATTAATAATAATTAATTAATTAATAATTAAATTCAAAATAGCGATTATAAAAGACCAAATGATTAACTTTTTAATTTCTTTTTGGTCGGTATTTGAAGCCGCCATTTTGACTTTTCGACCACGGATTATGAATTAGTGAGCTCAAAAACATTTGTATGTTATGTGGAATATTATGTTTAAAAATAAATAATTTTTTTTGAATATTTATGACACAAAAACTTTATTTTCACTTGAATGGAAGGGATTAAATAAAATACTTAATTCTTCACCATAGACTTTTTCATCTCGAATACAAAATACTCTTTGCGCATATGCAGTCGCCATGACAGTTTCCGCGAAAGTTATATTCTCGGTCATTTTTTCCTGTTCAACATGTGTTCTGCGATGAGTTTACCTTTTTTAAAAGTTAATATTGACGAAAATAATGTACCAGGGGCCAAATTAAAGTATGTATATATTGAGGGCAATAATGTTGTTGAATTACGACGATTTTTAACTTGTAGAAATCAAGTAACAAAGGGGAATAAAGGATTTGATTGCAAGGTAAGTATTTTTGTTTACTTTTTCTGATTCATTTTTCATGTGTTATTTTAAAACTTAATCAAGTAATCATATATATACATAACAATAACATTACCTATGAAATTTAGTATTGTTATTGTAACTTAAAAGTTCACAACAACGCTTTGTAAAGCTTAAAATGATAATTTTTAATTATATAATTGAAAACATTTATAAATTTAAAAACTTTGTAATTTATAAAATTTATTCCTGATACATTAATTTTTGAAAATTGGCATTTGTGTTTAAGGGGACATTCCAGTTTAAAACAGGGAAAAATTCGTCTTTTTGGGGATTTAATTTAAAAAAATTACCACATCTATTTATAATTTTTTTACATATAAACAATTTTTTTAAGAACATAAAAAATTGTTTTTTCACTTTTAGTCCAAGATGGCGGCTATACGTGACATTTTCAAAAATGTCTATTTCCCCTGGTGTAAACGATTCCAAGAGTTCAAAAACAGATAGAGATATGAACTAAACGACATTCTCTTCGTTAGATATTTCTCCAGGGGTGGAACCTCAAAAAAGTAAAAATTTCCTCCCCTTCTTTTTTAGGGCACTTTTTCCCCAAAACATGAAAAAACACATGTTTTTATTCAGAATTTCTCTTATAGAAAAAAAGGTGCCACAAATTTTTCAGTTTTTGAGGTTCCACCCCTAGCCATGATGGTAATAAATCAAACGCAGTTTGGTTTTTCAAAATTGGTTCAGTAGAACTCGAGCTAACACTTTTACCAGTTCAAAAAAGTACATTTTGAGAAAAACTCATTCAAAAGTTTTTATTCATAAGTTTTGAAATTTTTTGTCTTTTTTCAAAAATGCAAATAAGAAAACATTTAAATCATTCGATTTCTTATCTGCATACAAATACATATTTGACATGGCGAAGAATAAAAATGTATAACTTTTGTTTTACTTCGAATTTTGCAATAATATTATAGGAGAGTATTCTTGACACTATAAGAAATCCGAAAATAAAATTAAAAAAAAATCAATTTTTTAAACATTTTGAACTGGAATGTATGTTTTTGTATAAGTTTTCTGGTCAAAGACCAAATCCGTCCAGTTTAGCCACGGTTTGCCCTATGTAAAAAAGTTGGCAATGCAAAATATTGAAAATTACGACAATAATTATTTTTTTTTAATTTTTCGAAGCAATTTTTAATTTTAAGTATCAAACTTTGTCAAAAAAATATTGAACTTCCATAAATAACAAATATTTAGATGAGTTAAATTTTCAGCGGTCCCTCCCCTTAATTCTACCATTTATTGATGAATGTTGCAAGTATTGTTTTAATATTTGTGTACGGAACCTGCCATTGCAGTGCGAGTTCAACTCGCACTTGTCCAATTTTTTTTATATAATTATATGAACCTTGTTTCAATTTTAAACTGTATTCCTAGATAAATAACATGGAGGAAATTTCCCCACAACCAAATACCGGAAAATTTCAATTATGGAAGCATTTACAAACATTTAATAACAACCTGTATTTTACACGAGAAACCCATTCAACTTTCTACAAATAATATTTTTTCTGCAGCACAGGACAAAGAGAACAATAATAATAATGTGGATGTGGATTACAGTACTTCTAAACCTCTAGCTAGAGGGAAACAATATTTTGATAGCGGACACGTACCGAATATTGTTGATGCTGTAAATGATGGGAAAAAAATTACTGTTGTAAAACTCATGTATTAGCTTCTTTTAGGCAACAGTATTATAATGTTAATGTAATGTTGCACAATGAGACTGGAGACGTAGTAGATGCGAATTGTCAATGTAAAGCATCCACGATGGGTCGATGTAGCCGTTCAAATGGCTATAACAGAACGATATTGGTGTAATTTTATGATTTGGACACCTCAAGATTTTCATATTCAAAGGGTCAGATTTAATTATGATTTATATTATGATTTATATTTATGAATTACTCCACTTATTTCTAAAGCAATGAGTTTTCATAAAAATATTTTATTACCAAAACATTTCTAAATGAGAGTGCCAAGAAAGTTGACTCCCTTCAATTTTGACTTCGGTGAATTTCGATTTTAATGAATGTTTTTAACTTAAAAATTATTTTTGTAATATCATCTGATTTAAAACATTAATAACACAGTCCTGCGAGGGTCAGTTTATAAAATGAATGAGGGTGATTCTTGTATGTTTTTTCGCGCTGAACACGAACCTGTTGTCCAAAATGGTCCATCACGTCAGGATTTTAAGAAATTCCAGGTTAAATGTCCCAAAAATGGCCATTTTTGGGATTTTTTTCTGGCAAACTGAAATTTTTTCTTTAATTTTCTATATTACTTATTTTTTCTATATTACTTTTTTTCTATATCTTATTAAAAAGTAGAACAGTTAAAAGAGTAAAATAAGAAAATAAATAATAATGTTCCACTTCAAAAGAACTAATTTTTTTAAATATATCATAATGGAAATTTTTTGGAATTTTATTAAAAAGAAATTTGAATTTTTTTGAATCTCTTTAATTGTCTTTTTTACATATCCAAAAATCATTAAAATGCATCAAATTTTTTTAAAAAATGCGTTATTTAATTTTTTAATCCCCTCCATAACTCCTACAACATTGAAATTTTTAAGTTGAAAATTTCAGATAGTTGTTTTTAATTGCTTAGAAATGTATGAGAAAATATAGGCGGGTCCATTTTTCCATACTATTCCGACTATACCCTTTATCGTAAAAATCGCCTATATGTGATTATGTGCATTGCCGTATATGACAAATAGCATGACCATGGTTTTTGTCATTATACACAAAAACCATATTTTTTAAAAATTTGAAAAAATTATATGTTAAAGGGGACATTATAAGGTACTTTTTAAAAGTAAAATTACAGTGGTCACTTAAATGCTGATCTACAAAAAAAAATTTTGAAAAATTGAATTTTTTAAAACTTTTTTGAAAAAAATCTTGATTTTTTTCTAGAATTGTTATATTTACATTTAATAAATATTTAAATTTAATTAAAATTGATTCAGTAGTATTTGAGAAAAATAAGATTTTTAGTTTTTGTTTCGTCCTTCATAACTTCTAAAAAGCGAATTTTGAGCTCAAAATTGGAGAAAGTTAGGGGAGTGCTGTTAGGGTTGGACAGGTGTTAGAGTTGAGCCATCGCGTTTATTTTGTGTTATCACACTAGCGCCATCTGTTTTTGTACATAAATTCTTGCTACTAATGCCAGTCAACTTTTTACATGAGTTTCAGTCAAGTATACGAACGTAGACTTTTGTTTTTTGCGAGTCATTGTTATACGCTCAACAGAAACTTTTTTGTGGTGTCAAAAAAAGAGAAGTAAATGTAGAAGAAATATGCCAAAGACAAAGTAAATTTATTGAAATTGTTTATTAAGATGTTATACGAAAATGTGAAAAGAAATTTGGGGTTTTGTGTGACGCGTTTGTGTTCTGTGTATGGTATGTCGCAAAACGACGCGTGAGTTAGCGTTGAGCCAGGCGATGTCGTCAGGGTTGAGCCGCCCAAAATATTGCAATTACGAAGCGTACTTGCAACAGAAATTCATTTTTTGACTTAAGGAGGTGTCAAAAACTTTATTTCTAACGAAAAAAGAGGGAAAAAATTTTTTGATAATCTTTTTTTATTGTTTTAATTTAAAAATTTTTGATTTCATTCTTAAGAAATAAAATATCTAATCTTATGCAAAAATGCACAATATGGGATTTGATTTTAATTTCATGGTTCCTTTCCTCATTTTCAAGTGTCATTCTATTATTTGAAGGACATTTTTAACCATTTACCTAAATATTTCATTGATTTTCTACAGTGGCTCAACCCTTACACCCATGTTCAACCCTTACAACATTAATTTTTTTAAATTGCTTATAACTTTGAAACTTTTGGCCGAATTTTTTTGCAATGTACAGCAAAAACATTGCATTTGAGTTGATCTTTCCAACAATATGCGCGAAAACGTAAAATTCGCACTGCAGAGGAAGTTATGAAGAAAATTCAAAACTATGACCAACCCTGACAGCACTCCCCTATATTCATAGGGATAAAATATATTGGTCAAATTTTGAGGGAAATCCTTTATAAAAAGCTTCAAAATTAGCAAAACGGCGGCATATTTTCCGAAAAAATAAACTTAATTTTCTTGAAAACATCACCTTTTTAGGCTCAAATTTTTACGATTACTTCATATCAGTATAAAGAAGAGATGACATGAGTTTCAAGTGGGTTAAACCATATTTGTACTCTGTAAAAAAAGTATTGGGAGGTACGGGATTCTGCATTGCGAATGCCAACCTGGTAATACGGTATTCGCAAAATAGCGCATTGGGTGTCGTGGTGAATGTGAAAATCAAGGGGTCCCAATGCGGTGCAAGTTTTAGGCTTTAAAAAAAATACGTGACAGGAGTAAATAATCAGTGTCAGTGGATCAAAATAAGAGTTAAAGAAATGAAAAATACTAATACCAATTTTACGTCATTTTAACCGATCAGTGCCGTATTTGTTGGGTGATAACTGTTAGTCGCACATTATCGAGAAATTTAAGAGACCATCGAACACCGTTAATTAATTTAATATAATTAACGACCCAACGTTGGAACGTGATTAAGTAATAAAGAAATGATTGTTTATTATTTTTAAGTAATATAACAATAGAAAAGATTTTGATAGACATCTTGGGCCAATATCATATAAATATTTTTCTAAGCAGTGAAGGGGTTAATATTTATAATAAAATTCAAATTTATTTATTAACAAATATATAAGAAATTTAACAAATTTTATATATAAATTTAAATAAAAATTAAATTAAAGGAAGTTTTGAATTGTTTTAGTAAAAGATGTGAAATTAATTGAACCGACATGAATACCTTTGTTAATTTTAAGAACATTTGGTAGACATGTGTAAAATGCAAGTAGTCTTAATTTTTTCTATACTACTCAGGCCTGAGTCTTAAGCCCTTTAAGACTCGTCGCGACATCCTGGCCAATGAGTCCAATAAAATTAAAATCTGTTTTTACTCAAATCTACCATCTTCAGAATTTTATCACTTTTTTTCAAAATTGTATCCGTTGTTGCCAAGTTTTTAAATCGTGTACAGCGTTGTGGTTACTTTTGCTTCCCCACTGTTCCCTATTTAATAACTTTAATAAATAGTTTCTAATCTGCTTTAAACTTTTCACAATTAATATTCAGCAGGTTTTTAAAATTTTGTTTAGAATTTTGAAAATGGTATATCTCTAAGGAAAATGAATGAAACGTAATAAAATTTTCAGGGAATGCAATAAGCATTCCCTATAAATTTTATTAAAGTGCTATTTAGAAATTTGAAACAACCTTGTATAGTATACCTTATTTTTCAATTTGTCATTTTTTATTTTTGTTTGTGCAACGCTGAGAGCAAAAGCTTTTTTAAGTTTTTTTCTACACTTTTCCGAATTTTTTCTTAAGGAAAATTTGAGGAAATCGTGTAATATTTCCAAATATTAGGTCTTGGGCTTTGAAGGTACACACCTCAGGAATATTTACTACCAAAAACTTTAATGATATTGCAAAGCGTTTCTTTTTGACACACATTTATTCTCAAAATGGGCCTGTGGGCCAAACCGGACCGTTTTCGGTGGGGCAAACCAGCCATAGAATGTTTCCATTAAATTAAAGTTTAATAAAAATTATTTTTAAATAAAATGTTTTTTTCATTAAAATATTTACTTACAATGAAAAATAATTGTCTTCCAATGAGAATTGGGCCCTTTAATATTGTTTCTCGGATAATGACAAACATTTTTATTTAAAAAATCATTATTTAATTAAAAATCAATCCTGAATTAATATTTTCATTACTACAACCATCATTTACATGATTCTTTATGTTTTTTATTATTATAGATTATGTAAATGCAATATTATAAATAAAAAACCAAACGGTCCGGTTTGCCCCATTGGGGGGTCTGGTTTTCCCCACTCTCCCCTACTTAAAAGATGCAGTTTTTTCTAATCTTTCAAATTTACTAAACTTTTTTGATATGCCCATTTACATTAAGGAGACATTCTAGTTTAAAATGTAAAAAAGATTAATTTTTTTTGTTTTTATTTTCGGATTTCTTATAGTGTCAAGAATACTCTCCTAAAATATTATTGCAAAATTCGAAGTAAAACAAAAGTTAAACATTCTTATTCTTCACCATGTATTTTAATTTTTTTCGTTTAATTTTTTTTTCGTATACCTATTGCATCCGCCATTTTTTATTTTAAAAAATGATGTCATATTTGTAATCAGCGACCCCAAAAACCCCTCCGCACAGTAGTCTGAAACCCAAATCTAGGTGGACAAAACTTTTTTCTCAAAATTTCTTAAATTAATTTACTTGAAATTAGTTACTCGGAGGTTATTTAGGTTGCTGATCACAAATCTGAGGTCAGTTTTTAAAAATTAAAAATGGCGGACCTAATATTGTGAACATGGATGTTAAAAATGTAGTGGATTCTATTAAAACATTGTATATAGGGGTTTTCGGGGTCGCTGATTACAAATATAAAGTCAGTCTTTCTATTTCTTGCATTAACAAGCCACGACAAGTTACTGCATGCTGTGTCGCGCCTCTTCGCCCAGTCTAATATGTCGCGCGCCAGTCGATTTGAAGACAGATATTTTAAAAACTGGCAAGAATCTTTTACGTCTTCTAAAAGTTGACGTCTTCATGAATATTTCTCAGTAAATAATATCTCGGCAGAGAAAAAAACCTGTGATACAGCAATCAAAACAATTTTTAATATATGACATATTCTTACTCAAACAAAATAAATATCATAATTCATAAAATCACAACAACAACAAATATTTGAATACTTCGATTTTCCGACATTTGGCCAGCTAGAACCGGCTCTCAGATCACTTTGCTCCATAACCATTTTCAGGCAAATCCAATGATTTTGAAAAAAATGTCCGCCATATTGGATCCGCTATTTTGAATATTAAAAATGTTATTCATTTGTAATTATCGACCTCTAAAACCCCCGAGTAATGATTTTCAAGCAAATCCGATGATTTAAAAAAAATGGCAAAACTTATGAACAAAAACTTTAAATGCGTTTTTCTCAAAAGTCTTTTTTGATCTGGTAAGACTGATATCTCGAGTTCTTCTGAAGCGATTTTCAAAAATCAAACGGCTTTTGATTCAACGTCATCATGTCTATAAGTGGAACCTAAAAAACTAGAAAATTTTTAACTCTCCATTTTTTATAAGAAAAATTCTGAATAAAAACACCTTTTTGCATATTTTGGGGAAAAAGTACTTTAAAAAGGGCGGAAAGAAAATTTCACTTTTTGAGGTTCCACACCTAAAGAAATATCAAACGAAGAGAATGTCACTTTGTTTTTGGTTTTATCTGTTTTTGAAAGTTTGGAATCGATCTTACCACCGAAAATGGGCATTTTCAAAAATGGCTTATATCGCCGACATTTTAAAATAAAAATGAAAAAAATTTTGTTTTACAAATTCTTAAATAAATAATTTATTACCTGTAAAAGAATTTTTTTAAATAAATGTGATAGTTATTTTAATAATATATACTTAAAAAGCCTTCTTTTTGTCAGTTTTGAACTGGAACTGGAACACATGCAAATGAAAATTGTGTAAACGACTTTATAATCATTTGTTAATCATGGTTATAAATATTAAATAAAAAACAATTTACCTATATTGAAAGCTGTTGAAATTTAAATACTTTCGGAGACATTAAAAACAAAAACACTTTATGGAGTTTACAAAATTAAGTGAAATTAATTAATATTATTAATATTAAATACAATTGTTGTTAACAATTATTTAAACAATTTTTAACTAAGATTGTTTATTTGAAAATATTTTTTTCTTTCTAGAATCAGACGTTTATTAGTATAACTCTGGAATAAAAGCTTAAACAACGTAGTTCTTTTAAACAATTATTGTTATAAACAAGTAAGAATGTGAATTTCATGAAATTCAATTTGAATTAATTGAATTTACAATAAGTTGCTATTAGCATTTGTATAAAATTTGCATTCTATTTGAATGACACTATAAGTAGGGAAAGCAGGCTAGATGTGATTCCTGAACGTTAGTAAAGCCATTGTTTTAGAGATGGCGCTGTTTACATTCTAGGCCGACTTTATTTAAAACACACTGGCAAATGTTACGCGCGCGGCGCGAACGTGATTTTCAATTTATTATTATTATGTAAATTTCATAATTTTTTTGTTTTAAAATATAAATTGTTGAATAATTTTCTTCAAAAATTTAATTATTTTCAACAAAATTTTAAAACAATTTCGCAAATGAATACAAATATTTTCTAAAATTTTAATAAAACCTTTGAAAAAATCTCTGATGAAGATCAGTGGAAAAAATTCAATTATTTTTTAAAATTTTAACAAATATAAAATTATTAATTACAATTGTTAAACAAAATCGTTTATTTTCAATAAATTAAAGGAATTTTTTGTAAGAATCCAATTATTGGCCAAATCTTTAATAGTGTTCTATAACATCTATAACTTCAAATACCGAAATAAAACGATAGATAAACATCAGGAAAGGAAATAAAATGATTTGCAATCATTTGTGTATTTCGAATATTAATATTTTTTAATACTTTGTTTATCACGTATAACATATATAAATTAAAATTTATTAAATATTTTATACATAACATTAGTTTAATTATTAACATCAGTCTTCTATATGAATAATATTTATAAATTTTTAATTCAGTTATGTTGAGTAAAGCTTTGCTAACTTTTTGTGTTCTGAACTTTTCTTTTGCAAATTTTTGGTGTAATCATTTGCATATTGCCGCATACGAAACTGTAAATAATAATGCACAATATATGCCAAAATTTCAGTAGCATGATTGACGCAGGGGAAGTTAAATGACTTTTGAGTTATTTCATTAACCACTGTATCATAAACGTTAAGATTTTCGCAATTTCGGACGAAACTTTGTTCTATTATTTCCAAAAAATTGTATAATAAAATATTTGCATGTTGAATTTTTGGATTACGAGTTTCGTCTTTTGTGATGAGCTGAGCAATTGGATGATTAATAATTGTAGAAGCATTTTCATCTAAGTTAACAAACACAGGTCTACAAGTAACACATTTGGAAAATTGTTAAAACTCTTTGCAAATATTGCCAGTAACAAAGTATAAAAGACACTGAGTTACATAGGGTAGGTCGTAGTCGTGATCGGTAGCATTTATAAAATCTCTAAAATCGTTATCGTCTTGGGAAATAACAACATTTAATTTATTTTTTATTTCTTCGACGAAAGACTTCTTTTCGTTGTAGTTGTAAATTTCATTAAGTCTAGTCATTGAGATTAAAGGTTCTGTGGGAATATCTGTCAAAGAACAGTTTCCTATTCGAGGTGGCGTCAAAATACTGTAAAATGACAATATTTTGTAGATTTGTAAGAATGTAGGAGTCCCGGGGTGGTCGTTACTGCCTCCTGACAATCGGACAGTCCCAAAAAATCTCTATAAAATAATCATAAAAGATTAGCTATTTGATACACGTCAGTCTAAACTTTAAAGTCAGATAAACCTTGACTTATTTCTGAATTCGTATCAGAAAAACATTTATTAAAATAAAAATATATTATACAACATTTATTGAAGGAAAATTGATTAGTAATTGAAGTATAATACCGCAATTGATACTCCTGTTACAATTACTACTGCTACTTATTAGTACTAGATCTGATGTTGATACTACTTATTAGACACAAAACTAATTATTACGAAGGACAAACACAATTATACAAATACGCCGATTAAATTTACAAATATTTAACTAAATATTATTAGTTGGATATAAAATTAATAATTACAGACAGACACATTTATACAAATAGAAAGAAGCAAATTCATTGATTGAACTTATAATTATTTAACTAAAATTTTGACATGTTGGCTAAGTCGAAAAAAATACCTCCAATGAATCTTGATTGATTCGACCTGTGCAGACAATATCATACTTTAAGTATTCTAATAAATATTGGCAGATATCTAATGTTGAGCGTAAAGTCATTCTCAAGCCACAAGCAGTATCATCTGTTAAGAAATCTTTCGGGCTGATGATTCCATCTTTTACTCTTTTTTCCCAAGCATTTAAAAAAACCAGAGAATCTTCAAGGACCTATTAAAACAAACGAAACAATATAATCATGATAAGTTTTCTAACATTAAAAAACATTTTCAATGTGAATAAAAACCTTACTTGAAGATCATTACAGCCAACTCGCAAACCTGTTTCTGATGTTGTTTGGTTGAGTGCATCAAACATATTGTTTAAAAACTCACAAAAATCAGCCGTACTCTCGGAGTGTTCGAGCTCTTTTTCAAATGGTTTATAAAATTGCAAAGCGCGAGCAACGGAATTGCTAAAAATCTATATATGTATCAAATATTTTAATTATACAAGCATAATAGGAACAAAACAGATTTAAGTTTTAAAAATTAAATCACCCAAAACACTTAAACCTAAACTTATAACTCACCTGAACAGCGAGACCTACTCGCATTTTTGCGTAATTGTTTTTCATTACATTTATGTGTAAGGCAGAAAGCTTTGGACACAGTTTCTGTCCAAGTGATACAGTTTGTTCTAACTCATACAGCACTTCAAAATGTTTCCAACAGATTGGGCTTTTATCTGGATAAATCTAAAAGTTGATTAAAATAAATATTAAACTTTTATTCCTTCTATTACTAAACTGTGAATTGTGTATATTAAAGAAATACACACTTGAAATTTTCCTGAACTCGCCAAACGATTCCTAATAGTTTTTACCAGATGTGGCGTGTCGGAAAAAAAGAACACTTTTCTTTCTTCATTCATTGGATGTTCAAACCAGTTTTTAAATAAAGGACTCAATTTTCCGCTACAGCCCATCTCAGTCCATACTTGTCTATTAGGCTTTCCACCATCAGCGACGATTACATGGATTTTTGCGCCTGCATTTTCTAAAAGCACAATCGCTTGCACAATCAATTTCGCCAAAATATCCCCAGTAGTTGATCCGTTGGAAGCAAATACTGCTATTGGTTGGGAATAATTATCATATAAGGGCTGAAACATTATAACCAACCCATGGTCAGCAACAAGATTTTTTCTTGGTTCACAGGATTTTCCATTTCATTGTTTCCAAAGTCTGCAACTCCTGTAAACTTCATTGTTTTTTTATCAAGAAGCAGCTGTTTTCGAGTGCTCATTTCGTCCACTAAGATTAACCCATGTAATTCTTGATCAGACTTTTTGTCGAAGTGTTCTTTTAATATTTCGAAAAACTTTAACTCGAACCCACAGGGACATTTCATTCGAGATAGATATCTGAAATTAAAATTATTGTAAATAAATTATTTATTAAATTGATTGAAATAGGGAAGTAGTTATTTTAAAAATTTATTTATTTAATGTTATACCTGCGGATAGTTCGAGTATCTGGTAATGGTAAGATTTTGTTGTCACGTATCATCCTATAAGTGACTGGTGAACGCATATGTAGTAAAATACATAAAATAACCCACTTATCTGAATATCTATTTCTATTAGAAGTTTTAACTTTTGAAGATTTTAAAATCTCCTTTATGGCCAAGCGTTCATTGTCACTAATATTTTTGTTATTGTCTAATAATTGACTTAATGTGGTTTCCGATATTTTCATCAGTTTTTCTCTAGTTTGATTAAGTGTCTCTTTCAGCAAACGAACACGTACTTGAGCCCGGTTTTTACTCTTCCTATATTTTTTATTGAATTTTTCAGTCGCAGAATTTGTCCTCTTTTTGTGGGGCTCAAATTTTTAATTCGAACATATCTTGACGTATTGTTTTGCTGTCTTCGAATAATTTTTTTATTTAATATTTTCTTAACATTCTTACAAAATAGACATTGATTATTTCTCTTCTTTGACATTTTACTTTTATCATCTTCAGGAAGAAAAAGTGGACAGTGTTTGCTACGTACGAAGTTCAGTGTATTAACATCCGCAAAAGTTTTTAAAAGTCTTACATTTTGTTCAGTTAATTTAATGTCCTCACATCCTTGGAAAAGACGACGATTATCAATTACTACAATTAATTCCTTTAATTCTTTTACTGACTGTATTTTATCTGAACTTAGTCCGAATTCAGTATACTTTCTGCAATTGTCGTTAATATAAATATTGACGTTCATATTTTCATCGACTGTAACTCGTTTTTGGCAAAAAGTATCTATTTTTTCATTTGCGTCTTTGTATGCAATTAATGCAATAAAAGAAATGACATGCAACCCATTAAAAAACAATTTTGACTTGGTCCCCGATATTGGAAATTAAACGCTATTATTTTCAAAAATTTGATGAAACAAAGATACTTCTGGTGAAGATTTTTCAGATTGTTGAACATTTTCATTTTTCTTGGGACTAGATTCGTTGATTTAGTGGATATTAAAAGATTCAGAACATTCTGTTTCTTTTTCGAACGTTTTCGCAGTTTCGTCGTTTATTGATTGGTTTTCAAAGCAATTCATAATTTCTTGTGACTTCTTTTTTTTATTACTATATTGCTTTCTACTATGCAAATCGCTATCTGTTGAACCACGTTTTAGAGTTCTCTGTTTTGAAGAACATATTTCATGTTGGCCTAAATTTAAAGTTGACAGTGCCTCTTCTCGCAGTTGTGGTTTCCCTAATTTCGTCTGAAAAAAGTGTAAATTAAAATATTAAGTGAAAATAAATAAGGGCAAACTGTAAATAAATTAATTAAAATTTATTAGTTTTAAATAATGAATTTTAAACTTTTAGAAAGAGTATAAACAACAAGTGTAATTTACATCTACATATGAAATCCTACAAAAATTAATATTATATACTTAACTGTTCCAATAATATCTCCGTCAGTATTTTTTATTAACTTTTCATGAATAATATCACTTCCTTCAAAATGCTTTGCACAAACAGCATCGCCAGCTTTAACTTTGTAGTCATTGCGATTTATAGCTATTTGCCATTTCTTTATTGCTTCATTATTATTAGGAACATAAAAAAATTTAATCTTTTTCTCAATTTCTCCTTTTCTTTTATAACCGGAATCACAACCGACAACTATACACTTTTTGACCATTTTTTAAAATGGTCAAAATATTTAATATTTTAAAATTTTTAATATTAAATCAATATATTAGCTTTGTTAAAAACCTTAAAAACACATGGTAAACACATTTTGACAAGTAAGCCTAGAATATAGACAGCGCCACCTATGAACGTAAAGGTGTACTAAAACAAAGGAATTACATCTATCCCAGTTTCAGTGTCCTAAAAGCATTGCAATGTCATCGGGTTGGTATTTATTTATTAGCATATCAAAAAAGTTTTGTTAATTTGCATGATTAGAAAAAATACACCTCTCTAATATGTAAAAAGTTTACAAGTTTAAAAAGTTTATTAACAACAATAATAATTTTTTTATTTTTTTTTATTTGTCGTTTATACTCCTGCCCTATTGGCCTTACGCTCTCGACAACAGTCTCTGCTGATACTTTTAAGGATTAAGCATAACCATTCTACAAATATTAGCAACTTTATTTAACCTAGTGCGCCTACAGTGCGGCTTTCCAAGATAGGAGTACTCGCATCTGCCTGGGCCACCCGTAATTGGGTTTTCTCGCCAGAGAAGAGGGATTGAATTGGAGAGTCAATCAGATGTTAATGTCTGCTGGCGCGGTACAAAGACGGATCCGACCGCCGGATCAAAATTTATACTGTGTTGTAATGGCTGTGCGTCCGGCTCGGTATAGATTTGATGCCGCCGAACAATCGGCGTTGTACTGGCATTCGTTCGTCTGACAACCCGAGCGGTACAGGCATTCTACCGACTGAGAACTAATATCATTTATGTTGTTATTGTCATTGTTTTTTTAAAACAATTTAATGTTTTCTAAAATAATTATTTTTTTTAATTAACACATTATTTAGAATCTTCAGAAATAGATTTTTTACAATGCAAAAATTTAGATATAGTCTTATTGTTTTCAATAAAAATTAATAAATTAAAATGAATAAAATAATAATTATAGTAATAACAATTTTAAATCTTTTATGTTGTAAAAAATTTTTGTAGGAGAATTGTTTAAAGTTCAAATATTAAAAAAAGAATTAACAATACAAGAATATACAATTTAATTGTAAAAATTAATTAATTTGAAAAATAGGTTTTAATTATATTTTTTATTTATTAATTAACAAATAAATTAAAGAATTAAATTTTTCTGTTGTATTCAAATTTCTTTAATATTTATAAATTAAAGTATACAGCTAATTATTTATAAATATAAAAAAATTAATAATACAAATAATAAATAAATATAATAATAATAATAATAGAATAATTAAAAAAATTAAAATTTTGAAATGTTGTTTTAAAACACTAGATTTATTTACATAATATTCACAAAATGTCAAAATATTCCAAAGTATTTGTAAAATTATTATTTATTGTTGTATATAAGTTGCAAAAATTGTTTTCTTCATAGCGGTATAATAAATAAATAATATTATTTTATCAATATTAAAAATTAATAAAAAGTATTTTTTAGTTGTTAAACAAAGTATTATGTGCAATTCGTAGAGAACAGCGATTTTCCCTCGCTTGATTGCTGCTCTCGAGCAGCAAACTTCAAACTCACGAGAAATCGCCCTTGTTCTCCACTAGTTGCACATTATACTATTAATCTTATTTTTACTTCTTCCATTCGAAAGTTTGTCTTAAATAGTAAGTTTTCTTGTGTTATTTTCCAATTTTTATTAATGAATTAGTGTAAACATATTTTTTTAATACTTTGCTCACTATTTTTTATTTAGAACTGGAGTTTACAATTTGTTTATTATTAAGTTAAAAAATTGTATTTATGTTAAATTTGGATAAAGAAGTACCATTTTTAGATTTAAAACTATAAAAATTATTATTATAAAAAAATGTTATTAACCTCCAATAAATCAATAACAGGTGTGAGAACAGTATGTTTTTTTTAATTAAAGAAGTTAAAAATAATAAAACAAATATTGGAAAACTTTTTCGTCAATACATATTAATTTTTTTCTAACTTAGCAGTGAGTTTTAAAAATTATGTGCTACTTTTCAATGAAGTGTTTATGTTTCCTTGAAAGTGGTCAAATTGACCCCTCTCTATCCCCTTACAATTTTCAAAAAGTCCTAAATGATTTTTGGGAAAAATTGTGAGCGGGAAGAGGGTAACATGCCATTATGCGAAAATCGGCCAATATTTTATGTTTCTCGCTTAAAACTCTATGAAGATCGACAGCAATCACGTTTAAAATCTTATTATAAAATATACGATAAAAAAACATCTCCATATAAATAACTGTGAGTCCTGAGGAGGGTACATGGTAATTTTCGTAATCATTTTAATAGGTTAACATAGCACAAAAACTTCCAGGAAATACAATAATGTCCGCAGGTTAGAAGCTTCCAAAAATGATTTAAAATTTTGTTTAGTAAAATTATTATTTAAAAAGGTTTAAAAAATTTAAATGATTCTAATTTTGCATTCTTTTAAAATAAAAAAGTGGGTTTAATTAAAAACAAATTATCTTCACAACTACAGCACACATGAGGGTAAGGCGGCCTGAAGCGCAGGCGCTATGAAAAAAAATGTTCATGAAGAAAAAAACGAATAAAAAAAAAGAATTTCTTAAAGAACCAATGAGCTCTCAAGACCATTTTTTAATTTTAATTGGATATAAAATCTCTATAAAATTTTTTAATTTTTAAAAAACAATTTTATTCTTAATTAGCTTATTAATATTTTTTTTAGTAATCACATATTTAACCTATTTCAATTTGATGAAATTACAAAAAAAAGTTTATAGTAATAATTATTTTTTTATTTTTAGTTAGTTTAATTATTTAATTACTGAATTACCCTGTTAAATAATAATAACATATTATTTAGCATGTTAATCGTTTGAATATGAATTTCTGAAACTATTTTTTGATATCTAACCAAACAGATTTTAGAAATTTTCTTTCTATCTATGTAACGTCTAACTTCAATCCTAAAAAAAGATATGTTAGACGGGACACGATGACAAAAAATAATAAACATGAGTTTTTATTATTGTTATTTTTCGAAAACTTGAATTAGTTTTAATTGTGTATTTACACAAATAATATAAATATACTAGAAATTTTTTTTATATATTAATTACCATTTAAAAATGTTCGCCTTTAAAAAAAACTTGTGGACGCGATGACAAAAAGAAGATGTACTGTTTTCTTATTATTATCAAAATATCATTTTACTGATTTTTAAATTGATTTTGACATTTCTTTATGCTCACGTATTATCAAATTTATATCGTACTTCATTTATTTCATAGTTTTACAACTTTTAATTGTGATCCCAATTTTAAATCCGTTAAATATGTATGTGAGGACACGATGACATTAAAAAATTTCAAATCTGGGGACACGTTAAAAATTCTTTAAATTTCGCATTTCATGTTATAAAAATTCTCACCACTTTCCTATATTACACTTTATACATTGGAGAATACGTACACGAAGAGAAATTTTATTTTATATAATAAAAAATTGAATTAAAAATTTTTTTATATCGTAAAATGTATATAGGGACACGGGACACGATGACATTTTCGACATATTTTTACTATTTTGTACCTTTTGTGTCAATAAAAAATTAAATTAAATAACCAGATATTGTAGATAAAATTATACTCTGTAAGATGTTTGTATTTAAAATCATGAAATTTTAACATCCAAATTATTATTTATCCAGGACAAGATTTCAACGATTTTTTGATTTTAACCCATATACAGCAGACAAGTTAATACCGACGCGACGAGACAAGCTTTAACATATCTATTTATAACGCGACTTTTGGTACACCCCGTATAGAATTTTACGAAACTGTGTTCGAGAATTCACGATAGACAGCGAAGTAAAAACTCAAACCACGCGTTTTTAGATTGCACGAATCTTTTTTTACCATTTTCTGATAAAATGTTTATCAGAAAATACGAAACATTTCTACATTCAAGCTTCTTTTAGAAATTACAACACTGGTTGCAGTTTCTCGAAAATTGTTCTGCTTAAAGTAGTGAAAGTTTCTGGGTTTTTGAAAAACTTCGTCAAGGAATCTTAAATATCCGCTAGTGCGAAATTAGTTTCGTAAAATCTGCTGAACTTTTGTTTCCATGTATATAATATAAGGTAGCCTAAAAAGTATAGATATAAAATACTTTTCTCGAGACTGCAGGAATGAAATTCAAAATCGCTTATCTAGTTCCGAAAATCTTGTTTTCTGTCGTCTAAAGGAGGAACACACCAATGCTCAATCTGCTAACACTTAAAAACCTACTACTTAAATACCTCAAATAATAGCTCGGAATTCTTCTCTAAATTTTCACCACCTTCGCTGCTTGAAATGTCTAAATCTATTAGAATTGGTTTCTTCAAAACAGACTCTTGAGTAGCCTCAACCAGTAAAATTATCTGTGACTCTGACGAGCATGCAAAGGCTCTGCATAAGTCATTTCTAGATGTGAAAAAGTAGATGGAGTATCGCACTTTCCTACAATAGTGCATAAGACTATCTTGGATGACGAAAATGCAGCAGGAGGAAATACCATTCTTGAAAAAAGAATTGAAGCACAGACAACAAGCGAGTAGAACAAACATTCAAGTCACATTCCGCAACAGCGTGTTCATATAGTATCTACTGCTCCAAGGCAGACATAGAAGTGTCA